>CM035806.1:160520378-161072878 GCA_020466095.1 Chlorops oryzae
AGTACATACATACATATATGTATATTTCCCCTTTTATGCTCATTAAGTTCCATTAGAAGAGTTTCTGATTTGAAAAGGAAAAAAACAAAACAAAAAATAGAAAACTAGGGGAAAAAATACAGGAAAGAACGAAAAGGATAAACTATAAAGGAACAACGAAGTTTTCCGAGTACATGATTAAGAAATATTTGCATTAAAAATAGTCCTCCAGCAAAACAGTAACGGACATCGTATCGCCTGAGTGTGGCAGCATAAAAAGGCATTTTGTGTCAAAACTGTAAATCACGAAAGATCTGTTGTAATCATAAATCACTCGAAAACTGTAAACATTGGTAGAAACATATGCCTGCGGTCTCATTGTTGAATATCTGCACTCTGCAACAGAAGAAAACGGCAAGCGCTGGAGAACAGTGAACCAGTGAAATAGTGAAACAGTGCTGCCACCAAACTCCCGGTCTTGTGGCTACTGAGCATGAACACAATATTGTCATTGCAACATTTGTTGCTCGCACAACACAGAGGCAATCGCTCCCAAGTGCCACTCATACTTGAGACAACAAGCGGCAGGCATATTTTATAAGCGAAACGACAAAACGACATCCACAGAGTAAAAGATAACTTCAGCCGAATTAAATGCCCATTGCACAGTGCATGTGATTTCATTAAGATAGCGATAAATTTTAAGCAAACCAAAGGATCAGTAACGATGGAATAAGTTTTTTTTATTTTTATTTTTATATATTTTTTTTTGGTTTGAAATCAGGAAACACGAAAAATATAAAGTGGCAAGGGATTAAGAATATACGAGTACCACTCATATCTTTAAAAAAAAAATGCTAATGCTATGTTAAAGTGATCCAAACACTGTTAATTCATATGATTCTCAAAGACGAAATTACTCATTATTTAGATATTTCAACTGATACAGAACTATTAAGGGTGTTATAGGCTTTCAAGCAATACTATAAAAAACCGGATGCAGTACAATTTGGACTTGCTTTCGAGACAAATTCCCTGGAGGGAGCTGTGAATAAATATAAGAGAATATTTGCATAAGACTAAGCATAAGTCATAAGACATGATCCATACATGCCTTATTAAATATATGTGTAAGAAGAAAATTTTTCCAAAATCCTTACGATATTCGACCAAACTAGCTGCGTAAAAGTGAATGGAGGAGCATAGGGCTAATCGCTTGTTTAGACACGTTCATATGATGCAAAATTTTTGCAATTAGGTACCCGTATACTGCTGGCAATATACGAGTATTCTGTATTCATAAAATCCGTTTTTAAAACTGATTTCTTTCTACCAGTTTCTAAAAGTTTCTCAATTATGGAAGGTATGATATTCGAACATGTAAGCTAACGCAGTCAAAATGGAATCAAAAAGTTAACCCGATAAGCAGTTATGACTGTTGATATATCAAGAGTCTCTATATTGACGATTTTTCGATTTGGTAAATAAATCATTCGATGAAATTATATCTAGACTATTTTCACTTCCACGCGGATGCGACCTTTGCGTAAGTTCCAAATTCAAGAAATCTGTAAATAGTACTTTTGTTTCTCAGCTCATTTGGATTTTTATATTCATCAAAATTTCTACGCAGATCCAAAAGAAAATTAGTTAAAAACTATTGCGTTACTTTTTCACGAAATTGAAAGGTATATATTAGGGTGATGACAGTGAATAATGCGTTTCAAAAAATATTTGTTTTGAATTAATTTTATGAATAGAAACCACTTACCGATTTTAATGGTTATAGTCTCCAAAAACTCGTCATAGATTGAGGTTTGCGGCATTTGACTCGAAAATTTATTTTTCTACTAGGGTCATTTTTTGGCCTGTTAGGGGATGGAACCCAAAATTCAGTTTTAAAAAAAGATAATAATTATAACATATTATTAAAACATACCAAAAACTAATCCAATATTCTTCATATTAGGCTCGTTTAAAAGGTAATTTTGTAAATTTTTCGAATATGCATACTGAACATGCTCGTTCTTGTTCCTACGGCATCTATATTATAGATTGAAGTTCGTGGGGCATTTTTCTTTAATTTAAGCCTATTTTTGTATGGGGACCCCCCTAAGGAGGGGTGATAGAGGGTAGGTTTGTTTGAAGAAAATGTTTGGGGTAAAAAAATAATGGGGGTCGGTGATATATATCATCCCCCTAGGAAGGGTTTGACTGTAGTGACAGCCATTTTATATGAAATTGTGATAAAATTAAGGTAATTTTGTATGGGTGACCCCCTAAGGAGGGGAGATAGGGGGTCAGTATGTTGGGAAAAAATGTTAGGGAGACAAAGTTAATGGGGGTCGGTCAAACATTTGACTCCTCTAGGGGCACTCTGTGGCTAGTTAGGACAGTGGGGGGAAATTCATAAAAAAATTACTTTCGTATGGGAGCCCCCTTAAGGAGTGGAGATAGGGGGAAAGGTTGTTTGGAGAAATTGTTGGGAATAAAAAAATAATTGGAGTTGGCCTTACATTTGACCCCTCTAGGAGCGACTCTGCTTACAGTAACTTCAAAAATTTGGAAAAAAATCAAAAATTAAATTTTTCAAATGGCTTGGTGCGTGACATTTTTTTATCAAATAACCTTAAAGTTAGTGTTTTATGGTATCTTTAATAAAAGTTCATCGTACTATAATACAGGAAATTTTTTTGGAGAAAAAAACACTAAAAGTCATCACCCTAGTATATATATATACATTTTTTTTGCTTATGCGAAACAACCCCGACCCACTGTGCTGAGCTGTTAAATATTTGAGAAATTCTTACTCTCTCAATGCTAGGGCTGCTAGGGTTGTGCATCGACGAATGTGAATTGCGATTTTGCAAAGCCTATCCAAATGCGCTGAATATCTAAGACGACAAATGCTCGGGCAATACGAAAGGACATTTTGAATTTAATGAATAAAATTAGTGTCGTTAAATATCATAAAATCGTACGGATTAGAAGTCAATACGGAAACAAATTTCAATGTTAAAGATTCTCGAGTCCATTCATAAAATATAATTATCATCATTGACACTTCAGATCTAAATGTACGAGTAGTAAGTGGATCTCGTGTCCGTCCCAAAAGACGAAATTGCACTGCCGAGCGGAGCATTCAAGTCTGAAGGTACAATTAAGAACTTCAGTGGGTTTCACAGCACTAGTAAATATGTGTACGTGTAAATAAACATGTAAAAAATGTGCTCGAGTTTATAAAATCTTCTCAGTACTTATGGCATTTTCCTCATCCTCGTTGTCGTTGTCGTCGTCGTCCTCCTCCTCCTCTTTCTCGTCGCTGTCGTTCTGGTCGTCATCGTTCTCGTTGTCGCATACAAAGTCGCAATGCATGGCTGCAGAGCAGCAGCAGGATTTTGTGGTACATTTATTGGCCATTCAAATTCACTTTGATATTAAAAGCAAGTTTTATGTGAGAGGATAAAACTATAGGGAAATGTGCGAGCTGCCTAAAACGATTACTCCAGTACAACGAGAGCCAGCCTTTGAGTGTAGCTGCTCGTAGTTGTGCTACCGAAATTTGAATAGAATCTTATTAAAGTTAAAGTGTCCAAGTATAAAGGATATGCGACTGACTAAAAGAAAACGACAAAAAAAAATACAAAACTTTTGCCATTTTGACTCTATGATTTTTTGTACTCTTATTCTTAAATTCTTACATGAAGTTCAACGAAGGAAAAACTGTGATTCTCTTTCTTTGTCTCAAGGACAATTTTTTTTTTTTTTTTTTTTACCGAGTATTTTATTTAACAAAAACTTCCTTCGTTAGTAACTTTCAATTAAAAAATTTTTCCCATTCTCCCATTAGATATTATAGCCCAAGAAAGATTTTGAAAGGAAAAGATTTTCGACGGTATTTATACATATACTGGGTGTTTGCTCCCCTACTCTTAATTTGTCTAAAATCCAAAATTTAAGCGAACCCGAACATGTATGTTCGTTGCTGATCCCTAAGGCTGAGAACACACCAGATCAAACGAATCGTAACGAAACTAAATGAAACCGAATCAAAACGTTTTCAAAAACAGTGAACATTGTGTCTTATGAGAGCGAAGACACCAGATTAGTCAAAACGAAAACGTTTTGTTTCGTTTCGTTTGATCCGGTGTGTTCTCAGCCTAAGAGGTGCTGATACTGTTATGGCTGGATCGGTTGCTGTGACAGCTGGGAAGTTGATGCTGGCTCTGTGTGGTCGATTTAAGGTTAGGTTTTTACGTTCTCGGGCGGACCGGGCTGCGGGTTTCATTAAATAAGGCTAATAAAGCTTATGGTTATTTTTTCACAATTAAATTGTACTGTGTAGCACTGATCGAATTCAGAGCGAAAGAAAAGTGAGCGCTCGCGGTGACGTTTACTGATCGAATCGAGAAAGCTAGAGCGCTGGTCTCTCGGCTGTTGTAACCACACTAACTCGATATGATCTTAGTTTTCATTTGGCTTCGGACTCATCGTTACTAACTAGTGCTGCTTGATATATCTCTCAATTTGGCCGCTTATAGGTCCCTACTTATTAGCGCAGATTCAGCGGCGAAATCGGTCACTAGGGATGAGAGATATGTATTTGATAAATCAAATTTGATTTTATAAATACCTCCAAAAGCGACCGTTTGATTTTGATGAAAATATTTTTAACATTAGAAAATATACGAGCTTAAACCGCAGAAGGTATCCACGACTGGCGGATTCTCAGCCTGAAGAGTCTCAAATTTGAAACATCTTAAGATCAACCAAACTATAAAGCTTTTGAGAATTTTAGCATACAGCTTGAAAGCTGATGGCTTGATTTGGGGGCGCCAACTTTCGGTTAGCATATGTTAGAAGTCAATTCGTCGCTCTAATTAGGTATAAGCTAGATAGATATATTGTACGCATTACGTTAGCATCAACTCTCTCAATAAAGTCAGTCTACAACAAACAGCTAACGAACTCGGTCGGTATTTGAATTCCGGATATATATATATTTCAAGTGATATATAGAAAAAACCAATGTATTTAGAAGCGGTGCTCAATTTTCAATATTAGAAAATATACCATTCAACGAAATTATAAAGCTCCTGAGAATTTTAGCACACGGCTTGAAACCTGAAGGCTTCAAAGCCATGAAAACTACCACTCAGAAGTATTTTTTTTTAATGGCCAGAATGTGGTGGAAAAACGGAAATACACTGAAAATTTCTGGTATATTGTGGAGTGGTTTGAGAGTGATTGGAGAGTAGGGAAAATTATTTGCCGGGTGGTCATTTTCCAGAATTTTTTTCTGGAGGGACCGTGACGAGTCGAATTGTGACGAAAGTTATAAAATCGCTTTCTCCAGGATTACTGTTTTTTTTTTCTTCTTTATATAAACAAAACTTTCTCCTCTTTACAGATTGCATATTCTTATTACATTTAACCAAAACAACGGCTCTCCTCTTCTTCTCTAAGTCTCTCTGTCTCTCTCTGTCTCTCTCTGTCTCTCTCTCTGTCTCTCTCTTCTCTCTCTGTCTCTCTCTGTCTCTCTCTGTCTCTCTCTGTCTCTCTCTGTCTCTCTCTGTTCTCTGTCTCTCTCTGTCTCTCTCTGTCTCTCTCTGTCTCTCTCTGTCTCTCTCTCTCTGCTCTCTCTCTCTGTCTCTCTGTCTCTCTCTGTTCTCTCTGTCTCTCTCTCTCTCGTCTCTCTCTGTCTCTCTCTTCTCTCGTCCTCTTCTCTCTCTGTCTCTCTCGCTCTCTCTGTCTCTCTCGTCTCTCTCGTCTTCTCGTCTCTCTCTCGCTCTCTCTCTCTCTCTCTCTGCTCTCTCTCTCTCTCTCTCTCTGCTCTCTCTCTCTGTTTCTCTCTCTCTCTCGCTCCCTCTCCTCTCTCGCTCTCTCTCGCTCTCTCTCGCTCTCTCTCGTCTCTCTCTCCTTCTGCTCTCTCTCTCTCTCCTCTCTCTCGCTCTCTCTCTCTCTCGTCTCTTCTCTCTATCTCCTCTCTCTCTCTTCTCTCTCTATCTACTCTCTCTTCTCTATCTCTCTTTGCTCTCTTCTCTCTCTATCTCTCTCTCTACTCTTTCTCTCTCGCTTCGTCTACTCTCTTACTCTCTCTGAACTCGCTCACACTGCGTCTCATCTGCGTCTGCTGCTCCTCTCTCGGTCTCTCTGAAACATTAGCAGTAACAATTCAAATAACTTCTCCATTTTCTGTCTCTTTGCAACGCTTATTCTCTGAATGCTGGCAACTTGTTCATTGGTTGAGTTTGCCTGCTCGCTTGTATACTTTTATTTTAATGAAATACGCGGAGAAAAAAATTAAATAAATTTTATGAAAAATTTTAGTAGCACCGTAACCAAACGCTGATCGCAAGTACGAATGCTCGTAAATGTTCTTGGGGGAAAAGTTTCACTGCTCGCTTCCGTCTACTTTTTATTTTAATGAAATACGCCGAAAAACAAACTGCGTTAGTGTGCGTTGCTGCAAATGCGCTCCGTTTGAGTGCTCTCGCTGAAAAACCAATTATGTCAAGTTTAAAGCAATTTTATGTGTCGAAATTGGAAAACTTTCACATTTTTCACTGTTTGTTCTCTTGGCAAAACAGAAACATATTCTGCTATGAGGGAAATTAGTTTTTTTTTGGAGTTTTTTTTTTTCATCCTTGTTTTTCATTTCATTTATTTTATTCCTTACGTTCTTTTCTCTCACGCGCATTACCTTGAAGGTTCGGCTGAAGGCAATAATTTAATTGAGCAGGAGAAGTTTCTGATGGAGGAATAATGGAAGAGTTGCCGCTAGGAAGCATTTAACAATGCATGTGATTATAATTGTAATTAAATGGAACGAATTCATGATGTGAAAGCGACTTAATGCTGCATGTCAAAAATGAAGTAGTAGTTATATCCGGAGAGTAACTGCCAACTCAGGCTCATTCCATCAATCGTTGAATTCTGAAGATAATAAGTATAGGTACCTACTAATAAATTGAAGATATTTTTCTCTTCATCAAAAGAAGAACAAAAAAGGCATTTAGATTCAATCACGTCTACTTCAATTAACGTTCATTTATGTAGGAATGATCTTTTTACGTTTTTCTCATAGCCAAAGCGAATAATAACTCAACAACTTCTGTAAGTACACGAACTGAATCTGAGCGCTCCTTGATACCGTTTTTCCACTTCAAACCTGAAAATTTTTTTCCAAAAATCAAGCGAAAAAACTCAAATTTACCCTTTAAGTATGCACGAAATTTTTCAATCCAACGCAAATGGTTCCCAACCATGAAAATAATTTATAATCAGTGTTGCACTGTTTTCTTTTCTGGATAATCTGCCAACTGCAAAAAGGGATTTAGGGAGTTTTTTTTAAGATCGATGGGCAACACAAAATTTTAAGCGGAGCTTCAATCGGGATTTGCCTTTTGTTTCTGTTCAAAAAAATTTTCTTGTATTCCAGTTAATCTCTTTGCATTTGACTAAAAATTTTAAGGTCTCTTTGTGACTTTTATTATGGTTCATAAATATAAAAGTCCGAACTAAAAGCATTATTTTGCCCTTTTCATAAAGAAAACACATAAAAATAAAAGGCTTTTAAAATTAAGAAATCGAGGATCGTTAAAAATGCAAAGAACTCCGTCCTCCGACCATTCTTTCTATTTGCCTCTTTCTTTCAAATATTCAACAAATAACTTGTATTTTCAGTCCCTGGTAAAAACAGCCATTATTTATCAATGCTGCACTTTTTGAAGTAATAATTATTTTTTTATTAATCCATAATAATTTGAGCTCGCAACAATTTACGCAGGTATTCAAGAACAAAGCGAATCTGTAAAACATCAAACGCTTTTAGAAAAAAGTCAATTTTAGCCGAAAAGAAATGGCCATGAGAAAGTCGTCATATGGATATAATTCCATATAAATTGGCTAGGATGAGCTTATTTTCATATGATGAAATTTTTCTTACAACCGACCGCTTGGCTTGTCGCACAGTGTAACGAAAGGGGGACAAAAATAAAAAAATCCAAGTTTGAAATTTAAAATTTTTTAAATGCAGTTTCGTTACAGACACTATAGTTGAGAAAAAACTTGAAGGGTTTGGGAAAATAATGATAAATGTGGCTTCTAGGCTTGGTCAAAGTCAAGACTTTTTAGGCATGCTGTATTTAGATTTTGTGAACTGAAACTTTAAAACGCTATAACTTTTTTCCCCCATTCTTGATTTTCATATTTTTTACACAATTTGAAAGGGTTTTTTATTTTATAATATTTCATAATTTTTTTGCAAATTAAAAATAAAACTTTTTTTTTTTGCTTAAAAAGGGCTTTTCCTTTGAAAATGGGTATTATCCAATAAACCAAAAAAAAAAATTCAAATATTCAAGTTTGCGAATGCCAGAAATCTAAGCACCGTGAATCGTCGTTCTAAATTTTTATAGCCAGCGTAAACGGGGTAGGGGAGGAAGGGGCTAACTCGTACACTTTTTGGTTTGGAGATAAAAAGTCAAACATAAAATTATTGTATACCCAAGTGTTATACACCAATTTAAAACTTGCACCTTCAGCTACAAAACGCGATTGTTGATATATGAATATATTAAGTAGTTTCGAAGTTATGACCGTGATTAGTTGGGCACCTCAAAATCCGAAATTCCGAAAATGGTGGGGCTAACTCGTACTGGGGGTGGGGCTAACTCGAACAGTGACAATTTCGCCTATAATAATTCGCAAAAATTTTTTTCAATCCACTTGAAAATAGAACTAAAGTATTTATTGAGCTATTGCTGAGTCTTTGATTTACAAAATAAGCTTAATGCTCTATAGAAAAAGAAGTGATTTTAATGAGATTACAACAAGGAAAAAAAAAAATTGAGATTCTACAAATGAAAAAAAGAATTTTGCTGTTTAGTGTCGTCCATTTTATACCATGTAATTCAGCGGCTTTCCGCACTGATAACACTGTGCTAGTTTTTAGGACAAAAAAATTTGTTCATCGTGCAAACCGGCGCAGTCGGGTCCGGCTCGGTTCCCCGAGTACAACAGTACCAAGCACTAGTCTAGGTTAGCTCGAGTGTGCGAAATATTCAACATTTTTTGCCAAAATTTCACACTGTTAATTTTTCAGTTATATTTTTTCAATTTTAAAGGCTTTGGACGCTCTTTTAAAGTTGGTTAACTAAGCCAGACTGAAACATAAGTATCATTTAACTCAATTAATTCAATTTACTAAATCAGAGGCACGTTCTATTGGTTTTTTTTTTGTTGCAATTTTACGCATTTTCTAACATTACCCTAAATGTATGCTATAAATTATATTAAAGTCAAAATATTAAAATGTTAAAATCATAAATAGGGCTCGGATTTTGTTGACTTTTAAAAATGTAAGGCATACTTTTTGGCACAAAAATTTTTCTTAACAACATTTTGCGAATCAGTTTGGCGAAGTCGAACTTCAAACCGCTTTTCTAACTTCAAAAAAATGCACGTTGAAGTTAAAAATCGATTTGAATCTTAGCTTTATGTGAGTTGAACAAAATTTTTACTCCCGAAAGTATGCATTCAATTTAAAAAAGTCAACAAAATCCGAGCCCTGATCATAAAATTAAATATTCCTGATTTCGTTTGATTTCTGTAAAATTTTGTAAAGCATACTTTTGTGATGACAAATGATATTGCATTTGATTGGTGTTTTTAGACTGCAATTGTATTATATGTGTATCTACAATAAATTAATGTGAGAATAATGCCTGTAGCCATTATAATTGAAAAGATACGATTTCAAATTCGATAATGCTAAAGGTGGTCGAAAATGGTGAATATTTTGCAATCTAGAGCCAAGTTCTACTATCGGCTATTACCGTTGTACTCTGGGGTGTCAGCCCGACCCGAATGCACCAATTTGCATGATGAACAATGTTTTCTTCTCAATGAAAAAGCGCTTCGTCTTTGAAACTACACAGTTCGATTTCATCGCTTTTTTCACAATGTTGCCTTTTTAATTGTTTGGCTTTCCTGACATATCGATTCATAAAAAAGGATGCATTTGTTATGGTATAGTTAACCATTGTGGTTTATTTTGAAAATTAATGTAAAACCATATTTACAAAACTGAATTTCATTTATCTTCAAACAACTATACCATTGAACGGTGTAACGGTCTTTTTTTTTTTGCTGGAGTAGGCTGAGTTTTTTTTTTTTCAGAAGCGTGTCATTATGCGGGAATTTAAACCAATATTTAACTAAATATAGTGTAGTCTTTCGAGGTTCCGATCTAGTTCTCAAAAAGTGAGTCAATCTTATTCAAAAGAGATTCATTTGGGCCATCTCAAAATAGATACATAAATTAAATAATTGCACCAGCACAAATTTATATCTCAAAAAAAAAAAAATAAAAAAAAAATGAAAACATGCCTTTTTCGGGTTTTTAAAACCTTCTATCATCCCCTTAACAGAAAGTCTCCAAATTGACCAAAACTTAAACGTTCCTTCTGTATCAAATCTTCCGAGTCCCTCGCGGATATCTGCTTCCTTCTTCAGCCCAGTGGAAAATAATGAAATTCTTTAATAATATTTGCTGAGTACATAATTGAGAGAAACATTTTATTTGAGTTCATCATTGTCATCAACATGTATGTATGTAGAGTACGTATACATTTAATGTGGTATAGTAGAAGAATTTTTATTTTTATTTATTTATTTTTTTTTTACATTGACAGCTTAAGGTACATAAATAACACATAAAGTCCACAAATTTTATTCATTTATTTACTATTTTAAGCCTTAACGCTTTTAAAATGTGGCTAAAATTTTTTTATGCCATTAATGCCGCCTTAATTACATATGCACTCTTTCCCCCTTTTTTTTTTTTACCATGCATACGCAGTGCATACATCCATATAAGTATGATTACATGTGTAAGAGTATGAACATTTCCAGTATGCGTTAAGGAAAACCGTGAATATGTAATTAGCGCATATTCATAAAATATAGGTATTTTCAAGTATGTATATATGTTATGTCTGCATATATGCGAGTGTATAATTTTTTAAAGTTTAAAATGCCTCATAAAATATTTTCCATTCAATTATTTAACAATGGTGGGTGTTTTAATTGTTTTTAATGTGAGTAATTCTTTGAAAAACAAAAATTTTTTTAAAAGCGGTTCAGTTCGAGCGAAGCGATTCCCATTAAACCCCGGCGGACTTTCACGTTCAAATATTTCTGATTATAAATAAGAATTTGTCAATAAATTTTATTTCAATTTCATTTCATTTCGTTTCGTTTCGTTTTTCCATAGAAGTTGAACACTTCTTTGCACTATTGTCCTTTGGACAGTAAAACGAAAAGGATTTTGATTGGAAAAATAAACCTACTTCAAAAGACATAACAAATAATGGCGTTATAGTCAGGCGAGCCCCACGATATTTTACTCGACACACATAAATTAATAGCTTTATTTTTTTATATTCTAAATTATATACCTACATATGGGGATTTCCAGAAAAAATGAACTTTTTGTCGCGTCCGTATATAGCTGATTGCCATCCGGGACTGCATAGAAACTTTGAAAAATATAAAAGTCCGCCAAAGCTGCACGAAAGTACTATTTACCGCATACTTGAGTTCGGGACTTAAAGTTGCTCATTTAAGTGTCGCGTCCGTTTGGAAATGCCCATATGGGTATTTCAAAACGGACGTGACAGTTACTTTATCAATTTTAAGTCCCGAATTGAAGAATGTGGAAAATTGTAATTTTGTTTCTAACTATTATCGTGCAGCTCTTCCGGAATTTTATACTTATCAAAATTTTATGCGGATCAGAAAGCAATTAGATATGCTCGGACGTGACAAAAAGTTTACTTTTTTCTGGAAATACCCATATGTATATATTTTTTTTTTTTTTTAAATTTATTTTGTTTGTAAAACTGCTTCCAAGGCTTGGTTCATTCAGTAAAATTAAACAGCTTTCGGTGAATTCCGATTTGAATTTCGAATGTAAGAGATAATATGCGAAAACCGCCCTTCTGCCACGCCCGAATTTGTAATTTCTAGAAATTAAATCAAGGGCCTTCAAATTAATCCAAATTTCATATTTCATCCAAGTTTGTGGCCGATCAAGCCTATGCTTGTTCTTGTTCTTACTCATGATTCTAATAAATTTGATTACCAAGACAGCTCATTTTCTTCAACATGAAAACTGTTGACCGACAATCGGACAGACAGTACAGGTTGGACAGACAGACAAGCGGACAGATAGACGATCATGTCCAAATCGAAACGAATCGCCAAGTGACGCCGATCATTTCTAGATACATACATACATATATTTTGTCTATGGTCTACCTTGAGTGGCGCTGGACGTTACGCACGTGCGCACAAACGCAACATACCCTCGGCTCAGCGTGTGGTGTCGGGTATAAAAAGCTATTTAAATATTTAAAAAAAAAATTTTTGTCATCGAATTCGCCCATTTGTTTTTTTTTTTTGTAAATCTCCCGGCAAGAACGCTTCGAAAGATCATTAATGTGTTGCCATATCTTTCTTTTTGAAAGATGTGTAGCTGCCTTTTTCCGTTCTTTCATTCTAAATGGACCACTATTTTGACAGGAACATATGTTTGTATGAAGGTATATCAGTTTACTTTTATGTTATATGTAGAAGAAAATATTTATCAACATTTTTGATCATATGAATCGATCTCGATATATCGAGAAAATTTTGAAATTTATGACCAAATATTATTTGTGGCTCTGGGATAGCGTAGGGGGGATGCGTGATATACTATTGATGCCGGGGCCCGAGGTTCGATTCCCAGCATAGGCGAAACGAAGTGTAATGTTCCAATCCTAGCACCGGTCGCATGTTAGGGCCACACTACATAATAAGACGTACACAAGAAAACCCCTCGTGGTATCACAATGGGCCGGTTAACGGCCTAAGTGGCATCCACTGCAACATACATACATAAGTACATACATCACCAAATATTTTGGATATTTGCCTCGGCTTCCGTATTTGATTCGGTTGAGCATGAATATTATCAATGTCTCACAAGTGAGACGATCCAAAAATTCTCATCCCTTCGGCATCTTCTGAAGCGAAAATTTTCCATGAAATTAAAAAAAAAAAAAAAATTAAATATCTAAATTATTTATATCGAAACAGTAACGGATAACATACATATGTATGTGTGTTTATGTTTGATACTTAGTTTTGCACATTAGCAGCTAAGCCTTTGACAATGCCATTAATACGAAAATTAGTTTTTTATTAGAATTAATTGAACATTTAATTCGATTTGAAATCAAATTTAAAATGGCATGATGAAAACATAGTTGTTATTACTTAACTTAATTGAAAAATACTTAACAATGATATGATATGCTAAAGAAAAATTCTACCAAGAATTTTTTTTTTTTTTTTTGGTTTTCGTTTTCAATTTTTTATAAATTTTTTTCTTTGCGTTTTAAGGCTCAATTTGCCTCGACTGAACTGAACGCAATACTTAACTTAAATTTACTCAAGAATAACTTTTCGTTCGTGCGTTCGTAATGCTATGTTGCCGGTCGCAAAGTTATGTTATGTTAAATGATAACACAGTGCGGAAAAAAAAATTGAAGTAGAAATATGTACCTGCGAAGTGTAACTATTTTTCTTGTAGCCCATGTCGAGTACAACAAGAATCGAATCGGGGTATGAAATTTTCCAAGCACCTCCAAAATCTTAAATAGCGGTTAAAAAAAAAAAAAAAAATATTTTTATTAGATAATTACACTGTGCTCGAATTTGGTACTTTTTTTTACCGACAACATGGAGACAAATCTTGTAAACATAATTGGAGGGCGCTGAATTCAGTCCCATTAACCGTTTTTCTAGAACCGTTGGCTCTAGTTTTTGAGATATCGCGGTTTCACAATTATTTAAAAATTGAAGCATACTTTTAGGGGAAGTGAAACTGTTGACATTCGAATTTTTTTTAAATATATTTTTTAAATTTAAAGACACAGTTCTCAAAAAGAGCTTTAAGATCTGTGATGCTATTTAACAAGACGGCATAATGGGAAAGCACAAGGCTAGGAATCGAGAGCTCTGAATTTCAAACCCCAAAAAAATTGAAGCGGAAAATTTTTTTTACCAGGTCTAGAAAATACTTATTTTACTTAATAGCCCTGAATTGAAAAAAAGAAAAAATCAAGCAAACAAATTTTGACGTTATTAAGAAAAATTGGTATTTTTCAAAAATTTTGATTTGATAAAAAGTTACTCAAAACTTACTTATTATATATTAGATATTTGAAGAAATAACATGCGTTTTACTGGTTGATTAACACCTTATATTAAACTGATTCTTACTCAAAAAAAATCTTAACTGATTGAAAAGAATAAATTCATCAACATTTTTGATAAAGATAGAGCGTTTACGTTTATTCTTATATATTAAAAACAAAAAGTGCTTAAAAGCATCGCCAAAGTTGAAAAAGTGAGAAAAAATCATAACAATTTTGTGTTTGATCGCCAAAAAGACAGAGGTTTTTAAGTTTCCTTCAACAATATACAGGGTGTTCCATACTCAATGGATCAAAAAAAAAAGGAGGTGATAGGGGGAACCCATACAAGCAAAAATATTTATGGAAAGGAGGTTCATCTTGCACTCGTAAGGAGCTAGAGACGCGGAAATAATTCGACTAAATAGGTGAGCATACTTTTAGGCGGATATGTAAATCTAAAACACTATTCAGAAATTTTTTAAATTCTTAGATTTTTCTTTTTCTCATGCTGCCTAAAAATGTGCTCAATAAATTTGATTAAAATAACTTTTCTGGGAGTCAAAAATACAAAATAATTATTTTCAAACCTTAGTTTTGCATTGATTGTGAAACGTTTTTTTTAGCAAACATGGTATCAAATTGAAGAGAAAAACTCAAAGTTTTCGAAAAGAGTAAAAAAAAAGAGGCTCGATCGTATTTTTTTTAAATTAAATCACTTTAAAAGCAACAATTACACTATTTTAGGCTTAGATGGTAGTACCAGAGAAAACGGAGTTGAATTATTTTAAATCATAGTATGCAGTGTTAACGGAAAGCCACCAAGCTTTTCATATCATATGTAGAGGCAGGAAATTTTCGTTTTTACGAAATATCGGCGAATTCTTGCGAATTTTTGTAATATATGCGAATAAATGCGAAATATACGTTTTCGCTTTTTTTTTTAAAGAAAAGAATAGATTCCAGCAATGCAATATTTTTTAAGTTGTTTAAATCCACACAAGAAAAAAATGCGATCGTCCAAGCTTACGGGCGAGTATTTGGACTCAAAAAGTATTGTAAATCGAAACAACAATAGGCATCCATTATGGAGTCCAACTAACAGCGTAGATGCAGAACGCTTCTTCAGCAAATATAGTACTGTTATAACTGACAGAAGAACGACTCTAAAGCAGTGATGACCACCACTACAGACAAACGTCCGAAAAATGTTAGTGTATAGTACAACAAAAACATAAAAATACAAAAACTAGCTTCTCTTCTGAAAAAAAGCGGCACAGAGCCTACTCGTTCGGTATCATTTTTAAAACTCTCTCTTCATATACGTACACGAACTTCTATTTTTTGCTTCTCTTTTGCCTTTTTGAATGCCTTTTGGGCATGCCTGCTCTAAAGGAATCAAATGTTGAATATAACAATGTTAGCTTTTAATTAATTAATAATTTAATGCAAAATGTAATTAAAGTTCAACTTTACTTAACATATAACAATTAAATGTTAAAACAAAGATTTGTTATATAAAAAATGTTTTTATGCGAAATTTTAGCGAAATTTCGAAATTTCAATTTTTTTTTTTGCGAAATCCCTGGTTTTTATTTGCGAAAATTTCCTGCCTTTAATCATATGTGATTTTGTATTTACGGCCTGTAAGTGAGCACCAGTGAAAAAACCAAAATATGTATTGTTTTTTGCATGTAACCACTCAGGGGTGCATTTGCGACCCCCCTGCCATACGATTATCACCTCCTTTTTTTTATCTATTGAGTATGGAACACCCTGTATACATCAATGGATATGCCGACCTTTCTCCTTTCTATACCCGGTAATATAACCCGGTTAATTGAAAATCAGTTGATAGTTACCTATGTTACAGCTAAAAAATGCTCAAAGTTACCTACGTAAAATCGGGTTTTTAACCATTACTTAAGATTTTGTGGAGGTGTTTGGAAAATTTGATACCCCGATTCGGTTCTTGTTGTACTCGATACGGCCTACACGAAAAATAGTATCACTTCGGAGGTATTTTTTCACTGTCGTCGCACTGTGTAATAGAAATAAAAGAACTCTCGTGGAACTTCTCTCAACAAATTTAGCTCAGTTTAAGTCAAAATTTTCTGAGCCTTAGTTATTGATTTAATCAGACTGACCGAAACTTAAGTGAAACATTAGCAGATTGGATCTGTTCTATTCATTATGTTCTATACATAATTTATGTATAAAAAATCCAAAATAAATTTCCATGCAGTCAGACCGAATGGAGCCAATTTTGTGGCGATTTTAATGAGTTGATCAATGATACAAATATGCCAAAAAAAAAAAAAAAAAAAAAAAAAACAGCTTTTCAGAAAAATCAATTAAAAATTAATGTATATAAATGTATGCGCTTTTGTTTGAAGTTGAATGATATCATTTTTCCCGGAATATGTGAGCAAATACGATTAATGAAGAAATTTTCTATGAGGTGCCGTGTGTCGCAGATTGAAACCTTTTTTATTTTTACAAATTACATACTTGGGGCCTTAAAAAGAACATATTACTATTTAACTTTGATTAAATTTAGTTGGTAAATCGAATATTTTCCCATAAACTTTGTAATCCCAAATTAAATCTATTTTTTTTCATTTTTCTGTATAATTTGCTTGAGCCGGTTTTACCAAATTCAATTGATTAGTATGAATAAAAAAAAAAATTACTTTTATTTTTTTTTTGTACCTTACTGTGTAGAAATATCGGAGGCATGAATTATATGCATTGGGAGGAGTGATGGACGGTTTCATGTCGGCCATCGGATTGAGGAAACTTTTTTCTTTTTTCGAAATGTCATGTCACCAATGGAAAACATCTGCGCTTATTATTATTTATTTAATATAAAAGAAAATCTTTTTGGACAACATAAAATCGAGTTGAATTCAGTGCCTAAAAGTATGCTTACATTTTATTCAGAATTTTTTTCCGATATACTTAAGGTGAGATGACACTACGTGTGCAATGCACGAATATTTGCTCACTGACGTCATAAACATTGCACACGTAATGAAATCGGCGAATAATTTGTTTGCTCAAAATAATTCTTACAAAAATTTACAAATAAAATGTGTGCGTTGCACGCGTAATGTATCAATCCAAATTTCAACTGCACAAACATTTTGTAAAAATATGTACACGTGAAACTGTTTCCTCATACAGTACAATCTGCTGAAATCTCTAAAGTTGGACATAATTTTCATTGAAATCTTTTAAAAACGAAACCTAGTAATATTGCGGATTCAACATATGTTATTTGTCCATATATTGTGCGAGAAGATGTTATGTGTGCAATTGTTTTTCAGATGTGTCACACATTTTTTTGAGAAATTATGTGTGCATTGCACACGTAGTGTAATACCCTGAGCAAATAAATGTGCTTCAAATTTTATTTGTTTCAGATGTGTCACACATTTTTTTGAGCAATTATATGTGAATTGCACACGTAGTGTCATCTCACCTTTAGAAAAAATCCATTATTATTTATAAACTGAACTTTTCGTTTACCCTAAAGTACGCTTTAGTTATATTGAAAACGAACAGAAAATTTTCAGCATTAAATCACTCCAAAATATTGAGATCTGTTTTCAAAATTTTAAGTGTCGTTTGCCTTTGAATTTCTTCAAAAATTCATATCTTCATATCTAGCCTAATATGGTTTCCAGACTATTGCGTTAAACTGAATTTAGTACCTTAAGTAGACTTTAGTAGTGAGTTTAAACTGAATTTAGGGTATTTAAATTCAGAAATAAACTCATGAGCAGGGCTCGGATTTTGTTGACTTTTTTAAATTTAATGCATACTTTCGGGAGTAAAAATTTAAATTAAAGCTAAGATTCAAATCGGTTTTTAACTTCAATATGCAATTTTTTGAAGTTAGAAAAGCTGTTTGAAGTTCGACTTCGCCAAAGTGATTCGCAAAATGTTAAGAAAAATTTTTGGCGCCAAAAAGTATGCCTTACATTTTTAAAAGTCAACAAAATCCGAGCCCTACTCATGAGTTTAGGCATTCGTTGCTGCAACCCTTACATATCACTACCTTTTTTGACAACGATGAAATTACCTGTTTGCTTCTTTTTTCAAATCTTTAGAGGTGAAATGAATTTTCGTTTGTTTTAATAATAAAAATAAATAAAATTTCTTTCTCCCCAATTAATTTTGTGTGCGCCCGGATTCGAGCCTCAGCCTTTCGGGTTCCAAGGCGGAGGCCTATCCACTATACTACGTTATCTTTTCGATCAATCAAAGCAAACATCTAATTTAAGTTCGAACAGGCGTGTGAGCTCGTAAACTCAGAATTTTCAGTCTGAAAGGGTATTTTCTAAATTCAACTTAAGGAGCTAAATTCAGATTTTAAGTTGACAGTCTGGAAGTCATATAAGGAGCCATTTACACATTTGACAATTTTGTCAAAATCTATGTCAAAACAATCTTCATAAAGTATACACGTAAGAATTTTTGACATAAAAATCGTTTTTTGAATCGAAAAATCATTTTAAATTTTGAAGTCAAACTTTTTTGATGTCAAACGTCAAAAGTGTAAATGGGCCCTAAAAGGGGCTCTCTCCAGCTCTGTCAGATATGAAAAACTTCATATAAAAAATTGAAAAAACGATTTAGAAATGAATCAGAAAATTTCAGGAGTATTTTTTATATGAAGTTTTTCATTTCTGTTTCATTTCTGACAGAACTAGAGATAGAGCCCCTAACATGTGTCATGCTCAGAAAAGTTTTTCCGAAAAACTGCGTACGACTAAAGAAAATTAAAGTGGTATTCATGGAGCTTCGATTTTTTTTTTTTTTTTTACAAAATGGAATGTCAAAATTCATTTATACCGAAAAAATGTTACGAAGCATGACAAACTTTTCCAATGGTTTTTGCTTCGCAAAATGCAGCAAGCTTTCTCGAACAATAGAGATTGATTCTGATCTACAGAGTCAGTCCATCGAGCACGACAAACCTAAAATGTAAGGTGAAATGGGTTTAATCCTAAGACGCTCTGTCCAGTTCTGTCATTCAATGCCGGAAAATTTGCGATCGGCAAAATTTACGAAGCCTGCGTGAATACAACTAAAATTTCTTTTCAATTTTTGAGCAAAAATTTTTTTAGAGCATTTTGAATGAGTTTATTTGTAAAAATTTTATGAATAGTAGTTATTTAGCGGACGCCTTTAAAGCCTAAACCGAAATTCCATCGATAATAGCTTGAATAAAAAAGAATAAACTGTTCCCATACCATTTATGTGCCCACCTATAGATCCTGAATTCAAATTCATAAAATCCCCTTATTTATTTTAATGCTACTTTTCTTTAAATAAAATTCCAAGTAAGAAACTTAAAAAAGAAGCCTGAATGTGTGACGTATTGAATATACTTAAGTCGAATGCTGTCTGCCGCTCTTCCAAATTTATTGAAGTGTTAATATTTTTTTTTTAATTTTGAGCTGCTGCTCTCAATGATCAGGTCTTTTGTGGTCTATTGTAGATCGTTTGAAACAATTTTTTTTTTTTTTTTTTTTGTCAGTATTAGGGCAATTCCATGAATACTGTCCCAACTGTGACACTTAATTTTTAGGTTTAAGCTCATTTTAATGAAGAAAAATGACGTGATTTTACAAACATACAAAATTTTGAAAGCCTTTTAAAAATAGTTAGGCAGCTAAATTATGCATTTTTTGCTCTGAATGGCTGTCACGAGTGTCACCGGTGTGACCGTTTCTCGTGGGATTGCCCATTACTGAAAGTGAATATAAAAAGGGAGCAAGAATTTCGATAATTTTATAAAAAAAAAAAAATTTTAAAAAGTCGGCAAAATACTTCCTTTTTTCTATGAAGAAAACTCAATCCATAAGCTTTCATGCTGTATGCTAAAATTCTCAGAAGCTTTATATTTTGTTTGTACTTAAGATGTTTCAAAAACTCTTCAGGCAGTCCAAAGGCGCTGATGAGTCACAGTCACGAGGTGACGAAATATGTATGACCGTATCCAGGCAGTCGTGGATCCCTCCTGCGGCTTAATCTCGTATCTATATTTTCTAATATTGAAAAATTTCTACATAGGTCAAAAATGCCCGCGGAAATATTCATTACGAATAGAGCCAAAGTAACCAATCACAGCGGGTTGTTCCATTCGTCTGACGTCACAATTTCTTTTTTTCGATTTTCTCGGTTTCAGCTTTCAGTGTTCCCTACTTCATTTTATTAACACGATCAATTCAAATTTATGAATACATTGAATACCATTTAAACTGCCAATGAGAGTGTCAACTTTTCGAATATTTTTCTTTCAAGCATTTAATAAAAAATTTCTTTTTCTTTATTCGTTTTCAGAGAATTATGATTTGCACTAAAAATGTCTGTTTGGACGAATCTTACATTTAATATTCTATAATTCAAAATATCCATCAATAATATCGAATCTTAAATGTAAAAAGTATTTTTGCAGATTAAATATTTATTTTGTGTTCCCAAACAAAACAAAAAAAACTAAAAAAAAGTTGAGCGTGATTTTCACAAGTGGCCATCGAAAACCAAAACAAAAAACGAAAATTAAATTGTCTTGGCAAGTGTTTTCTAAAATTCTATTGAATTACAATGAACTTTTAAAGCAAAAAAATTTTCTCCATTTTTTGTTTTTTTTTTTTATAAATTTTTTAATAGTGACAAGATACCATTTAACTGACAGGCTGCGAGAGTACAAAATTGATTGTCTCATGAAAAAGAATTAAAAAAAAAAATACTTAATGTGAAATGAATTTTCAAAACCTTTGCGAGGTTAGATTGTATTCGATTTTGAAATTGTTTTTTTTATTTTTATTTTATTTTATTTTTTTTTTTTTGCTACATAGTGTTAGCATATACCCTTTGGTTTTAAAAGCATTGGAAAAAGGAACTTGTAAAATTCATCAGGTTACAGTGAAATCTCACATAAGTGGACTCTCCTCTGATTTTTAATAATTATCGATCTTCAAAAAAAACAAAAAAAAAAACACAAAATGGACGCCACAAATGTGTAACATTCATGGCCGTACATTTTCCTCTCGTAAGTGGGTGCACTGTAAAATGTACGAACTGCCACAGTCAGTACATGAACATGAAGTGAAAAAATTAAAATCAATTTTAAAAATAAAAAAGTAAAATTTCTTTTTTTCAAGAAAAACATACTGGCCTAAAGCCTGACGGTTTAATATTTAATTTTTAATCTTAAAGAATTAGACTCGTTTGTTTTTCATTTATTTAACCCATTCTCCGCTGTTTTATAATTTTAATTCTATTTTTAACGGACTCCTTATTCGAATCCACAAAATTATATAATAATTCACAAAAAATTACATCTTAGCGGGGAATCGATTTGGTAAATGGCTAACATAGATGCCTTTTTTGCCTCTTTTTGCAGCGTAATTTTTCCTTCTTTTTTTTTGTTTTGTGTGTGTGTGTTTTTTTTTTTTTTTATCGAAAAAATTGAGAAATTTCATAGAATTGAAAAAAGAAAAACACTTTTCCAACTGCATATATTGAAATATTTATATTAACATCTACAAATATCATATACGACTGCTTGTATGCGTGTCGGATGTGAATGTATATGTAGTGTGTGTATGTATATTTAGTGAATACACTTAGCAAAATAATTTAGTTACAAAACTAGCATAGCAGTATTTAATTGATTTTGTTCTCTTCTCTTTAGCTTATCTATTATTTTACTTTCTTTATTATGCTTCTTTCTCGAATTCTGTTTCGTTTCATTTCCTTATTATTTTAAAACGCATTTTTCATTTTTAAATATGTATAATATCATATTAACACCATCATATTTCCTTATATTCTCTTCTTGTTAAAATTTTAATTTTAGTTTTTATATATTTATTTTTAGTTCAATATTCTCAGTTTTTTTTTTTTTTTTTTTTTAAATTTTTTTATTTGCAATTCGCACTTCCACTGAAAATTGTGGAAAAGCTTTTCTCCTCTTCATTATTGTTTTTTTTTCATCAATAATTCGAAATATGAATTTTTAGTAGAACTTTTTCTCTTTTACTTTTCAAAATTTTAGTTTTGCGTTTATTTTTAATTAAATTTTTTATTTAAAACTTTTAATTTTTTAATTTTAGTTTTTTTTTTTTTTTTTAATTCTTTAATTTAAAACCTAAACTGCCCCTTCTTGCCTCGCTCGTTATGGTAGACTCTCAGTGGTGAGTAATTTCCATTACCGTTGAGTGCTGCCCCGGCACTCGGGTTGCCACCGCCGGCACTGCCAGCTCCGTTAGTGAAATTCTGCGATGCCGATCCCGACATCACGTCATCGATGTGCTGCGGTTTAGCAGTACAATTCGGACCTAAGATTAAATTATATAAAATAAAATAGACCAGCGCAATAATGCCCGCTGCCACTGCCAGCCATTGATGGATTTCCGGCGCATCGGCCTGAGGTTCTTTATAGTCACGCGCTAAGCCAATCAAAGCGCCAAAGCCTTTGCCTGTGAAGCAGAAAAAAAATAAAATCAGAAAAAATTTAACAAAAATGGAAAAAATGAAAAGTTTGAAAAATTGAAAAAAATGAAAAGTTTGAAAAATTGAAAAAAATGAAAAGTTTGAAAAAATTGAAAAAAAAAAATTTTTTAATTTAAAAAAAATTTTTTTAAATAGAATCAAGATTTTTCATGAAAAAAACATTTAATTGCAAACCACTCAGTAAAAAAAATAGAGCATAAAATTTCATCAAACACGCACGCACACACACTCAAAAATAAATTGAAAATTCAATTTCCCCACATCAACAAATCAAAGCTTTACTCAATCAGCAACAAATCATCGCAAACCGCAACAGAAATTGCATCGAAAAAAAAAATCGAAAAAAGAAAAAAAAAGCACAAGGCAAAAACGAAAAATTCTGTTTACAACTTGTTTGTGTAAGCCACACAAACTACCTTGTCCGACAGTATGTCCACGTATGACCACATATATGGCCGGCCCCCTTCAGTCCTAATCGCATTCACATGCTACTCGCTCTCGCTATCGCTCTCATTCCTTCTCATCTCACTCTCACTCTCAATTCGATTCTCATGGTCCTATCGGCGTACTCACCTATTCCGAAGAATGCCAAAACGCCAATTGCCTGCCCAGTGGCCGTAAGCTTTCTTGGCATCACATGTCGCATATACAGTATTATCGTTATCCACACGATGCCAATGATTGTTGGCTCGATGGCTTCCATTAATATGGTCACCCACTTCAGATCGTCGTCGCTTAGAGCGGTGAACCGTACGATGAAGAGAGCAAAGCCACCAATAAAGATATTCGAATGTCCGCAATACTCAATGAACTGGTCGACATTGAAGAACAGCACAAGGATAAGCAGAAGTCCCGAAAACGTAACGGCATACGTATCGATGAATGTATAGCGTAAGAAACTGTGTATGCTACTCCAGAACGTACCGAAGAGTATTGCAACAATTGTTAGTATAACAATTTCGGGACTGTAGCGTCGTATGGCCGACATCGGATAGACGAGCATACCAGTCTTTGTATGCCACCACCATTCGGGCGGGCTCAGTGGCATTTGTGATGCCAGTAATAATATCACTGCGGCTAATAAAAATGCAACGATGAGTATTATCAATGCGACCAATGATGCTGTCTCTGCGGTCTCTTCTTTGAAGAAGAGTAAATCGAGCGGCGAGAAGAGCAGGACATAGCCAATTGCACCCCAAACGTATTGGCGGCAAACCTCACCGCGCTGCTCCGTTGTCTCACGCACGGCAATCACAATTGCCGTATTGAGCAGGGCCAATGCAGCCATTGGAAATATATCGCCCAATATCCGTACGATAGCGTAGCTAGTTAGAGTTTCTTCGGCATTGCCGACGACCTTTAATTGAAAGAAAGTGCAAAAAGATTTAATAAAATTATGTGCATGATGTGCATTGTTGCCAATAGCAAAGGAATCTCTTGAAAATATTCAATCCATTCGAACATATGGAACAAGTTGAAAAATCGCAGCTAATTGAAGCTATTCCCATATGTTGTTATGGATTGAATATTTGCCACGAATCGCTGCGCTGGTATTGGTTGTGCTATTGTGAAAGCCAGTCATAAGAAAAGGCTTTTTCATTCAAGTCAAAGTTGAAAGTTTCTCTCTAAATTTCACGGGAAAATCTTTTAATACAATTTTTCTATTAAGGCTATAGCCGAATGTGGCCTACTGAAAGGGAGTTGAAGGTTAAAGAGATCACCTATATGCACTTATGTATGTTTTTGTAAATATCTCCATAAGCTAACGTTGGATTTTGATGCAAATTTCTTTTTATGAAAGGCAATACGTAGAGGTGTTTTTGAAAAATAGCCAGAAAGTGGCGCAAAAACGGTAAATACACTGAAAAAAATTATTTGATTTTTATTTTCTTTTTTGTGAAAAATTTTTCTCGGTGTAAAATTTAAAAAAAAAAATTTCTGATTTCTTCGTTTATTGCCTATCGGTTGCCATTTGTTTCATCTCTCTATCTTATTTAATTTTTGAGATATAAAATTATGGAAAAAGTCTTACTAAAAAGGATATTTTCAAGAACATTTCAAGGACCATGTGCAATAAGAAGCAAAAAATTGATTTCTACAGTGTTTTCAGGTAGTACATATCCAAAAATAAAAATAAAAACTTTAAAATCGCTTTCAGTGGGTCGTTTGCTTTCCTGATCCGGCAAGACCCTTTTTCCTCGGAGGAGGGCAAAGTTATATACATATTTATTTTATAAAACTCCTTATATCTCTGCAACGGAGAAGACGACGATGGTCAGATTTAACACAGAATTACACGATTGATTGTCCTATGATCACAGACAGCGAGCTTGTGTAAATTTTTAATAATTTATATGAAACTAACAATTTCATATGTTGAGTTTATTTGGAAAACTTTGACCGCTGGCAGCGACCCCTAAATGTCATTTAAAAAATTTTTTTTTAAATACCAAACAAATTTTCTCTTGGTATATATTAAAATGGCGGGCTGTCGCCCCGCCCTTTTTAAAATAAGGACCACCCTAATATACTCGTTCATATATCAACGCGATTTTGTGGATGCTCGAAAAGAAGCAAAGGTTCCGGCTTCTTGGCATTTCAAAGCTGAGAAAATTTGATGTTTAGAGATCATTTTTGTTCGGATCTCTTGCTGAAAGCTCGTCACTGTCAGCCTTACAAAAGGAAGAAATTCTTTTTTTTTAATAGATTCTAAATAAAAATTACTTCTCTTATCATGAATGGAAAAAAAAAATTCGAATCGAAAATCTTGCCCATATTTTTCGGTTTACCTAATCTTTCATTTAAGACCGCGCCGTCTTCGAATCTCAACACTTTTTTACACATCTGAAAGTCCCTAATGCATATTCAAACAAAAAATTATGATAAATTCTGAATTCTTAATTTAATCCTTTCGAGCTTTGAAACTTCAAAAAAAGGGTGTTTTGCAATATCGCTGATTTTTTTTTTTTTCTTTTTTGAACTTCCCATTTGGTTGTCCTGCAATAACTGAAATAGGAACAGAGGAGTTCAGAGCCTTCGCAATAAGCTCGAATGGCTCTATTTATGAGAAATATGCCAACTGCATGGATTGAAGTATCCATCTACGACCACATGTAAATGGAATTATAGACTTGGGAAATGTGAAAATTTTATAGAGATATTTGACTTTAAGTTCAATTGAAAATTGAAGAATGGAACTCTTGAAAAATTCTAGTTCATTTTGGTCGATTATCTTTTCTCTGGCGCTTGCGAGTACTCTCAATACATATACTTACTACATAGCATTCAGTGCCAGCCAATACGCTGTCCCTCGAACTATAAGGTGAATTTACTAGGCACTCAATCATCGGCTTGCATTTGATATTATTCTTGAGCGCAATCATGTAGTCGACTTGTTGCTGTGGTATGTTGCACTTGAAGTTATCTGTAAATGAGTGTTAAATGCATTTAAAACACAAACACACTCACACATCGATGACACGATGTGTCGATGTGTCGCACTTACCGAAGGGATAGCTGCACCAACTGGCACTTTCGGTATCGTTCTCCGCATTCGTTGCAGCATGCAATGAAGAATGCACAAGGATATTTGTAGTGTCCTCCGTATAGACGTGACAATTCTTGACAGTATCCTCCTCTTGTTCTTGACCTCTCTCGCCGGACGACGATTTTTCATTTGATCCGGTCATACATAAATGCGGTGGAGCAACGTAAACCTTATTGGGCGTATTTGATTTCGTATTGACTTCACGTGTCATCCGGGCAATAATATTATCCTCGGCGCTCAACAATTCACCGCCAGCACTCTCAAGTGAGCCTCCATAATAGGTGGTTCACCGCCAAATCGGGCGGCAGCATTACGTTTGGCACGTAAGCTTTCCGTTGTCGATACACCTTCATCGACGTAGTCACTCAATTCGGAACTATGCTCGGTCGATGGCGATGGTGTCGGGACATTCTCAGACCATGGCTGATATAAATTTTCATATTGGGTCGGATTGTGACAGGTATATGTACAATTGGTTAGATTAAGACTGCCCGTACGTTCCTCCCAATGATAACAAGATGCATTAGCATTGCAACGTTTCTGTAATATGATAGCACCGCTTTCATCGCAAGCGAAACTAACACTTGGAGAGAATGATAATTTCCGTTCGACATTCGGTATTGCGAATAGGCAAGCGTAAACAATGGCCGACAGGATAAGACAAATTGCCGTTAAGGAACGTAAAATCCGACCATAATTATTGGGTGTCTTCGCCGCGAAACGATCGGCCAGCGGTCCAACAATTAACGGACCGATTATCGATACGAATGGGGCGATAATACTAATCGTTCGATATTCTTCGAAATTGATGCCAAGCAAATGTGGCTTCGTCGAATGAAGGATATGAAGCGCAGTGATGCCTGTCAAAAATCGAAATTTTTTAATAACTCATATAACATACATGACCCATATGCGGCGAGATCAACTTACCGGTAATAACCAAAAACACTACAATCTTTAATGTAATAAGACTTCTATTAACGAAGGATGTAGCGTGTGTGGCGACCATTTTATTTTTGAAATTTTTCGCTCCGCCAGTTTAATTCTTCGAAATTTCAACGTTTCACTCAAACGTTAATTGAGCTCTCAGGATAACTTAACGATCTTGATCTCGCTCCCGATCTCGATCTAGCTTCGTGATTACGGCAATTCGGGAATCTGAAAAGTAAATTATTTCAAAACTAATTATTATGAATTAGGAAACTTATAAATATACATATATTGTATATGTATTTTATAGGGACATACATATAGAAAAGAGTATAAATAGTAAAGAGGTAACAAAAGTCTCTTTCACTCAATTCGCTTTAAAAATTTCGTGCGATGGATATGGGCTACTTCAAGGCCAGACAAAATTCTGCCTTGGCGAATTAGAGAATATGAGATGATACGAAATTCATTCATAAAATAGGCACGCGTAATTATGCTTAGTGACGAAGCAAAAATAGAATACTATTTATACTCTTTGCATATAGCACATAGAGGTGTCAACTGACTTTACTCAGAAATCCCTATAATTCAGATTTAATCAAGATCTTGAAAAACAACTCCAATCCTCACAAAATCTATGCATATATAATACTTATTTCTGACTGAAATTCTTGCATCCGCCCCATTAAATGACCTTGTCATTGATTCCATTCAATAAGAGCGTAAATATCTGTGTGAGTGAGAGAGAGAGAGAGAGGCAGAAGTGAGAATTAAATTTTCAGCAGTTCCCTATTCTCAGCTTTCTTGATCTTCCAACATTAAATTCTATTTTTGTCGCGTAATGCAGGGTCAATGTTTTTACTCCTACGGTATGTAAAGTACATATTACATTTTCAATTTCAATTCCAATTGGAGCGACCGCAAGGCAATTGTTATATGCATGTGGGCATCAATGAGCACAACGAAAGTAACAAAAGACTTAACGATGATAGCTCTCGCATTGTTAATATCACTTTTGTGTGCATCGCAATTCTTACACATTTAAAGAGATGTAATTTAGTAATAATTTGACGAAGTCTGGGATGACACTTAATAAAAATAAGTGCATTTTTTCCAATGAACTTCAGCTCGGAATAAGACGAACTTTCTCATGGTGCCCCCATGGAATTTATTTATTTTTATTTCAATTTGATATTTTAGGAGAACTTAACTTATCTTAACTTAACTTAACTTAACTTAACTTAACTTAACTTAACTTAACTTAACTTAACTTAACTTAACTTAACTTAACTTAACTTAACTTAACTTAACTTAACTTAACTTAACTTAACTTAACTTAACTTAACTTAACTTAACTTAACTTAACTTAACTTAACTTAACTTAACTTAACTTAACTTAACTTATAACTTAACTTAACTTAACTTAACTTAACTTAACTTAACTTAACTTTAACTTAATTACTTAACTTATACTAATTAACTTAACTTAACTTAACTTAACTTAACTAACTTAACTTAACTTAACTTAACTTAACTTAAACTTAACTTAACTTAACTTAACTTAACTTAACTTAACTTAACTTAACTTAACTTAACTTAACTTAACTTACTAACTTAATTAACTTAATTAACTTAACTTAATTACTTAACTTAACTTAACTTAATTAACTTAACTTAACTTATTAACTTAACTACTTAACTTAATTAATAACTTAATTAACTACTTAACTTAACTTTAACTTAATACTTATTACTTAACTTACTTTACTTAACTTAACTTAACTATTAAGCTTAATTTAATATAACTAACTTAACTTAACTTAACATAACTTAACTTACTTACTAACTTAACTTACTTTATTATAACTTAACTTAACTTAGCTTAACTTTAACTAAGTATATCTTAATAAATTACTTAATTAATATAATATTTATACTAATTAACTTATCTTTACTCGACTAACTTACTTTTAATTAACTTAACTAGCTATAACTTTAATATAACTCAAACTAAACTTAATCTTAGAATATAAATTTTTAAATTAACATATATTATTAACTTAATAGTAACTTACTACTAGCATAACTTAAAACTATCTCAAAGCGAAATTAACGTGCACACTGAATACTTAAATTACCTTAATAAGATATCTTGAATTACTTAATAGAGGAACTTACTATTCCCTCGACTCAACTTAGCTTACTGCTTGATTTAAATGCAACATCATCTTGTTAAAGCGTCATATTACTCTAACAACATACTAGCTGTAAATTTAACATAAATAAATTATGTCAACTGACTCTAATTAGCTTTATTTGAATTGAAATTTTTTAAAGCGGTGCATTTGACTCACTAGTCGTACTAGCTTAACATATCGGGTATAATGGTAGCATAAATCACTTGCTAAATAAAAAAAATTATCAAACTTATAAATATTGAACTATATTTTTTTGATTAAACCCCGGTCAGCTAAGCGCTCATAGATCTTCGACCTCCCTGCTACGCTAACTCTTAAAAGTACTCTGTACATAACTTTGGTATGCATAAATTAACTTTGCAAAACCGAAACTTGAGTGAACTTTATTTCATCAAACTTAACATGACATATCTGAACTCATATTAGTGTTATTGAATTAAACTCGTTTCACCTAAAAGGCTCATTAGATCTTGATTGTACGTAACTTCACTTAATATATGTACCTATGTACATATATACTTATGTATATTTAAAAAAAATCCAAAATTAATTTATCATTTTTCCTCTGCTGTAGAAATATAATACTACACTTTTTTCGAGCTTAGGTCAAGGAGAATTTCAACAACTTGTCTGGCGCAACATCTTCTAAGCCAACTCAATCCTTAAGTTAAGTTAAATTAACTTTGACTTCGATTCACTCACCAGATTTGTTATTGGAAATATTCTGGAAAGTTGAAGTAACTACTTACAGCAAGTATATCTTAATAGAACTTAAATAAGTTAGTGTTAAGATTGGTAACGACATAAAGTTTTAAATTGATTAATGGTAATGACATAAATTTTCATGTGATCGTAATGATAACACTAGTTTGAAGTAGTATTGTTACCACGATTGCGTTTAGAATTTTGGATTAGTATGGTATTGGTGACATAAAAAATATTTTTATACCCGACACACTATATATATATATTTCGTTTGTGTGGTTGTGTCTAACACCCAGAACCAGTCGAGATAGACCATACAAATTATATGTATGTATATAGAAATGATCAGCGTCACCAGCAGATTCGATTTAGTCCGTCCGTCTGTCCGACTGTTTGTATACAGTTTTCCTATCGAAGAAGTTGAGCTATCTTGACAAAATTTGGTATGCAAACTCACAGGCACATGAGTAAGAACAAGTTTGAGAATGGACAATCCGATCGGACAATTTTTAGGGGTACCTCCAGTACTAAAGTCTGTCACAAAAATCTCAAAACTGCCCCAAAATCGGACTTTTTCGAAATACATATTTCAATGAAACTTAGAATTTGAGCGTTTATTTAACCCTCCGATTAGAATTCCAAAAAAAATGCGAAAATTGGGCGTGGGGTTGTTTTAACAAAAGTCTGTATATGGGTTCCCTATTGACCTTAAAAACCTGTTGTATATTCTTTCTTAGTGGCCCTGTTTTTTGGGCATGGTTTAAAAAATATTTGAACATGTGTGTCTGTGTCGGGTATTATAACACCCTTACTTTTTAATATTTTTCTCGATTTTTGAAAGTTATGTCCTCTCTTGTGGCATGAAAGAATTTTTCAAAAAATATTCTTTCTACACTTTTGACATATTCTTAGGGGAATATTCCCCCGAATGTTTCTAAACAAAGCCAAAATTCCCTAAAAATTTGTAATTTAAAATCTTCCAAAAACAAAAACATGGTCCCATAAGGTCCTATAAATTTTTCAGTGATCGCTTTTCTGGCCTAAGACTCCACTAAAGATCATAAAGGTCTTCTGCTTTAGGCGAGACTCCCCTTTAACTGGCAACAGTGTCTTTCTATATGGTTCGGAAGGTGTTTCTCATTACTATGTCTCTTGAATTGATCTAGTAGTTCCCTTTCCTGAGAGTCTCACTGAACTCACTCGTTACTTTAATATAATTTAATGAAATCGCATGTTCAGTACGATATTTTCGCAATGAAAATTATTATTTTGAAAAAAGATCCAAAAAAAAAAAATTGTAAAAAAAACATATAAAGTTTTCACATAACCAAAGGTCAAAAAAATGTTTAAATTGAAACCGGTTGCTTGTGTAGTTATACGTTACATCATCGCGTTCATGAATCGTACGCATCACGTCATAAACCACAGACCATTAACCATGGGACGGGATGGAAATATGTTTGTTTAAAATCGCTTCGGGAGAAGGCGACGCCCTCGGATGCCATCATCATCATCAACATTATCATCATCGATCGATGTTTCAAACGAATGAGTCTAAGCTAAAAAATACACGTATGCTCGCACAGACACAAACGCACACTTATACTCAGATGGACGGACAGACAGAGAGACAAACAGACAGACAGAGAGACGGACGGACACATAAGATATTTGCCTGGCGATATTTTCGAAAAGATTTGCAGCTTTCAGAATTGACTCTTTCAGGCTAATATCGCCTTCTGGTGGCAAAGTATTTGACATGACACATACATATGTATGTGTACTTATGTATGTACATATGTAGGTATGTTTGTGTATTTTTAGAAACGGCAAAAGATCAACGAAAATTGGAATAATAAAAAAATAAAAAAAACAACAACAAAAACAAAAGTTTAGTCTATTTAACATGTCGAGCATGTCTGACTTTTGTTGTTGCTGCAATTAAATGACACAATTTACATACTAGGCCAAATCTAGGTTACATGATAGATATGAGATTTTTGACTCTGAATAAATATGTTTTTTTAAAGAACTAATCGATTGTTTGAACTGCTTCTGTTCTCCATAAAATAGTATCATTTATAAAATATGGGCATTTCCTGAAAAAGTAACGTTTTTGTCGCATCCATCTGATTGCCTTTCAGATTTTCATTAAAATTCCACAATGAGCTACATGAGAGTATTGAGAAAGAAAAGAACTATTGACCGCATCGATGAATTCGGGACTTAAAATTACTTTCGTTAAAGTCGCATTGGTCTGGAAATTGCCCTTATTCGATATGCTTTGAACGATTTAGACTCTAGTCTAAATTTTACACGATAAGTAAGATAATTTTCACTGTACCTGTACCTGATTGTGGAAAATAGGAGATTACATTGTTATGAGCCTTAGCTTCGATTAGTAATAGTATCAAATTAATGAAATTTGAAGCATCGAATTCCTTAACCCTCTAATGCCACAATTTTTTTTTTCAATGAAAAGTTCATATATGACTAATTTTGGGTAAAAAAAAGACACGAATTTGAAATTATTATTATTCGTTTTTTTTTTTTTTTTAGATTTGTTCGAAAAAGTCTGTCTTGAGACGGAGCCAGGAATTAGAGGGTTAACACTATCGAAATATTGAAAAATTCATAAAATTTTGAAAGATCAAGGAGAAAATGAAATTTCGTCTTGATTCAATCTAGACAAAACTCTTTTGATGATCTCATCTGAGGCAAGCTCTGATTGCGCTTTTTAATTCCGCTTTTTTTATTTTTTTTTGTAAATTTTTTTTTACTTATTTTTTTTTTTTTGTTTCTCTCGTTCCGCACAATTATTTTTTGGCTCGCTTAAATTCATTCATAGTTTGGCTCACTTCTCTGAATGTCAGTATATCGCTGCGATGATGAAAAACACAGACGGACGGAGTGTTTGGTAGAAAAACGTGTGGAAAAACTTTGGCTGACTTGTTCGCTGGTAGCACAAGGGCAGGCGCATCCAAAATCCGAAGGTTTGACTCTTTTGGGTTTGTATGGGCTCAACCCTTGCCCTTAATTACTTCGAGAGAGAATCTTTGGCTAGCTTATCATACGATTAAAAGGTCGTTTGTTTTTTTTTTTTTGGTGCACATTCGATGAAATGCCTTGATGGTTTTTTGTATGGCTCAACTTTGTTTTGCGGAGGATGGCGGACCTCAAAATGAACCTTTAATTGAATTGTTGGATTGTCTATGGAAATAATATTTTTCGCCCCCCCCCCCCTTAAGATTCGATATCATCGAGTTCTCGAAACAAAAATCGTTTGCATCATAATTAAATAAATATTATGGGGGGGGAAATTTCCTTTTCTGACTGAAGTGGAGCAGAGAATGAAAATTGATTAATCCAATTAATCTAGCAACTTTGAAACAGCTTCTGAAATCGTAGGTACAATATTTTCTTGGTATTGGTAGTGGATCTTGCCTTTGTGGCTGCCAGTATGAAACCCACCTTGAATTTACATAAATAGCCGTACGAAATCGAAATGCATGAGACATGGGGCGTACCGAAAGTGTTTCATGCATACATACGTACATGCACGCATACTTACATACGCATGTGTGGGAAAAATGGTGTCAAAAAGCGCGTCTTATTTATTTACGCATGGGCTATTGACACAGTCACGATGGGTGACTTTTCTGAAATGCTAACGATTTATTATGCTCGCCGCTCTTCAAGAATAAATTTCTATCCGTCAGACTTAGTGCAGCGTAACGCGTAACGCGTAACCCAGTAGCGAAACACATCAAAATTTATGTGCAACGCTCCGAAGTGAATTAATTCGAAAACGTTTGTCGGCAGTAAAAGTGTTTTTGGGTCAAAGAAGAAAAAAATTCCAATTTGAATGGGATATTTTTTGTCGATAATGGAGACAATTATAGCCGATTGGGTCGATACCCAAACTCATTGTACAATATATCTGTATGAATCGTGATTGACCCCTAGATTTGTACGCATCTCTCTCATATACAGCTTCCTGGGCTGTGCGGCCTTCAAGAGGAGGATTCACAATTTTTTCGATTTTAAGTTGGCGAATTTCATTTGATATCGAAGGTATTTAATTGAACATAGCTGTATATAATGTCCCCTACTTAAAGTGTTCAAAAAAAATAATTTAATAAATTAGTTCTTGGCCACTTGCTTTGTTTCTTGGTTTTTTTTTTTCGCTTTGTCTTTAAGAACTGATGATGCGAAGTTGATAAATCGAATGAGCCTTGCGATGAGAATTAGAAGAGATGTCTGTTCGCAATAATCTCTGTTTGCAGATAAGTTAGGCTTTTTTTTGTGCGAAATGATTTAAAAGTTTTATGTGTCATTAACATAATCAGAAGTAAGCATGAATAGCCTTCAGAGAGTCAATTCGAAACTATTTGTTTGTGATTAAATCGCGATGAACTACTTTAAATTTGCAAGCTTCTTAAAATCGAAAATAAACATTACGCTTTAGCGCCGTTTGATGGTGTTTTTTTTTCTTCTTTTTTTTTTTGCAAAACAATTTGCAAAGTTCATGCTTATCAACTTTTTAAAACCAAATCGCGAATAGGAAAACGAAGATTCACAACGAAATATTCCATGATCGGCATATATTGAATGTAGTCACAGTGCGCCCAAGACCCCGGACATGGGCGCCGCTAAAATACATACATAGCATCATATATGTACCCATAACGGAATGATTCACAAACATTCGCACTCTCGTGAAGTAAAAATTCCCGAAAATATACAAACGCACCACCATGGAGGGATTTCACTGTAAAAAAAAAACCTTAAAAAAAGCAGAAACTTATTTTTCTCTCATTCTTTAGCTCTCTTTAGCTCTCGCTCTCTCCTCCGTCTCTCTCTCCGTGAAACTCGCCACCCTCTCTCTGTAGCTATGTATCTCTCTCGGTGTCTCTCTGTCTGCCTATCTCTCTTTCTCAGCCTCTCTCTCTCTGCCTCTCTCTCTCTGCCTCTCTCTCTCTCTGCCTCTCTCTCTCTGCCTCTCTCTCTCTGCCTCCCTCTCTCTCTGCCTCTCTCTCTCTCTGCCTCTCTCTCTCTCTCTTTCTCTCTCTCTCGATGTGTCCCTCTATGTGTCTTTCTCTAAGTCTCTCTCTCTCTCTCTCTCTCTCTCTCTCTCTCTCTCTCTCTCTCTCTCTCTCTCTCTCTCTCTCTCTCTCTCTCTCTCTCTCTCTCTCTGCCTATCTCTCTTTCTGCCTCTCTCTCTGCCTATCTCTCTGCCTCTCTCTTTCTTTCTCTCTCTCTCTCTCTCTCTCTCTGCTCTCTCTCTCTCTCTCTCTCTCTGCCTATCTCTCTCTCTGCCTCTCTCTCGCTTGCTATATCTTTCTCTCGGATAAAATCATCCCGCGCTTTTAAACCTAACAGAACTTGACCCATTGCTCTTCTGAGGAACATGTCGAAAGAACAGAGGAAATCAGTCAAGTAATAACTGTTGCATCACGACAGCGAAGCAGCAAATTGTTGATTTTCTTTGCACTTGGTCGAATTTCTAAAACTTCTAAAAAGAAACAAAAATTCGACGCATATCTAATTTGCTTCCTATCGAAACCCATTCGAATGTGTGCCTTAAAGAAAAGCCTAGTGTGATTATTTTTTTAAATGAAGAGAAAAACAATAGAAACGTATGCAGGCCACACATTCCGGCTCTAAACATCGACCGGCTGAGGCTGAATTGGTGGCAATTGGAAGTGATGGCAAGTGCCAAGAACGCGCGCAACAGTTTTGTTTGTTATGCCATTTGATGTGTTCGGTGGCACCATACTTCTTCGCATAAACATGTTGCGCCACTGTGCATACTCTGCTCATCGCACCGCACCGTGTCATACTACACCGTGCCGCGGCATGCCGTGTCGTTCCCACTGCCGCTTGCTCTGACACGCGTTACTATGAGTATGCTCTTGTATGTTCATACATATTTTCATACTCACATATGTTTGTATATATGCGTATCGTTTAGTTTGGCGATGATGTCACTGTTTCTTTGTTAATTAAAAAAAAAAAAAGATAGTTCTGGAAATAGTTCGAAGGCCATGTTAAAATATTTCAAAAAAAAAGAAAAAAAACGAAAAAGAAACCAAAAATTTTAAGGCTTCAAAATTTTTAGCTTAAATTTCGATATGTCGAGTCCATTAACTCTGCTTTATATTAAGGTTTAGTTAAGTTAAGTTAAGTTAAGTTAAGTTAAGTTAAGTTAAGTTAAGTTAAGTTAAGTTAAGTTAAGTTAAGTTAAGTTAAGTTAAGTTAAGTTAAGTTAAGTTAAGTTAAGTTAAGTTAAGTTAAGTTAAGTTAAGTTAAGTTAAGTTAAGTTAAGTTAAGTTAAGTTAAGTTAAGTTAAGTTAAGTTAAGTTAAGTTAAGTTAAATTTAAGTTAAGTTAAGTTAAATTAATTTAAGTTAAGTTAAGTTAAGTTAAGTTAAGTTTAAGTTAAGTTAAGTTAAGTTAAGTTAATTAAGTTAAGTTAAGTTAAGTTAGTTAATTGTAGTTAAGTTAAGTTAAGTTAAGTTAAGTTAAGTTAAGTTAAGTAAGTTTATAAGTTAAGTTAAGTTAAGTTAAGTTAAGTTAAGTTACATTAATGTAGTGTTAATTTTAGCTAATTAAGTTCAAGATTAGTAAGTTAATTAGTAATTCTCGCTCTGCTTTCTTAATTAGTTAAGTTTAATGGTAATATTAAGTACAATTGTAAGCTAAGTTTTAATTAACTTTATCTAGTCTGTATGTACGTAATTATTAAGCTAAAGCATTGAAAGTGTTAAATAGTACGCGTGTCATTTCTAATTAACGTTAAAGCTATTACATTGAACTGTATTGCATATGTATTCGAATAAGTAGCTTGAGCACGTAATTATTTTGTGAATGTAGAGCTTGTTCATAAATATGATTAAAAAGTAAAAAGAATTGAAAGATCAAAACAATTTGATCAACCCCCAAAAAAAAAGTCAAATAAAATCGAAACATTGCTCAAAACAAAATCTGAAAGCTTTTCAGTCAACACGAGCCAGATGTTGCGCATTTGTTGCTTGAACCTTGATCGTTAATTGAAATATTTTGTCATAGATATTCAACTTTTCGCAATTAATAAGAATAAAGAAAATTGAAAACGTACAATAATAAAATTGAATTGTGATCTAATTCGCCGTAGTTAACACGAATATATGCCATACATACACATATGTATACTCATATGAAGAGAAGAAAATAAAATGGAAATCGAAAATTAACATGATACAACTAGGCAAGGATAATATATTATAAGGTTACGACAATCAGAGTTCAAAATTTGGTTCTTCTGCGCATGTACACTTGTGACGTAGCTTTAAAAGTGTTCTGATTGGTTGAAATTATTGAAAAATTTTGAAAGATAAAAATTTTCAAGACAAAAATTTAATTAAAGAATTTATATATTTACAGCGTTGCCACTGACGTTCGAAAAAGATACTACCAATTTGAAACTTTTACAATACGTGGTTTTTACATACTTATATCGTCCTTAAAATAAGAGACTCTTGTAAAATAATTAATTCTTTTCGTAATCTTATATTCCATCATTCTTGCAACTAGGTATGTTTGTGTATGTATACATATCAGCGTTGCCAGATGAATTTTCTTAAAAAGCGGGATTTTTTAAAAATTTATCCAAAAAATGCGGGATTTCACAAGCAATTGCGGGACAAATTTAAATTTACTTTCGCGAGACAACAAATGTGGAATTCCAACAAAAACCCCTTAACAAAGTATTAATTATGTATATTCAGAATTACTTTTTCTTTCTATGGCTTTATTGCTCGCATTCAAAAATTTTAAACATTTTGTTACGTTAGTAAATTATTTTTAAATTTCTTACATTTTGTTACATTAGTAGATTATTTCAAATTTATTTGTGCTTTTCTGACCCTTTCACCGAATCTAAGATTTCTTTTTTATCTTTAACAAACTAAAAGTTAGTTTCCATATATTTGAAAAAAAGCGGGATTTTTCATGTCCCGGCGGGACATTATAATTTTAGGCCAAAAAGCGGGACATCCCGCAAAATGCGGGACGTCTGGCAACGCTGATACATATACTCCATATACAGCAGCAATGAACAGGTTAGCTTATTAATTCCCTGCAGTAATTATCACTAGTGACTGATTCAATCTGTCACTAGTTCCTCCGTCACCGTCACTAGTGACCAACTGTACCCGTGCCAATGTATTCTCCTATGGACACTTTGTATGAGCATATGTTCGAGCGGACACCAGTTGACGATTGAACTGGTGATGCTGTAGAGGCAGCTCATTAGCTATAGTACGTAAATGGAAAGCGCCGCGCACAGGGCTCGAATGGCTCAGTGTGAAGAGTCTGGCCTAGCGACCTGGAGACCCGTGTTCGAATCTCGCTCGGGCGGGTGCCAATTTTTTATTTTTTTTTTTTTTAGTGGATAATATTATAGGTATCTAACAGGCTTAAAAAAATTTTTTTTTTCGCGAAAAAATTGAAAAAATTAAGTTATTGAAAATATAATTCATGAGAATTTTCGCACGAACTGTGAAAGCATTCACGAGAATTCAGAATGGAAACTTTTTTTCTCTCTTCTCACCCATAAGAATCCATAAGAATAATTCTCCGAATTTTACAATTTTCCACTTTTTCTCGCCTGCCCTGGGATTCGAACGCGAGCCTTCGGATTGATGATCGGACATGCTAACCATTACGCTACGGAGCCTTCTGATTCTCGTGCAGCAAATTCATTTTATGAATGCTCAAGAAAATTGAACTGTGGACCTCCTCGTTGACCATGTCTATAGAATGACAGTGGTGACGCAGGGGTAAATTTGCCCCGCATTTACTGCAGGGTTTGTTTACTCGAAGGAATTACTGGAAGAGTGGCCAGTCAAAATTGAAAATATTTTTCCATCTACTATCGAATCGACCAGACTCTTAGGACTAGTTAAATTGCATTCGAAATGACATTTATGAGGAAAGACATAGCCTCGTACACAGAGAAAAAAACACGTAGTAAATTCAAGAGTGTGACGCTCTTAGAGAAAACGCTCTTGCTCGGAAATTTTAAAAGACACCTTTCTTAACGCAACAATTTCGCTCTTTAAAAAAATAACAGTGATAACATTGTTGGTTTAAAAGCTAAAAACTCTTGAGATCATTTTAAGAGCGAAAATTGTTGGGTTAAGAGCGAAATTGGTATAATTTACAGTTATTTTTTTCTCTGTGAATGCATAAAAACGAGATTCACGAACCTCTGACTTGAGTCAATCGAGATAAATCTTAAATACCTTATTTGAAACTCATAGATCAATTTTTCTTCCTGTATATCAAAACTAAGCAAATGCTCAAAAAAGGTCTCGAGGTCTCTCATCTTTTTTTTTTCATTACGAGCCATAGTCCATTAATATCTCAGTTTCTAATAGACCACAAAAGGTCTTCTTTTGCAGTAATTATTTATGAGAATGATTATTTTAAGATGAGAGTTGACCGCTAGTCAAAATACACCTGAATACATTGACTGGCAAATGGAAAAGATAAACTACAGATACATTTCCTACCAAGTAGTTGGGAAGTAGCTGGAGAGTAGTAGAGACTACTGCAACATAAAGGTTGGTGGGTTTTGCCATAACTCTTTGCAGATTTTCGTAAACAAAACATAGAGGGTGCCGTCTGAATCAATCACATGAACAGAGTCGTTTATAATTGTGATAAAAAAATTCGTCCTCACATTAACGGATTATCATTAGATAGAAGTTTAAGAAGTTTAAAAAACAAAAAATAGTACTTATTCACGTTAGCAAAATGAGCAAAATTAACTGATTTCCCGAGGACAGTCTGTCCTACCCACCCCCAATTCCTCATCATTTACGTTGTCACAAAAAGGTTGATCAAATATCGATCGTTAATGTATAACTTGAAACATTGAAAACCACCTGAGTGGACTCCAGAGACTGGAATTTTTTCCCTTCAAGCGAAAACTCTGCCCGGAAGAGATTTCGTTGAAAAAATAATAATAATTTGATTTAGGATCACCAATAACGTCCTCCAAAGAATTCCTTCTGATCGAACTGTCCCAGAGTGAATGTACGTGTATATCCACGCATGAACCAATATCGCTGAAATACGGTACAAAAGCGTTGGGCCTCTGGACAAAGACCGCGAATTCAACATACATACTTACGATGTTTCGATATATATTTTGAGCGGTTCCATGGACTTCAAAGTTGTGATAGCGAATGCACCGATTTAATAGAAAATATTGCAATATATTCGAGAAATTGACATCGTTTCGTTTTCTGTGTCTCAAATAATAACCGATATTCTCAACCCCAACTGATCACACGAAATGTGAAAGAGTACCTATTAAAAATTTGATTGTGGTCCACTGTAAAGTCGAGTTTCTTTTTTTTTTGTTTTTTTTTTTTTTTTTGTTTTTTGAATGAAACGGGAACACATTTTCCAAGAAAAAGGATTATACGAACGCTTCAAAGTATTCCTTCAAGAATTTTGAAAAATTCTGATCACATTCATAAATATTTGCATTCAAAAATACTTCGTGTCCAAATAAATCGAAAAACTCGACCATGAGCGAGTAAGATGTGAAATGCGTAATTAATGTTACAACAAAATTGTATTTTGAATCACAACAAACAAACAAACAAAACCGAAAAACGAGAAAATTGAATATGTAAGGGTGTTATAGTCAGGCGAATCTGACCATTCAATACCCGATACAAATAACTATTGTTGGAATACTGATCGTTCCCGAATACCACACCCATACGAATAAATAATTCTGGACATTTTCACCATTATGAAGGATGGCCCCATTTTTCAACATCTATTCAATTCCCTGATGAATTTTTCATGTCCCAAGAGGTATGCCCTTTTGTCGCACCCATTTTTCCGCTCTTGTAGGTTATATAAACGGCTTGAAAATTAGATTTTCTCAGACCATAGCTGTTAAATTTCAATTACGATTAGTAATCAATTATATTACATTTTAAAAAGAATTCTAATGATTATGAAATCCTTATGTGAGAAATTTTTAACTAGTAATTGATTACGATAACAAGTAATCAAAGTGTAATCATGATTACTCGAAATTACTAAAAATAATCAAATAAATTATTTGATTACTTTTGAAGATTATTTTTGATCATTTTTCTAATATTTGTTTATACAAACGGAAATCTTTAAATCAGGTCTCCTGGTGACGCTGATCATTTCTTAATTGGTTTTTGTATAATCAATCTCAAATAATTCTGGACATCACACAAGTATACACTACCGCCGCATACCATCAGCAGAGATTTTGTCGGGTATAAAAACGTTGACTTCTGAGATATTTTATTTTTCTGTTGAAATATCTGGCGTTTTTATGAATTTTTAGCTCGTTCGATTATTTACTAGTAAATAATAGCTATTATCTTTTTTGTAACTTCAGATTTTTGTCATTAAAGAAAAAAACGAGGAAATAATTTCGTTATTTACACCAGCGAGCCGATGGCACTCTGCTAGTGCTCCCTCACAAGTTATGTTAGTATTTAAGATACTATATAATTTTAATAATAAATAAATAAAATTTCGTTATTGGGAGCATGAAGCGGATGTATTACATCTGTGCGGATGTTGAAACAGCTTGAATCGATCCCAGCAGGCAAATATCTACTGTAGGACAATGTTATCTGACCGCTTCATGGAGTTTTGTATGGAAATGTATAAAAAGGTCTCTCTCTTTCTCTCTCTCCGACTTTCCATTTCTCTCTTTTTTGCTCTCTCTTGCTCTGTATTGCTCTCCCTTATCCTCTTCCTTTCTCTTTCTCTCTCTCCGACTTTCTATTACTCTCTACTCCTCTCTATCTCTCTCTTTATCTCTTCATCTCTCTCTTTCTCCCTCATATTTTCTCTTTATATATCTTTATATTTCTCTGCCTTTTTTAATTTCCCTTTTCCTCTCTTTGTATCTTTCTCTTTCGCTCTCTTTCTCTCTCTTTTACTGATTATCTATGTTTTTACTCTCTCTTTCTCTCTCTGTCATTCTTTTTTTTTCTCTCTCTTTCTCTCGCTCTCTCTCGCTCTCTCTCGCTCTCTATTTCTCTTCCTCTCTTTCTCTTTCTCTTTCTCTTTCTCTTTCTTTCTCTCTCTCTCTCTTTCTCTTCTTCTTTATCCCTCTCTCTTTCTCTCCCTCTCTTTTTCTATTTCTCTCCCTCTCTCTTTCTCTCCCTCTCTTTGTCTTTTTCTCTCCTGTAATTTCTTTAATCCCTATGGTATTTAATCCGATTTGCAAAATGTTTATTGCATTTGACCCATTTCTCTGCCATAGATAGGTCTGGCTATGCGAGAGTGCCCACTTGGCAGTGACATCACTGTATCACATTTTACACACATGTCGTCACAAAGAAAGATTCGTCAGCGGGGTAGATGAAGGTCGGTCTCGACCGTATTTAGCTTTCACAGTTGTTAACATTGTCAATTCTGATGAATATTTTAGTTATTCTTAACCTTAGATTGCAATGATAAGAAGACAACCTAGCAGAACTTAACAACCTGCATTGAATAATTGTTCTTATAGCAGAACAAGTCGGGTAGCTTTCCTTATGGGAACGACAATTCGTTGGTGACATCATACAAAAAATAATTCTTCGTGTAACAATAAGTTATTATTTATATTTGTCGAGAGTCGTTTGATTTGAAAGTGAAAGAGTAAATTCCGCTTTTATTTATTATGTATTTTTTTTTTTTATCTTTAATTTCATTAATAAAAGCCCGCTTTTTATGAAGTTCGAATTATTCGATTTATGGCGATCACGTTCGAAGTACGATTCCAATTGCGAAACGAGCAATTGAAAGTGTGTTTGATGGCAACGGGCAGTGACAGAAATGTGACAAATTCAGAATTTTATTTCTTTGTGTCATAAAGCGAATCGATTCGAATTGAGTTTGTTGTTTGTTTTTTTTTTAGTCACGTCGCAGTCCAAAAATTAGCCGAGCCTATTGCCACTTAGAGACCATCTACGTAAATGGGTCACACCAAAAAAAAATTAATAAATAAATTAAAATTATCATAAAAACAATGCGTATTCCATAATCCCTAAAGACATGGAAATAGATTCATTTAAAATGAAAAATCTTATCCAAATGAATTTTCGATTTCGAAATTTTCGCATATTTTTGTCGAAACGAAACGTAAAATCTTCCAATATTTCTCGAACTGTGTACATATTAAAAATTCCAGAGCATAAGCAAACAAAAACACACGCATGGTTAAGTAGAATAAACAAAAAGCATAAAAAATATTCACAAAAGAAAAAATATTCACGTAAAAAAAAAAAATAAACAAAATATTACGAAAACAAAAATAAAATCGAGCATCACAAAATACAGTTGAAGGGATGGATGACAGAACGAATTGGAAAAGACATTTGAGAAAGAATTTCATTCGAAATGATCTGAAGCCAGGAGCTATTCTAGAGAACAATTATGCCCAGATAGGCGCGAATGCTGAGATGCCAATTTACGAAGTGAGAGGTCCTGGGTTGACTCCCAGCTGAGTTCGTGGATATTGAATAGTTTTTCTTTTTCTTCTTTAGTTTACACCAGTTTTTGTGTTATCACAAAGGAAGGGCCCATGAGGTCTACGTGTGTCAACCTTAAGGCTGCAATTATAGTGGAAGCAAAGCTGAAGCTGAAGCGTAAGCTGTCATGTGTTTGTTGTATTTTCGCAACAACATAATTTCGGCCTAATGGTGGTAGCCACATTATCCTTACTTAGGCCCACACGCTGGAAATTATTTTGGGAGATGGACGTAGGTATTACATATGGAATGCCATCACGCCTGATGCTCTGGGCTTAACTTTCCGCTCAGGTGCGGATGTTAGGTAATTGTGTCGTTTTTTCTGGTTCTATTCTTCATTGTTTTCCCATTTTTCATACATAGTATCACAACGGGCCCCATGCGAGGCCTAAGTGTGTGTCACCCTTGGTGGTAGCCACACTAATCAACCAATCATTGGTGTTACTATAAAAGAGAACGCTACAGTTTTCCTTCAGATACAGAAGGGTCTTTCAGATTAAGTATTTTCTTTTACCAGGCTCAGTTTTATGTAGTTGATGCGAATATGTAGTTTCTTTATTGTTATGAATTCCTCTTAACTTGAATACAAACAGGAGACAACAACACACAGAGACAAATTGCCATAACTTGAGTTGAATGGGGTGTCAAATTTAAAAGTAAAAAATGAGAAAATATTTAAATTCTCAGTTTTTTTTTGTTTTTTTTTTTTTTCATTTTGAAATGAGTCGGTCAAGTCTTTAACTCCTAGTCTCGATTACACTCTTTAGATTGATTGCACATTAAATATGAAACTTGAACTGTACCTACATATATATGTAATATTTTCAAGAAAATCTCTTAAAATCCAAAATCGTTACCTGCATGCGCCGTTTTGACCTACCGTAGAGTGCCCGAAAATAACAATAAATAGCAAAGCTCACGTCACCGTACCTTGATGATGTCAAGAGCAAACTTGTCTGAGTACGTCTGCTGAACTTGTTTCCGTATTGTTCTCCTTTTATAAGTGCTACAAACACATCCACGCACACACACATACGCACACACTGACACACACTGAGCGTGGTTTCTTCACGAGTTCAATTGATTAATTGAATTTGTAAAATTAAATTTAAAAAAATAAGAGAGAGAGAGAAGGAGAGTGCGACAGAGGGAGAAGAAGAAGGAGGCTTTGTTAAACGCTTAAGCACACGTTTTCTTGACACTCAATGAATATCATCATTCACAACGGCTTAATTCTTCTGATTCGAAAGCTTTTAATTTTCGTAAATTGACATTTTCATTGGCCTTAAAGCAATTACAGAGCTTCGTCGCAATAAGCGACTTTCACTGCACACATACAATGCAAAAGGAAAAGGAAAAGAAAAAGAAAAAAAAAACCTTCCAATTCAATAGAGAAAACTTTCAAGGAAGCAAATGAAAAGCGAATTGCGTCATTAGTCCTTACATTCAATGATGTGATTTCAAATCTTCTGGGAATTCTGCAAAACGAACCACTCATTATCCTTTCGACCGCCATCACGTTCCATGCACATTGAATGCTTATGAGTATAGTATTTTTCAACTACCTTGACCTTCACCGTACTCAGACCCAGTGCCACAATATAAACATTGAAATAACCGTGCAATGGCGACGACGTGTGCATCATCATCATCATCATCATCACCATCATCATCCTCGAAGATGGATGGATGGGAATATTAAAACATTCCGGCGTCACATTGTGACGCCATGAGTCATAACTATTCTGTGTGCTCTCTTCCAGCAATAAAACAAACAACACCAATAATTAAGGGTTGAAGGAAACCTGACTGCAGTCGAACAACTATAATTCGAACCATAATTATGTAAAGAAACTTTGCACCTCAGGCGAACAATTTTAACGGAACTAAATAGTATATTTTCGCAACTCGGAGCGTATTTGAACCGCTCCTCCGTATCCCTAAAAGAATATAGAGGAGTCCGTTCGGTTCGGACTTTAGACGTTTCGCTGTATTATCTATCATCCCCTATCATTGAAAACAAATTGCGAATAATAATTCAAATTGCTTTTCTAATTACAACTTCAACGTTTAATTCGAGCTAAAAGGCCAACGTACTGCGCGCGTTCGTCGAGGACAAATTTCATACAATCTATCTAACACGACTGACCCACTTTAGCTGCTATACAGGGATCAATAAATTACTCCCCTATGTACGAGAATATAATGCCACTGTAGCTTAACGCAGGGTTGAAGACAAAAAAAAAAAAATTTGTTTTTGTGTTGTTGTTTTTAATTCACCCTACTGAGAAATTTCAAGAATGCCATTGGAAAATTATAGGCAAAAGAAATACAAGATTCAAAATTGGAAGAGTAATTGAAAGTAGAAGACGAAACGCTATCGGTGGAAGTCGGTTTTCAGTGACGATCAATCAATCAATCAATCAGAAGAAAGACTCCACATAGAAGAACTTTCTAATAATGCAGAAGAAAATAACCCACCCTTTAGGAAAAATTTTGAGGAAAAACCTAAACGGGAAAAACTACCCCCAAAACAAGTAACTTCAAACGGCTTTCGTGTGAAACGAGCAGGCACTTCTGTAAGTATTTCTAAATAAAAAAAAAAAAAAAAAAAAAAAAAAAAAAAAAAAACATTTTTGAATACAAAAAATGAGCTATGAGTGGTGAACGGTGAGACTTGAATAGGTCCTTTTTCCTTCCCTTTTAATGTAGAATATTTAATTGTGTGTTTGTGTGTGGGGACTTGTGTGTGTGTGTGTAACGATGAATCGATAAAAACAACATGCGTGCAACTGTAATTTGATAGATAAATTTCGAATTAAAAGCAACTTTTAAGTGTGAACGCAGTAGAAGGTAAACCGGAAGAAATTTTGCCGCATTGTTGCATTCGAAAAATGGCAAAAGTTTCAAAAAATTTTTCAGGGATGTCATTATTGGAAGTTTAAAGAGTTCGTCAGTAAATGTGGCTCGAAAAAATTGTTTTTGAAAAGAAAAATAGCAATATAAATCGAGAGCCCTTTGACGAATTCTATGCGGTCATCATTTGTCGCTAGTAAAGCTCTCCCTTTCTTTCCCCAAAAAAAAAAAATAACCTTAATTCAAGAAAGTCCCTTTTCCAAGCCGTCAATGAAACTTAACTGTTCAACATACAATCGCTTAAATTCCATAGGAAAAATCTCGCAAGCCCTTGTAATTAGAAATGAGTAATAATCGCACTGGATTTCCTGCAGGGTAGATATCTGCAAGCAGAGCAAAACGTCGTTCTTTTGAATGGCTTGTATTTATAAAAAGATATGCCCAAAGATCTGTTCATCTTAAGACATAATCCTGGAAAAAATACGAAATATAAGCTCTCTGACAGTGAGGCTAAATGAAAATAATATGAAAGTAATTTACCGCGAGCAGATTTTCACTAAGAATGCTTTGAAATCCAAAATCAATTCATCGAAAATGTCGTAGAAAGGAGTTTCGATGTAAACACAATACCAGTATGCCGAGATGTCAAACAAAAAGGTTTTCCTGTAACTAAAATGTTATTAAGGAGTCACACATAACATATATTATCGGTTACAATTATATGAGATTGAAAACTGCGAATCACTGAACGAGTTTTGAATAAGCATTCAATGCAGTAATTCCGAATCAGATTTTTGTTATCTGAGCGCGTTCAAGAAACTCGCTCTGTGGCAAGTAAAACCAGGCACATATAATGGATATGGAATGTTCTATCTCTATTCGAACCCCTTATAGCGACTGAAAGTTCAAAACTTTTCATTGTAGCTCATATCTGTTTGTAGTCTGATCGATTCTCGAGAATTTATTCAAGGTGATATATGTTTCGAGCGATCATTCTCCGGTAAGTCAAGTGGACATACTGTACAGAACTTGACCGCAATTGGGAAGTAAATAGTTGTTAGATCACTACTAATGATCAAAAGGCCGAATCAATAGACAGCCAAAGGCACGTTGTCATTGCCATAAACATGTTTTTTTCTAAAAGGATTCGATCTCAAATAAGCGAAATTAAAGTAAGGCTCTCGAACGAGATCATAGCACACAGAAGTGTGCACAGAGTGCTAAAACAAATTTTTGCGGGTTCATGTCTACAACAGATAGTGCAATTGTGAAATTAGCTGATTGGTACCCATTGATAATGAACTACGTCAGTTCGCTTCGTTCCATACACAAGCTATATACGGTGTATGGCATTGTACACAGCTTGTGAAATAATTATGTAAAACAGTTTTTTTAAAATGATTGACTATCTACTTCTTCATACTTATTTCGTGCCGATACACCACAAGCATTTCACCTGGGTAATTGTTGGCCATGTAAGTTTAGACATATCGCAAGCCCGATCTGAATATTCTGGAGAATTTACTTTTGTTGTGACTCAAAATTCTCCTAATTTTTCAGAATAGATAGGTAACGGAATTGTTTTTGAGCTAATAAATTACCAAATATTTGTAAAATAAGAACGCTTTACTCTGCGAAGAAGAAGTGAATTCCGGGAATATTCAGACATCGTTGAATATGTCAGAAAAATAATGTGGCTCTCTATGAATTGCGTGCCAATTCTGTGAATGGACGAACTAATCCCCAGTGAACATTCTCTGCGACTATCCAGCGCTGGCTGAAGATTATTTCTTGTACTTACTTGACAAATTTGGTGAACATGAACCTCTTCTGATCGAATTCATAAAAGTTGAACAAAATAGGAACCGAATTTAATCATTAAAAGGACACAACATAAAATTGCGTACACTAACTTCAAATAGTCCAAAAAACGCACGTGCGATACATCAGAAATACGAGTCTAACTTTGTCAATGCCATACAAGTGAATCAAATCATTGCAGCATAACAAAGATCATAATCAGGTGTTTTATTAGCTATTTACAAAATTTTCAAACAATAAATTTTTGGAGTTTTTTATTTATTTTTCTTTATTGTTATTCAGGCATAGAACATGTGACTTATGAAAAAGATTCAAAGTTGTTGCCAGTTGTGCCACTTTAGTTGACAGAGGGTAGCGATTATCGTTCCAGCACTAAAACCAAACTAAACAGAAGGAAAATATACTTTCTACACCTGATTCAGTCTTTTTATGTAGACATTTAGCTGACTAAAGATCGGCTAGTTATCATTAGACTGTATAATGGCTTTATGTCACAAGATATCGTTGAGGCGACCTACTGAGCACGCAGATATAGCAGTTACCCTGCCGTTCTCTCGCTAGTCGGAACAAAATGATTCGCGGCTTTTGAGTAACGGAATAGCATTACTACTTTATAGAACCTGATTTATTATCGCATTTAAAAATAACAATGGTTCACGGATAAATTCTTCGAACAATTTCAACCCTAGGGAAAAGTTCTTACAAGGATATTAACGAACATTATCACTTTTAAAAGGTTACAGTATTCGGATAAAGCGGGCGGAAAATCTAAAAATTGCACAATATTAATATTGCAGGAAATGTTTACACTAATTTTGGCAGACTAAATTATTGCAATGTTATTTTTTTACGATTGCACAAAACCTTGATGTGATAATCCGAGTTTTTATTGCAGGTCTTAAATCTCATAAGATATGTCTAAATTCTCACCAAAAAGCGCAAGAATTGCCTCAAATGGGCTTAGCACTTATTGTTTGTGGAACCGATGTGTCAATAGTAAGTACCCGATTTAGTCGTAGTTCTACTTCAATCGCACTAGTGTAGTCACTGAACAGTAGCTATAAGGTTGCGAATCATTCCTATGCAACCGTTAACGGTTTCTTTAGTGTTTGAAAATAGCCGTTGGCATCTGATTTGGTCACAATGAGGTTTCAAATACGTATTAAATTACTTAACCATAATCTGCCATTTTTTTTATATGATTTATTGTTTTAAGTGAGGTTATGTTCTAAAACTGAACATTACATCAATATGATTATTAATTATGTTTTAGCAAACAAATCTTATTTTAGAAAGCACTCATGTATGGTATGCATTCATAAAAAAATACAAAAAAATACATTTCTAAGGCCAAAATAAGGATTTGAAAATATTATATTTTTAACATAAATTATAAAATAAGCAGATTTCTTGAGGGGCGTCATTTTTGAAGGGGGTAGCATGCTATATTTCACCATAAAACTGGAAGCGTTTGTAAAATTTCGTTTCGGAAATAAGCTGAACTGATGCTCAAAGTCCATTTATTATTTATTCAATTCAATATGAACGATTTTGTTATGTCGGTTTTAAAATTTGGTGGCAACAAATTTATAGCAAGAAATATTTATTAAAAATCAGTGGCAGCATTTCAAACAGTACGTTACTGAGCGCTTATATTGTGTGATTTCTGCTTGTTTCTGAGAAGTTTTCTGTGACTAGTTTGTAACAGAGTAGTTTCTGTTGAGTTTCGGGTGACTAACACAGTAACAAGAAAATTGTCACACAATTTTGCGCTGTTTCGGTCACTTTTAAGTTAAAATTTAAGTCCGCATGACCTATTTTTAGCACCGAGTTCAGTCACACGAGAGTCAAGGTGACTCTTTTGTGACTAATTTTTCTTGTCGGGTATTCTACCGCCAACAGAGTGTTTCATTTAATTATTTTGAAAATTCAAAATAAAAAATTTTTTTTTTTCGAACCGAAAATTGTAGAAAAAGAATCGAAGTAAAACAAATAATAAAGGTACGAAACCAAAAAAAAACCAAAAGAGAACAATAAAAACTCCAATTAACAAAAGAAATAGGCTATGGCCATAGCAACCAAAAACGTATGACATCACCAGCAGCAACTTAAAATCAGCAACAGAACAGTAACAAGCATTTCGCCCTTGCAGTAATTCCGAACAGTCTCCGATTAGTTCATCTACCGGTCGCAAATTCGCCAGTGGAGTAAAACCCCAAGAGTATATATAACTGGATATGGAATGTTTATCTCTATTCGAACCCCTTTCGACTGAAGTTCTTCTTCTCTTTTTATTCATATCTGTTTGTAGTCGGATCGATTCTCGAGAATTTATTCAAGGGTGATATATGTTTCGAGCGATCATTCTCCGGGTAAGTTAAGGTGGACATACTGTACAGAACTTGCCCGCAATTGGGAAGAAAATAGCTTTAGGTCACTACTAATGATCAAAAGGCCAACAAAGACCAGCCAAAGGCCTTGTCATTGCCAACAAACAAATGTCGAAGAAAGTTCTTGATCTCGAAAGAGAGGAGTTAAAAACTCTCACTGGATATTTACCCAGCCGGAACTGTGTACAGGAGGTGCTCGAACACGTGCATAGCACACAGAATGCTCTGCACAGCACGCTGCTAATATACTGGACCTTTTCACATTTTCTAATACATGTCCTAGGATGTGCCGTGGTGTGAAAACTGGGTTCACTGTGTATAGCATTGGTACTTATATTGAAATAATGAAAACTACCGGTTTAGTTCGCTTCGTTCCATACACAAGCTATATACCGGGTCTATGGCATTGTACACAGCTTGTGAAATAATTTGAAAACAGTTTTTTTTTCTTATGTTGACCTATCTACTTCTTCATACACTTCGTGCCGATACACCACAACACCCGACTGGGTAATTGTTCATCTGTAAGTTGAGACAATCAGCCCGATTCTGAATATTCCCGGGGAATTTACTTTTGTTGTGACTAAAATTCTCCTTTTTTAAATAGATAGGTAAAGGAAAACTATGGCTATGGGTCAAATACCCATTACCCCAAATATTTGAAAAAGAAGAAGTTTACTCTCGAAAAAAGTGAATTCCCCGGGAATATTCAGAATCGGGTTGAATATGTCAAAAAATATGGGCCTCTCTCATGAATTGACATGCCAATTCTGTGAAATGGACGAACAAAACCCCAGTGAACATTCTCTGCGACTATCCAGCGCTGGCTGAAGATATCTTCAACTTGGTAGCGCAACGTTAGCCCTTGACAAAATTTGGGAACATCTATAATCCGTCTTCAGTGCTCGAACCACAAACCTTAAATGGGTCGATTTTGTTCGGTTCAGCAGCGATTCGCAGATGGAAATTCGGTCTATGAGGTTTTTTGCGTTAACTCGGTGGCATCCATACATCGAGCTTCTTTTGGTATCAGCCTTATTCAAATGGTTCCAAACGGTTTTTTGTGCAATCTTTAGCTCTTTTGCAATCGAAACAGTGCTAACATGACGGTCGGACTCGATAATTTCCATGATTTTATCGACTTTTCGACAATTGGCCTTCCAGTGCGTGGTGCATCCTTGACATGGAAGTTACCGGAACGGAATCGACGAAACCAAAATTGCGCATGATTGGCTGTTACAGTATCAGGCCATAAACGCTATTCACATTTTCAGCCGCCTGGCTTGCGTTTTCTCCCTTATCGAAGAAAAACTGTAAAATGTAGCGAATTTTCTCTTTGATGATGTCCATCTTTGACAAGCTCCCAAACAAAACTGAATCAATCAATCAAAAAAGTGTCAAAAAAGCTTTTTTAGTAGGAACTGTCATCTTTCTAATGCCCCCTAGCGGAACACGATCGGACATATACAATGCGAGATGCAGATAAATAACTCCATCTATTGGAAAAATAATGGATTTCTTTTTACTACACCTAATATCTTCAACTTGGTAGCGCAACGTTAGCCCTTGACAAAATTTGGTAACATCTATAATCCGTCTTCAGTGCTCGAATTCATAAAAAGCTTCAAGATAGGAAATTAAACTTATATAGGGGGGGTTAGCACAATAGAACCTTATGGGGTTCGCGGTGTGCATCACTTCTGGTGCAATCGCTTTAAAAGAAAAACATAATGAAATGAAGGCAATTACGAAGAGGTACATATATCAAACAAATATTGTGGGGTGGTGCGTACACTGAACTTTGGGGGGCTTTGGACTCCAAAACCATCCCGTGCGTATAACACTGACAGTGAAACCTTCTACAGAACGTCTATAAACGATTTGGAAAATCAAAAAAATGGCTGAAGATATAATTCAACTTGGTAGCGCAATCGTTTAGCCCTTGGATAACAAAATTTAGTTCATATTCAGTCGTTTTTTTTTAAATTTTTTTTTTTTAGTTCATCAGAATGTGAAAAATTTCGTCTTGGTTTGCTCAAACAAGCTTGAAATATCATTTAGGTATTTTTTATTTATATTGTAGGGTGGTGCGTATTTCCACTGACACGCATTTGGGGGGCATTTGGATCTTTAAAGATGCTAGACCACGTTCCACGTGCGTATACGCATTTAGCATTTTGTGAAACCTTCTACAGAATTTTTGTTCTGATAAACGATTTGGAAAATCTTTGAAGTAGGCTTTGAAATGTTAAATTAATTTGAAGATCAAATCATCTACTGGGATAACTAGACGATTTTAGTTCATTTTTAGTCGCATTTTCTCAGATGCTGAAATGCTGTTTTTTTTTTTTTTAAGTTCATACAACAATGTGACATATAAGTTATTCAAAGTCGCATTGGTTTGAGCATTTTTTAAACAATGCTTGAAAAATGCTAAATTGCGATCTTTAGTGGATTTAGCCCCTTATTCATTTATTTTGTTTTCAGTTTGCATATTGCAGACATTTCTAAATATTGTAACCATTTTAAGCATTTTAGTGCAAAGCCGAAACTATGCTCACTTAGGATACTTTATTGAAGAGGTTAGCATAGGTTTTGATCGAGTGGATACCAGAAACTATTTAAACCGAATATAATACAGAATGGAAAATAAATAGTTTCTAAACTTTTGGAGTTGAAGGAAAAAGGAGTCTTTTAAATGTAGACAATTTAAAGTTGATTTAAAGAATCGGATGAGTTTATTAAGCGGTCCTTAGACTTTAATTGAAGTAGGTTGATATGCTCAAGGACATGAGATATCGTATGGGAGGGGAGGATGAGGCGACGCAGTCATATAGCAGGAACAAGGCACAAGGATAATTATCAGATAATAAAACTAGAAATAATAATGAAGTTAGAAAATTCTTTTAGAGCTGTTTGAGGAATAACCGACTTCTTATGAGATAAAGATTACTCTTGTACTTAGGAACCGATAACTTGATCGCGATTCCATGATAAAGTAATCAAAAATGTTTCATTGATAAAATGCTCTTAGAAAATTCTTCGCTTCTGATTATACATAGTGGGAAAAGAATTCTAATCTTAAAGAAATACTTTAACCAAATTTATAATTCTTAACAGGTTTCAGATACGGATAAAGTAGCCAACATCAAAACATTGCGACAAATGTTTGCCAGCAATTTTTCCTTTTTGCCAGCTTCTATATATTGGAGTATGAATGGGTTAATGGGTTAAAATTTTTTGTAGATTTTTTCCCCCTCTCTATGTGTGTCGGTATCACTATTCCGAGCAGAAAACTATTTTCGCAGGGGTCTTTCAGGCATAAGGAATTTTTAAGTCGTTACTACTTTTTCGTCTACCTTAATTACAAAGCGCATTTCGGAGGGAATTTGGTCTCCCAAGATTACGTTACGTAAGGTTTTGGTTTGTCTTGACTGAGCGTAGCTGGGTCAAACTTAATCAATCAGCTGATTCAATGTGTTAAGTTGCGTTACATTAAGTTAAGTTAAGTTAAGTTAAGTTAAGTTAGTTAAGTTAAATTTAGTTAAATTACTTAATTTGAGTTCAGTCAAACCTCGCTTTTTTTTAAGTCAAGACAAACTTAAGTTTTAAGGTCATCTCGAATGTTTTGAATTCTTACTAATTTTTCATTAGCATAAGTACATTGAATTCTTCCCATTATCATAGGCGGCGAGGTGGGGTTGATTATGGGTTCCTGAATTTTAAAAAAGATGCCCCAAAACCCTTGAAATATCTATTTAAAAAAAGAGTTTTCCTAACATCACGGCCCTTCCTTTGCTAACATATAAAAGCGTCCTTGCGTACATGAGCCTCTCTCTGGTATTCTCGATTCAATTTCGATCCGCTGGACATAAGTTTTGCCCGCTTGAAAACACCACAATTTGGTCAATTGTGATTCTTTAACATATAGACATTTTTTTTTAGCCTAAATATTCCGCACATTTAGGCACTTGTTTTATACCATATGGATATGATGGTGCTTTAATCCGGGTTTTTGCTAAAAATCAATTCAAGTTATGTTACGATTAAAAGCTTCTCGTAAAGTTGTTCTTCACATAGCACAAACAAAAAGAACCGGCTTTTTAGATGATTTTTTCCGGTGGTAGCACTTCCTCGAAGAAACTTTTTCGAAACAGAGAGGAAAAGAGAGCGAGAGCGAGAGCGAGAGAGGAGAGATTATTTATGCGTGAGTGTGAGAGATAGAGGATGAGGGAGAGACGAATCGTTTGCACTAAATATAGATAAATTTTACGCAGGTTCGTACACACATCGTATATGCGCCGATGATTTCATTTTCGCTTTCCATATTTCGATGTTTCTTTGCGCAGAAATCGTTTTGATACCCGACACACTCTGTGTCGAAGTATATTGCGTTTGTGTGGTTGTGTGTAACATCCAGAACCAAAATATATATAGAAATGATTAGCGTCCCCAAGAGATTCGATTTAGCCATGTCCGTCCGTCTGTCTGTCCGCCTGTCCGTCTGTCTCTCTGTATACAGTTATCTTATCGAAGGAGTTGAGCTATCTCGACAAAATTTGGTATGCGTGCTCACGGGGACATGAGTTAGAACATGTTCTAGAATGGACCCGATCGGATCACTTTTAGGGGTACCTCCAGTACTAGGGTCTGTTACGAAAATCACAAAAGCTGCTGTAAAATCTAAGTTTTTCAAGATATTTTGATGAAATTTGGAATTTGAACATGCATAAAGGCAAGTAATATGATTTCTAAAAATTGGAAAATTGGGCGTGGCAGAAGGGGGTTTTTCGAAAATTTCCTCTTGCATCCGAAATTCAAATGGGACTTCAACGATAATTGGCACTTATGCTTCCTTTGTAGGCACAAACATCCTCCCAAAAAATCGGTCCATTATTAAGGGTACCTCCACTACTAGGGTCTGTCACAAATAATGTTTTTCGAAATATTTCAATGAAACTTAGAATTGTCGCTTATATTTAAGCCTCCGATTAGATTTCCGAAAAATTGCAAAAGTGGGCGTGGAAAAGGGGCGGTTTTCATAAAGAAATTAAACAAAAGTCGGCATACCGGGTCCCTTATGGCCTTAAACACCTCTTGATATTCAAAATTATTTCAACATCTGTGTCTGTGTCGGGTATTCTATTGTCGGGACTATAACACCCTTACTTGTTATTATTTCTTTTGAATGAATATAATCATGAAAAGTTTCGAAACATTAACATCTTTCCGAAGTCAAAAAATTTCCCACCACTCACCGAAAACCTTACCGCCCATCAAATACCACCCCCCACACACCCCCATCCACCAAAAAAATAATGACAATTTTAAACATCAAATGACCTCGAAAGGTCGATGAGAGCCCTCTATTGGTGCTCATTTTTGAAACGTCCTCTTCGGGTTTTTCTAAACAAAAAAATTTTTCCTTCTTTTATTTTTTATCGATTTTTACGCATAATTGGTCAGAGAGAGAGTAAGGGCGATACGGAAGAACAAAAGATAGGTACCAAAATAAGTCGGAAAGAGAAAAAGCAACGAGACTTTTGTTTACTATTTCTACGCACCGTTGGAAAAATAAAGTAATAGGTAGAAGAAGAAAAAAAAACAAAACAAAATAAAATAAAATTAAAAAAAAGGAAGGTGCATTGACTTGCGCTCAGTTGCGCCTAGAGATATGATAGAGAAAGGAGAATCGTATCATATCCGGAAGGAAGGGTTGATAAAACTAGTATCCTTGAAAAGCATTAAAAGCAAGCACACATATATGTTATATACACATACATTTATTATATATATATATATATATATTCATATATGTGCACATGGATGTGTTGGGACTTTTGCACTCTTGTGTCATATTTTTAAACAATATTTTTTATGTTCCTCGGACGAAAGCAAAGCTATTAAAGCGAACAATATTCTCACGCATAGGTACATGCAAAGAATAAAACATTAGGGAGCCGCCACTTACATACAAACAAACATACGAATGTACATACATATATGTATGTTTATAAGTATATTCAAAAATGACGAAGAAACGCACACGTTTATAGACCACCATTTGCGACAAACATTGGCAATTGTAACTTTATTTCGTACATTTTCGAGATGACATCAGAACTTTTCTATTTTTCGTATTTCTCGTTACCCTTCGCCACCGTCACCACCCGCCATCTAATGATATTTTTGGCCCAATTTCGGCGGCCGCAGAAAATCGCTTTGCACTTCGAATAGAAAACGAGAGTTTAAGGAAATTTTTCAATAAAAAATGGAAAATAAAAAATTAAAAAACTGTAAAAAAAATTTAAAAATTTTTTAAAAAATAATAAAATCCTCCCAGTCTGCTCCTCTGTGGGCAGTTTCTTCTAATCCCTTGTAAGCGCCCTCTTTACTATTATTGTTCTTTAAATATATAGGGATACTAATATAATATACCTGAATATAGATAAATAAAAGCACATAGATACATATATATATATGTATGTATATGATTGGTTTTTTAGGATTGGAAAAAGAGTGAATTCAAACACACACCGTCTTTTGGTTGCGCCGCGACTGGCTGTGGTCGGTCTTGTTATATTATTGCTGCGTAGGTTAATTGCTTCCTCCAAAGCTCAAATGTTTCTATCGAACTCCTCGTTTTTAACCTTTATTCATATTTTTGTGTTTTTGTATCTTTATTTTTGGTTTTTGGAAGTCGTTTTTTTTTCTCTCTTATATGAAATTTTTTTTTCAATTTTTTTTTTTTTTTTTTTTTTTTGGCTGTGCTTTTCAACAATTTTGCCGTTTATTCATGTTGGCCGCTTTTGTTGGTGCTTAAAGCGGAACATTCAAATGAAACAAAACGCACGAGACGCCGTACATGAAAGCGAATGAAAAGCAACGCGCACTCTCGGATTTGCGTGATCTAAACCCGCCGTCGTCAGAATCAAAACTAAACTGCTGCCAGCTAGTAAGCCAGTCAGTGAGCCAATGTTTTGTATTGTACTGCGTTGGGAGCGAGTTTCGGCGTCGCTGCTGTTGTTGCTGCTGCTGCTGCTGCTGCTGCTGCATACAACATTGACGGCAATCGGGTAGCTGTTGGCTTGTTGGCGCGAGAAAGCATAGCAAGAACAGTAACGCAAACAAACAAGCAGACAGGCAGACAGACAGACGGACGGACGCGCCAACGACAAAAGCAACAACGAAAATTGTAGGTACATTTATGTTCATTCCGATTTTGGCATTTCATTTCTACGTACGTACATAAAACGTCCTAACAAGCCCAAACAGAGCAACAGTAGCAAAAACCCAAAAAGAAGAAACAAAAAAAAAGGGGAAAAATTACGGAAGAAAACAGCAACAACAACAAAAGCAACAAGCTCAGAGGAAATGTCAAAAATCGAGTGAAACGTTCATGCTCAAGTACAGCCGAATTTTTTTGGCCATCACTGTTGCGTCTGCAATTTTTCTTGCCACAGTACGATGTCACGCAATCAATCCATCCTTCCAACCATTCATCCATCCATCCATACATACATACATCCATGTATCCATGGATGAAAGTACGGAAGAAGCAGAATACTCTATCTCAAGGTGCATGCGGTTTTCGGCACGAAGCAACTTCCAATGGATACATACACAATGAGATAATTACAGGAGCGGCTCAATGGCTCAATTGCAGATTTCAGGCACATTTTTCGCACTACATTTACAGCGGTCAGTGTTGCGGGAATTGATATTGTGTCATAGTGTGAGGACGCCGAAATCGGATGACAATGCATGATGACGAAAAGAAATTACGCTTAAAAATAAAAGCAAAAAAAGAATATTGTGAATAAATTCGGACTTGGCAACCATGGCCTGAAACCGAGGGCGCCTTGCCCTTAGAGTTCGACGTTTCCGTCACTGCTTAGTGGGAAAATGATTGCAGTTTTTGTTATTTTTTTTTTTTTCTCCTCCTTCATTCGGTGTGAATGAAGTTTAAGCCGGATCTATGCGACGAGATGCGCCGCTACACCCTACAGCAGCGATTTTCACAAACGTAAATTAGGATATCGTTATACATACATACATACGTTTCCTTTCTGAAATTCAGAAATCAACTTTTTCGCTACATGTCGAAAGAAAATTACAAGAAAACCAATTTTTTTTTCTCCAATTTTACTTATGAAAGATCAATCCCAGCTAGCAATTTTTGATCAAAAGCGATCCTTTTTCGAGTCGCCTTTCTGATTAAAATAATCAAATATTCGCTCGTTTTCTGATCAGAAATTATAGGTTTTTTTTTTTCGGGAGCAAATCGAACCCTAGCCGCGACTCTTCTTGGGGAGTCATATTTGATATCATTGTCGAGTCGTTTTCGAGTCCTTTTTATTATAATTTTCGAGTCTTTTTTGACTCATATTGTCATCATTTTGGAATCATTGTGGACTCGTATTTGCCATCATTTTCGAGTGTCGTCTTACGATTCATGTTTGCAACTGGGCAAACTCAAAGGTTAATTATGTGTTTTATCGTCTGATTTTTGGTAAAAATTGTTCAGCTTTGAGGTGGCAAAACGGTATTAAGGAGCGGTTAGATGCAGTTTGTGTGTTGCACGAAGTTGTTAAGTTATCATTTTTATATACTGAGATCAAAAAACTTTTAAATAAAATTTTTTTGCTTTCGAGCTATGGGCCAGAATCGTTAAAAAGAGGTGAAAAAATCGTAAATTTTTTTGGGATTTTTGCAATTTTTACCTACTAGATAGAATCCTTTTCGGATCGGTCTGTACTACAACTATTTCAAATGAGACCAGAGCTAAAACTTTATCTTAGATAGGAAAATAAAATTTTGAACTGGCTACAAGATATAGCCATAAATAAGCACGCAACTTTATTCTCGGCCGCAATTTTTGAGACCGATAAAAAAAAAAAAACTAGAGCCAATTCGACTAAACTAAGTAAGAGGCATTGCTATATTCACCGATTTCTTTCAGAATCTGAAGTCAAATCTTTATGTTGCACTAGGGTGGGTCGATTTTTTTTTTTTCGAAAAAGCGTATAGCAGAAACGTAAACTAAGTAGATGAAATTCTAAGAAAATTTTGCCTACAAACGTAGGGCCTAAAATGAATTGCTAGCTCGCGCAAATCAACCTCAAAATATTGCTTTTGGGTTTAATGAAAAGTTTACGTTTCCGCTATACGCTTGTGTCCGATTTTTCGCTCCATACAAATCGACCCACCCTAATGTTGCACCGTGTAATTCAATCCCCTGCCGATTAATTGGCGATTGCTCTATATATTGTTTTCCTATTTTCAATACGAATCGATTTTGAAACATATTTAAGAGTCTTTTTCGAGTCTTCTTTTAACCTTCCATGTAATCAATCACTTTCTATTCATCAAGGGAGCTCAAAAACGCCTCGTATATGAATCTTCTCATAAAACAGCCATACAAATGGCAGTTGGGAAGCATAGATTACAGAAAGAAGGAAATTGCATCGCTCAAAATTATTTCAATTTTTTTTTTTTTTTTCACTTATTCGGCGTCGCAGATCATAAAAATGGCATCCATTTATTTCTCCACAATAGTTTTGAGATATAGACAAAAAAAAAAACAGTTTTTTTTGTTGTGACTTTTCCATTTATTCCTAAGCATCTCAAGAACTAAAACCCTAAATATCACATAAAAATTTTTCTAAACGATGACATAATCGTAGTTTCTAAATTGCAGACAACTAAAATGGCAAAAACTTTGGTATTGTTTTTTAAGGTTTTTTAAGGTTGGGCAGGAAAATTTTTTGTCCGACATTTTTTGTACATATAAAGGTTTGTTGTTTTGCGTATATCGTCGCCCGGGGATTCATGTGCTCTACGTGCAAAAAACACATTTCGAGTAAATCGAAGTTGAAGTTTGAAACTATTTTTTTCAAAAACTGTACGATAAGGTTTTTTGTGTGTTTCACTATTAATTTTTGAAAGAATACTTATTCGAAGAGTATATTTTCGAATCTTTGATCTAACGCATAAAAGGGTATTTTATGGCTTTAAAAAAAAACCACTTTGCTCTACACGCCATTTCAAACATATTTCGCTGACAATGTAATACATAGAGCAAAGTGACATTACCCAGCCGGACTTTTTCGCATAAAGGAAAAAATCATTAATGTTTTCACCGATGATGTCAAGGGGAAAGTTAGAGTACTTCTAAATTCTAATGACATTGTCATCAAGAAAAGGTGTTATTCATCGCAATTCTAATGACATTGTCATCGAAAAAAGATGTTATTCATCGCAATTCCCATGACATAGTCCGTGTTTCATTTTCATTTCGTATCACTCCCGAACGATGACATTTTCTTGCGAAACAGGAGGTATCCACTCCAATTTCGATGACCAACTGGTGACATGTCCTCTCATGACGGCCAATGCCGTTTGTGTGTAAATTTCATTAGAAAGTTGGTGTAGAAACAGGAGGAGTCGCGGCTCTTATGTCATGCTGAAATCATTGATGGTTTCACCGGGACGTTTCCTGCTGGGGAATGCACAAAATACAAACATAAATAAATATATGGATACCCAATAAACACAAAACCGAGGACGATATCGTAACGATATCGAGACGAATTCGAGAAAATCAAATTTCTCGATATCGTGATTTTGGCCTCGCGAAGATATCGAGGCGAAACATTTTTAGCCCAATAAATACAAAAACGAAGATTATATCGCCACAAATTTGTTACGAATTTGAGAAAAACGAAATTCTAGAAAGTAGTTTAGTGAACTCGTTTTGAACTCGAAACACATAAGGGAAAAGAAGAAAAATAAGTAGGACCTAATAAACACAAAAACGATAACGAGTTCGAATCGAATCGAATTCGTAGAGCGCGAATCGCATTAAACGAATTCGAATCGTTTTTGTGTTTATTTGTTTATTGGGTACGAAACTTTAATTCTCGAAGGTAGTTTTGTTAATTTGTTTCCAAATCGGAAGGCGTAATGGGTAAGCAGACTAGAAACATGACTAGAAATCAAGAGGTTCGGTGTTCAAATCCCACAGCCGGTGGATTCGAAAGCGTGGTTACCAGCAATAGAACCGTTTTTATTTTTTTTTTTTTTTAACCGAAAATAGTATTATAATAAGACTGTTATTTGAATTTTACATTAAATATAAAAATTAATGATTTTTTTGCTAATCGTCCCTTAACGATTCGAGAGCGATGAAATTCTCGATTCGCTAGCGATTCGAGTTAAGGCTCGTTAACGATTCGAGAACGATGAAAATCTCGATTCGCTAATGATAAGTGACTCTCTCACGATATCGAAATCGTCTCGATATCGTCTCGAATTATCGTCGCGAAACATTTTTAAGAGAAAACGATATTGCCTCGATATCGTTACGATATCGTTGTGTTTATTGGGTATTGGTAACCGACTTTTTGTTATTATACGAGGGCTGTTATAATATTAGGCGAGTTCCAGAGTTTCGCGGGTTCCTTTTGGATTTGGTTTTTTGTTTTTTAATCTGCTATGTAGATATGCTATGCATATTTCTTGAACATATGAGTCGTTCACTGGATAAAGGGATTGAGTCTAATTTGACGTTTTTGAGATTTAGCGTGGATACAATTCCTTTTATGACTTTTTTAAAAATTGTAAAAGAAGCGCCAATAATTAATTTTGCAATTTCAATTTTGAGTTTTGTTGTAAAAACTAATTTTAAAGTCAACGTCAACTGTTCTGTCGTTTTTTTCCATTTCAAATTTTGCGGACTCATTCCCTTTGTCCACTGAGCGACAAATATGATGAGGTCGTACGAATGCCAATGCTTCGCTATTCTTTCAATACCTATATTTTAGACTACTGTTTTACTTAAACAAAAAAACAAAAATTATCAACGATGTTACTCGAAGAAAACGGCATGTAGAGCAAAGTGGCTATCGTCAATTAAAACCTTAACTTTGTACTGAAATTTTGCTCTATACGCCATTGAATGGCGTATAGAGCAAAAGAACACAAAAAAATTGTGTTTCAAGGGATATAGAGCAAACTGGAGATGAATTATCTCAGTAACTAGAAGATATAGCAAAAAATGGATTGCGGATTTAAAAAATTTGGCATTGATAATGGGGGATGGCATCCTTAACTCAAATTCGTTAAAATGGCGTATAGAGCACATGAATCTCCGGGCGACGATATTGGATATTTCATTTGATTCAATTCGGCTTAGGGCTCGTGGTGTATGAATTGGTCAATGGACACGAGAAAATCCAAAATTTTGCAAACTAGCGTAATTCTAAAAAATTCATGTTATTCAGAGGTGTCACAGAATCCGATAGCTATCGGAATTGGAAATAAAGTTGCCTGAATTTTCATATACTTATATTTCATAGACAGCTGGATAAAATAGGGTTCTGTTATCTTAAGGGGACCTTCTGGTCTAGAATTTTTTGAAAATCGATTTTTGTTTTTTTATATATTTCGGAAGATCAGACTTCTAAGAGTATGCTGGCAAAGTTTCGTTAAGATATTGACAATATTTTCTTTGCTACAGACGTTTTAGTAGGTGGAGACAGCAGGCAGCGCGCTTGATCAAAGCAAAATGGACAGCAAAATTGATTTGCAGACCAATCTGTGATATTCACAATCTAAGTAAATGTATTGAAATTGCCTTTAAAAAACAGCCTAATAATATGCTTAATTTTTTTCCCAATTCAAATATTTCTACTTCAAAAAATTTCGAATTTCGAATATGTATACCCAATACATTCAAATTCTTAAGATTTTGATATACTCCCTATCGATGAAAAAATTGACCCACTCTAATGTACATAGATATTTTTGTAAAGTTTATATAAAGTGATTAAATTAATTTTATTTTATTTTTATTCTGACATTAAGACAATTTGAATTTATATTTATATTTGAATTACGACAAATATCGTACTACGCTTTGCTTAAAAGTGCTACTGTCCAATATGGTTTTGATAGCTATGGGTAGTGAGTTGTACATGTGAACAGCGTCAACGAAAACAAGTAAGGGTGTTATAGTCAGGCGAGCCTGACAATAGAATACCCGACACAGACACACATGTTCAAATAATTTTTAATATCAAGAGGTGTTTAAGGCCATAAGGGGCCCCATATAGCGACTTTTGTTAAATTTCTTTATGAAACCCGCCCCTTTGCCATGCCCACTTTTCCAATTCTTTTTAATTCTAATCGGAGGCTTAAATATACGCTCAAATTCTAAGTTTCATTGAAATAATTGGAAAAAGTCAGATTTTGGGGCAGTTTTGAGATTTTTATGACAGACCCTAGTACTGGAGGTACGCTTAAAAATGGTCCGATCGGGTCCATTCTAGAACTTGTTCTTGCTCATGTCCCCGTGAACACGCATACCAAATTTTGTCGAGATAGCTCAATTCCTTCGATAAGATAACTGTATACAGACAGACAGACAGACGGAACATGTCTAAATCGAATCTCCTGGTGACGCTGATCATTTCTATATATATTTTGTATGGTCTATCTCGACTGGTTCTGGGTGTTACACACAACCACACAAACACAATATACCCTTGACACAGAGTGTGTCGGGTATAATCATGAAAATGCTCTTAATTTTCGTGCTCAAGACCAGAAGGTCCCCTCAAGAATCGATAATAGTTCCGATTCAAGACCAAAACCAACAAAATTTGTAAATTCTGTATGAAATTTCGATCGGTTTTTATGTGCGGATTAACAGAAGAAAAAAACAAATAAAAATAATTAAAAATAACAAAAATCCACATTTATACTTAAGGGTAGGCTAGCCGATATGGTTAATAACCAAATTTTGGCTGTTTTTAAGTAATTTTTTGTCCCAATCCAGTCCAAACCGTGTAACCACCGACCATACCTATGGTCAAATGTCATTTGGCTACGTTTGTTCATGCTGCAGCCAAACGTTTGGATGCCAAACTAGCCATATCGTGTAACACCCCTTTGGGACAACACGGACAAATTTGTTTAACAAATGGGACGATTTTGCGCTGATTTGTCATTTGGTCAAGCTCAAAAATAGACCCATGACCAAATGGCAAACGTTTGTGCCGAAACTTAAGATAAATTCAAGCGGTTTTTTAAAAAAGTGGTTTTATTTATTTATTTCAACAGAAATCTAAAATTTTTTGAAAGAAATCGATATTCAACGTATCGATGTTTTCAAAATGAGCCTTTCACAAGCCGAAATGCTTTTTCGCATAATTGTATCCTTTTTGACTATAAGGGGTGAAACCAACGAAAGCAGATTTTCGAACTGAGCTTTCGTCATTCGAAGAAAATTGTTGTACAATTCGGCCTTTTCTTCTTCCAGCTCTTTGTACAACTTTGCGCAAAACCCTTCTTGGTCCCGACGAGTAACCCAATTCCTTACCCAAACTCTGGGACGCTTACGAGGCTTTTCAAACACAGTTCGGTCCGAATCGTCGTCAAAAATATAGCCGGCCAATACGACGGCAAGAATTCTTTTATTTTTTGCATTTAGCGACATTTTTTTTAAATTTTATTAAAACCATCTCTGGCCGATGTGTTCACTCTATGCACAACAATATTATTTAGCGTCAATTGACAGTTGGCCATAATTTAATTTGGTCACTATCATGCATATCGTGTAACACCCAAGCAAACCGAAAAAGCAATTTGGGACCGAACAATATTTGGACACTATCTAGAATTGGTGGTGCGCAAACGTTTTGGGACAAAATGTGCATATCGTGTAAGCGCTAAACAAATGTATTGCTGACAAATGAGCATACAAGCCAAAATTTAACCAAATGATTTCAACCAAACGTTTGGTCATTAACCATATCGTCTAACCGTCACTTTAGGCACCTTCCGATAATAAGTCCTCCCTAAATAATATTAAAGTGCTGACATTAAAACATCCCACATAGTACATTTATAACACCGATTGTAGCTCACATTACTGCCTTTCGAATTGCATTTACCGTACTCGCCTAAAATCATGCAATGAAATCAACGTTCTGCTACACATTTTGAACTTCCGATTGAAATGATTTTCTTTTTTCTTTCTTTTTTTATCCGGAAACACTAAGATTTGAAATACTCTTTAACGAAAAGCATATTTCGAGGAGGGAAATCACATGACCTCTTCAAAAGAGAATCAACTCAAAAATGTTTTTACATTTTTATACCCGACACACTCTGTGTCGAGGGTATATTGCGTTTGTGTGGTTGTGTGTAACACCCAGAACCAGTCGAGATAGACCATACAAAATATATGTATGTATATAGAAATGATCAGTGTCACCAGGACATTCGATTTAGACATGTCCGTCCGTCCGTCCGTCTGTCCGTCTATCTGTTTGTATACAGTTATCTTATCGAAGGAGTTGAGCTATCTCGACAAAATTTGGTATGCGTGCTCACGGGGACATTAGTAAGAACAAGTTCTAGAATGGACCCGAGCGGACCATTTTTAGGGGTACCTCCAGTACTAGGGTCTGTTACGAAAATCACAAAAACTGCTCTAAAATCGAAGTTTTTCAAGATATTTTGATGAAAGTTGATATTTAAACATATTTAAAGGCCAGTAATATTATTTCCAAAAATTGAAAAAGTGGGCGTGTCAGAAGGGCGGTTTTCGAAAATGGCTTCCTACACCCGAAATTCAAATGGGACTTGAACTAAATTTGGCGCTTATGCTTCCTTTGTAGCCTTAAACATCCTTCCAAAAAATTTCCTTGATCGGTCCATTTTTAAGGGTACCTCCAGTACTAGGGTCTGTCACAAAAATCTCAAAACTGCCCCAAAATCTGACTTTTTCCAATTATTTCAATGAAACTTAGAATTTGAGCGTATATTTAAGCCTCCGATTATAGTTCAACAAAAATTGGAAAAATGGGCGTGGCAAAGGGGCAGTTTCCATAAAGAAATTTAACAAAAGTCGCTATATGGGGCCCCTTATGGCCTTAAACACCTCTTGATATTAAAAATGATTTGAACACGTGTGTCTGTGTCGGGTATTCTATTGTTAGGCTCGCCTGACTATAACACCCTTACTTGTTTTTCTTTCTTTGGACTAACTTAATTTTTCATACCTTTCATACCTCATACGGGGGGAAGAGAGAACGTCGCACAGTGCTTCGTTCCCATACATTCGATGGACAAAAATATAAAGAAGTGTCGTAGGGCAATGAAATTTGGCACAAGTCCCTAATATGGCTTAATTAAGAAAATTTCGAAGTTTCATCAAAATTGACCCCTCCCACCACCCACCGCCCATACCACCCAAAGTTATTTTCGGCTATAAAAATGGATATTTTGCCAAAAATTTCTTAAAAATTGGGGTAAGAGTATATAGATATGCGATCTTATCAAAAAATAATATTTCCTCCATTAATTTCGTAAGATTTTTATTACTGTTTTCACGTTCGCGTCTTAAGTCTTTTCGCAGACAGTTCTGTTAAAAAAACGAGAGAGATAAAGCAAGGACTTAAGACTCAATAATCAGCCATATTTTTCTAAAATTGCAACGGAAAACAACGAAGGTAAAGACTTATAAATGCATGCACATTTCATAAATATTGAAAAGCATACTTTTTGGCTGCATTTAATAATGATTATTTACAAAGAAAACTTTAGTATAAATCATGAAAATATACATTTTTAAAATCTAACTTTTTCTTTATTTGTTGGTTTGATAAAAGTCTGATTTTTTCATAACTTATTAGAGGAATATATTATATAAGGTACTAAAAATAGGAATAAAAAAATACCCGTTTTTCCGTATTTTTTTTTTTACTCCATTAAAGTTTCGATATTTTTTACTATGAAAAAAAAATTTGTGCCTTTTTCAAGCAGAAAAGCAAAATGATATTAAGCTCCTTTGCCTAAAAGCATATTTTTAATGTACTTCTCATATATTTGAAAAGTTAAAACAACAAACCCAAAGTCTATTAAGGAAAAAATGTATTTGTGGCAATTTCTTGCGAAACAGCTTGAAACAAGTGTTTCATAAATCAAGAAAAACGCTTATGGGAAAATTGATTTTTTTCTCAATTGTTGGTTCGATAGAAGTCTGATTTTTTCATATCTTATTAGAAGAATATATTAGGTATTAAAAATAGGAATAAAAAAATACCCGTTTTTCCGTATTTTTTTTTTTTTACTCCATTAAAGTTTTGTAATTTTTGAATAACCAACCAAAAATTTGTGTTTTTCAAAGCAAAAAACCAAAATGACATTAAGCCCCTTTGCCTTAAAATTTATTTTTTATTTATTAATTATATATTGAAGAAGTCAAAAAATTAAGTTTGAAGTAATTTCACGAAAAAATAAATTTTTGAGATTATTTTTAGTGAATCAACTTGAGCGATTTTTTTGTTAAAGCAGTTTTGCTTAAAATCGTCTAACTTCAGCGCCCTCTAGTGGTGATCTAAAGAATCAAACCATAAATATTTTTCTATAATTATATTAGTTGTTTTATTATCTTTCCGAAAATATATATTTCATCAATATATTAAAACAATTTTTTTTTTTGATTTTTGTCTATGGGTCGAAGCACTGTGCGTCGGTGTCAAATAAACAAACAAAAAAAAACCTTTAAAATTGAAATTCTTTATTATGTCCTTACAAGAGGATAAAAGACATTTGTGTCCAGTTATGGAGAAAAGTCTGAACGCTTGGGGAAGTTTTTAACGGGTCTGGCGGGTTAAGCAAAGGCATGCGGCATCACAAAAGGAATTTTTAAATTTTGTTGATTTTTCGATAGGTGCCATCTAAAAACACTGTGGAGACTACTTTTTAGATTTTTATTTTGAACGATCCTTGAAATATCCCTGAAAATTCTTTTTTGTTAAGGCATTTTTCAAATTGTTATTGTTGTTGAGATAACCAATTGAGATAGAGAGACGATTTAAGCAGATTCTGCTAGATAAATCAACAAAAAAAAATTTAAAAATTCCTTTCATGATGCCGCAGTCCGCCAGACCCTTTTGAAATTCCATCGACATCAGCGCTTCTTACGAATTCGGATGATTCGAGAAAGCTTCGACAAAAGAATCGAAATGAAGCCGAGAAGAACTTGTTCGTTCAACTGTCATCAAAAGCAAAAATTTCCATCGCCGAAAATTTCAAAAATTCGAAAATACATATTCGAAAGAAAAAAAAACACTTTGTTGATGGGTGGTGGAAAGGGGTCAGGGGGCGGGTGGGGGACATTAAAAATAGATGCACCCATCGATAAAATGTTGATTTTATATCGTTAACAAGTGAGATTACAAAAATTTGATTTCTCATTTGGCATATGTACTTACACATCCGAAGATAGAACACTTCTATCCGGCTGTCTGTCTATATATATAAATACATATCTATGTATATATTTTTGTCTGTCTGTTTTACTTTCGGTCTGTCGGCCTGTCGGTCGGTCGGTCGGTTTGGTCTATTTATTTGCTTGGTATGTGGGAATGTATTGGATTTTTTCTTCGTCTTTTTTTATATTTTTTTGTTCGGTTTGTTTATATTTTTGTCCGTCCGGCGGATCGCCAGAACACACAGAATATATTTATGTGCTAAAAACAACTGAACGAACAATTTTAGTACAACAGGAGTAGAGCAAAGATACAGATCACCCCAAAAACAAGAGGAAAAAAATTATAATAAAAAGTAAAAAAAAAAAAATAAAAGAAACTTAAACGCGTCCGATCGCGTCCGACGTTCAACATACAAACACATATAGCCATTTAGCCACATAGCCTGGCTAGTCGGGCATACGCAACGAAGCGCGCGAAGATTTTTTAAAAGCACAAGAAGATAAAAGCAATACATTACGGGCAGTGAAAATAACTTTTTTTTTTTTTTATTATCAATATATATTAATATTTAGTTATATACATATTTTTTTTTTTTATGGAAATATTCTTATGAAAAATGAAATAACGGAAATAAATAACGTCTTCTCTGGTTAGTCACAAAACAAAAAAGGATGGAAAAGCTGTAAGATTAATGAAAAACGAAAAAAATCGGAACAAATGAAGTGACACAAAATACAAAAGAAAATTTTTCAAAAAAAAAAAAAAAGAATTATCAAAATATTTCTGATAGTTTTCGGCTAATAATTGTGCTACTCTATCGGTCAAAGATTTTCGAAATTGTGGAAAAATAAATTTAAAAAAAAAAGTGAAATAAGAAAAGTTGGCAGCTCGAAGTTCTTGAATAATTTAATAGATGAAAAAAAAAACCCATCAGAAACGACAATTTTCCATTGTCAACTTAATTGTCCCTGTTTAGATTAAGAGAGAGACACTGCAAGGAAACACATGAGAGTGACAGAGACGAAAGACATTCCATCTCCGTCACTCTCATGTGTTTCCTTCCAGTGTCTCGCATTTTGTCTGCCTGTTTAAACGGGGACATTAACGTCAGACTTGTGGCCTTAACTTAACCGAATTTACCTTAATCTCTATTCTATAATTCTCGGAGGCATTTTCACTCGATAGAGTTTGGATTTAATGCTAATCATGTGATCGAATCTCTAATTTTTTATCCCTCTGGAAAAACAACATAAATCATCTTCAGACTAAAGAGAAACCTCTTCTACTTGGACATTGAAGTGCAGAATTTATTTTTATTGTATAACAGACATTGGTCCACACATGACCAAGACGCCCCCCCCCCCCCCCCCCCCCCGAAGGCGTCGTGTACACTGCATTTTAATGTTTTTTTTTTTTTTTCTTACAATAATTGAAATAAAAATCTTAGCTACTAAGAGACACATGGAAAATGGGCACATTCTTCACCTCATGAATTTTAAGTAAAAATCTTTTTTTTTAAAGACACCCAACTTCAATAAGCGAACTACTCTCCAAATATTCTGATTATAATCAATAATAATTAAAAAAATTGTTTTATCGATTTTTCGCAATATTTTGTACAGAAATTTTCTTCTATACCCTCAGTACGAAATTTAGTGGGTGAAATTAAGAGAAAACTTTCATCATTTAACCGTGTGAAAATCTTGACAGGCCATTTCAAAAAGTCTTAATGTATTTTTCCATTAAATTTCATCAAAAATACAAATGAAAGTTTACACTGTAGCCTCGCATACACCTACTATGTCATGTTAACAAAAATTTTTGGTCACAAATTGCGTACGGTCAAAAGAAAATAATATATTGTATGTGTTTTTGACAAAAAAAAGTTTTTAATAGGTAGCATCGCGAAAAAACTTTTGGAAAATGCCAATAGCGTACTAAAAGAATAGAAAAGAAATTAGGGTCTCAAAATTCAAATAACGTCTAACTCTTTTAAATTTTAATCGAATATAATTTCCAAAAACTTAAAGTTCTTCATTCGAAATTTCATTCACGCCTCAGCAAAGTTTGGAAAGCACTCTCGGTAGCCCCATTTTACTTAAGTTCAATTTATGTTACGCCCACAATCAGTTTTCACTGTTTATAGCACATCATTTATGCTGTTATCTACCCAACTAATGACAATTTCGATGATTTATAATGGACATTTACCATAACAGTCATAAGTGAAATTTTCATCGTACGATCGTGGGGAAAAGGTACGAGCACTTGATGTGATAGGCACAATATGCTGTTCCAGTTTTTTTTTAAAGACTTTGATATGCCTTTGAGCCATGTAGGCAGTGCCGGATTAAGGTAGGGCTAGCTGGGGCTATAGCCCCGGGCCCCAACTGGCAACGGGACCCGAGTGTCCAAATAAAATATCATCAAAATATTTCAAAAAATATTTTTCGAGTAAAATCGCTTTAAGGTCTAAAAATTCATGAAATAAAAAATTAAATTATATGTACTTATATAAATTGTTTATCTTACTGTTCATTTCATTTGAAAGAATTTATATTGTACTAATAACTCATCTTGAACTTAAATTGACTTTAACAGTTATTACTTTTCAAAAACTGCGCCAAAAAGAGCATCAGGGGGCCCCCATCACTATATAAGCCCCGGGCCTCATTACACTCTAATCCGCCGCTGCATGTAGGAGTGTAGGTCTCCCTGCCTACGTCGAGAAGGCTCTGCCGCTAATAAGAAATTCACCATTAGGCAGGTATAGGAAATTCAACACTTTCGAGAAATTCACCGGAAAGCTACCAACAACAATACGGGTAGACACAAAGTGGCACTATGATGCCACTTAGAAGAAAATTATAAAAGAAACACGGCGTCGGCTCGGTGTTTTATACTGCTTGAAAATTTCATAATTAAAACTTTAATAAATGCATTACGATATTCTTTTGCTTAATGCGCACGAATGTTTTCATTTTGTAATAAATTGACATACATTTTTGACTTTGGCTACGAATTTGATTGTACATAGAATTTAGTATTTTTGCTGAAACAATGTGATCAAAAAGTTATGTGGACAGGGTAGGAAAATTTCTATATTATCCTTGATATTGAGTTTCCTTGATTAGTTTTATGTTTTTCAAGCTTTTCATATCATTTTATTAGTTTGGTAGATATTTTATATGTAATGTACTCGAAAATCTCCCAAAATTAAAAATAAGAGTGGCAATGCATTTCACCACAGCAGAGCTAAAGATTTCGCTGCCATAGCATGCCTCTCTTTTCCTCATGCTATATGCCTATATGTTGAAGCAGCGCAGCTCTAACACATTGCAAGGATTAGGAAGAAGAAGAGTTAGACCTACACTCCTACATGCTTTGAGCTTTGACATTTTTCCATTAGTGAACTGTAGCATTTTCCGTCTAAATATCTAAAAGATTAAATCTGATAAAGTTGTGAGAGAAGGAGAGAGAGTTCTTTGATTCTGGAACTTCAAGCATCCATCTCTATCTCTGTTTCTCTCATTTATCAAAACAACAAGGCACAGCATTTTCACATGATAGCTATGTATTTTTTAACATCATCGGCATGATGGAATGGAGAAATTTTCTAAACAAAACAAATAAAAATACATTAATATATAAAAAAGAAAATAAATAAATGAATATGATTAAATGAATTAAAAAATAAAAAATACATTAATGAATAATAAATAAACAAACAAATTATGATTAATAACATTTATGAGTTAATAAATAAATGAGTTGATAAGTTAATGAGTTAATGAGTTAATTAATAAATAATATAATAATAAATAAGTTATAATAAATAAATAAATACATACATACTTACATTAATAAAAAATAAAGTGAAAGAATGTAAAAAGAAAGAAAGAAAGAAATTAATTTATCAATTAATTAAAAATTGAAAAATTAATAAATTAAATAGATTAATAATAAATAAATAAACAAACAAATTATGATTAAATAGTAAATAAACATATGAATATATAATTAAATAAATAAATTAACAAATACATAAATAATCAAATAAATCAAAAATAAATTAATTAATAAATACATAAATAAAATAATAAATGATTAAATAAATTAATAAATAAATAAATAAATAATAAAATAAATATTCTTATATGAAAAAAATAATGCATAAATTAATTAATTAATTGACAATAAAAAAATATATATACAAACTATAATGAATGAATAAATAAATAAAAAATAAATTAAATAAGGTAAGTTCACCACGTAAGGCCCGGCTCCTCGTAAGGCCCACTTTCATTTTCACCAACTTCGAACTATCAAATATTCTTGAACTTGCACATGGTGAAACATGTCCACAAGTTATTTAATAGAAATAAAAAATTAAGACAATCGCACAATATTTGTGGCGACCACAGTCAATTGAAAATAACTGAGACGTAAAAATGGCATTTTTATAGTGGGCGACGCTTAAAAAATAATATTTTATAGTGAAATTGTGGGCTGCTTTCTTTAAATAAGAAAGTTTGTTGTATTGTGATGATACAGACGTATATTTATGCTAAAAAATTCAACTGCAAATTTTTGTTCTTGGAAAGCCTTTGAAGGCCCATAGGTACATAAAAAATGCATCGACGGACATTAAGAAACCATATTTTGAGTTGATCTGAGGTCAAAAGAGTAGGACGAAAGGCAACTATACCTTTTTTATCCTTAAATAGCGTTTAATATTTTATTCTTAATTTAAAGAAGCTTAGTAACATTTAATTAGTTTTTTTTTTAAATAAACGAATTTTTTCTGTTAATTTAATTTTTTTTTTACTAGCTTTTACAATATAAATTAACCTATAAAGCTTACAAAAATAATTATTGCAGGTTTGGGTTCATTATCTCAAACAAGGAGTAAGTGGGCCTTTTATGGTACACATGTTCCTCGTAAGGCCCAAAAAGGCATTTTTTTAAATCGCATTTTAGGACCGTTTCCGATAGTGTTTTTTGGTCGAATTTTTTGTTTTTCTATAGAAAATTGACCAAATAAAACAAAACAAAAACAATCGGGTTTGTATCATCAATAGTTTGTGCACTGTATTGGAAAAGGTGTTAGGTGGGCCTTACGTGGTGCACTTACCTTACAAGGCAATTAATAAACAAATAAAAAATAAATAATTAAATGAACAAATAAATAAATATTTATGGAAATGAAAAAATATATTTAATATAAATAAATAAAGAAATAAATAAATGAAAAGATAAATAAATGAAAAATAAGTAAAGAAATAAAAAAATTCATTCATTCATTTACTAACAATATATGGGCAATTCCACGAGAAACGATCCCACCGGTGACACCCGTAACAATTATCCCGAGCGAAAATTGAGTAATTTCTGTGCCTAACTATTTTTAAAGGCTTTCAAAAACTAGAATGTTTATAAATTACGTCCTTTTTCTTCATTAAAATGAGCTAAAAGACAGTATTCATGGAATTGCCCATATTTAATTAATAAATATAAATAAGTATTAATAAATAGAAACATAAATAAATAGCTAAAAAGAAATATTACGAATATGTAATAAAAATAAAATAATAAATCATAAAAAAATAAAATAAAAAAACAAACAAAAATAAAATTACAAAGAAAAACTAATTAGAAACAATAAAATAAAATATATAGTATTACGCGCATTGTATATATGTACATATATTCATATTTTTAAGAATGTGCACACATATTTAAACATATGTTGGTGAAGCCTACTTTTGATATCCTCGTTCGGAGATATTTCCAACACTGAAATGAGAAAAATTTAGGGGAAAAAATTAAAAATTTTTGATAATGTAATAAAAACGAAAGTGCTGCGATGTGAATGATTTCAATTAAAACTATAAAAACGTTTATGTACACATATGTATATACGTTTGTATGGTCATGTGTTTTTTTTTTCTTCGTTTTTTTTTTAATGAAAGAAGATAAGAACTGAATTGCACAAACAAGTTTGTACGTGTCCCGTGTGTGTTTAGCGCAATTTCCAACAGAATTTACCTCGACGCTTTGACATTGAAAATTAACAAGTGTATGTGCATACATACTTACATCCATGCATACATATATATACACACACATACATACGTATGCTGTACATACATAAATATTGTATGATGGCGAAGATGCCGTTGGCGTTGTTGCTTAATACTTTTATACGTAATTTGTGGCATTTCTTTAATCCCATTTTTCCGATTTTCTTGTTGTTGTTTTTCGTTTTTCGTTTTCCTTTTTCTTTTTTCTTCTTTCGTTGTTTATTTTTATTTTTAAATTATATTTTTTTCTCCTTGTTTTTTGACTTTTTGAACAACAGACATGGATGTTTACACTAAAGTTAAATCCTGATGAATGCCGCCGTGTTTTACGTACAAACATAAATTCCGATTTTTATGCACAGACACCGATCGCCGATCGACTTGAATCGTCTTTTCGAAAGTTCTCTCGTGGACGAAAGCGAAAGAAAGAACCGCAACTAGATCGAAAGCAAGAGCAAACACCAACAACACACAACAACAAACAAACAAACAAACAAACAAAAGAGAAGAAGAATCAAGACAAGGAAGAACGCCTAATTTTCATTTTTACAATCAATTCGAATTTCAATGCTACCTGAGCGCATTGTGGCCGGGGCACAAAGAGAATTGCAGTTTGTTATTATTTCTATGAAATAACATTAAATTCGACGAAACATCATTGCACAAGTGCGCCTCGTAATTTATCTCTGAAATGTCAACACGTGGCATACGTCGTAAGAAATCAACACTGACAGAATTGAAAATCGCTGTCGTTGGTGCGCCAGGCGTTGGGAAAAGTGGTATGTTTCCTCTCTCTCTCTCTCTCTCTCTCGCTCTCACTCGCTCTCTCTATCCCCATCTTTCACTCTCTCTCTTTCACTACATTGCAACTAAAAGAAATTATCTAATTCATTCATTGATTCTATGTTTGTTCATAAAATTTAAAAGTAATAATTAGTTTTAAATATAAACATTCATAGAGTAGAGTCTCGATTATCCGAACCTAGATTAGCCGATCATTCGGTTGTAAACACCGAATTAAATAAAATTTATGTCCCAGCAATTTCTTTTTATATCCTATTTTCTAAATTTCGATCCTGCCAGAGGATCGTCTTTGGATGGTTTCGGATATAGCGAAGCCGCGGACACTAGTAGGATGATCGAATATTGGATCAATATGGTCGTGTATTTTTTATGTGAAAGGTCAAACGTATGTCCTAAATATATAATTGAATATGCTACAACAGCGATCAAGACTGTGCGGGTGCAGTCCTACATGATATATGTCCATATATGGGGCCACCTTGTGCGAGTCTCGTTAGGTCTGTGCTGGCGATGAAAGGAAGGATGTCCCCGAATCTAAATCATTCTTTAAAGTTTGACTCCCCGGGCTCCCTTAAAAGTGAAAAGACTAAAAAAACGGATGATTTTTCATACAAAATTTTATTCATCCATTTTTTTTATCTTTTTGGTTTACGAGTTTTCAAGGTTTTTGAGGCAAATAAGCGTTTAGGGGAGAACACCTTTCTATAAAAGAAAAGTTCTTAAAATTTAATTACTATTTAATTTGACTTGTCCCGATTTTCAATCAAACGGAATACCAATGGTTTTATTTGATTCGATTAATCGGGTTTCTACTGTACATGGTTCCGCATGGGTTGAGGCGGCATGTATTTTTCTTTTCTTTTTTCTTCTTTTTGTAGAAGTTCTCAAGCAATCAGCTTTCAGTCTAGACCTGTTAAACAATGATTACTTAATTAATGATGAATAAATCAATTTGTTTTTTCTCTCGTTTTTGCTCGAATGATGATTACAAATGATTATTTTATAGGTCTTATTTTTTTTTTTGAATAAAAGCAAAAATCTATATTCAACGTAATCTATGCGATTGGGATCTCAAACAACTTAGAATTATTAACCACTTCAGTAAAGAGGTTTTGCATGCAACCCAGTTTCTCAAATAGGACAGATTAACATGACAGTTAAAAGGGGTCCCCGCAATGAGAGATAGAAATGCTATTCATATTTGTAATAGAAAGAGGCTGGACATTTTCCATACATATTCACGTTCTACATATATTGTACGTACGCACATATGTAGGCAATAATGTACACTTCTTCTTCTTGCGTTTTGAAATGTCCTAGCCTGACCCAAGGTCCGCAAAACGCGACCACTGCCCCCATTCCTCCGTGGTAACTCCTTCAGCTTCAACGTCGCATTTTATTGTGTCCGCCGAATGCTTTTTCGCACGCCCTCGTTTTGCGCAACCTTGTATTTGTAGTATCTAGCCCTTTTCTGCCAAGTTGTCCTCATTTACTCTCAGGAAGTGTCCGTATCAGCGTAGCTCTTGCTTCCCACATTCGAAAATCAAAAGGACTGTGTAGTAATTTGAATAGACGAGTTCGGAAAAAGATCATAAGGTGCCGCAGTTGAAATTAAGCGATTAGTTGGCCTGAGTGAGATGGACTACGGTACCTAATAGAGATAAGAAATAAAATGTGGCCTTTTATCCGAATTACCGGCCCTTGGTCTGAGACGCTATGCATAATGAATTGGGATGAAGCTATTGGGCTGGTAATAAGAACATCCAGTTCCTTAATTTTATGATCGAACCATCCATTTGACGTAGCTTTTATCTGTGCTCCAAACTTCATAGTTATGCGCGCTCGATGTTGTCGCTAAATTTGCCTAGTGGTAGCCTAATCGATTCTTTTGGCCATTCCGATCGAATGAGCAAGTCAATTTGGATCAAGTTACCCAAACGTACACGCAGAGAAAAAATATCACATACCCAATTATATTTTGCAGGGATTACATATGTAATTGGGTATGATGCAATTATATTTTCATAATTGCGTCCAATTATATTTTTCATTGCCTCCAATTATATATGTAATTGTATCAAATGATAAAAAAAATTATTTCAATTACATATATAATTCCGTCCAATTAAATATATAATCGGCTGCAATGATGTATGTAATTGTATCGAATTATATACATAATTGCGTCTAATTAAATTTGTGATCCCCTGCAATTTCAAATACATTCTATATAGCAATATAAAAAGGGGCATTATCCACGATTGGGCGGAATATATTTCACCACGTCATATTCGTGATCCACCTGCCCCTTGGAGTGCCTAAGGATTTTGAAAATTCAAACACGTTATATACGATAAAAATTATAAACCATTTGAGAAATATAAGAACAAACTGTAAAATAAATACAATCATATATATAATTGCATCAATGCTTTATATTGTAAAAGTAATCAGATGTAATTACATATGTGTTCAGAACTTCAATTACATATGTGATAAATTGAAATGCAATTATATAAGTAATTGAGTATTTTTCATTTTCTAATTATATTGTAATTGGCTCCAATTAATAATGAAATCGGGGCAAGTCTCCAATCACATATGTAATTGGTTCCAATTATATTTCGGGAACTTATTTCTCTCCGTTTACATATAAGGAGAATTGGGAGCCTTCGGAAGGCCTCACAAGGACTGTCATACAACTCGAGCGAAGAGTAACTCTGGACCTTTAAAAACAAAAATATCCACATTCCTGATGCCTACACACATTGTTGGTTGAATTTATTTTTTGGTTAAGAAAACTCAGTTTGGATGGGTCGTCATAGTATGTCGATTACATTAGGCAGAGACCCGTTTAATTAAGTCTCTCGGACACCGCCAGTGTTGCTCCAGTGAAGTCCTATATTTTAAGACTGTCAAAAGTGATTTTATTTTCTCGATTTACCCCCAAAAAAAACAAACAAACAAATTTTAAATGTTGCAATTAGCCTTAATTCAGTTGCGTGCAACAAGCGTGGATGGCCGCCGGCAGGGGTACTCGACAGCGTAAGCGATTCACTCATTTAAATCAGAAAGCGCAATTGTGCATAAAACACACACCGACGCCCACAGTCATAGCCAAGTGTGCCTTTATACACACATACATAAATTAACCACCCACACTCACAAATGCATGCATGAACGTTCATGTATGTTTGTTGTTCTTCTATGCTGACTTGCGACGGGGCTCGGTTGCATCCATTTCGACGCGGTATCATTTACATAAAGGACGACCGAAAGACCCGCCAGACCCGCCGACCAAACAACTCCACACTCGAACGAATACGAAAGGAGAGAAGCAGTCAGCTTAAAAGTCATTATAAAATAACTTCAATTGATGAGGCGGGAGAAGAGACGGCGAAACGAGTGAATGGGCATAGCGGAAGGATTGTTCAAAGGACAGTAAACGCCACCAATAAGAATAATAAAATCCCTTGTCTGTCCTTCGTCTGTCGTCCTAGTCTTTTGTCCGTCACTTTACGTACATTGACGTTTACGCGACTGAGAGAAAATAGCTCGAAAGTACTACTTGAGCTTAAGGGTGCGCGACAAACAACTTGGCTCTCGTTCGCTCTCTGTCTCTCACTCGCTTCCTTAAAATGCACGTTTGCAACACGATGTTCCACTGACAAATGTCGGTGAGTTGAACGCTTTTTGTTTACTTTCGACACGCAACATTAAGGCAAGGTGCATTCACCGCCACCGACTTGCCCTTCTTCTTACCCTTCCCCTTCCACTGCCGCAGTGCGATTTTTACTGTGACTGCCACCCCACTGAGGTGCGGTGTGGTGCGTTGCGGCGCGGGGTATGTTTTTCCCTACGGGGTTGAATAACCTCACCTGCTACTTGTTGTGGCCGAACAAGAAAAGTTGTTCGCTCTTGCTCCCAACGAAGTGCAACCGCGCAAAGCTTGGACCCGCAATATAACTAAGAGAACGTTCCTCATCATGGAACCTTAAGTACTTGCAACACACATACGCAAACACATCCGCATACACGCACGCGTATGTCCTTACGTCGATCAAAGTGTTGGAAAAGCGGATTTTTAAAGAAAATTTGAAGGCACTTACGTCCGTTTTTTTAAAAACTCATATCGTTGACCCAAATAAGCTCAGCCATTACTTTACTTTCTTCCGTTTCTCTCTCTCTCTCTCTCTCCTTCTTCTTCTTTCGTTATTTGTGGTTTTCTTTGTGGCTAGAGTTTAATGGAAAATTTCTCACACATAAATAGGGTTGTGGTAAAAATATCCAAAAGGGTTTATCGCTGTATTGGGATTTTCCTTTTTTATTTATTTATTTTTTTTTTTTTTTTTTTGCTTTGTAGTTCGATTACAATTTGAATCGGATGGGCCTTGTCGGTGAACTTCTCATTCAGTCATTCCAAAGTTCCATTCGTTTGAAAAATTAGCTTCCAAACTTTTGAAATGGTATAAATTTCGGGACTCTGTATAACAAGGCTTTAAGGGTTCATTTCAATTTGCAATTATGCAGAATGTAAGTCCTCATAATAAGTTAGTTGAAGGAGTCAAGGGCGTAGCCAGGATCTGAATTAGGGGGGGGGGGGGGGGGGGGGCCAAAAAAATTTATTAAATGAAAAATCAACACTTGTTGTTTTAAATAGTACTTTAAGAAAATTTTGTTTTATTTATGTATGTACATATACTACCAAGAGACTAGCCAGGATTTTTTCGGGGGGGGAATGCCATCAGGCAAATGCTAGCCGGCGAGGGTTTTCGGCAAAAATGTTGATAACGGCTTCTTCCAGCTCTTTTGAATGTTTCTTAACGTAGGTCCTGTGTACACTCAACATGCATAAGCCATTGTTTGACTCCAAAAAGTACAAAATAGAAATTTTCCCAATTCCAACACTGGTTACTACATTCATCGCGCAACGTTGAGAGTTGCCAGAAATATCGAAAAATTTGTGCTATTAAAAAGGGTTAGACGGCTTTTACATTGATCGATTGTCGGCAGCAGCTCTCATCGATTTTTGCGTGTGTTAGCAAGGGACGAAAGTGAAGCGGTCAAAACCGTTTGTACTAGCCGTGCCACCGATTTTTATGCCGATTTCGGTTGCTTAAAAACTGTGCAGTGTGTAAGAAAACGCCGACGGAAGACGATTTCAAAAAGGAATTCGAAAAAATCGTTAAAATCGCATCGACAATCGATCAATGTAAAGGCCGACTTAGCAATTTCAAAGGCCAAAACACAATTAGGCTGCCTGCAGACAACCGCTCGTCTGCTGGCAGCCTTGGTGTTCAACAATTGCGACTGAGAGTGTAGAAAATTTGAGTAGCTCTATAAATTTGTATGTGTCTGTTATAACTCATTTAACAATTATTTAAAACAAAGTATGCGCAGAGTTTTATCAAAATACTAATTTTTATGTCGGCAAAAATTATTTTTCCAATTATTGTTAAAATTTTTTTCTAGGCGTGCTCGTTTAAGTCTAGGGGGGGGGGGGGGGGGGGGGGGGGGGGGGGGGAAGCGCCCCCCTGCTCCCCCCCCTGCCTACGCCCATGGAAGGAGTCCAAAATGAATGTTTTTCCCTTCTTATGTCGATCTGTGGTATGGTAACATGAACCCAATGAGATGACAAATGATTTATACATTGTATATGTTAATGACTCCTTTGGCACACACAGCTGGCCCTTATTTCGTGAATAGTTTGTGTGTGGCGGGTTGGCTCAGACATGAACGGGCCTCCATGCAACACCTCCGTATAATCGGGGGATACATTTTTGGCGCACTTTTCAAAGTTCCAAATTGATCTGAAGATTCGACCTATACGCTCTAGGGCTGTTACCTTTCCACAGCTCCCTAAACCTGAAGAATCTTTTGATTTTTCATGCCTATGAAAGTTTTTTAAAAAATCGGATTTCTTCAAATTGAGTCGGAAATTGAAGTCAATAGTTTAAAAAACTCCACTTTTACCGCTCTAGCCTGCCATTGGGATAAGCGTTCCCCGCAATTGAGGTGAATTGCTGGTCTTCAACAAAGCCTTAGGGTAAAAAGTTTTAAAGTTTTCATATTTAGGACCAATATTATATAGGGCCAAGCATATTAAAAAATTTTTTTTAATTCGATTTTCAAAACCCAGCTGTTTGGAAAAATTCAAAGAAATAATTTTCAAAAAAAATGCAGTTTTGGAAATAACACAATACGATAGACAGGACTAAAAGCTTTGACGTCACAGGGCAGCAATTTGGAGTACGAAACAATGGCTTAGAATGGCTCTTTATAGAATCCGTTTTTAAAAATAACGATCTAATCAGCTGTCAAATGTACTCACAGCCCTGGAAGTAGACGGTGCTGCCGTAAATTTCGATTATTAAATTAAATTAAGCAATGCTGTTCCATTACTGAAAATATCTTGAGAATTTCATTCATAATAGGTACACTTTGTATAGTATTCTCTGCCGATCGAAATAGTTTTCGCAAATTAAATCCTATTAAAACTGAAAATAATTTTTTTTTTCTTTCTTTCAGCACTAATTGTTCGGTTTATTACGAAACGATATATTGGAGAATATGGACATCAGACAGGTAGAGAAAAATTATTTCACTTGATATTGTTACCCTTAAAAAGCAGTGCTGCCCAATAAGACCCCTTTCACAATTTTTCCTTATTTTCCACTCGTATGTACATACATACATCTTTGAAACGTTAACTAGCAATACTCAATGAAATACTTTATGTCTTGAAAGTAAATGCAATGGAAGGCTCGCCGATGATGCCGAGCTATGGATGGATGGACTTCATCCGATTTTGTCACTCCGTTGTCGTGGCTGCTTTCACAATGCTTAAAAATTTCTAAGATAAATACATGTCTTATAAGTATGTCCTATTTTATTAAACAAATGAGAATTATAACGAACGAAAACAAATGTAATGAAACATGTTTCCTTTCAAATCAACCAAAAATGTTGTTAACTCAACCATTTTTCTTTTGAAATTTTTGTTCTGCTCGAAAATCAAAAGGACTGTGAATAGCAATGCGCATTAAAAAAAAAAAAATCATGGTTCCGTTCGCTCAGTGTAGTGTATCGGTAGGCGGATGGCAAGGCCCCAAGCCAACCGCGAGCTTAGTAGAAGCTGATGCACCCATGCCGAGCCGCTATACCGAAACCATGACCAGATGCTTAAATATTAAAATGCCTTTTCATGTTTCGCTAGTCTTTTATTATTTTTTCGCATATTAACAGTGCCGGCCACGGAAGCAAGCTAGAAGCAAAAAGAGCGTTAGCACTCGTATGTGCACAAAATTGCTCTCAAATGAGAAGCAAAGAGCTGAGAACCGAAAATTCGTTCAGTTAAGTGGAAATCGTCAAGCGAGACGGAGCTGCGTCGGATGAAGCTAAATGAGAACGTTAATTTTTTCAGCCTTGATACACTTCGAAGAAAATGAATTTTTTATACTTCAGGAATTTTTTCATCGTTGTTCTTAACATTCAGTTATTTTATTATATAATATTGTATATAAATTCATCACATCATTGATTTGTACAATAATTCTCTGCTCTACACTGTAAATTTTCAAGTTATAAAAGCTCAAGATGAGCTGAAAAAGCTCCAAAATGACCCATCCCTACTTCTTGGATCAGGCGTCGAGTTTTTGCGACATATCGATCCAGGGACATACCCAGTTCTAAGAAAAATTTATGCAATTTTGTATGAAAACATCCACAACTGTTTCTCGCTGTGTAATGTGCACGCATACAAACGCAATTAGTTAATGTAGTGGTGGCCGGCACTGCATATTAAGCATTGAGTGTGGAAAAATATAATTTCAGAGAAATACTTATATTATATATTATATATGCATATTCTTTTTATATTATATATTATATATATATAATATATATTATTCTTTTTTTTCTGCATATTCATCCATTTTTATCGTGTACGCATAAACAGGGCGTGATCTGCTGTTTCGCTCGTTGTCAGAGCCGTAGCGAAGGTATCGGGGCCCTTGTGCAAGATTTCCCAAGGGGCCCTTAAAAATGAATTTCTAAACGCCTAAACGCTAAACGCCTGAGGCTAGTCAGATTTTCATTTTTTTTTTTTTTTTTTGATACCTTCTTTCAATTCCTTGTCTTTCCCTTTCTCTTGCATAAAAAAGTAAAACCAATTTTATATAATAGGGGTATTCACAAAGGCGTCGGAAAATAGGAAAGTCGGAAAATCGGAAAATTTTAACTGCTTAAAAAGTTGTGCAAGATACAAAAAAAGATTAAAAAATTTTTAAGAAGTCGCAATTTTCCGATTTTCCGACTTTCCAACGTTTTTAACACACCGTTGTGAATACCGCTAATGTAATAAAAACGTTATCGACAATCTTTTCTACCTCATACTATGAAATGATTTCTAAAAAAAGAAATATCTTCGGGGGCCCCCGTGTACCGTGCCGCCTGAACATGCCTAGTTACGGCTCTGCTCGTTGTCATAGCCAACTGAGTGATTTTGCTCATTTAACGAGAAGCTGTGTAAGAATAAGCAAAAAACAAGCCGCAATTATCCCCTCTATATGAAAGTGTATAATGCTGGGAAGCCACTGCTTTAAAGGATCAAGTTATTTATTTCAGAAATAATCTTTGAATTTAATTAAAATACCCTTTTGATATTCATTTTTGGCTTGAACTATTGCACCTTGCATTTCGTTTTGTTTGATTTTATTTCATTTCAATTGATTTTTTCCAGAAAATCGATACAAGCACGAAGCAATGGTAGACGGGGAACCGATTCTCTTTGAAATACTTGATCCATGCTGCAAGGTAAGCAATAATTTTCTCGTTTCTCAGCGAAATTAAAGACGCCCTCAAAGGAATTCGAGTAATTGAAATAATCATAAAGTGATACAAACAAAAAAAAAAAAAAACAAACAAAAAAATTAAATAGGTATGAGAAAAATCACAAGGTTTTTAAAAAATTTTGCAGGAAGACGATGAGCTCCCCAATGCATCGGATCTAATACAATGGGCCGATGGATTGCTCCTTGTGTACTCAATAACGGACCGGAATTCTTTTAATTACATCCGTAAAGCAAAATCCGATCTGCAATCGGATACTCCAGTACAATTAGTAGCAAATAAAGTGGACATGGTGCACCTGCGTGAGTACTTTGAACATTTTTGAAACTCCATTCGAATTTAATGAAAAGAGCCTCCCAATTTCGGTCCTTTTGTTTATTTTGTTTTTTTTAATTTTTTTTCGCTTTCTTTTGTTTTTTTTTTGTTTTTTCTTTTTTTTTTTTGTTTTTCTGTTTTGTTTTTTTTTGTATTTTTTGTTTTGTTTTTTTTGTTTGCTTTTTTTGTTTTTTTTTTGTGTTTGTTTTGTTTTTTTTTTTTTTTTTTTTTTTTTTTTTGTTTTTTTTTTGTTTTTTTTTTTTGTTTTTTTTTTCGTCTTTGTCACAGGTCAAGTGAGTCGAGACGAGGGCGATATTCTTGCCAAGGATTTTGAATGTAAATTTAGCGAAGTTTCGGCAGCCGATCACGTTGATCAAGTAGCTGATGTCTTCCATGAACTCTGCAAAGAGATACTTGCCTCAAAGCGAAAGTCGAAGCAAAGCTTACTCGAACGCATGTTGGGCGGAGCACGACCCTATAGCCGAGGGAAAAGTGACAGTAATTTGCCAAAAGACTGAGCATTAATAAAATTATATAAAAGAAAGAATGATAAAAAAAAAAAAAATTACAAAAAGATAAAATGTTTATAGTCCAATTGAATAAATGCATTGCTCATAAATGCAAACTATATTTATTTAAATCGCGCGACCAAAGGCGCCTCCAACTCGTAATTGCTTTTTATGCACAATTCTCTTTTGAAAAACCAAAATCTCTTCTTAAATGGAAATCAAGAAGATAATGAAATAAGTGCTCCAACAGCACAGGAATTTCCACACAACGATATCTCCAAGTATTCAACACATGGAAACATATAGAACCAGTTACAATAATAAAAAGCGCACTTCGTTTGAATCGGTTGCATAAGATTGCTCGTGTTGAACGTTTGCATAAATTCATGCGCATTAATTTCTACACGATTGGAAACCAGTCATTATTTGTTCGATGAAAAGAGGAAGGAGAAAAGCACATGATAAAGACAATTGACTTTACTTTTCTTTTCTTTTTTTTTTGATTCTAAATATCTTCATCGCAGAAGTCAATAACTGGCAAGTTTTACAGATTAATGATAAATTAAGAAACTCCAAGAGGGCTCTGTGAACAGTCTTTCCAAGAATTGATCAGCGAAATTTTAATATTGCAATTTCTAACAGTTATTTCGGCAACGAAGGCTATTGAAGATTTGATGGGAGATAGAAGACGTTCAGCGTATACTAAGAGTGATATTGTTTTGAGTTTTTGAGATCAGCAAAACGGCGGGGTCAACAACACAACTGAATATTTTAAAATTTAATATTGCTTATAATTCTCACCTGCTTTATGAAATCGGACATATAACTTTTGTGTTGCCATTGTAGCAGTTTTGCCAACTTTTGAATTAAAAATGCGCCATAGGAAATGTGAAATATAACTACTTATGTAAGTACTATCATAAATTGAATCTACTGTTATACCCTAAACAGATTACACCCTTAATGCAAATCAACGGCTTTATTTTGCATTATGTCGTGCATTTGACTTGAACTTGATTAAATAAATGCACAACTCAAAGCGTGAATTAGCCGATTTTTGTCTGGCAGCTCTAAGAAAAAGCTACCGAAAGTTATGGTATTTTTGTTATTTATTGGCAACATATGGCAGGTTTACTGTCAGTCACGGCTGCCACAGTTGATGTTTCGCGCTGTGGCTCTTTTTTATTTTATATGGCTCTTTTTTGGGTTTCTTTCGCCAAGAGAAAATTTACTCAACAACCAGTTGAAAGCGTGCGAACATATCAAATAATTGAAGTCACTAATAATTAAAAGGTAAAATTGCAGCTTTAAGATTTGGCGGACCTAATTTACATCACAATATTTGGATTTTTGTACATACAACAAATTTTGGCCGTTTTTTTTTAGTCAAATTGGCTCTTTTTTCAATTACCCTTATACTTTTTAAATGCCAACCGTGCTTTCAGCAAACTGCAAGAAGGTAATGCGCATTTACAGTCTGGAGACCTGTTTTTGTGATTTGCATTAGCGGTTTTTAATTTCGTATTTGAGCTGTAATCTGTTTTGGGTATAACAGTGCTCGGACTTGAAAATTTCTAACGGTGGTAGATTTTGAAAGAGGTGCTAGATTTATATAAAAAATGATAGATTTAAAATTGTTTAAAATAGTAATACAATATATCACATCTGATCATGTAGAAAATTGGGAAACTTACATATTAAAAAATGTGTCAATATTTTTTGGATGTCATTAAGCAAAATTCAAAATGACAAAATTCTTGACAATAGGAAGGTGCCAACATATTTTTCAATAATACATAACATTGAACCACATTTTTTATGATGTCAATTATTCTAAATGATCATAAAATAAACTTAAAAAAATGCGTAAATAAGTAAAAAAAAAAAATGTGGTAGATTTGGACCTAGCGCGGTAGAAGTGCTAGAAAATGAAAATAGTGGTAGATATACCACTAAAGTGGTAGAAGTCCGAGCACTGACTGTGAACAAAGAGTATAAATACAGTGAAATTCCCCATACCGGACAGTCCCTATAACCGGACAGCCCAATAACCGGACAATTTTCGTGGACACAGTGATTTCTTTATTTTTTCCATACAAATTCCATTCTTATAACCGGACTCTCTAATGACCGGACGCGGACACAAATTTCAAACAATTTCGACAAAAAAATCCTCATAACAGGACAATATTAAAAAAAAATTCCGGCACCTTTTGTCAGTTTCGTGGGGTTCACCATATTTTGTTTGTTTTGTTATAAATGAGAATGGTGGTTCCCCTATTAACATGTAGCCAAATTCATGTCATAGTTTTAACCAGAAATTAAATAGTAGTAGGTTTTTAAAGTTCGTTTGAGAGTTTCGGTTGTATTGTTTTGATTTATTCGTAAAATGGCACCAAACAAAAAACTACTGTGCATTAAGGAAAAAATGGAAATTATAAATGAGTTCGAAAAAGATGAATTGTCTGTGCGTGAAATTGCGAAAAGGTAAAGTTTAATACCCTCGGAAAATGAAATTTTGTACAATTTTTTGTTTTCAAAGATTCAATATTGGCAAAACGCAAGCTGCGAAATCAAGAAAAATAAAGAAGCAATTCGTTCTAAATGGGAGTCTGGAGTAAATTTAAATCAAAAAACGAAGCTTTATTAAAGAAGGTGGCTCCGAAATTGACAAAATTTGCTTTAACTGGTTCGCTAAGGCTAGAAGCCAAAAAATTCCTTTTATCTGGTCCGATGTAAAGGCAAAAGCAAAGGAAATAGCTGCCAAATTAGGCTTTCCAACTTTAAAGCTTCAGATGGCTGGCTAAACAAATGGCGCAAAAGAAATAATTTGCTTTTAAGTGCATATCTGGTGAAGCTGCAGATGTAAATCAGGACGATGTCGAGCATTCAAGGTAAAGTTGCCAGCTTTGTTAAGGGGATACAAGCCGCAGGACATTTACAACGCAGATGAAAGCGGCTTTTCTTTCGCGCATTACCTGACAAAACTCTCTCCCTTAAATCCGAAAAATGCATTGGCGGTAAATTGTCTAAAGATAGACTAACAATTTTGTTTTGCGCAAATATGGCCGGAGAAAAGAGCACTTTTGGTTATAGGTAAAGCAGCCCGCCCTCGAGCATTCAAAAACATTCCTATCACGCAACTACCAGTAATTGGAAATCTAATCAAAAGCATGGATGACTCGGGATGTAATGAGCGAATGGCTGCAGCAGCTTAATAGGAAAATGAGGTCCCAAAAGCGAAAAATTTTATTGTTCTTAGATAACGCAGCATCTCACCAAGGGAACTAAATTAACTAACATAAAAATGTTGTTTTTACCTGCAAACACAACGGCAGTAAGTCAACCGCTCGATCAAGGGTAATCCAAAATTTTAAAACTTTTTATAGAACCATACTTATAAAGCACTTAATAATTAAAATTGACACTGCAAGTTCGGCATCAGAGCTTTCAAAATCTATAAATGTGCTTGAAGCTGTTTATTTCATCAAAGCATCGTGGAATAAAGTAGAAGCAACAACAATCCAAAATTGCTTCCGTAAGGCAGGATTTTCGGCAATTGATGAGAATCTTCCCGAATTCGACCCCGAAGAGACATTCCGCTGGCACTTTTCGCTAAATTTCAGGAAGAGCTAAATTTGGCAAATGATTTCGACGGTTTTCTCCAAATTGATACAAATGTCTGTACAGAAGACAACAACGAAGAAATTCAATTTGAAGAACAAAGCGATGTTATAGGCTCAAGTGATTCAGAAGAAGAAACTTACGAAAAATTAGTGAGCCCATATCATCGTATGATGAGGCTTTAAACCTTATTGCGCGCTTGAAACAATTTGCCAAAAATACTTTACAGCTTTTCAACACATAAAAATGTCGAGAGTCATTTTGAAAATGTAAATTTAAAATTAAAACAATCAGTACTTAAGCAATCAACGATTACAAAATTTTTTCAAGCAAAGTAGTACTGAAATGTATAGACCACTTCATCTACAACTTATATATATTAAGAAATACGAGTATGTTTGTATAGCATATTATATTTAATTATTATAATTAAATATATATATATATAAATATATATAATATATATAATAAATAATTATAATATATATATTATATATTATATATATAATATATTAATATACATATATATATATTGTGTACACATATACTCTTTTAAAAGTTTCTTAAATACAATAAATAATGAAATCAATACAACTGTTTTTGGTGGCTCCAATAAGCGGACATCTCCCATAAACGGACAAAAACACTGCGACGGTGAGTGTCCGGTTATGAGGAATTTCACTGTATACTAAAGATATTATCTATACTCTTTGCTGTGAAATACATCGAAATTTTTTCGATGATACATTTGAAGTAAAGATGGGGAACTATCGATAGTCTGATGGAGGCCATTTACGCGTTAAGACATTTCGATAATGAAACACACTTTTTGTGGACTAGGGACGCGCGGGGACGTGGTATGGAGGCGTTTTTCTCTCTTCCCCCTGCGTCCCTTGCCATCGAAAATTTGTTCCATTATCGAAATGTCTTAACGTGTAAATAGCGTATTTCATGTATGATTTTAAAAACTGACAGCAATTTAAAATCGAAAATTTTGAGGACAATGCAATATCACAAAAGTTTCGGTTTTTTCAATCAGGACTGACCGGATAAATATCTTTCTTTCATCATTAATAGTTTATCCGACATTTTTCAATCGAACCTCTTTTATCGGAAATAAATTATAACATTAATAAATAACAACAAATTCGTAAGTTTTAACGTTAAATGAATTTTTATTCAGGAATGCCGATCTAAATTAGACACGAACCAAATAAATTTGTGCACAGCCATAAAAAACTTAGCTAAGACATGAACCTTTTTTTAAAGTTTCCGAGGTGAGACACACGTACTTAGCTCAGACGCGAACTATTCTTGTAGATGTGTAGCACAGACACAAGCGCAAATAAGTGCACGAATTCGCAATGTATTGAAAGTACGCGAACTTTCAAAAGCAGATAATTAGGGCAACAGAAAATATTTAAATTCAGCACCTAAAGCCTTGCATTTGAATATTTTAAAACCAAATTAATATCATTTTCAGCGGGGCTTAATTAAGACCATAAAGATATCCACAGATCTTTATAATAATATATTTAGAAATGTGAACAGATTTGTCACTATCGGAAATATTCGAAATATTTAAATGCATACTTTGGGGTGCTGAATTTAAATATTTTCTGTTGCCCCAATGATCTGCTTTTGAAAGTTTGCTTTCAATACATACGTACATTGCGAATTTGTGCAAATATTTGCGTTTGTGTCTGTTATTTTGACTTCAAAAACAAAAATATATTTGAGCAGCAAAGAATTTTAGTATAAAAGGACTCAAATTAAACTCTAACTAAACTAAACAGATAAGCATTCTTTTAGAAATATTTTCACAGTGCTAACGGAGTCAAAAAATCAAAATTGAAAATTTTTTTTAGTGTAAACATTAAAAAATTGTTTTCTTGTTTCTCCGTTTTATTATCTAACATAATATTTTTAGTTCGTCGTTCTATCTCAATTGGGTGTTGAGATATTTATATTTGGCAAAGGGCTTACCAAAAAGGGATTTTCAAGGATATCTCAAGGACTATTGAAAAAAAGAATCTAAAAAGTGGTCTCCACAGCAGGGTTGGAACCTGGCGAAGAAGAAAATGCAGCAGTTTTAACAAAAAAGGGCAGTAGATTTGAAATTTTGCGCATTAAAAATAAAAATCATTACAAATCTTTTTTTTTATAACAAAAATATATTTTATTCTTTTTTATTGCGCATCTTCCAATGTGAAGCGAAGATTTTTGGCAAAATTTTTTCTGTTATATCAGCTGTCAAACTGTTAATATCGCGACATATAAGCTTCAATGGAAAATCCAAGATGTTAAACAAGGACAACAATAGTATCTTTGTTACAAATAGAATTGCGGTGTTGATAATGTATAGCCAAAATTGGTACATTTTTGGTAGTTATCGTTAGGAGTTTGGTTTGACAAAAAAAAATCGAGTGACACCAGGGACGAAAATCGCAGTAGATTTTAAGCTATTCGCAGTGTCGCAGTAGATGTCAAAAATTTCAAAAAAAAACGCAGTAGATCTACTGCAATTGCAGTAAAGTTCCAACCCTGCTCCACAGTGTTTTTAGATGGCAAATCTCAAATCAGTAGGTACCCAAAAAAAAAAAAAAATTTGAAAATTATACCTTGTTACTACTTTTATTTTAGACGTTAATTTTTTTTTGTTTTTCGAACAAACAAAAAAACTGTCTTTTTGGGCTATAACCTCAACACAGCTCCAACCTTTTTTGGTATAAAAATAGTCTAAAAGAAGTCATAATATTTGCTGGGGATTTATTTTAAAGGACTTTTAAATCATTCTCAACAAATAAAATTGATTCAGATTTCGAAGGATATCATTTAATTTAAATCAAAAATATTCGACTGCAGTAACAGCAGCGGTCAAAATCCAACCGCTGACGCAATAATTGCCGCCGCCACCACACCACATCAAGGTCAACAACTGCATCAGTATCTATTAAATGGCCGGCGTAGTTATTATTATTCAAACGACGAAATCTGCCCTCGCTAGTATGTTACCGGCAATCGCAGTCGCCGAAGAGATTAAAGATCATGAATAAATGATAAGAAACTGCTAGATATGGAAGATGATGAACAATACGCGATGAAGAAGAAAAGGCAGCGCGAATTATAAAGCGAAAAAAAAGAGGAATAAAGCTTCTTAACACAAAAATGCGTTGCATACTTTAAAGCTTAAATGTGTAATTTTCATGCCTTTATTCCATCGCCTATAATTTTATAACATAATAATAATAACCCTGAATTGAAAAAAGAAACGGTCAAGCAAGCATCGACGATATTAAGAAAAATTGGTATTTTTCAAAAATTTCGTTTCGATAAAAAGTTTTATAACTTAGGTACTTAATTACAAACCGTTTTTGAAGAAATTACTTCCGTTTTACTCGTTGATTAACATTCTCTTACAATAAATTCACACCTAGTAGACCTTCTTTATAAAAAAAAAAGTGCTTAAAAGCATCGCAAAAGTTGAAAATGTGAGAAAAAATCATAATTTTGTGTTTGATCGCCAAAAAAAAAGAGTTTTTTCAAGTTTCCTTTAACAACATATACATCAATGGATAGGCCGACCTTTCTTCTTTCTATACCCGTTAAGAAAATGAAAATCAGTTGATAATTACCTAAGTTACAGCCTAAAAATGCTCAAAGGTACGGTTTTTTAACCGTTACTTAAGATTTTGTGGAGGTGTTTGGAAAATTTCATACCCCGATTCGATTCTTGTTGTGCTCGACATGGGCTACAAGAAAAATAGTATCACTTCGCAGGTATTTTTTTTTTACTGTCGCACTGTGTAATCTTTTCTAAAGTGAAAAAGTCAAAGTAAAAAATTTGTGTAAATTTTCATCATTTTTAGCTATCTTATAACTTATATACATAATTTTTTGTAACATAAATGAAAGATATCCTTCATATTTCGAATTGTAGATCGATAGTTTTTTTTGTAATAGCATGTTTCCATATAGTGAATTAACTATATGCATTCCCAAGTAGCAAAATAGGTCGAAAATTGGTAAATTCTTACCTATATTAGGTCAGAATATTTACTTGACCTAACCAAAATAGGTCGAAATTACGTCGATTCGACGTCGAGTCGACGTAAGTGGGGAATAGATTGGAAGTCGATTGGCGGTAATAATAGGTCATAATAGGGCATTTCGACTTCAAAGTCAGGGCGAAAAGAAGTCCGTTTACCTAATATTAGTCGAAAAGAAGTCGCAATGACCAATTCTCGACCTAATTGGACTAATGAGTAAAACGAAAGAGAACGTAAAAGGAAACGAAAAAAGTGAGAGAGAGAGAGTAACAGAGAAAGATATAAATACATAATATCTTACTCAGTCATTCGTATTACTCGAAAGCAGAAATGAACGAGAGATTTTCTTCTTCGTGTGTCTTAAGAAATAAATAATAAATAAAATATGGACTTCATTAAAAATTATTTTGCGCTTAATAAGTCCCAAAAACATATGCCCGCTGAGAATTTTCGTGAAAGTGTTCCTTCTACTTCTTCATTTTTAAGGGGCTTTCTCATTGATGGAAATTAAATAAATATTGCTTGAAAAAAATTGTTTTTCTTAAAGAAAAAACATATGCAGAAGAATAATTCTCAATTTGCCATTAGAAAAACATGGCGGAGCTCGACCTATTTTGACCTATTTCGACTTTAAAGTCAAACCGACTATGAAGTCCAAAAATCAAGTCCGCTCGACTTTGAAGTCGAAGCATGCAACAAAATAAGTCAACTTTTGACCCTATTTCGCCCTATAAGTCAAACGGACTTTAAAGTCGAATTTTAGTCAAAAAATTGGTCTGTTTGCCTTGAAAAATTACCTAATTTGGAATTCAAAGTTAAGTCAATTTTAAGTCACTCAATAGGGAATTTTTTACCTATTTTCGACCAAAAATCGACTTGGAAGTCGAAGCGACTTTGAAGTCATGAAATAGGTAGAATAGAGGTAATTTGGACCTTCGAAACGGACTTTTAAGTTAGGTCATATTTAAGGCCGGAAAATAGGTCAGAAATAGGGTATTTTCAACCAAAATAGGTCGATTCGACTTGCTGCTGGTCGAATCGCTCTATTTTGCTGCTTGGGAATTAGAGCTAACGCAGATATTTAATCACTATCGTTTCCACTTTCGGATCGGGTATTAACTAATCAGCTGATTTCATCCGAAGCTGCTATAAAAAAAGTGAAAAATACCCCTTTCTTATATTTTGCTAGATATAAACGATATATGGATATATTACATTCTTCATTTGATTTCAATGTGTGAAAAGGCTTAAATAATTTTACTTACGCCTTGGACTTTCCATTTTCAATTTGATTTTTATTTCAGCGGTTCTTTTGATTTTAGAGAACGGTTGTTATTTTACGTACTTTTCTATTCAGGGGTGCAATTTTTCGTAACATTTGCAAGCAAGTCCAAATGCAACCATGCTGTTTTATCTGCGTTAAATTTTAATGCACACAATGTTGAGGTGATTATTTTCATATATTTGTATGGGTAATCATATTTTTAATCATGCGATAACGAGTTAATGCAAGTAATCGAGTTAATGCACTATGTGGAAACAAGCTATAAATTTATTTAAGCTTTTTCACACATTGAAATCAAATGAAGAATGTAAAATAAACATATATCGTTTATGTATATCTAGAAAAATTTAAGAGAGGGCAATTTTTCACTTTTTTTTACAGCAGCTTCCGACGATATCATCTGATTAGTTAATGCACAGTCCGCAAGTGGAAACGACAGTGATTAACTATATGCCATATAGTACTATAGATGGCACTTGGCAAAAAACGTGTGTGTTGAATTGAAGTAGGCCCCCTGTGCATGCATTCTTATGGAAAAACCAAAAACGTAGCACGCCCCCGAGAAATTCCGGGTCCGGTCTAACAAATCTTTTCAAATCTTGTAACATGTATCAAAATGTTTGGTATAACTCATGTACATGTATAAGTATTCGTCAAATATTTTTTGTTAAAACTCATTTTTTTCGACTAAAATATGGTTTTTATATAATATCAAAAATCTTTACGTGAAATTTTCCTTTTGTTCTTCAACAACGCTAAAGAAGAGCACTCATGCGTCGAATATGACCGAATGTTTGTTTACAAAACAGAACAGCTGATATGAACTTTTCAGTGATGTAGGAAAAATTCTAGCTCGATACCAAACTAATGCCTCAAGTACTTATAACAAATCATGCTAAAATGAATACAAAAACTACTTATTTTTCGAACTCCTCTCTTGAAAAGGGCACAGTATTGCATAATCTTTCATCAAAAACCTAAAAGGTTGTATACTAAAAAGAAAACATTAAAAAATTTCAACGCAAGAATGCTTAGTTACAAAATTGAGTGAGTACTCAAAACATTCTAGCATCACTAATTCGGTTGTTGTTGGGAGTGCCACATATAGTAATATATGCTATATGCGTTAACTTTAATGCATATAGTTAATGCCAGAGGCGGCGTTAGGCGTGGGCGACGTGGGCCACCGCCTACGGCCTCGCGGTCCGGTGAGATTCGCGCCTCAAATACTCATAATAATTTTTTGTTTGTTTTGTCATAAAAATTTTTTGTTTTTGTCTTTATTATAGCAAAAAAGGAAAAAGCTATTTCCCAACTGTTTTTTAATTTATAACACTGCTTATTGGGCCTCGCTAAATGTACCTCGCCCACATCAAATTTTATTCTTGCGCCGCCACTGGTTAATGCACTATGTGGAAACATGCTACAACGAACAATTTGAGCATCTTTTGATTAAAATTGCTGGAAAAATGTTTGAGTTATACGCAATTTAGCAAAAAAACTTGTCATATTTGGATTCAGCGGAAAATTCTACATAGAAATGATTTATGAAATGTCGAGGATATTTTTTTGTTCAGTATAGTAACAATTTCAGTGGAAATTAACAAAGAAACGAATTTTAATACCTTGTTTTTTTTTTACTTATTTTTCAGGAATCAATCCATACTTTTGAACAAAAGCATACGCAGCTTAGCACTGATGCCCATAATTCTCATTTGATTTATAAATTGGAACACATAAGACTCGCAGATTTTCGGTACATTTTCCGTAAAGAAGTGAAGTGGCTAGAAAATATTGTATGTAAGTACGTCTTATTTATTTCGGTAATCGAAAGTTTTGATAATCGATCATTTAACTAATCGATAATTTTGATAATGTATAGTTTCATTAATCGATAATATCAATAATCGATAGTTTGAGTAGCCGATAATTTCAATAATCGATAGTTTGAGCAACCGATAATTTAAATAATCGATAATTTCAATAATCGATAACTTAAATTATCAATAATTTCGTTAATCGATATTTTAAATAATCGATAATTTCGATCATCGATAACTTCAATAATCGATAATTTCAATAAAATAAAATATTTTGAGTAATGGGCAATTCTATGAGAAACAGTCCCAACCGTGACACCCGTGACAGCCATTCTGAGCACAAATTGCGTAATGTCAGTGCTGTTAAACATAAAAATTTAAAATCCTTCAGAATCACGTCTATTTTTTTAAATTATTATAAGCTTACTAAAACAAATTTTGGAAATGATCGCCTTGCGTCGTTGCTGTCACCAGGATTTGGTGCCATCGTCGAAATTTCGTATGGATATTTTATTTTACTGCATTATATCGAGCCCTAACCGCGAAAATAACGTAAGCGACAAAAATCAAATTTTACCGGAGAGCGTTTTTTCTGATCTCCTTTGCATTGACTGGCATACAAATTATAAAACTTATAGTGCAATATCTCCGTTAATATTGAGCATATCGTCGTAATATTTTACTAGGTGATGAGTTTCAGGCAGAAGAACATATTTTCATCAAAAAGTCAATTTGGAAAAATATGTCGCTTACGTTATTTTCGCGGTTAGGTCTCGATATGCTCATACATTACCGCGCGCATCTTTTTCACATATAAAAATTGATACAGAATTCATGAAAGATGAGATATATAAATTTCATGGGTGGGCGCAAGCCCGCCCACACGGCTCCGACGCCACTGGCCATAATGTCAAATTATGCGTTTGAAGAAAAATGTTCATGTATCCGGTCACAATTTTAATTGTTTTTCGATATCCGATATCTTTTTATCCGGCGACATTGCTATCCGGAACATGCCTATTCTAGATAGAACAAACATGCCAATTTCTACTTCAAAAATATTTGATTAGCCAATGGACCAATATGTCTAACGATATGTACTCCCCGCTCTCACACCGGCTAATCGCTTCCCGTCATCGAATGTTAGTTTTTTTTTAAAGTATTTTTGTGTGTTCGGCGAAGAAGAAGAGCACTTTTTGAATGAATTACCGTCGCAGATAAGTCGTCGTTCATATTATGCGACAAGACAAGCGAGCGACACGGTGGTTGTAGGCGAGAGACGTTCGGGGTACTCTACCCCGCTCGCTTGTCTTGTCGCATAATATGAACGACGACTAACGCGACTGAATGACATCAAAAGCAGTGATATGATATCAAAAGTTTGAATTCATAATTCAGCTTTCAAAAAATTAGTTGTGAATTCATTTTTGTAATTAATTTTTTTTTTAAAGCTGCGGTTAACTCATATTGTTTTCAGCTTACAATTTGATTTGATTTTAAAGTTCTAAATGAAAAACAAATTAAGTTAACTCGGAGCTTAAAAAATGAATTAAAAAAATTCATTTCCAACTCATTTTTTGAAAGCCGAACTACAATTTCAAATTTTCAATTCACAATTCGATTCTTATAGAAACGAATTTACTAATTTGAAGTCATTTGCTGGGAATGAAAGCGATTTAATTCTTTTTCAGCTCAGTCAAATAATATATACAAAAATCTTGGTAAACTACCCTGTAGAAAGAGTAGGGTCAATTGTGCCCTAGCGTGTAGTTCTCGAGTATTGGAAAAATAACTAGTACGCGAGTAGAGACACGGACAGTAGAACCTAACTAGTGGCATATTCAACAATTCAATTTTGCCCACACATTTATCTAATATAAATATTTGCTGACCGTGAGTCATATAGGTCCGTGGCGTAGTGAAAGCGTATTCGCTTGGCAATATGAAGGCTCGAGTTCGATTCCTGTAGCAGGCGAAAAAATGTGGAATAATGGCATGTTTCGAAAAACTCAAATAATTGGATTGAAAAACAAGTCTTCACCAATGCTGTCTCACAACTTTGCGCACAAATTCGCTCAACATTTCCTGCCCATTTGAACCCTTTCTTTTTTATATATTTGCTTTTTATTCCTCTTAGGATTCCAATTTTTACTAATAATTTTTTTAAAAAATCGGCGTTCGCTTGGCCCGGGATTCGAACCTGGGTCCTTCGGATCGCGGGGTGCACGCGCTACGCTGTGAGCTACGACAGCACGGGCCGGTCCCTTATCTATCAACGTAGTATAGCAAATTTACTGAATTGGCCCTGTTGCCTCTACTTCTGCACTAGTTCAAACGCAACTGTCGATTTTCGAATGGCGACTCAGAGTTAAACTCTACAGTTGAATACATTGGCGGAGAAATTATGAGCGAGTAGTACTGTTGATTTGGGGAGTAGTCAAAGAGTACTTCTGCACTAGATCAATTTCCTACAGGGTATAGTCAAAGCAGCAAATGTTGTTCCGCCTCAAACCATAACTACTTATATGTAAATAAATCTGTTATTTAATGTAATGCTATTGACTAAGGGAAAAAGGCTGAGATCTATAGCTAATAGCAAATAGATGATTTAATCGTCAAAGGGCCAATATTACCAAGTACAGTAAAATCTCGCAAAAGTTACCGCTCGAATGAGTTAAACGCTTGGTTAAGTTAATCGTCCACGTAGCGCCCACGTAGCGTTCTAAAAAGTAAATTTTGGCGTTAACTTTTCTGAGCGTATTTTTTTTTTCTTTTCCTTTTTTTCCTTAAATCAACCCTATTTCATGTGTATTACGTGGAATAGCGAAGAAAAACAAAAGAAGACAACGCAAATCATAACGATAGCACTTAAAAGTGACAAATTCGATCGAAGCGTGCAACCTTAGTGTGAAATAGGAGTTGTGCGCGAGTAGATTTTGTGTATGTAAAATAAATATAAATATGCTTTAAATCAAAAGATTTAAATAGAATAAGCATGTTATGTTTGCAAAAATATATTTTTATGCATGTAGTCCCTATTTCTTAAATTTTTTTCGATTTTGAAAAACATTTGGAAAAGTTAATAATTCGGAAAAGTTGATTACCCCTGGGACAAATCGATTAACTTTTCCTAGATTCTACTGTATATTTTAAAAACATTGAATAATAAAATCTGATTTTCATTTTCACCAATGAAATTTTAAAAATTTTTTTTTTTTAAATTTAAACTACCTCAGTAAATCGTTTAAGTTTTTTTTTTTTTTAATGCGGTAACAGCCCTGTTTTAGGCAGTAGAAAAGCATCTGATTACATTCATTCTAAAATTTTACGGAAAAAATGTGTTCCATTCGAAAGAAACAAAGTTTTAAATTTATGGATTCGGAATACAGCGATATGAAATTTATGAAAAATCGCGCGCACGCGGCTCCATGCTCAAAAATAATATTTCAAGCAGTTGTGAGTTTGACTGACTACCCTGACAGTGGAGCGTGCTGCCACATTTTCCTATACTTAAAAAAGTTGCATTTTGAAAATGACATTAAAAATAAGTAAAAAAAAAAAATTTGACCTATTCACAAGGTCTGCTAAAATCCCTTCTAATGTTCTAAAGCTGTCAAACTCCATATATAAAAAGCATATTAGCACATTAGAAGGGATTTTAGCAGCCTTTGTTAATAGCCTAATTATTTTAATTAAAAATATTTTTTAAATGTGCTTGGTAATATTGGCCCTAAGCCGACCAAAAAACGACTGAAATGGCATCACTGATTCAAAAGTAGGTACAAAATATCGTGATGGTTGATCAAGCAGAAGTTTCGAGAATTGCTAAAAATGCTTTTACTTAACCCTATTTCATATAATTTTTATACTCGACACACTCTTTGTCGAGGGTATATTGCGTTTGTGTGGCTGTGTGTAACACCCAGAACCAGTCGAGATAGACCATACAAAATATATATAGAAATGATCAGCGTCACCAGGAGATTCGATTTAGTCCGTCTGTCTGTCTGTCTGTATAGAGTTTTCTTATCGAAAGAGTAAAGCTATCTTGACAAAATTTGGTAAGTGTGCTCACTGGCACATGCGTAAGAACAAGTTCGAAAATGGACCAGATCGGACCAATTTTTAGGGTACCTCCAGTACTGGGGTCTGTCACAAAAATCCCAAAACTGCAAAAAAAAAAAATTGGAACTTTTCGAGCCAACTCAATGAATTGTAGGATTTGAGCTTGAATTTAAGCCTCCGATTAAATATCCTGAAATCGGAAGAGTAGGCGTAGCAAAAGGTCTTAATGGTCTTAAAAATATCCAAAATATCTTAAATGGTAGTGGTCTTTTAAATGGTTCTATTTAAACAAAAATTCAAAAATTCATTCATGTCTGTGCCGGGTTATTGTATGGCCAGGCTCGCCTGACTATACCAACCTTACTTGTTCTCTTTGAATTTGTTTAATTGGATATTCCATAATGTAGGTGCTTTGCACTTGAGCCGATTTTGCGCTAAAAGCTTTTAGTTATTCAATCTATATTCAAATTTCGCCGTTAGGGCGCATCTCGATTGCATTTGAGAAACTCTCCAGTCTCTCGGTCGGCCACCTGTTCGCTTTGTTGGCCTTTCTAAAATGTTGATTCTATAATTTATCCGCAACTGTTGCCGCAGGCCCATTTTGTTTTAAATTTTGTTTTTTTTCAATTTTTTATCTGTTTGCATTTCAATATTCTTTGCTCGATAAAGTCATATTTACAAAAGACAAGCTTATTAACTTAACAAGACGATCGAATCGGATCGAAGCGAATCGAATCGAATCGCATTCAATTAACAGAATCCATTTCGGAAAGCACTGGAGCATCCGTACTTTTCATTTATTCCCACTTAAAATGCCTCGTCATTTGTGATTTTTTGTTTTCGTTTGTTTGTTTGTTTTTTCATGTTTGTATTTGGTAATACGCAAATTTCTAAATTTTTCTACGCACGTCTCTCAAATAAACAATCGGACCTAGAGCTCAATTATCCAAACTGTACACAAACGGGCAGTTGAACGGTTGGACAGACGGACGGAAATCGCGAAATCGATTCGCCTGCTGATGCTCAATATTCGAATTTATATGTTCTATGATCTATCATGGAGTTGTTCTGGTCGTTTACCCACCGACGCTCGATATATAATTACACTAGTGCTTACAAATAATTATTTTTGACTTTCTCGACAGATTTCAGTGCACTTTCTCCATGGACTTTGGCCTTCTGAGCACGAAAACCATTTTTGAAGAAATCTTTATTGAAGCGTTTTTTAAAATATTTTTTATTAGTTTATTACAATTTGGCTATTTGTCCATAGATTTTGGAAACGAATATCTCATTTAGTTGGGTAGGCAATCAGCTTTAAATGAAAACTTCAGAAAAACATTCAGCCCGATTCGAAATATTCCCGGCGTGGCGTATTCAGCCCGGAAAGGAATATAAAGGCAGCAAGATTTTCGAACATTTTTAAGCAGGGACGTGAACCGGGTGTAAAACTTGCCCGGTTGGGTTCGGCGGTGAACTTTTGGATTGGTTCGTCAAACCGGGTTTTTTATTGCTTTGAACCGGGGTTTCAGTTCGGTTCATCGGTTCGGGAATTTTTCAAACTGAAAAAATTTGTTAACACGTTTTCCCACTTCTAACGCAAAATTTTTTACCATTTAGGGTTAAAATTTGCACAGTAAAAAGTGAACCTGAACCTTTACAAAAAGGGGTTCGGTTTTCGGTTCGGTTCAAACATTTGTGAAAAACTTCGGTTCGGTTCACCAGCAGATAAAAGCGGTTTTCGTTTTCCGGATCGAGACCGGTGTGGTTCGAAATCGGTTCACGTCCCTGTTTTTAAGCAGAGGTCATTTCGTTCTTTTCTTTATTGATGCTTAGAAAACGTCCTTTTTCCGTGGAGAAATTTTTCTAGGGAAAAAATCCTTTCATCATATTCATTTTGGAATAGGGCTGATTATTTTGATTGCGATCGATTTTTTAGATGCCGACGACGCAAAAAAAAAAAAAAAAACAAGTAAGGGTGTTATAGTCAGGCGAGCCTGACAATAGAATACCCGACATAGACACACATGTTTAAATAGTTTTTCATATCAAGAGTTATTTAAGGCCATACCGAGGGGCCCCATATACCGACTTTTGTTAAATTCAGTTATGAAAACTGCCCCTTTGCCACGCCCACTTTTCAAATTTTTGTTGAACTATAATCGGAGGCTTAAATATACGCTCAAATTCTAAGTTTCATTCAAATATTTCGAAAAAGTCCGATTTTGAGGCAGTTTTGGAATTTTTGTGGCAGACCCTAGTACTGGAGGTACCCTTAAAAATTGTCCGATCGGGTCCATTCTCGAACTTGTTCTTACTCATGTCGCCGTGAGTCCGCATACTAAAATTTGTCAAGATCGCTCAACTCCTTCGATAAGATAACTGTATACAGACAGACGGACAGACAGACAGACGGACATGTCTAAATTGAATCTCTTGCTGACGCTGATCATTTCTATACATATTTTGTATAGTCTATCTCGACTGGTTCTGGGTGTTACACACAACCACACAAACGCAATATACCCTCGACCATATAGAAAATGTATTTTTAGAAAATTTCTTTCATGCCACAAAGTGGCAAATAAACTCCAAAAATCTAGGCGCAAAAAATTTCCAATTTTTCAGAATTGGGAAGCCCACACCGCCGAAATTAAAAGCTCAATTTTCTTGAAAAAAGTGTCATTTTATAGATAGTGATATTGCCTTTGATATGATATCCACCATAAAAGGATACCAAAGTGGTAATGTATATAAGTATTTGTATTTTTGCGTAAAAGTACGACAACTGAAGATTTTACGCAAAATTTATAGAAGCTCCAAAACTATAGGTAGGTAGGTAGGTAGGTTGAAGTGGCTGCCACTTAGGCCTTTAATCGGCCCATTGTGATACCAAGGAGGTTTTCTTGTGTTTGTGTATCTTGTCTTTTTATGTAGTGTGCCCCTAACATGCGATTTTTGAAAAACCAGTGCTAGGCTTGGAATATTACACTCCGTTTCGCCTGTGCCGGGAATCGAACTTCGGACCCTGGGATCAAGAGCATAGCACGCATCCCCTACGCTATCCCAGAGCCACCACCAATACGTAACTAATCGAAAATTCGAAAGGAAATCGCGGCACCAAAACCACTGTTGACCAGTGTTATCTGTGTATTTTTTAAGGTGGACCCCACAGAATCTTCCTGACCGATCTTAAAATTATGTAAGAAGCAGTCTTCGGGGAATTATTTCTCGTCAATTTGAGAGATGATTTTATATTTTTTTTTTATTTTTTCCAAAACCAATGTTAAACGCTTACATAAAAACTTTTGAAATAATTTTTTTTCGTTTTTAGAAGACGAAAAATCCATAAGAAATATATCTTGAGCTCTGCTGAAAAAAATTACTGTCAACAAGTGACAACTGACGTGCTCAAAACTCCTCCCAAATTAATGTTCTGAGTATGCTGTACTTAGTGTAAAAAAAATTGCATTATTTCCACTCAGGCCTGTAGAGATGTGTTAGTATTTTTAGGCCGATAGCATATAAATACATATCTCTCTCTCTCTGAAGTTCCTCTTACAGAAATTTTGTAGCAAAAAAAAAGCCCAAAAAAAAAAAACTTGGTTTTCATCAATCCGCTTTGAAGGAGTTTTCCAACATCTATTCAATTATTTTTTTCAAATCCTTTAGTGCCCATCATCACCCGAAATGTACCCATGACATTTCATCGATTCGCAAACCACAACAACAAGCATTAAAGAAATATTTAACCTGCAGATGAGTCAGTGGGTAATTTTTAATTATTTTTTTTTTTTTTAACTTCAATTATTCTTTTTAAAAAAGAGAAAAGAAAAAAAAAAGAAATCGTAATTAACGTTATAATGCAATAAAATCCAATTTGTGTTGTTATTAAAACTTGCACAAGGCCTCTTTAATGTTATATGAACGAATGCGCATGCGCATGCTTTGCGAACTGAAGAGAAGAACACCGTTTTTTCATATTAGGGGTCAATGAACCGCCATAAATTTAACACTCCCTCCGCTTTATATACATATATGTATATATATATATACATAAATATATGTAATTAAATATATAGATAATTATTTAAACATTTCTACAGGTTACAAAACAAAATTTGCCCAGCTGGCGGAATAATTTGAAATCCTCTTCGCTTATCGCATGCAGCTTCACGGGGGAGTTCAATAACGGCCCCAAATGCATTTCACAAATATACAATACTCATATTTATACATATATGTATCTGTACACATATGTGTGCGTGTATAATTATGTGTGGTGGGGTTGACGGTTGGGTGTTCCTCATGAAAAACGTAATCGAACGAATGTAATAATATCGTCGCATCCAGATAATAAAGGTAATTTCAATTATCCGGTTCATAACTCGGCTTATTCATGTTCCGAAAAAGTTCGTCTTAAGCCTCTTAAAGTCGTCATAATCTTTAATAAAACATAACTTAAATCAATTATAACACACGAGCTCAGACACTTTTCGGCATACCGGCTTCAATTCAAGTGAATACTTGTGCAGTACACTGAAGTCCCTCATGAATGAACGCAGCAGACCCAGGTTTTTGTTTCGTTTTTATTTTTTAATTTTTTTTATTTTTTTTTTTTTTATAAGCAATGAACCTTTCATGATCATTGGAGTGTCCAATTCATATCATTCCGTTCAATAGAGGAGTTCGCATTGAATATTTCGATTTGAATTAAGAATATTTTATGAAATTGCATGTAAATTTCGGACAAATCTCCGATAAAAGCGATTAATGCGATTTAAAAAGCCCAGACACACACACACACACACATGGGGTCGCGTTTATCTAAAATTCACGCGTTTCAAATCTTAATAGGTTTTACCGCCTGGGCAATTTACAGAACTCGGCTATGGCCCTGAAATACAAGAATTATTTTTAATTAGCATCTTACGATATGTGATATGCCAATTTTTTTTATTGTTTATTCTTTTTTATATATTTATATATATTATTTTTTTTTTCTTCTCTTTGTCTCCGTACACGTATGTACGTACACGTTCGCTGGCGAATGTACCTTAAGCTGCAACGGCTGAAATATATTTTAAATAAAATTCGTTAAAATAATTGTAATGCTTAGTGCAAAAATAATTATTCATCAACATTGTCTTTGGCGTGGTGCAGCAGCACTTAATTAATTAAGACGCCTTGCACTCTAAAAACTCTCATGCTCACGTGCTATGTAGGTACGTGTATATAATCTATAGATATACGTATGCAGTGTGTGCAAAAAAAAAAAAAAAAAACCCCACTTTACACCGAAATTCTAAAGCACAAGCACACTCCGATATCAAAAACTATCTCAATTAAACCTTGATTTAAGGCTAAAGCTTGCCATTAGTCGTTGACCTTAAACAACATATTCGAAAGAACGAACAAATTAACGACAAAAAAAAAAAAAAAAAAAATTGGCATATATGAAAAAAACATTTTCGGCTTTGAACATTTTTTTTATATGCCCAAAAATCGTCGTAATTCGCTACATAACGATTTCTTGACCGAATTGGGTTTATGCTTTTTTTTTTTTTTTTGTTTTTATTAATGATGGCAGTGAAAAATTTTCGCAAGGCTGACCACAATTTTCTATACATTTTTTTTTTTTTTTACTTTGTATTTTCTTTTGACTTAATTGGCAATTGGAGAGAGAGTCTTCTTGGCCGATCATCTTTTACGAGCTTAGAATAATCACTGAATTAAGCAAATTAAGCACTGATCGTCCAGTGTCAGCTTTTATCTTCATTTTTACCTTTGGTTTTCTACAGAAGGATTCTCACGATAAATCCTTTTTGTTTTTATTTATTTATTTTTTTTTTATTTTTTTGTCCCTAACCATCAAGACCCTCATGCAAAGTGTTTTAGAACTCATAAAAAATTTTATTTATTTTTTAAAAACGTACGCAGTATGTGACAAAAATCATTGGGGGTCGCTCGTAAAGGTCCGGCTTAGACTAGGGATTGGCAAAATGGGAAAATACCTCGATATATATCGTAACGATTTATTTAAAAAGCATCGAAATTGATGACGATACTATCGGGGGAGAAATATCGAGTTTTCGATATATCGACATTATAAATACCAATTAAAAACAAGTAAGGGTGTTATAGTCAGGCGAGCCTGACAATAGAATACCCGACACAGACACATAATTTTTAATATCAAGAGGTGTTTAAGGGCATAAGGAGCCCCATATACCGACTTTTGTTAAATTTCTAAATGAAAACCGCCCTTTTGCCACGCCCACTTTTCAAATTTTTTTGGAATTCTAATCGGACCCTTATATATACGCTTAAATTCTAAGTTTCATTGAAATATTTCAATAAAGTCTGATTTTGAGGCATTTTTGGGATTTTTGTGACAGACCCTAGTACTAGAGGTACCCTTAATAATGGTCCGATCGAAAAATTTTTTGGGAAGGACGTTACTGGCTATCAAGGAAGTATACGTGCCAATTTTTGCTCAAGTCCCATTGGTATTTCGGGAGTAGGAAACAATTTTTGAAAAACGCCCTTATGCCACGCCCACTTTTCCAATTTTTTGAAATCGTATTACTTGCCTTCAAACATGTTCAAATATTCATCAAAATATCATGAAAAACTTCGATTTTATAGCAGTTTTTATGATTTTTGTAACAGACCCTAGTACTGGAGGTACCCCTAAAAATGGTCCGATCGGGTCCATTCTCGAACTTGTTCTTACTTATGCCCCCGTGAGCACGCATACCAAATTTTGTCAAGATAGATCAACTCCTTCGATAAGATAACTGTATACAAACAGACAGACAGACAGACAGACAGACGGACAGACAGACAGACGGACGGACATGTCTAAATCGAATCTCCTGGTGACGCTGATCATTTCTATATACATTTTGTATGGTCTATCTCGACTGGTTCTGGGTGTTACACACAACCCAACAAACGCAATATACCCTCGACACAGAGTGTGTCGGGTATAATGACTATTGTACTAGAATACAGTACAGTGTAACTTTTGCTTGAGAAGAACCCTAAGCGGACACTACTCTAAACGGACAGATTTCAGGAATTTTCTAGTGCTCCTGCTTCTCAAATACTCTCCTCTTAAGCGAACACCTCTGTTAAGCGGACATATATTTCGGTCCTGTAGAAAGCTGCCTGCTTAAGACAGAGTACACTGTACATCTTTTTGACAAAATTGGAGTGTACAAAAAGACGTTTTCGAGTTCTCAGATGGAATGATAAGATATGACACGATAAGATAAGACATGAACGATTAAAATACCGCTTTATATCCAAGAGAAATACGTGTGAAGCAGCACATGTTTACAACGAAAGACATATAAAAAATATCGATTTCGATGTCGGGAAAAGTATATCGATGTACGATATATCGCCGAGCAAAAAAAAAAAAAAATCGGTATAAATTTTCGATATATCGTTTTAAAAATATCGATGTTTTGATATACCGATGTTTTTTGCCCATCCCAGCTTAGACTAGGCAATTTCGATTGACGCTTGTTGGCAAAGAGGCGATGGGGAGTGTACTCGGTTCCACTCCCCGTCGTCTACTTGTCGACATGTGTGGGAAACTCTTCAATCAGACTTGCTTGGTCTAAGCCGGACCAAAGGGATATCTCCAGTTCTGTCAGAATTGAAACAGAAATGAAAAACTTCACATAAAAAAATAAAAAAAAATAAAACTTCAGAAAATTTCAGATTCATTTCTGAAGCGTTTTTATCAGATTTTTTTCATTGATAACAGAACTGGAGATATCCCATTAAAGGGCTCAACGCTGTTAAAGCAAATCGAAAGGAAGTAACGAGCTCAATCTTTTGAAAAAAGTAAATCAGAGTTGAAATTTCGATGACATGTCGACAGATATATAGAAAATGTATGATTTAAATGCAACCCTGTGAGTCCGATTACTTGTAATACAACGTATATGTTCAAGTAGCGAAAGAAAGCCAAAGTACTTCTTTGTTTTTTCTACATGTTTTTGGAATAGGAAATTCACTTGCTGCTTTAGAGCGTAGATCCCTTAAATGTGAAAAGATTGAAAGAGCTTGAAAGTTTAAAATTTTTTCATACAAAACCTTGTTCATTATTTTCTAAGCCTTCTTGATCTGCGAGTTGATCGAGAGGTTTTCGAGGCAAATACACATTGAAGGGAAGACCCCTATTATTAGTATGACATATTGAGCCTTAACCGCGAAAATGACGAAAAACGACAAAAAGCAACTTTTACAGGACAGAGTTTTTTCTGATCTTGTTTCCATTGAATGGCATACAAAGAATATCTAAAGCCTATCCTGCATTATATCCGTAACTATTGAGCTAATGGAACAAGTTTACTTACGGGCGTTTCTGCGATTTTATTTTGGTTTTTGTTTTTTTTGCAAATGTGGAAAAAATGGCGCGATTTTTGAGGAAAATTTTTAATTTTCCGCAAAATTGCGACATAATGGTTACGGACGCGATAAAATGGTTACAGACGCGACAATTTTTTTCTCTATATTTCGGTTGCGGATGCGACATTTTGTTCTCTATACTTAATATGGTTACGGACGCGACAAAATGATAACGGACGCGACATTTTCTCTTTAAATGATGGTGTCACGGTCATGCTTTTTCAATTTATATACGTTTTCATTATCTGAGATACAAACAGCTAAACAACAGCTAAAAAAAATCTACCAATTGCTAGTTAGATTAAAAATATTAAGTCTGGCAGCGCTACGTAGTAGCTGTAAGTGAGTTTATATACATTTCCCATAACATACAAACTTCAAATGGTTATAACTTCGAAACTAGCGAAATCCGAATTCTGATTGCAGATTTGGAATCAGGAGGTCATTTTACGTCTATGTACCAAATACGGGCGAAACGTCCAGAAACGCCCGTAAAGTAAACTTATGCCGAGCTAATTTTCTTCCTCTTCTTCTTATTGCGTTTTGAAAGTCCCGGGGCCTATCCCGGGGTCCGCAAAACTCGATCAATTCCTTCATTTTGTACTATCGGTTGCATACTCCGCGTTAAGTCTTACAGCCTAGAGGTTCCATTTTGCTGCGTCCATCAACTATTGCTGTACGGGAACAGGCCTAATACTATGCCTGCCACACGTAGATCGAAATTGTTAAATTTCCAAAAAATTTCATAACAAATTTGACATTTGGGCATTTCCAAACGGACGCTTGAATGAGAAATTTTAAGTCCTGAATTCAAGTATGCGGTAAATAGTACTTTGGCTTCTCAATACTTTCATGCAGCTTATGCGGACTTCTATATTTTTCAAAGTTTCTATGCAGTCCCGAATGGCAATCAGCTATATACGGACGCGACAAAAAGTTTACATTTTCTGGAAATGCCCTTTTTGTAATTGAGGCAATTTAAATTTTGTTCTGCAATTGCTCAATTTCGATCATGTATGTATGTGCGTGTGGCAGGCATATGAGTCAATTTTGAAAAATATATCATTTCCGTGTTTGACGAGTTTAGGGCTCGATATGTTAGCCCTCACTGTTATTGTTGTATTTGCTTTGAAAAAATTTAATGGAAATTTTCGCCCATATTTTGAAAGTCGAAGTCGTCGTTGACTAAATTTTTGAACCGTCGTTATTGTACGATTCGAGACAAAAATCTTTCCTTCATGTAACTTAAGTTCTTAAGGTTCTTCCAATGACAATGACAATGATGCTGAAAATATACTGATTTTATTTAGGCGGGATCAAAAATAACGACTTTAAAAATACAGTCGACTTTGAGTTTCGTAATAAGGGGGATTAATTAATTAATTTTAAATGAATTAATTTAAGACCTTTTCAATCGAGATGTAAAAATTTTGAAACGATTTAATGATGAAAATTTTCAGTTTTATTGCCCGAACTAAGCTCCGTACTGAGGGCAAAAGTGAAAAGGCTCCTTCATGGCTGGCATCATCACTGAAGCTGTTTTGAGTCCAATCGTCAACCACACGGCCGAACAGAACTTCGCGGGATTTTCTTCTTCATCGAACTGTAAGTAGTACCTATGTCAATAAAAAATATATCCGTTTTTTGGTTTCTTCTCCGTTTTTGTCCTATTTGTTTTTTTTTTTTTTTAAAGAACTTGAAGCTTACTAGTAAAGTGTTAAATCCTCTAGAACCCAAGACCGCCTCTAGACGGCCTAACTTCTCTTCACAATTGCTCAAATCCTTTAAAACATTTTAACTTTTTTTTTTTACTTCTTTTAATTCTTGGAACCCCAAAAATGTATCTTATGCAACGAAGCAACAAAGAAAGCTTAACTGTTTTTAAGGAAGTGAGCAATTGTGAAGAGAAGTTAGGACGTCTAGAGGCGGTCTTGGGTCCTGTTGTTTTGCACAAAGTCGATGCCTCATATGTAGGTATTTCAATTAAACTAAAAGAGATAAGAGCAAACTTATTCGACAGATCAAAAGAGCTGAAAAATTTTGCCCAAAAATCAGTAACCCGTAGGAAGATTGGGGTAAATTGGGGCTTTAGCGAGTAGTTCTCGAGTATAGGAAACAAAAATTAGTACACGAGCGGAGACTGACTAGTGGCATGTTCGACCAGGAGTCGAACAGTTCAAGGCACACGCTCTACCCACTGAGCTACGACAGATCGCGTCGTTCCGCTTTGTATTAACGCACTGTAGGAAATGTAGGCACTGAATCGGTCTCGTTTTTAATCTACTTCTGTAACATGTCCAAACGCGATTGTCGATTTTCGAAGGACACGTCTGTGTTAAAGTCGACAGTTCAATGCATTGGCGGGGAAATTATGAGCGAGTAGTCCTGTTGGCTTTGGGCGTTATCGGAGAATACTCGTACTTCTGTTCTAGTTGAATTTTCTTTCAGTATCAGTATCATGTAAAAAAAAAAAAATTTTTTTTTCCACTTTTACGTATGGAACACAATAATTGGAGTGCGACAATACGACAATACAGATACAGTGAAACTAATTATAAAATGGGCACTCTATCCGAGTGGACAAATGAATGAAAGATTTTAAAAATTTCGTGGTTTTTATTCTAATCTTTCGCCCTTAAGAAGACGAGGGTTTAATGACCAAAGGTGTCAACTATTAACGGGGTTTCACTGTACATATCTGTACATACATACATATCTCGAAACGCTATTAAATAAGTTTCAAGCGTATCTCCTTTTCATGTAAACGAAACAAGCCAATGATTATTGGTCTGATCAATTATGAGTATGAAGTGCTCTTGGGCGTTACGTCAAGACCCCTTCATGGCATTTATATATACATACATATGTGTATAAAAATTAGTTCGAGTTAATCTTAGACAAGTTATTTATCTAATCATACTGATTTGCGGGCTTAGACTTTATGTGGATACGTTCGTATTTATTGAAAATTGTTGCACTTAAAACTAAAAAAAAATTTTTTTTTTCTTTTTTCTTTCAAGAACACAAGTATGCGTGGGGGAAGAATGCTCTCTGGCAATCAAAAAGGGTAACCTTAGAACAGGTATTCAAAGTAACAACGATTATGAGTGTCGACTACATCTAGTATGTATATGGTAAGTGCTAAGATTAACATGTTCGTGCTTTAGATTTCGTTAAGCCACCATCGCCCATTGTTCCCAATTGAGGACAGATAATTGAATTTAAATTTTTACATTTTATATACACATATAAGAGCTTTTATATATACCCCTACATACCTACAACATAATTCTTTGCTTTGCGCGATTTGTGGACCCTAATGACTTTTAAGTCAATCGTTAGCACGGGATGTACAAAATTTAATGGATATAAATTGCTCATAATGCGTATATAGGTACACTTTATAGATTTATGGACCTGGTATTCGGAAATTATCCGTTATCCGAATTATCCATTATCCGAAAATATCCGTTATCCGAAAATATCCGTTATCCGAATTATACATTATACGTTATCCGAAGTATCAATTATGCGAAATTATCCGGATTTATCCGAATTATCCGGATTTGTTTTACTTCTCCATTAAGATCGCAAATTGTAACAAATTTGAATGTCGTATTTATTAATATCTGATCAAAAGTCTAAAAAAAAAAACGTTTCAAGTTTTTTACCTGTAAATATGGCGGAGTTTCCATACAAACTTTCTCACTCTCCTTTTTCAACCCCTTGCAGCCCTTTTGCGCCTTCTAAATGTCCATTCAAAAAGCCTATGTCCTTTCTCTCGCTCTAGACTGTCCGTACTAAATTTCATTTGAAATCGGATGAGTAGTTTAGGGCGTGATTGCGTAACACAAAGACAAAGTTTATTTCACCTTTATAATATTAGTAACTATGTATATCGTTGTCAATGGGTTAAAGCAGCATGATGTTATTGCCAATTACAGTGCTTACCAGGACTGATTTTGAACTAACAATAGCGAATATTGACCATAATGATTTCGCGCTGATTTCAAATTAATTCCGACTGATTTTTATCCGGTTGGAGCACAACTTTTCTGATTTGATTTTTATAAGCAAACCGACACAGTTAAGAGTGAAATGAATATTTATTTTGGATAAATTACACATTTAGCTAACACATAACAAGAAATTTTTGGTCCTTATGTCCGCCTTTTTTTTTTGTTTTTTTTTTTTTTTGTTTATAATTTTGAATTTTTTCTTTACTTTTTTTTTACATTCAACATTGAGAGTATTTTAGCTACTTGAAAATTTGAATTACAGTCAAACTTCTTGAAATCGAATTTTTCAATTGCAACTCCGATTTAACCCTGGATTGACGAAGGGCATTTTCGCCAAATTCTTCAAATAATTTTCAGTTAAAAATTAATTAATAATTTATTGATTAGCACTTTTTGTTTTTGCATTTTTTGTCAAACACAAAACTATTTGGATGCCAAAAAAAAATGCGACTTTAAAAACTATCTTTGTCTATCCGACGAGCAATACCTTATGTACGCAATACCCCTCCAGGGTTAAGAGAGTCGAATTGAAGTTCTTTGGATAGTGATCGTTCAAGTAATGAAAGTTTGACTGTAATTTGAAAAAATGACGTTGGAAGTTGCGAAACTTCTTTGCATATCATCTGGTAAAAAAAATGACCAGAGCCCTTCAAAGTTCTTCAAAACATTCATAATCTTTTCTTGTTTCCCTGAAGAAATAACATTCTTTTTTCGAGCTTAACATTTAGAGTTCCTTCCAAGTAATTCATACATTTATGTATTTTTTCTTCATAAAGTAAGCACATTATTTGTAATATCAACAAACAACGAATTTTTGTTGTTTTTTGTTTTAACATTTTCATAAATACTTGATTAAACAACAACAATTAGAACATTGAATTTCCAATAAATTACAATTTTGTATTTATTTTTATTATTTTTTTTTTTTGTAGTTCCTCACAATAAACGATGCAAAAAATATTTCGTAGCTCTCAAAATTCCCAACGATACATACATATATATAATTGTAAATACATAGACATGTTTATTTTATTAATTGGTTAAATACTTTTTCGTATGCATTTTTCTCGTCGTTGGTCCATTTATTTTTTGTAAATATATATTATTTTTCTCTTAAAACTTTAAGCCTTTTCATTTTTCGACAACCGAATTCCCTAATTATTTTTCCATTGATTCGCTTTTTTTTTTTTTTTTTTCTTCGCATTTATGCGGAAAGTCCATAATCTGTAAATAGTCTCTCCCTTGAGTGGTCGAGAGAGCTAAGCATAACTGTATATATATATTTATTTATTTATTATCAATATAATCAAGCTTCCATAAGAGGAAATATGTAATATGAGTAAAAAAAATATTCATGTTTTTATATTCTTTTCTTTTTGTTAAAGTGAGACATCCTCTTTATGGATGCATACAATACGGTGTTATATATAATATGTAGGTTAGGTTAGGTTTAACTGGGTGGCCTTTAAGACCGAGCATAGACCCCATGGGTCCCTAGCTTTGCCGGTACATGTAGATGCGATGTTAGAGAAAGTTTCTGACAAGAAAAAAATTCAAGAAAATTTTCATAACTTTTTTGGTCTTTTTTTTTTTTTTTTTTTTTTTTTTTTTTTTTTTTTTTGATTACATATCATAATCAAAAAATTTTCTATTAACCCATTTGAAGTCCCCCGTTCTATGATGATAAAATTATCATAATAAAATTATGAGCATTTTTCATTATTATGATACGTTCTCCTTCTCGTTGTAAGCCATTGATGTGCATTTCTTTTGTGAGGGAAGTCGTGGTACTGTTGCTAAGGAGGACCGCTAATAGGGTCGTTAATTCTCAAAATACAGTACTGTCAAAACTGTTTATATAAGTATATGAAGTTTTCATTTCCTTTTTAGCGTATCTATGTATTCATAGCTATCTTGCCATAGAAACGAGATTCCTATAAGAAGACGAGTAGTGCTGCCAGCTCGAGGGATTTTTAACATTTTAAAGGGAAATTTCAAAGAGATTTTAAGCATTCTCAAAGTCCATATTTCGGTTTGGAGCCTTTTACCGCTGCAACTTGTAGTTTGCTGGCAAAAAAAAAGTACGGGTGGTGGTATGTGCGATACAAATCCCTCTTGCTTCCTTGTACGTTTTTTCAACCAAAAAACTAAGAGCTGCCGCGAAAAAAGCCTCAAGTCTAGACATAATCAATTAAGAGCCACTTACAACATTAGCAAGGCGACGACTGTAGCTCTTCAAAATTTTTGCCATACTAATATTAACCCTTCACTGTGCACCGAAAATATCACAGTCGACTGCTTATCTGGTATCCGGCCTATCCGGTCTTAAATTTAGTATCCGGCCGGATACCGGATACTATCTCTATCTGGCCGCCGGATACCTAACATTTAAACATTTGCTATATTCTAAAATATAAAAAGGGAGCAATTGGAGGAAAACTGATCCAGTTCCGCTAACATTTTCACAGAAAATTTCCATTTACGGAGATTTTTCATTACAGTTCGGTGCAACCACTCGACACAAGCACTACTAAAAAGTGTGCTGTGTCAAAAAAGTAACGTTCGAAATTTTTGCTACACTGAGCGAAAACTACGGTTGTGTAATTTACAACGATTCGTAGTATACTACGACCGTAGTTATTTTAGAGCAAAACTGTAGTACGGACGTATTCAAACATGACTTTAATAGGCATGCGTATTCTTTAGGAACAAATTTCTTTACACACGTATTTAAAAAAAATGTATAAAAAAACACGTAAAATAGTTTTCATTTGACTTTAAGTAACATATTTAGTCCACGCGAATTAGATTTCTCCGTGGCGTATGGGTAGCGTATTCGCTCAGCAATCCGAAGGGCTCGGGTTCAAATCCTACAGCAGGCGACTGAAATGTGTGAAAAATGGGAACTTCTCAAGCAAGTAGAAAAATATTAAAGGTAAAACAGAGGACAGCTAGAATGAGAAATCTAGATTTCCCCAACCGTATAGATAAGAGAGAAGAGAGGGCCCATCCCGGTTTTCTAAAATGTATTTTTTTTTGTTGCGTAAAATGTTAAGTTTTAAAGCTGTTTATTCCTGTAAGGTTTTCAAATATTATATACCTAAATGTTATGTTATTATTTGTAAAAAAAAAAAAAAAAAAAAAAAAAAAAACCCCTGACCGGGGATCGAACCCGCCGACTTGGGATTTGGTACTACTTTCGTATTTCATGTTTTTTACTTCGCTTGTGGTTATTTTAACTACGTCCGTTAATAGAGCCAAATCATTGCTGTTCGTAGTTAACTTAACTACGTTTTTGTTATTTTTACTACGGTTTTTAGCTCAGTGTACCAAACGGCAACGCTCAGGATCATTGCTACACCTTTCAATATGGCTTTGAAACTGAAAAATATATAACAAAAAAAAAAATTAACTATCCGGCAGCCGGATATCCCGTCTGACTGACATCCAGCCGGTAGAAAAACCGGTTTGGCGAACCAATCCAAAAGGTCAAACACACGGTTCGATCCGCCGAATCGAACCGCGCAAATTTTCCACCCGGTTCACGTCCCTGCTAGTTAATACAGTAGACTCCCCGAGGGTCGTTAACTTTTCCGAATTTTCCAAATGTTCCAAATTTAATAGATGGAAGGATACCAACGATTTATTTTCCATGATACAAGAAAACAAGATAGCGCCACTTCAGTACCGCTATTTTGAGGCTCTCTCTGAGAGCCGAAAATTGAGTTTGTGACGTAACTGAGCGAGAAATTGTTGTTGTTTCCCATGCTATGAAAAAAAGTAAAAAGCCAGTTTAACATGGGAAACAACAACAACGATTCGCGATTTTGAGTTTGTGACGTTTCCTCTCTCAAGTGGCGCTATCTTGTTTTCTTGTATCATGTTATTTTCTAAGTTATTCCCTCTTTTTGAAGCCAGAAAGCCATAAAATTTATCTACAAACTCAAACATGTTTATAAACATAGCAAAAATGAGAAATTTATTGGGTAGTTGTTCATTCGAATATAATGGTATCACTGCTTTAAGGAGTGACCTCGATGGATACGATGAAATTTTGCCAAAAGAAAAGACCCTATCGGAAATTAGGCAATCAGAGAGAGAGAAAAAAAATGTTCTACAATTAAGTACAATTAATTGAGATAACATTCATGAATAGGGATTTGAACTCACCGACATCGGGTTGGTTGGGAATCTTGGTTAATTTGTTTTTTTAAGAATTCCTTCTAACTTCTACGAGGAACCATCGTAATGTTATTGAAAGGAATTCTCCCTTTAGACGGAACTCTTCTTGGAGAAACACAATGGAAAATCTTCTAAGCTTTGTTCTGATTTATAGGATATTTGATGTGGTCTTTTTGCTCTGTGTAGCTGTCAATTAACTTGAAAGAAACAACTTTGAAATCATTCAAAGAAAACTGGTTGAGAAGCAGGAACACTAGAGCATTCCTAAAACTTGTCCGTTTAAGAGGCGTGTCCGAAAGGAGAGAGTGCACTGTATTTGTTTTTTAATTTTTTTTTTTTTATATTAAATAAATTTTGGCTCCTTTTTCGTCACGTTGGCGCTGTTTTTTTGTGTCACCTTGGCGCTTTTATTTTTTTTTTTTCTAAGTGGCAATCGTGTATATTGTCGAATCTAGATAGTATTTCACCTTTAATATACAGTGGAGTCTGGAGAGTGAACTAGTTTTTGTAACAGGCCGTTCATAGTATTAATTAAAAAAAAAAAAAAAAAAAAAAAAATCATTCAAAAAGAAAAACCGGGTTACGTAGCCTGAAAGAGACAACCAAACAACAACCAAAGAAAAATGAAAATATTTTAATTTTTTTTTTTTTTTGCATTTGAAATGAAAACTTTTATTTAAATAATCAGTGTATTTATATCAAAGAAAAATTTACAACTTAAAACTTAGAAATTAAAATCTACATACCTACATAATAATAATAATTACATTCAAAGGAAAATTCTTTTAAAAAATTCTCTCCACATGCGATTGATTTGAGATTGACATATTTATATATATGTGTGTGTGCGTGTGTGTGTGAAAATTCAATAAAAAATTCGATTGATTTCGAAATAAAAATGTATATAATAATAAAAAAAAAATTTGAAATGTCCGCTTTTCTTTTCTCTTTTTTTCCTTTCTATTTTAAATAGTGATCCGAATATTTGTAAAATTACTTTTTGGTTAAATAAAGAACATACTTTGATTTCGTACAATTGTATGCATCTATGTATGTATGCATTAGTTATGCTACGAATGTCAAATTTTTTGTATACGCGAATGCGAATGCGAATACGGATATTCGTCACATCACTAGAATGCATATTAATATGATAATAACGAATAATACAAAGAACGGTATGTATGTTTAAAAATAAATAAAACTCTCTTCTACTTTGTAATTAAATACAAAATACTCGATCGTTAAAATAAAATCCACAAAACAAAAGAAAAAAAAAAAAAATAACAAAAAACCAAAAAAAAAAACAAGAAAATCAAAGGAATTCAAGGAAAATTATCCAAAGTTATTATATGAATACTTTATGAACGAGCATACATACAATGTGTGCAATTATGTGCGAGTGAATTAATCGTGTATTAAATATATATATTTACATATACATATATCATATATATTCGTATATATTTGCTGTTTGTGCACGAATTTTTTTGTTTTTTTTTTTTTCTTTTTTTTGCATATACATATTGTGCACTGTGAGAGTACATTGGAAATTCAACGAGTATATATGTACGTATGTACGTAGTAATGTATGCGTGTTTGTGTGTGTGGTTGTTTGTATGTATGCATGTATGAAACAATACTTTTTTTTTTTTTTTAAAAAACTTGTGTATAACAATATGTTAAAAACACGGAATGTCCAAAAATATGGAAATTTTCAAAAATAAAGGGAAATGTTTTTCAACACTCTTGTGGATCAAAGGAACAAAAGATCATAAGATCATAATATCATAGGACCATAGGATCATGAGATCATAAAATCTTGAGATCTTAAGACCACAGGACCATAACAACAATAAGATCATAAGATCATTGGAACATCAGATCATAAGATCTTTCAAAGATCAGATCATAAGATCTTTAAAAGTTCAGATCATAAGATCAGTATAAGATCAGATCATACGATCATTATAAGATCAGATCATACGATCATTATAAGATCAGATCATAAGATCATTATCAGACCATAAGATCATTATAAGATCATAGGATGAAAACGAGAGAGAGTGAGAGAGAGAGAGAGAGAGAGAGAGAGAAGAGAAGAGAAGAGATTGAAGAAAGCTAAAGAGAATTTGGGGGATTTTTAACTATGTTTGTATATGTGGTATGTCAATTTACATATATGTATGTGTTTAGATATGTTTGATTTGTTTGATTTTGAATAAGCTATCGCCATCGTACGTGAAAGCTTTTCAACATTTTTCCTCCCCCCCCTCAACTGCACTCAATTGTCACTCACTGAGTGACAAAATACCTGTTAAACGACACTCTGGCAACCCAAAAAAAAAAAAAAATAATAATAATAATAATAAACAAACAAACAAACAAACATTTTGCTGACTTGTGCCGTATTGAGGCTGGGCCGTTTCTCCCTCCTTGTGAAATAATAAATGATTGACGCTTCATTGATGATGCGCACTTAATACCTGAACGTAAAGTTTGATGAAGTGGATCTCTTATTAGATTGCATTGGGACTGCATTTATATATATATCCATAGATATGTGTGTGTGCGAGTGTGTGTAGTATGAGTTTGGTTTTCTGATTTTGATTTGGAACTTCAATGGGTACTTTAACGGATACTGCTTGTTTTATGGAAATTTCAACTCGCCTTTAGAACGGGCGTCGTAGTTTTGAGATGGCATTGGTTAAATGTAATATTTCTGTATTCATCTGTTGGACCAACGTATCGAGCTTATCAATCGAATCCAAAATTTCAACACGTTCGGTATGCGGATTGAAGCGCACCTCGAACGGACGCGACATTGTCGATACCCAGCGACGGAATTTATCCTTTGCATCCTCGAAACTTTCGGCAACATAATAAACCGGCTGATACTCTTGATCCTGATAGGTCTGAACAGCCGTTGACGCCGGCTCGAATGCACGATGTTCGCATTTATCACTGATGGCATGCAACAATTCACCATAAGACGACAACAATCCAGCTCCATAGGCCTTGATATCGCCATGTTCCTTGCAAAGACCAAACTCAACTGTAAACCAATAGACCTAGAAAAAAAAAAAAATCAAAAAAAAAAATTCCATATAATAACGATCCAAACGAGTTCGCTCAAAATCGAACAAAAAAAAAAAAAACAAACAAACAAACATATATAATAATAATTATCAGAAGAACTTGACAGTGACATTTCAAAGCCGAAAAATCGTCAGAAAAATACAAATTCTAAGACTGCCAAATTGGCGCTTTGGCATTATAAAAAGCCAAGGTTCTCGAACAGAGGAAAATGAAAATGAAAATCAAAGAAAAACACTGCACAAAATACAGGCAAATGCCAAAAAAATTTGCACACATTGCCAAGGTGCAGAGTGGCGGCGCGAAAGTTCAAGCTTAAGCTGTGCATTTTAGCAACAATCGGTCGGTCAGTCAGTCAGTCAGTCAGTTAGTCCAGTTTGAAAATGCCACTGGCGGGCTAGTGGAATGGGCTAGTGTTGGGGCAGATAGTCGCATTCATATCGGCTTAAATGATCATCGCGATCGTAAGCTCTGAAGTTGGACAGGTGGCCGCCGCTGGTGTGCAGTTTTGCCGGCAGCAGCTTGGCGTGAGCTTACCTCCTAAGTGGGTCCGCCTCGTGAGTAGCTTTAATGAAAACATTGAAAACATTGAAATCATTGAAATCGTTCAAAGTTAATCAAGTGTACGGCATTTGCGACGCTCAGCGATGCGTTGCATTGCGCGATTTCTGACAGCGCCAAGGGAATTCGATTCATGTTTCTTTGCCAATGTTCGTTCACGGATCTTGCCAATGGGTGGCAATTACCATTTAGAAGCGTTTAAATTTTATACTGTAGTAATTTATTTTTGCTCACACAATTTGTGCAGCAAGTAAATGGCAACGAGAAACCAATTAGCCGCCATGGCAAATGGCCATGTTAACTAGATTTCTGATGGCACACACCATCGTAAATTCTATCGCACCACCCACCCACAAATCGATTAAACCAACGCATTGTCGTTGATTTTCACTGATATTTTTATATGTATATGTTTAAATATGTATGTATGTTGTGTGTGTGTGTGTCTGTGTGTTTGTGTGTGTGTCGATCTAATACTTACAGTCGATAGTTTCTCAATCTCTTCATCGGAGGCACCCAACGATGCTAGGCCAATTTCCTGTGAGAATTGTGCGAAGCTAGGATCGGCCAAGAGTGGCATATGTCCGAGCAGCTCATGAATGCAGTCGCTGTTGATTACTTAAAAGAAAAAGAAAAAAAAAAAAAGAAAAAGAAAAGCGTTCAAAATAAAATCAAAATAATTAGATTCACTTTCAATGGCGCAGGATGTGGGAAGAAGGAAGCGAGAAGAAGGGAAAAAATAATGGTTTTTTTTTTCATATGAAAATCGAATCTAATTCGAGCCATCTAAGCGGATTCATGAATGAGTTGAGCTAATTGCCGAAGCCCGCTCAACCCCTGGCACCTCTTGAGCGCACATTTGCAAACTTTAAATAGCTGCACGAGTTATTTGGCTTTTGTTTTAGCTCGAAATTATTTCGAAACGTGGTAACCTAATTACGCTGAAGTAATTTTCACGTCAATTACTCAAGTCGGCACATCGTCACGTCGTCACACACAAAATGTACGCCAAAGAGCAGAAGCAGAAGCAGAAGCAGAAGCAGCAGCATCAAAGCCACATCAAAGAATATGGCGTGGTGGCGTGGGATTTGAGCGAGCGGTAGAAAATTTGCCTCTGTAAGGCGCCCCGAAGAAGCAAGAAAGAAAATTGTCGTAAAAGTTGCCAAAAGCGAGACTAACAGCATCCGTTTTGTTTTGTGTGCACGCTCAACATTGGAACAATGGAAGGCAACAAGGAAGAAAGTTTGGATAAAAGCATATTTCTTGATGAAAATGAAATTATAACGAGACATTTAAAAAAGAGAAGGACGAGAAAAATAAGAGCTTTTATTGCTGTCTGCAATTTAGTTTGATTTGATTTCGCTTCGACACAGAAAAGGGCAATGCTAATTGACAATGGAGGAAAGTGCTTGGGGCTTGGCTCTTCGAATTAAATATCAATGTTCCTTAAATTTCCTGCTTCTGCTGCTATTCCCACGATCTGATCAAAAGCTAATTCGATTTAAAAAAGCATGTTCCATTCGTCTCTCTCTCTCTCTTCACTTCTCTTCACTTCTCTTCTCATTACTTCAAAAAGAATTGTTTTTTTTTCTCTTTCTCTCGAGTACTTACGGCTCTGGGGTGTGATACGGTGAGTTGACATGACGCACGTATTGTGTACTTTGGAATATACGGAATGCCAACGAAGCCAGGAAGTCACGTGCCGTTAAGAGGCCAGCTGCCGGACGCAACGAGAAGCCAGTGTTACGTCTCAAGAAGTCGGACATCTCTTGCAATTGCGGCAAATGATCTTCGACGAAGATTTTCTCATCCTGAAGCTTCTTGAATGCGGCCCGGTATTCGGCGCACGCGTGCTTCGGTGTTAAATCCATAACGGTACGAAATACCGAACGCCATGTTTTATTCTCAACTTCGGTATATTCGATAAACGGTATCGGATCACCGTATTTATATGCGAATGCTGCTTCGGCAATCTCCTTCCGACGCTGACGATATACCTTATCGGCGAAGCCCGGATGACTCATATCGAGATCGGGTTCGTATTTTGTCATTAAATGATTGCAATTATCCAGCTCGGATGCATGCTTGGGGAACCATGGCGCCTTAACGCTAATACTATTCTCCGACAATAAGCTCATGCTCGAGAATGAGCCCGACTGACGCAGCGATCGTATCAATTGCAATAGATTACCGCGCGTCATATCGACCTTGATCAGAACATCATGATCGACACCTTCGACACGCGATTGACGCGATTCGACATGCTGCACCGAACCGTGGAACGTCTCGATGGCCTTTAAAATGCGTCCCAGCGATGAGATGCCCTCTTTTAGGCGCACAATTAGCGCGGCTCTTTGGATGGCATTCTCGGCTTCCGGGGTCTCTGCCACCGCATTGGCCAGCATGATCTCCTCCTCGGTTAAGCCAGCATCTGGAATTGAAAAAAAAAAATAATATATATATATATATATATATATTGTATAGCATCGATTTGTTATCGAATTGAATCGAATTGAATCGAATTGAATGAAATCGAATGGAAGAAAACAACTCGTTCAACATGTTGCGTCATGAAATCATTATGATTTATTTACCACCTACAATATTTGCGGCTTAAGGCGCAGCAAAACTCCTGCATTCGAGGCACGTACCTAGTCCTTTCAAAGGAAAGAATGAAAAGTGCTAATAAAATCGCAGGAGCGATATTGCGATATGATGGAGCTGCCATTGAGAGTGAGATTGCTAGCTGCTCTCTCTCACTCTCTCCCTCCTTCTATCGCTCCCTCTATCCCTCTCTCTCTATCCCCCTCTTTCTCCCTTTCTCTCTATCGTTCTTCCGGTCGCTTTTGATCCCTTTTGGTGACTTTTGTTGGCATCCCTTCCGTTCCGTTCTGTTCCGTTCCGTTCCACTTAACATGATGCTAAGTGCTTCGGTAAGTGCAATAATCATCGCACACATAAAAAAGTGTGACACGCAACCGCCAACGCAATATAAATATTTTTTTTTTGTTCGTCTTGTTCTTTTTTTTTCCTTCACAGCAGTAAGTCATGCGAATAAATCGACTGAATTCATAAAAAAAAAAAGTTATCATCATAGCTTAAAAGGATTGCGGAAATGTACAATTTCCTTGGCATTGCCACATAATTCCATGGCTCGTATATATGTATGGATGTGCCACATACAGTAGGTATGACTTGTATGACCATGTCGATTCAGACGAGAGAAGAACGTACGGTGTGCTGTTGGGTGGCATTGGGCGGAAGTCAAGAAGGGATTATAAATCTACTTTATCATTTCGCCGACTGTCAAATCAAATGCATAAAATCTTCCTACGCTAACGCCATAAATTATGATTTACAAAAAAAAAAAAAAAAAAAAAAAAAACTATGGAAAGGAACAAAAAATAATAGAAATTAAGGCTTACCATCTGCATCTGTTTTCTCGTCCTTTGGTTCGTTTGTATTAGCGGAAGTTTGAATATCATTGTTAGACTCATCGTCGTCCGCTTGTTCTTTACGATCGAAATTCAAATTCAGGACGTCAGAGGGAACAAATCAAAATCGATTCAAATGAAAAGACCAAAAACAAATAAGGGGGAGAAAAAATTTAAAAAATCATATAAGAAAAAACAACAACAAAATATGCATAATTTTAAGCGGAATAAGAATAGAAATGCAAAATAAAAAAAAAAAGGGAAAATAAAATTGTACCTTCAACATAATTGCTAGAGCGAAGATCTATTTGTTCCTCATCGGGTATATCGACATTTTCCAAGCCCTGTTCATCTTGAAATTCGACCTTTTGTTCTGCTGGAACGTGTTCACCTTTAGCTTGCATTATGCACTCTTCCAAAGTAGAACCTTTTTTTTTTTTTTGTTTTTGTATTAAAAAATAAACAAATAAAAAACAATAATAAATAAGAATATAAATAAATACTAACAATGAAATAAATTCAAGAAATAAAAAATATAAAGTTAAAGTTAAAAGTTTGGCAGCTCAAAAAAATTCCTTTTAAAATGACGTGTTTCGATCAGCTGATCTGCGATCATGATCATGCGATTTTTTTCATTTCATCAATTCTTCATCATATTTTTTTTCTTCTAATTTTTAAATTTTATTTTTTTCTTATTTTGCGAATATTTTAAAATTTTTTAATATATTTTATTCTGTTTTATTTATTTTGTTTTTTTTTTATTATTTTTATTACTATTTTTTCATAATCAATTTTTTCCCTATTTTTCAATTATTATTATTTTTTTTTTTTAAGTTTTATTTTCTGAATTTTTTTCTAAGTATTTTGCAATTTTTCTATTTAAAAAAAATTTTTTTTAATTAAAAATGAATTTCTTATTTAATTTTTTTATTGTTTTTAAATTTTTTTATTGTTTTATTTTTTGAAATATTTTTTTTTTTTTAGTAAGTACATTTTTCATTTCTTTTTTATTTTCATTTTTCATTTTGTAAATTGTTTTTATGCAGAAACTCACCATTGGACTTCGTGCGCGCCTCCTCGAGTACAGTTTGCTTATTTTGCTTAACGACTATGCTCTCGAAGCGTGCATCATCGACCAAAGAGCGACGGCGAGATGGATATCCATTCTTTAAAAGTGAAATGTAGAGAAATGAAAAGAGAAGAAAAAATTAGAAAAATTTTAAAAAATTTAGTTGCGAAAGTCCAACAACAGCTGGTAACCCTAATCGGTTTGCCTAACCCAATCGGATCATTGAATTCAATGTCATAATAATTATATGTACATAAATATGTATGGATATATTTATGTGCGTGTGTGTGTGTGTGTGCGCGCACATGTAATTTCTTTGCTCATTGCCATTGTCCTTGGCATGCGTTGCCATTGGCTGAAAAGCTTTTAAGCGCATTTTTCAATTTAGACTTCCATCCATTCCAGCCGAAATGGCAAAGGATAAGGAACAGGAAATTGCAACGTTCTTTCTCTCTCTCTCTACCATTTCTCAACTTTGTGCGAATGTGTCCAAGAATGTCAAAAGCAGCTTACAAAATATGATTATGAGCAATGAGATCCTTTTCATTTCTCCTTTTTCTTCTACTTTCTTTATTTTAAGATTATCACAGAATGCTTAAAGCAATCGAAAAAAAAAGAAAATTTAATTTCACAGTTTCGCTCCCCCACCCTCGCCATCCTACTCCCCCCTTCTCACGCCCTTTCTCTCTTCTCTCGTGCTGCTAAATGTTCGAAATACCTACTGATCAAACTGCTTAAAAGGAGAAGCGCGAAAATCACAAAAACTTTCCATAAGAAATTATTACAAAAAAAAAACAGCAAGAAAAAAAAAATAATAATAAATATATAAAGACACAAAAAAAGAGAGATTTTAGGAAATAATTTCGCGATGAAATTTCTCGAGCGTGTGCAATTTTTATGTGTGTCCTGAAATTTTTGTACTTTCACAATTGCCAATCGAAAAAAATATAAATTTTTGTATCAGAAATTTTAAGGCAATATTTATGTAAAAAAAACAAAAAAAAAAAAAAAACATAAATTAATAAATAAACGAAACATCTGACGCTATTCAAGTTATGCAACGCGAAATTCCAACAAAAAAACTAAAAAATTAACAATAACAAAACAAAACAAAAACCAAAATACGTTAATAGTAGTCGAAATCAAAGCGGCGACCCAGAGTCCAAAAGCTGCTCGGCTCGGCCCGACCCATGGCATATCTCACATACAATTTGTCTTTTGCCTGTCGCCCATCGTGGTTATATACCCATAAAAGTGTCACATTATCGCATGACATAATTTACAAGCCGATATGCCGCGATAAACGGTGTTTACACGCGCATCACGCTGCCGCTGCATACATGCATTATTGCTTATAATCCTCTCATCTCAGCCGATCATATCACTTTTCATCTGATCGCGTCCGATCGCGTCCGATCGAATGTCACGTCGCGCTCATTTCGTCTCATTGCATTTCGCATTTTATCGTTTCATCTCATCTTTCACACGAAAGCTCACGAAGCGTTTAACAAGATCGCCATTAATCGATTCAACGATCGGAGCGATTGACCCAGCTCACCTCAGCTTAACTTAGCTTAGGCTTCGACTTCGGCTTCAGCTTAGGTTAGCCCTCTCCCAATAGGTAATCAATTGTATTACAAAATCTTCAAAGCGAAGATGAAAACGAAAATGAAAATGAAAACGAAAACGAAAATGACGAGCGGAATCGGAATGGAACAGAAACAGAAACGAAAACGAAAGTATTGATGTCTAGAGCGTCGAGCTTCGATCGTCTAGTAGGGCTGTATGTCGTCTGCCCGGCTGTCGGTCTGTCTGACAGTAGGCGATTTACCCCTGTCAATTTGTCATTTATTACCGGCTTATTTAATAAATTTCCATGTTAAATGCATTAAGAAAGCGTTATGAATGATATGACCGAGCGCATGTGTTTAACTTCCAATAAAAACAAAAGACAAAAAACAAAAACAAACAAAAAAAAAAAACAAAAAAACAGAAAAACAATATAAAAAAAATATTTAAAAAAATACTAATCAAAATCATATACTCGTTCTCATACATCTCTGTCTTTGCCTTTGCTTCTGCTCATGGGAAGAGGTAAACGATCCCTCAGTAATGCAGACTCATATTTTTGAGCTTTTGTTTATGTTTTCCTTTTATTTTTGCTTTTTTTTCTTCTTCTTCTTCTTCTTGCTTTTGTTTTGATTTGTATTTAGACATTTTTGTCAAAATATATTTTTAATGAAATTTGAATTTTGATTGACATTTCCAAAAGAATTTCATCGACTTTTGGGAAAGAATCAATCGCCTCTGATGCGTTAACGTTATTGCCAATTGATAATACAGTGTACTCTCTTTTAAAGCGGAGACCTGCGGGACCGTCGAGAACTCGTCCGTTTAAGAGGAAAAAACTACAGTCGAACTCCTCTTTAACGAGTTTCTCTCAAGGCTTTTTGGCTACTACATTTTTAGTGCCATTTATGCATCCTTATAACGAATTCTCTCTATAACGAATATATTCTCCGGTCCCTTGAAATTCGTTATAGAGAGTTTCGACTGCATTTTAGAAGCAGGAACACTAGAGCATTCCCAAAAAGGAGTGTGTGTCCGCAAAGAGAGGGAGAGAGAGAGAGAGAGAGAGAGATTACACTGTATATCGAAATATTCAAATTTTGTTCGAATTAACCCCTTAACGTTATAAGAGATAAATTTTTTGCCCCAATTTAAATTTATAACAATATAATCAACAATTTATAACATTTATTATTTACAGCATTTGGCTTAAATCGTTCAACTTATGTGGGCATAAAATTGTCCTTAATGCGTTAGAGGGTTAAATCGAAATTTTCTATGTATTTTATTTGTCAGTTATGGCAATTTCGTATTATGTATTTTCAAAATTATTTTTTAAATATTTTTTTATTAAAATTTATACATTATCGATCATATTATCGTTTTATGGGTAATTCCATGAGAAATTGTCCCATCCTGTGACAGCAATTCTGCGCACAAATTGCGTAATTTCAGTGTTTACCTATTGCTTAACATTAGGGGTATTCGGAAAGGCATGTGAAAAACGTGGGAAAGTCGGAAAATTGGAAAAATGCTTTTTTTTATGTATCATGCACAACTTTTTTAAGCAGTTCAAATTTTCCGATTTTCCGACTTTCCTATTTTCCGACGCCTTTGTGAATACCCCTATTATAAAAATTTTAAATCCTGAGAATCATGTCAATTTTTTAAAAATTATATATAAATCTCAAAAGAGAGCATCACGGGTGGGACCGTATTCATGGAATTGCCCTTATGTGGACCTACATACGAAGTTCGATAGAGTTTTCTTTTTTCTTTTCTTTCCCTTTTTCTTTTTTAATTAATTAAAATTTTAATTTTTTTTTTTTTGTTTTTTAATAAATTAAACTTTAAATAAAATCGCGAATTTCTACTTTTGCACTTCAATTTAAATAACAATTGGGTATTTAAACAGTTTGAATTTCTTTCTCTATTTGTGCTGTTTTTTTTTTTAATTTTTTTTTTTTTTCTTATTTATATTAATAGAAAAGTTATTCTGCTGCACACACACGTTTTCCGAATGCTTTTCAAAATTCAAACGTTTTCTTTGTCTCTCTTCAATGGGTTTTAAATCAAATAGGAGATAACTTGATTTCTTTAAAAAAAAAACATTTTTTTTTTTTCAAATTTTATTATTTCTTCTTTTAATTTTTATATAAAAATGTTGTGAATTTTTTTGTGTTTACAGTTGAAAAAGAAAAGAGAAGAAAAAAAATTTTGAAATGCGTTTTTGGGTTTAGCAGTGACTTTAATCGAATGCTGTTGAAAGTCACGTAGCCACAACGGCTTTTCAATTTGCCAAAAAGACGACGAAACTCAATGAAATAAAAATTGGAGAAAAAAAATTTAACAAAAGAAAAACTTCGAGTAAAGCTACAAGAAAAACCTTTTTATAAGAAAAATTATCAGGTAGTTCTTTTTGAAACAAACCCATTGAGATTCGAGAATCAATCGAATGAATCGAAAGTGAAATAAATATGCTTGGGGGGTCCTTTTAGATTAGGACACTAAAAGCATCACTAACGTCTCCCAATATTAGTTCTGATTGTGCTAACTGAACACTGCTGCCAGTTTTTTTTTTTTTTTTTTTTTTTTTTTTTAGGGGAATATTCCCCTGAATGTCTCAAAACAATCTCAAGTTGAATTTTGAAATCTTCGAAAAATAAAAACTTGGTCCCATAAAAATTTCCCTGTCCACTTTTCTGCCCTAAGACTGCACTAAAAATCATTTATATATATATATGTATATATATATATCTTTTAATTTAAGGGAAATTTCCTTAAATTGGCAACAGTGTAACTGAATTGCTCCATTGGTGGTGGCGATGGTGTTGGCGTGCTGGTCTGCAAATGAGTGTTGAGTAGAACCTTTTTCGAAGCAAGTCAAGTCAAGCAAATTCAGTGCACGGTCGTTACAATTGTGAGGACGATTGAAACTTTATGAGATCCTTTTTGAATACTTGTTATTATTTGTTCGAAACGATGGATTTTCTAGCCTGTCTTCTATAGACTCTACTATTGATATCCTTTTAGAATATGATTATTTGTTCGAAACGATGGATTTTCTGAACTGTCTTCGATAGTCTTATACATAATTCACTGTGATTGTGAGAGCGATTGTCTGCCATGATTTCATGAACTCTTAATACTCCCTATGCTATCCCAATTTTTCCCATAATTAGAATAAAATGCATTGCATTGAAATCGAATGATCCTTTTTGGGCATTGTCGAGTGGGGTGGAAAAAAACCACTCGAATTATGGCAGTCAAAGAAGGATTTCCTTCGGACTCAAAATGTTGAATATGTTGTTCGACTTACCTCAATACTGTATGATTTTTTGATTGCGAACATTTCGCGGTTCTTTTGGGCAGCAGCAACAGCCATCATTTTGTTGTTGTTGTTGTTGGGTTTTTCTTTTAAATAAAAATTTGGTTTGGGGATGAAATCTGTGAAGTGATCTCTCACGTTACGATCGTGCGTGCGGTTTTTCTTGTGTTTTGAATGTGTTCTTTGCAAAGAATAAGCCTTCGAATTGCACAAATTCACTGCTTATTAAATATCTTAGAACGATTTTCGTTGATCCTTGCTCAAACAATCTGCTAGGCAAAAAAATTGATGTAGCTGATGATATTGCGTTCGTGTCTTTTAGCTGAATTCTGGGATTAGTTCTCGACTCGACTTAATGGGAATCTCTCAGCACGGCTATAAAGTTCCTCGAGCTTCTTCTGCGTATTCTATATGTTGATTCTTTTGATTGTTGATAGTCGTTGTTGTTGTTGTTCTTTTCACACCGAAGTTTTCGTGTCCCGAAACTTTGATTTTGGAAAAAAAAACAAACTTCTCTCGATCTTTAAAAACAACCACGAAAATGGGAAAAAAATATTTGTTTTTCTATTATTATTATTTTTTTTTTTGTTGGTTTTTTTGAAATTTAATTTTCTTTCAAAAGAATTTTGTCGATAGTACGCTTCGAAGTTCTCTCGGTCTGAACGTGTCGATTTAATTGAATTGAAATTTAACTTTAATATCCTTGTCTTGAACGTTAGGCCAGTAATGCTTTTAAAATTACAACGAACGTCAACTACAATTTTGTTTAACCAAAGAAGCAAGTCTAAAGAGCGGATGATAGCGAATCAATGCATGCTCGGTGTCCAGTGACAGCCGCTTAAATACCAATCGGCGGAGATTTCGCTGTCGACGGCATCGCTGCCGATGACGCTGCCGATGCCGATGCCGCTGCCGCTGCCGCTGCTGCTATTGGTACTTGAAGACCTAACGCTTTTACCGCATCGCATCGCATCGGCTGAGAGTTAACACACAATACGCAGGCGAACGCGCGAGCGAGCGAACAAATGTACGAACGAACGAGCGTACGAACAACAACGAACGTTGTACACGAACAACAAATGCAACAACAATGGTAACAACAGCACCGAATCGACTAGAGCGTATGAGCAACGTATGTAGGTACATGCGAGACGGGGCCGATGTTTCAGGTTTTGCGCTCGCTCGGTTATGACGCCGACACAATACACTTGCCACCGACAGAGGAGAAGGTGCTGCTGCTGCTGGTGCTGTTCGAAAGGAATGCCTTACTTTTGACCAGCCCGACCGCCCGACCGAGCAAACACGGACGGTCGATGGGAGAGCGAAGAGGTTAATACCGACTCGTATAGTCGCCTCTACGTCATGGCACTGAGACTTTGGCGGCATAATGCCAACACATGTATGTACATATGGATATGTTCATATGTATGTATGTATGTTGCGTGTTTTTTTTTTATGTGTGTAGGTGCCTACAGCATCGCTGGAGAGGTGACAGCGCACGCGCCGAAAGTACAACGACAATAACAGTTAAAAGTAAAACGAAACTCGGAATAAAATTTTCAAAAAATTCAGAGAAACAAACAACAACAGCAAAGTTAACGTGATCATCGTTTGGGAATCCCTCACGCCTGGCCGTTGGACAACGTGGTATTAATGGGGCTTTCGCTGCTGCCGCTGCCTCTGACGCTGCCTCTGACGCTGCCTCAGCCGCCGTCGCTGCTGTTGCTGCTGGTGGTTCGTTTGACCAAGTTCAAGTTCCATGTAAACATAACAAAAAGCTAGCGTCAGAATATCGCATCGCAAAAAGAAGAAAACAAAAACAAAAGAAGAAAAAATACAAACAAACAAACAAATGATAAAGGAGCAAAACCGATGGAATCTCCAAATGTGGTCGCGAGCTAAAGACGCATGCGCGTGATCGCTTTGTTAGCCGTTAGGCGCAAGCGCAAGGCGTAAGCGTAAGCCTCGAAAGGTATGACAAATCGAGGTGACGCTTCTATTTTTGCTTTTCTTTTCTTTCCTTTATTTCTCATGCAAAACTTTTCTCAGAATTCATGCGTGCTTTTTGTTTTGGTTTCGGGGGAACTTTTCCGGGGCTTGGACGATCGCTCGCTCTCTCTCTTTCTCTCGTAATTCGAAGCCCTTTCGATGGTAGATTGGAGCTTGTTGAATGATTCATGGACAGGTGCACCAAGTGGGATTTCCTTAAAGAAACCAAAAACTGTGATATTGTATATGTGCGCATGTTTATGTGACTGGGGGTGCGTGTTGGTGTGTGTGTGTGTATGTGAACATACGTCATAAAGCTTATGCGATTGAGTTGTGTTCTTGCGTTCTTTCGGCGCTCATCGTGCCCAGTCATGAACTAGACAGGTTGAGCGGCCGAGCATTGTTGTAGCCGTGATTGCGATTGCTAAAAGTTTGAGCTTGTTTTGTTATTGTTTGCTGATTTTTGTTTGTTTGTTTTTTTTTTTAATTTTTTCTTTTTCAATTAAATTTTTTTTGTCTATTTTTAAAATATTTTTTTTTTTGTTGCTTTTCTTTGTTGAAATAAATGATATTAATTGCAAAACGGATACGGATCTTAAAGTAATTATTGTTCGTTTTTTTTTATTTTTTTTTTTTATTTCTATTTAATAATATTCTCATTGTACGGTTCTGGTCGGTCGGTCAGTCAGTCTTAAAAGGGCATTCAAATGCTTTTAAGGCTTCATTGAAGTTATATGCTTTTACAATCGCAAAGAACATTACAAACAAATAACAGTTAAAACGATGAGAATCAATTGAGAATCGTCATAATATGAATTTTTAACCCTTCTCATTCATATGGATGGGCATTTCCAGAAAAAATAAACTTTTCGTCGCGTCCGTATATAGCTGATTGCCATTCGGGATGTGCTCTATACTTTGAAACATACTTATACAATATTCTCGCATAAGCTGCACACGAAAGTATTGAGAAGGAAAAGTACTACTTATTTACCGCATACTTGAATTCGGGACTTTAAATTGCTCATTTAAGTGTCGCGTCCGTTCGGAAATGCATACATATATATATGGAACAATTCGAACTTTCAACTTTGCCTTCAATCATGCATTAGGTTATTGACTGGCAAGAGGTCAAATTAAAATATCATCAAAATAATTCTAAAAATATTTTCGAGCTCAAAATCGCTTAAGCTAAAAATATTGCAAATAAAAAATAAATTATAATTTTTTACTATTGTTCATTCCTTGAAAGAATTTAATTGTACTAATAATCATCTTAACTTAAATTGACTTAAGCAGTTATCCTTATTAAAAAAATGCAAATTAGAGCATTAGCCCATTACATAATAGCTGCCTTCAATTGACATTTTTTGTTGAAAGGATTAAAAACAAAAATAACAAAAGGAATTTGGCTCAAAAGCTTGAAAAACTTTGCACGATACATCAATACGATACGACAGTTACTTTAGCAATTTTAAGTCCCGAATTGAAGAATTTGGAAAATGGTAATTCTGTTTCTAACTATTACTACGTTTATGCGTATGCCTTATTTGCAAATTGCAAGTTTCCCCACATAAACGCTGAGTTGAATTCTCTTTTGCAAATAAGTAAGTCGCGAAAATATGTCGTGAATAACGAAGCCATTTGCAAATAAAGCTCAAGGTGCTGCCACTTATTTTTGACGATTTTTCTATTTTTTACGATATGGTAGAACTAACCCATGCAAAACATAGGCTTCCGACAAATGCATATGTTGCCACGCAATTGTATTTTTTAGTCAGGCAGCACTGAAAAGTTGCGCTATTTGAATTGCCGTATAAACAGTAGTGGTACTCATGCAGCTTCGCAAATGCCTTCGCAACTTTTTTCCCATCGTAAATTTTCATATAAAATTTTGACAGTTGTGTGACAAATTTCTCATTTCCCATAATTTGCGAAACTGCATGAGTACCACAAGTGAGTTAACTATTTGCGAACCATTTCTATTGCGTATAGCTGACGCAAAAAATGTAGTATATTATCGCGCAGCTCTTCTTGGGCTTTTATACTTATAAAAATTTTATGCAGATCAGAAAGGCTATACATAAGTCGAATAGTATTAGATATGCTCGGACGTGACAAAAAGTTTACTTTTTTCTGGAAATACCCATATGTATCTACATAGCTTTGGGCTGTATCCTTTACCTTGTAGAGCAGTGGGATACGCAGGGTGTAGCTTTGAGGGTTCAAACCCGGATTCATAAAGAAACACAGTACTTTCCATTCTCAATACTTGCTTAGAGTTTTTTTTTCATAATTTCTATGCAGTCTTGAATAGCAATTAGCTATAATATACGGACGCGACAGAAAGTTTACTTTTTCTGGAAATGCCCATACATGTATGTGTGTATGTAAATAAAATGTTCATACAACAACAAAAAAGATTGAAAAAAGTAGATTTTCAATGCGGATCTAAGTAATATGGCAAGGGACTGTAAATACTGACAAAGACGTATTTGACGGGGGTGGTCCGATGTCCGTTAGTCGAGCCATTAGTCTAAATTTTATACAATTTTGAACTATCGAAAAAATAAACTTGTATCCTGGGGCTTCTGGCCGGTAATGAGTCTTAGCTCTAGGATGTTGCTAATCCACGAGCTGATTGTTGGGTCAATTCTTGCGGCAGACAGCTCCTTTGTAATGGCCTCTCTCGTTACATTATTGAAAAATGAAGTCCCGGCTAACTTGACACGAAAAAAAGGACCTCCTCATAAAAATGGCATCCCTTGAGGAATTTTTTTTTTCGAAACGGCACATGATAGCACAAACTGGGCACATTACAGCACAATAATTTTTTTTGGGAAATTCGAAAAAGTGCAAGCTAACTTGACAGCAAAAAAAAGGACCTCCTCATAAAAATGGCATCCCTTGAGGAATTTTTTTTTTCGAAATGGCACATGATACCACAAACTGGGCACATTACAGAACAATAATTTTTTTTGGGAAATTCGAAAAAGTGCAAGCTAACTTGACACCAAAAAAAGGACCTCCTCATAAAAATGGCATCCCTTGAGGGTTTTTTTTCTTTTTCGAAATGGCACATGATAGCACAAACTGGGCACATTACAGCACAATAAATTTTTTTGGGAAATTCGAAAAAGTGCAAGCTAACTTGATGCACATCTAAACTTCCTCAAACCCTCCCCCTAATTTTTTTTTTTTGTGGTAAATCTCTTATAATTGTTCCATATACCATACCACTGCAGTGCAGTGTAGCAAATATAAGCACTACTAAAGCACTCTTTCTCTCGGTACGGCCCTGGTTTCTGGCATTTCAAAACAACTTGTACATCGTGGACTATTTTTCTCGTATTCCTTTGTGATTCCTTGAGTTTTAGAGGGACTTTGAACGTCCAAAACGATCCCTGTGTACGAGATTGATGGATGACAATGCAACAAGTTTCGATAATTTTTTTTTTTTTCTTATCGGCGAGTGCTCATCCAAAGGAACTTCGTTCTTTTAGGGGCTATTTCCACTACACCGCATTTAGCATTTGCATCTTTAAAGACCCGTTTCCACTGCGTTCCGCATTTAGCATTTTGTGAAAATTGGAATTTTTGTTCGGAAAAATATTTGAATTCTTTGAAGTAGGCTTTGAAATGTTAAAAATTTGAAGAAAATATCAATGAAAACTAGACGGTTTTTAGCATTTTTATCGCATTTTCTCAAGATGCTGAAAAATGCTGTTTTAAGAACAACAACAATTACATGTGATTCAAAGCCGCATTTTTGAGTATTTTTTAAAAATGCTGAAAAATGCTAAATTCGTCTGTAGTGGAAACAGCCCGTTAAAGGGTTCTACGGTCTAAAGCAGCAAATTAATTTCCTATACTAAGTACTAGAAGTTCTTTGGCTTAGTTTCGCTACTTCAAGGCATACGCTTAATTACAAGTAAGCGGACCCACAGCGTTGCATTTAAATTGTTAGCCCGAATTCGTTTTACTCGACAGTAGATATTATTTAGTGTGGTCGTTCCGTGGACCGAAGTAAATCGTAAACAGCATTTCTCGATGGACTGAAAATCATAGTGCACTTTTTACGATCAAAATCTTATGTCTTTTATTAATTTCAAGTCAAAAATTCACCTCTGACTTGCATTCTTCAAAAGAATGAGCTCTTTACCTTTTCTTTCGCATTGGCTTTAACAGCGCAACAGCGTAGAGACAATTACAGTGAAAGTGAAACATTAGCGATTATGATGAAATTTTTCCGCTGCTTTTCTCTTTTATCTTCCGTCGGAAATTCCATCAAAATTACGCAGTGAAAGTGATCTGAGTTGGGAAATAATTCTTAGAAAAGTTTAATTAACCTTATTACATATCCCAGTATAGTTTAAGTACATATGTATGTATATATGTATTTGAGATACGAGCAGATCGGCAACGATCGCACACACATTTCTGCAAAAAAAAAAAAAAATTGGTTTCGTGGAGCTAGGAAAGAAGGTTATTTCTGCAAGTGCGATAAAGGCGATCTTGAAAATGTGGGAGAGAGTTTTACAATTCGTGGATGGGAAACACCCAGAGAAAGTTGCGCACCCCGGTCGTGCACCGGAGCTATTAAATGACACTTGCCTAACTCTTTTAACTAACATTCTTAAAGTGAGGACATGTTTTTTCTTTTTTTTCGAAAGGCCTTCAGGTTAGAGTGAGAAAGGCGTGGCTGGGAAAAGGAAAGGGAAAGGGAAAGATCGGTGACGAAAAAATTACAGTCGACACTCTCTATAACGAATTTTTCTCTAGAGTGAATCGTTTCGAAGCTTTTTCGATATAGTTTTTAGTGCCTCGTATTCTCCTGATAACGAAGTCTCTCTATAACGAATTTTGTTTTCCGGTCTCTTAAATTTCATTATAGAGAATTTCGAGTGTACTTTCAGCACGTTTTAATTAGAAATTGACCATTCCAGAGGGGGTTCATTGTAAAGCAAGAAAGATCAATGATAAATGAAAAATTTCCAAATGGAATTCAAGTCGAATATGCAGGGAAGTGACATTAATCACAAAGTATTGAGCCTTAGTTTCTGAAACTGATATACCGTTTAAAATTGGAATTGCTTTAACATCGATTCGAATTGGAATTCAAGATCCAATTCGATTTAGAGCCGCTTTTTTTTACTTTTTTTCCTCTCGATGATAACTCCCAGAACGCAGGACCAGCGAAATTGAAATTACAGTAGAGTACGGATAAATGCAACACGTTTTTTGCTCGAATTGTTGTGCACTTATGCGTTCTTTGCATTAATCCGTGCATGTTTTCATGGGAACTCATAAAAAAGGCTTCAAAGCACCTTGAACTTATGAGGTTTTTGCATTTATTCGTGTTGCATTTATCCGTAGTTCACTGTATCAGCATTTCCGGGAGAATCGATTAATCGTGTCCGTCCGTTTTTCCATCTCTGTGCGTGTCTGTCTGTCTGTATGAGTGACTCTCTATCTGCCCAGCCGGAAACGTCCCAGTGAAACAATCAATGATTTCAGCATGGCATACAGCCGCGTCTCCTCCTGATTATACACCAACTTTCTAATGAAATTTACACACAAGCGGCATTGGCCGTCATAACAATACATGTCACGAATTTGTCATCGAATTTAGAGTAGATCTACTCCATCATATCGATACCTCTATCGATGACATTGCCATTGTAATTGCGATAAAAAGCACCTTCTCTCGATGGCAATGCCATTGCAATTGAGAAATACTCAAAATTTCCCCTTGATATCCTTGGTGAAAAAATTTATGAATTGGTCCTTTATGAGAATATTTCCGGCTGGGTGTCTGTCTCCTTCTCTCTCTCTCTTTCTCTCTGTCCGTCTGTCTGTCTGTCTGTGTGGGTGTATAAATAATTCTTATCGGAAAAGTTGAGTTGTATCTTGGCGCGTTCGCAGGGAGATGAGCAAGAACAAGTTGACCATATCGAACCATCGGGTATCTCCAGTAATCGGGTCTGTCTATCGGCCACACCTTGTACACAGTTATCACAGTCTTATCGAAATCGAAAATTTTCTTGATCGGACCATATCAACGGGTAGCGCCCTTGCCCTAGGGTCTTTTAAAAAAACCATAAAAACGAGAGATATTAAAAAAAAAAAAACTTGATTTATTAACCCTTTACTGCATGATAAACATACAAAAGTATACAAAAAAGAGGAAATATTAATAAGGCTTGAAAAAAAACTTATCCACCGTCTTCCATCATTTGATTCTGTGTAGGTTTTTTCGTTTTTCCGGAGACCATTTTATGCGGTAAAGGGTTAAGATAGTTTATATATGAAAAAATTTAGAAAATTGAGCGCGGCTTCTCTTACGCTCTCGATTTCTCAATGAAAATTGACAAATTACCTGATACAGCCCTCCCACATATCCTCTGAAGGAATTTGTATTAATTGGCCATTGATAAGTATATTCTATAGAGCCAAAAAAAAAAAAAAAAAAATGGAAAAAAGAATTCAAAAAATACTTACGTTTCTTCGCTTAGAAAAATTGAACATACCTACACGTGTTTATGTGCGTTCGTTCGGGTATTGTATTGTATCGCTCTGGCTTTGTTAAATACCTATATTTGTAGTGTGCTCTTATTTTTAATTTATTTTTTGATGCAAGGATGACGAGATTCGCCTATGTAGATCAATGGCATATAGATGTTATAATTTGCTAGTGTTGCTTCACTAAGCTAAAAGCTCCGCGCGACGTGTCCGTCTGCTGCGGCTCCGAGTCACCCATCTAGTCGCAAGTTCAGATAATATAACAACGATTAAAGTGTCACGTAAACAGAAAAAAATTTTTATTCGGCTTTTTTTATTTTATTTCAAGTGTTTTTTTTTTTTTTTTGTTCACAATCACACGCAATTGGGGTAAAAACAGAAAGCATTCAACTTGATTGATTCTTATTGCATTTGACACATATGGATTTATGGATGAAAAGTTTTCCGAGGGAGTCCTTTTTTTCAACATACTTACAATGATGACAGTGATGTATGCGGCGGTAGTTTTTTTGGGGCCTCCGAAATGCTACAAGGATCGCATTTAAATTTAAGTTATGCCTACATAAGAACATATGGTCCTGAAATAATTTTCTGCGTACGTTTCTGATATGAGATCAAAAAAAAAAAAAAAAAAAAACAAGTAAGGGTGTTATAGTCAGCCGATCCTGACCATACAATACCCGGCACAGACATGGATGTTTGAAAATCTTTATCAAATAGGCCCAAAGACCACTACCATTTAGGTATTCTGGAGATTTTACGGCCATTAAGGGTCTCATATTCCGAATTTTGTTCAATTTCAATATGACAACCACCATTTTGCCACGCCCACTTTGCAAATTTTCGAAAATTTCAATTCAAATTCTACATTTTATTAAAATATCTCGAAAAATTCAGATTTTTGGACTATTTTGGGATTTTTGTGACAGACCCTAATACTGGAGGTACCCTTAATAATGGACCGATTAAGGAAATTTTTTGGAAGGATGTTTATGGCTACAAAGGAATCATAAGTGCCAAATTTCGTTCAAGTCCCATTTGAATTTCGAGTGTAGGAGACAATTTTCGAAAAACGCCCTTCTGCCACGCCCACTTTTCCAATTTTTGGAAATCATATTACTTGCCTGAAACATGTTCAAACGATTCAGATTTCATCAAAAACCCCAGTTTTAGAGCAGTTTTCGTGATTTTCGTCACAGACCCTAGTACTGGAGGTACCCCAAAAAATGATCCGATCGGGTCCATTCTTGAACTTGATTTTACTCATGTCCCCGCAAATACGCATACCGAATTTCGTCAAGATAGTTCAACTCCTTCGATAAGAAAACTGTATACGGACGGACGGACAGACATGTCTAAATCGACGCTGATCATTTCCATATAAGTACACACATTTTGCATGATCTATCTCGACTGGTTATGAGTGTTCCACACAACCACACATAGTTTGTCGGGTATAAAAAACCCAAATCCTTCGTCCATTTTGATGAAGCGCCCGCCCCATGACATCGTAGTCGTCCACCCAACGGGTATTCCATTTAACTCACAATCACACACTTACGTTTATTGAATTATTAGGGGAGTTATGTGTACTGATGCGTGTGCGTCGAAAGCTTTTAACGTCACATGCAAGTACCAACTTGTCATTTGAATTCTTTCGAGTAATAAAAAACGACCACCAGTTCATGAATTTTAAATATTCTTCGATTCGAAACAAACAAAAATCACAAAAAAATAAAAAAAAACAAATTAAATCATTTCAAAAACATTTGATTGAACTAGTCACTTTTAATTCAAATTGATAATTTCTATGCATTTCATTTATTGATAGTTCGCATGAAGTTTTCAACACCTTTTCAACTAAATTTTACATATAAACTGGCGCGTTTCGAGGTTTCAATATTTCATTCTTATCTCCCTAAGTGCATTTCAGTGTGTTATGTCAATTCAAAAAAAAAAAAAAAAAAAAAAAAAACAGAAGAAAAAATTCATTTAAAAAAACTAAAATATTAAGAAAAATAATCTATAAATCAAAATACTTTTTAAAAGAAAATATATTGAAGGTGTTTCGTTAAATCGAATCGGATTGAATGATTATGCGTTCAATAAAATACTTGGGATTATTGCGAAATTGCCGAGAACTGACACAAATCAGAAGATCTATCGATTTCATTTAATGAGATATGTATGTAAAAAAAAAATGGACCCGAAAACCTTCCTCAATTAGTCGTTTCTTTTGTATCTGATACTTTTACTCATCCCCAATGACATCTCTACCCCCCCTCCCAGGTGGGAATTTCCCTTGAAATCGATCAAAAATTGATCATCATTGTATCGTCCAGCCACGAAACTTTTCATTGTTGACCCTCGTACTTCTTAAAAAAAAAAAAACCCAAAAAAAAGATTTATTCATTGAAGCTCAATCTGAAGCTGAAGGATTCCATTATCTGTCTATTCTGTTGAACACAACCGTTGTCGGAGCCTAGAAATTTTGTGAAATATTTCGATTGAATACGGAATTTGATGTTTATTAAAATTTCATAGCAGATCCGAAATGCCGCAGATATACACGGACGCGACAAAAACATTACTCTTTCATGGAATTCCCATATGTTCTGAATTTGCATAGAGCAAGCAAGTCTTTGGTGTGAGTAAAGGCCTCACAAAGAAGTCCTGCAGACCGAACAGGAAAATTTAAGGATGAAGTTATTCAAAGCGGATCAAGCGACTGCGCAGACCATGCAAAACTGGACGTGTTCGCACATAAAAAAAAAAAAAACTCAAACAAACGAATCAAAGGATTTCTGCTCATTTTTGATTCGTAATCAGCTGATTGCTCATGCACAGAAATGATGCATCAAAATGATTTGCATATCATTTGTTTATGGGGACTTTTGAAGTAAACATTTAAATTATAATCATGGCTTTGTCAAATCCTTAAATATCCTTATGAATTTACTCTGCGTGATAAATGAATGCGATTAAATCAATGAAATTACAAATAAACGAGGCAGCTAACCATATAAACACGTACTTATGATGTGCATAAATAAATTTTAAAGAAAATTACAGGCAACGACCGACAGTACAATTTAATTCAATTTTAATTTATTTTCATAATTATTTTGCATTTTTTTTTATTGGCTTTTTGCTGCTGTTGTTGTTGTCGTTCTTTCTGTTATGATACACAATAAAATCTTGTTTCTTAACGAATTTCAGACAATTCACGCAATACGAGCGATCATCATACAAAAAGGCAATAAAAAAAAAAAATTTAAACAAACAAAAAAAAAAAACTAAATCAGAAAGCGGCCAGAGCTGCGAAAAAAACTATTTATTTAGGTATGCATTATTTAAAGCCAAACAAAAAGCGAAACTTCCTCGAATACGGAAGTACAATTTCATATAGCCAAAATGGGGGGGAAAAAAACGATTTAGAGAGAGAGAGAGAGAGAGAGACGACAAAAAATATATGGCTTTAATAATTAGGTATAAACATTTTGATTAATCGGATTTTAAACTCAAGCTGGGACGTGAAAGAAGCAAAAATTCTTATCCGTTGAAATGCAGATACAACCCAGCAGTGAAGTGGGGAGGTGCAGGATCGACTCAATCAAAATTTACAACATTTAATCATCCATCTGCAATGCGGCAATCAAGAACCGTGAGTATTAGCAAAAGGACTAGTAGAAACCGCGACATCCAATCTATGTAGATATCTATCGAGAGAAATCGAAACCTACAACCCTTTTGATCGAAACAAATTGCTTCAATTATCATATCCAAGAACCTACAAACGGTGTACTTTTCGAGTACTTAGTTCGAATGTGGGAGTGGTCTCTTCTTTTTTCAATGGCACTTGTGAATCCAGTTGAATACATTGGATGGTATTACTTTACTTATGTGGGAGCAGAGGTGTGCAGCTGCGAATATTTTCAGATTAGTTGCAGAGTACTCGGAATCACTTCAGGGAAGCATATGAGTATGCGCGAATTGACATGGATTCAGGTTCTTTTTTCGTTTTTCTTTTCTTTAATTATTCATGGGCAATGTTAGGGTTATGTTTTAAGATAGATAATTGAAAGCGTAAACATAAATATTTTTTCTTTTATTTAAACAAAAAAGAATACTAAAAAAATATGAAAGAAAAATTTAAAAAAAATTTATTAAAATAAATAATAAAAAAAAATAGAAGAAAAAAAATTGATCAAGCCGAGCGAATGCAATATTTATAATTAAACAATGAACGATTTGTTTTGAGGTGAAGTCCGACTAAAAAAGATTATGAGCTTTGCACACACATGTATGTATTTATGTATGTATGTATGTATGTACCGACTCAACGACGACTTCTCCTGGTCGATTCTATTCATGCTCTATGAATTGCATTATCATTTTGAGAATGTTCTTCCTAGTTTAATAATCAAAAGCGGAAAAGCGTTGCGCTAAAACAGTTGATGCCTTTATTGCGTTCCAGTTTTTCTTTATTTAAAACACGAAATTACCTTCGTTCATGAGTGAACTTTTGGTGTCTTCTCTTCACTCTTCTTGTGTGTATGGCCATATGTATATATATATATATATATATGTGTGTGCGCTCGTTCCTTCGATCGAAGGTTCTAATCAGACTAATAACGAGAAGCAATTACAAATTACGCCGGCTGCGATGAAGTTCATTTGCAGTAATCAATCCCTGAATGCTAATGAAAGACCCCACAGAAATCTTTGATTCGTTTGTTTGAGTTTTTTTTTTTTTATGTGCGAACACGTCCAGTTTTGCAGTCGCTTGATCCGCTTTGAATAACTTCATCCTTAAATTTGCCTGTTCGGTCTGCAGGACTTCTTTGTGAGGCCTTTACTCACACCAAAGACTTGCTTGTTCTATGCAAATTCAGAACATATGGGAATTCCATGAAAGAGTAATGTTTTTGTCGCGTCCGTGGATATCTGCGGCATTTCGGATCTGCTATGAAATTAATAAACATCAAATTCCGTATTCAATCGAAATATTTCACAAAATTTCTAGGCTCCGACAACGGTTGTGTTCAACAGAATAGACAGATAATGGAATCCTTCAGCTTCAGATTGAGCTTCAATGAATAAATCTTTTTCTTTGTTTTTTTTTTTTTAAGAAGTACGAGGGTCAACAATGAAAAGTTTCGTGACTGGACGATACAATGATGATCAATTTTTGATCGATTTCAAGGGAAATTCCCACCTGGGAGGGGGGGTAGAGATGTCATTGGGGATGAGTAAAAGAATCAGATACAAATGAAACGACTAATTGAAGAAGATTTTCGATGCTGTAGGGTGCAATTTTGTGGCATATTTTCATTGGGGCATTTCCGCGGAAAAGTCTACGGGAAGTGAAAATTGAAAAGTTGTCAAAAACAGTTTTTGCGTCTGTATTATCATAAGTAGTAAAATATCTGAGTTCTACTATCTTATGATGTGACTATAGTTAACTCTCATTTCTGGAAAACTTTTTGTAATTTTATACCCGATACACTCTATTTTGAGGGTATATTGCATTCGTGCGTACGTATGTAACACCCAGAACCAGTCGAGATAGATGTTTATATAAATGAACAGCGTCACCGGGAGATTCGATTTAGCCATGTCCGTCCGTCCGTCGGTCTGTATAGAGTTTTCTTATCGAATACATGGGGATACAAGTAAGATTAAGTTCGAGAATGGACCCGATCGGATGCAATTTTTAGAGTACCTCCAGTACTGGGGTCTGTCACAAAAATCGCTAAAACTGCCACAAAAAAAATCGGAGATTTTCGAGCTATTTCAATGAATTGTACGAAATTTGGTATGCGTGCTCGCGGTGGCATGAGTAAGAACAAGAATGGACCCGATCGGACTATTTACGGGGTACCTCCAGTATTAGGGTATGTTAGGAAAATCATAAAAACTGCTCTTAAACCTGAATTCCTTCTAGATATTTCGATGAAATTTGTTATTTGGGCATACTAAAAATTGGAAAAGTGGTCGCGGCAAAAGGGCGATTTTCATATCAGGAATATCAGGCCCCTCTTATGGCCTTAAAAATCTCCAGGTTAACTTATATAAATAAAAATTCTCTTGGGGTCTCTTTTCAAAAATGTTCAAACAGACAAATTTGTGTCGGGTATTGTATTGTCAGGCTCGCCTGACTATAACACCCTTACTTGTTTTTTTTTTTTTTTTTTCATTTATATGGCGGGACTCCACTGTGTATCAGATTGAAAATAATATTCGTTAAAGCGATCGGAATGATTGGAATTTTTTTTTTTAAGTTTATAACCGATTCCACATAAAAATGGTAGAAATAACTGCTGAATATATAATAAGACAATAGGAATTCTTTTTATTCGCATTATTCAACTCATTCTTAACAACGAACATTACCCATTTAACACATTCCGAACATAATATCTCCTTTTTGTTTTTAATAAGTTTTCTTCGAAATAATCGTTTTTTCATTCATTCTTTTTCTTTTTCTTTTCTTTAAAATTGGTTTCCAGTGAATTATTCGATTGGGAGGTCAAGTTCTACGCATCGTTCAATGATTAATTCTAAAATATTCTTACTCAGAGTATCGATTACTGTGGAGTTTATTTATTTTCTTATTTCTGACATTCCACAACCCTTCCTCACCCCTATGAGACAGTTCACTTAGAACAATTGCATCAGCCCAGCTATGGGTAGCTACTCAAAATCAGTGGCGTGTCTAGAGAAATACTGCTTTGATAGTGCTTATATTTTCCACTGTGGTATATTGAACAATTATAAGACATTAATCCAAAATTTTTTTTTTAGAGGAAGTTTAGAGAGTTATGGACCAAAAACCAAAAAAATCCGAAAAATTTATGGCGTCCGATTTGGATAAAAATTTATATATAGAATAAGCGAAAAATGCTAAAAATTTTGGCGTCAAAATTTTTTCAAAAAACCGATTACAACTAGTCTAGTTAGGGCCTAGTTCCAAACTGGTCCAGAAAGGACCAGTTTTTTTAAAAAATTTTAGTGCATAAATTCTAAGTATTTTTCACTTATTCTACTTACATATAAATTTTCATTTTTTTGGTTTTTGGTCCATAACTCTCTAGACTTCCTCTAGTCACCCCCCCCCCGCCCCCCCCTCCCCCACAAAAAAAATTTTTGGGTTAATGTCTTATAATTGTTCAATATACCACTGTGGAAAATATAAGCACTATCAAAGCAGTCTTTCTCTGGACACGCCACTGCTCAAAATGGATTCATTGAGCGTGAAAACATTCATATCGTTAGAATCTTGTAACCTCCATAATTCTGACATCGATTTTGGGTCCAATAACCGATCTAATTCAGATCAGACCGGATCAAAATTCCGGGTGTACATGTTCTTATACATATGTTAAGTCCTTTTTGACGAACTAAAGACATTATTTCCCCGTATATATGTACCAATGCAGCACGCATTCTGTATGATCTTGCCCCGCACCTTTTCCCCCTCCCACTTATTAAACGTTGCTCATACCACTAGGTAGCCCTACTGTGGTGATGTCATTAGAGTTTTCTTAAGCCAAACATTGTGTCGTAGCAATTCCATACGCACACAAATTCCCTTTTGAATCGAGATAATTCCGATACGGCGATCCAAGGAAATATAAGTCTCTTTGTAAATTGAGTCGAGTCTAGTCGAGCGGACCAAACCGCATTTAGCTTATTCTCTGCTCGCTTCTTTCACGTCCATTGTTAATTATTTTACTTAATATCTTTAATTTCTGTTTCTTGTTCCTAATTCCTTTTTTTTTTTTTTTGCATTGACTGTAGTCACGTAGACCGGCTTTTTTTAAAATTGATTGTCTAACCTCTATATAAACAATGCGAAATTCTTAAAAAAAAAAAAAAACAATATAATAATAATAATTATAAAATAAATAACATTCTTGTTCACGAAGGCAACGAAAAAACAGCGATCTTATCTAAGAAATTTGCAAGCCTCGTACCCAAACTAATCCAAGCCAACCTAACCTTAGCTCTCCTTTGTGCTGTTTAATTTACTCAATTTGCCATACAGTATGAAGAATGGTTTGTACTCCACAGTATAACGTATAGAATCTTATCATTGGATCTGTAATTTGTCATATTACAATGTACTCTTTTTTGTAAAAATTCCGGGGGTCCATTATTTTCGGTAAAGCGTCAGAAGAAGAACTAAAGCAATAATATTCTAGTAATATCATTTAGTCCCCGAACGAAGCATCTAGATTTTTATAAAATCAACGTTTAATAACCCAAAAAATAATAATGAAGTAATTAAATAACTAATAAAAAAGTAAGAATGCTAAATTCGGTAAAGCCCGACTTTGATATAGCCAGCGTCCCGATAATATTCACGTACTATGTTTTGCCTTTCCGTGCGGAAGTTACAAATAATCTCCATTTGTTAGCGTGGCCTTGTTTCGGAAGCTTGAAGCTTCTGCGATTTTCGTTTCGGAAATTATGAAAAATGTTCATTTAAAGGCGTGGCAGTTGGGGCGGATATCGCCTATTTTCACTAGGGATCGTACTCGGGGCTCGATATACCGAAGTGTAACAAATTTCGACGTGAGTTTTCCCAGCCGTTTAGACGGAGATCCGACCAGAGACGGACGGACAGACTAAATCAATTCCGTTTTCGATTCTGATCAAGAATATATATACACATTTGTCTATACATATCTACGGAGCTTAGTTCTAGTTGTTACAAGATTCGCTCAAAACTAATATACCGCCTGCTTGCGCTGGGTATAATGACATAATTCATTGATTAGATTTCATTTCAAACGGCTTAGATCTGGAAAATATCAAACGAACGCAATTTACCAAAATATTTCACACAATAAAAATAAATTTAAAAAATAAAAGATTTAAATAAAAAATTGAATTGAATAATCTGCGAATATTTATTTTTTTTTTATTTTTTTATTTGATTTTTTTATTCATTCTGTTCGGCTTTTTCTCTGCTTTGCTTTAACCATCTGCTTAAATGCATTGATTCACAGATTTTTGTTTTTCAACCTCGAGCAAGCGTGAAATTTGGAACGCATGCGCTCTCTCGGGGATCCCCGGCAATGCAAATGTGCATGCGCATGCGCGCATGCGTGCACGAAAAAAAAAAAAAAATCCCCTTTGATGGCAGCATGACCAACAACATTCAATTATATCAGCATCAAATATCGACCATAATTTAATGCGTTATCCAATTTATTGGACCCCAACAGTAATTAGTCGATGACTCACCTCACACAACCGCCAGCGACATGGATATCTTCTATGCCCATACTTTGTATTCATATGTGTGCATACGTATGAATGTATGGATGTGCGTATGAGTGTTTTTCCTTAAAACCAGGGGAATTTTTCTTTCCTTACTCTTAACGATCGTTTTAACCGTAAAATTCCACGAAAGTCAGTCAGACTAGTTCTAATTAAGAGAAGAACAAGAGGATGGGGGGAAAAAAAAAACAAAACGAACAGAAACAGAAACAGTTCATTCCTCTTTGGAGTTTCCGATTATGAACAAAATTTCCCCCCAAATGAATCAAAAATTATCGAAAATTCATAAATTGTACGTACGTATGTATGTATGAACGTATGCAGATGTAAATAAGTAGCAGGTAAAAGTCACGTACGCAGACCATCTTACCAACGTACAGATGCACATACATACATGTATGTAAATCTGTAAATAAAAAGTTCTGTTGTTTGCTTTTATGAGAAATGTAGCGCTTCAAAGACGAAGAACCCAGCAGGATATGGTAGACATTGGTAAGCGAGCGAGGTAATCTATACAGCACATGTCTACCACTTGCCAGAGTCGATGAAAATTAGCATGGCGATGTCATTGAAAATTGAATCGTTTCCTCTTTCGCTTACCATTTAGTTGAAGAATTCTAATACGTCAGTGTAATCGAAGAAGTCTTCGGCAAAAGCGCAATCGAAGTATAGGTACATACATACATACCTGCCTACAAATAAGAAGGCATTCCTTAGAAAAAATTAGAGAAAGTGCCTAACACGCCGATGTCGGCGGGTTCAAATCCCGGTCGGACAGGACATATTTTTTTTTTTTTATACCCGACACACTCTGTGTCGAGGGTATATTGCGTTTGTGTGGTTGTGTGTAACACCCAGAACCAGTCGAGATAGACTATACAAAATATATATAGAAATGATCAGAGTCACCAGGACATTCGATTTAGACATGTCCGTCTGTCTGTCCGTCTGCCCGTCTGTCTGTATACAGTTATCTTATCGAAGGAGTTGAGCTATTTTGTATGTATGCTCACGGCGACATGAGTAAGAACAAGTTTGAGAATGGACCCGATCGGATCATTTTTTGGGGTACCTCCAGTACTAGGGTCTGTCAAAAAAATCCCAAAACTGCCTCAAAATCGGACTTTTTCGAAATATTTCAATGAAACTTAGAATTTGACCGTATATTTAAGCCTGCGATTAGAATTGCAAAAAAAATGGAAAAGTGGGCGTGGAAAAGGGGTGGTTTTCATAAAGAAATTTAACAAAAGTCGGCATATGGGGCCCCTAATGGCCTGTAAAACCTACCAAATATTCTTTCTTAGTGGTCCTGTTTTTTGGGCGTGGTTCTAAAATTATTTAAACACATGTGTCTGTGTCGGGTATTTTATTGTCAGGCTCGCCTGACTATAACACCCTTACCTGTTTTTTTTTTTTTTTTTTTTTGAATAAGTAGAAAGTTCTGAAATAAAAAACTTAGAGGAATAAAAAACTTTCAACCAAAATTTTAATTCAAAAAAAAAAAAAATTGTTTGAAAGAGCTTGTGGATGACGGTTTTGAAGGCGCGATGGAGACTTTAATTAATGGCTGGCATATGAGAATTTCTTCCTTAAAACTGGCTTGCATCTTTCAAGTCCCCGTTTTTTACACCTTTTTTTTTAGCCTGCGACAGGAATCGATCCCCAGCTCTTTAGATTGCTAAGCAAATACGTTGTCCGCTACGCCACAGAGAGATTCAATTCATCGTGCTTGTTTAGACGTAAATCTCTTTTTTAAGGTAACATTTTTCGCTCTGTATGCATTACCTTTTTCGTCAAAGCTGCTTCGATGCTAATTTCTCCGATGAATTCTTTGAAGAATTAGGTAATGGAAGAACAATTATCCCGCTGGGAATCTTTGCTTTGCGGCTTCCGCGACCGAAAAGCGCGAGAGAGAAGAGAGAGAGAGAGAGAGAGAGAGAGAGGAGAGAGAGAGAGAGAGAGAGTGAGAGAGAGTGGAGAGCGATTGAGAGAAATAGAGTGAGCGAAAGAGTGAGAGAGAAAGTGAGTGAGAGAGAGAGAGGCTTGAGAAGAGAGAGAGAGAGAGAGAGAGAGAGAGAGAGAGAGATTGAGAAAGAGAGAGAGATAGAGAGAAGAGACGAGAAGTGGATGAGAGATCAGCGCCAATAGAGAGAGAGGACTGATCGAAATGAAGCGATAGAAGAGGTATGAGAGAGAGGCTCTGATAGTAAAAGTTAGTTGCTTGCTTGAACTAGAATTCCAGTTTTTCACAATATTCCCAGCATTTTACAACAGTTTTTTCCTGGAATATTTAAAAAAATCCTAGCAAAAAAATTCTTTCAAATATTTTACCATTTCACTGCCGATTCAATCCAGATGTTCTCACAAATTGAACACTTTTGTTCATCATACAGTAAAGGGTTAATAAAACCATGATAAAAATGTCGGGAAAGCGAGCAATGAAATCATAAAAAAGTTCTCTGTGCTTTTTAGCTGTTACGTTTTTTGTTTTCTTAGGTAACGAAGCCCCATTTTTCAAACGCCCGGTGGGCCCTTTGACCCAGTCCGCCCCTGGTTAGGGGGATGGGGTTTTTTGTCCCGAATTTTTTGAACAAAATTGTAAGAATTCCCGTTTTGCAAGAAAAGCTTATCTAGCAACGCTGACGCTTTGACCGAAAATTCTCGTGTCGTGTCGCGTTTAAGTGGAGTGAGAAATCTGAATAGATGAATGGTTGGGGGGAGAAGGCAGTTGAAGAACGGTGAAATATACCTCATGATGTAAGCCAGAATTCTTCTAGAACTTACATTTTCCTCCGCTTAGTACATACGTCCTTAGTATTAAATTTTCTACTCAATAGGGACTCTACCGCTGGATAGAGTATTGCCTATTGTGCTCAATTGCTGCAGGGACATTTAAAAGAGTACTTAATAATAATTAATATGAAAATTATAAGAAAGTCTAGGACGCTGCCTCGGTTTTTGTGTTTTTTGTTTTACTAATTTTTAATTATTTTTTTTTTTTTTTATTAAATAAAAAGCACTTTGTTTATAATCTCATTAAAGTTCTCATTAATTAAAAATCAATTAGTACAATTTTGCGGAAGTCTCGTTGATCAAAGTGCGTGTGTGTGATTTAGTGTGTGGGCCTGTGAAAAAATTAGTTAAAAATTACTTTCTGATCGTTTAACTTGTTTTTCATAATATCCATAAAGGTTGCAGAATTATATTTAACGCTTCTGTAGGCGGGTATCCAAGGAGAAAGTGATTATATTATTTTATATTTTTGTGTCAGGGGAATGTCCGCCACTGGAACTTTCACATTAAGTTCACGCATAGTCCAATTTGGAAAGCTCGATAACATCGAATATCTCTAAAACGAATTTTTCGACATAGAATTTTTCCCTTTAGTATAATTATAGAAGGTTATCATTGGTCCTATTGACGAGACCTTGATATCGGGGCAAAAGTGTAAAAATTTAGTTCAGCTTCCAGCAACAATTTGTATTGAAAAATCTTGAACTTTTGCCACGATACCACGGTCTCGTAAATAGGCCTATTGTTATTGTTTCTGTGCATTTTGAAATGCTCATCAAGAAATTGTACATGGAATGTTTTAAAGAGTCTTTCCGTAAGCTAACCGCTCAGAGCAAAAAAAAAACTTTGTTCCTTCTTTGAGTGTTCGACTGTTTCTTATGCTTTTTGAGAGATTCAAATATATACATCTGTACCTACAATCCATCCTATATGCAACGAATTGCAGCAGAGAATTTTCCAATTTCCCAAATAATCTGTCCTACGAACTTCAGCATTAAAGCATTTCATTTTACGTAAATAAAAGTAGGTCCAACAACAAAAACAAGAACAAAAACAACGCAAAGCATTTCTATCAAAAATGGAAAACGACTGTTTTTGACAAATAGCACTCAACTTTTGAAAAAGAGTAGCCGAGTGGCAGTGAGACTAGCCAGGCCAGGCAAGCAGTCAGGTAGTCATTCGGTCGGTCATTCAGTCTTCGGCCTATTTGAGGACATTTTCACATTCTCACATTTCATTCATAAAGCCCGATAGACGCTTTTTGGGTAGGTACCCTTCTCACATGGCCATCGTAGCCACGTACATAAATCATTTGCACAAGGCATTCTCCCCAATAGACTTGCACAAACAGGCATATGCACACATATCCAGCCATGCATGCATGTATACATACAAGCAAAATACGATGACCTTTAAGTCCCAGCCGGAAACGTCGTGGTGAAACAATCAATGATTTCAGCATGGCATACAGCCGCGTCTTCTCCTGATTATACACCAACTTTCTAATGAAATTTACACACAAGCGGCATTGGCCGTCATAACAATACATGTCACGAATTGGTAATCGAATTTAGAGTAGATCTACTCCATCGTATCGATACCTCTATCGATGACAATGCCATTGAAGTTGAGAAGTGCTCAAAACTTCCCCTTGATATCGTTGGTGAAAAAATGTATGAATTGGTACTTTATGACATAATTTCCGGCTGGGGTGGTTAAAATCATGGTTTCAACTATTTTTTTTTTCCATCACATTGTTAAACAATTCATAATGGTCTTTCTTCCAATACCAATTCAATATTCCTTCTTTATCAATATAAATTGAAGTTTTTTTGGAATAAATAGCTACAGCCCTGAAACTTATTTTGTTACAGTTGCTTCAAGTGATTTTGTCTTTAAGTGAAACAATAACATCCTCCATCAACCGCCTACCAAGTTCCTATATTTATGAAAGTTGTCTGGTCATTTGTTATTTAAAAATTGAAATATTTAAAATAAAAAGGCCTGCAAGCTCGAATCAACATTCAAAACATTTGTTCGACTAACCCCGTTACTCTCCGTATACATATATCTCACTCTGCCTCCCTCCCTTTCCTTTCTTCTTCTCTTTCCTTTCTTTTCCTTTCTTTTCCTTTCCTTTCTTCCTTTCCTTTCCTTTCCTTTCCTTTCCTTTCCTTTCCTTTCCTCACTTTCTCTCACTCTCTCTCTATCTCTCTCACTATCTCTCTCACTCACTCTTTCTCTCTCTCTATCTCTCTCTGTCTCTCTCTCTCCATCTCTCTCACTCACTTTTTCTCTCTCTCTCTATCTCTCTATCTCTCTCACTCACTTTTTCTCTCTCTCTATCTCTCCCTCTCTGTCTCTCTGTCTCTCTCTCTATCTCTCCCTCTCTCTCTCTCTCCCTCTCTCTCTCTCCCTCTCTCTCTCTCTCCTCCTCTCTCTCTCTCACTCACTCTCTCTCTCACTCACTCACTCTCTCTCTCACTCACTTCTCTTCTCTCTCTCACTCACTTCTCTCTGTCTCTCTCTCACTCTCTCTCTCTCTCTCTCTCTCTCTCTCTCTCTCTCTCTCACTCACTCACTCACTTTCTCTCTCTCACTCACTCTCACTCACTCTCTCTCTCACTCAACCTCTCTCTCTCTCTTCTGTCTCTCTCTGTCTCTGTCGCTTACTCTATCTCTTTCTACCTCCATCTCTATCTCTATGTCTTATACTCTGTCTCGGTCTCTCGCTCTCGCTCCCTCCCGTTCTCTCTAATCGATGCTGCTAATAATTAAATTTGAGTGTCAGTAAATTCAATTAGGATACAGAAGATGAATTTTATTCGTAACCAGAAAGCCATGAGAAGATTGAAATATTTTCTATAGAATTCAGTAAGAAAACAATTCCTCGAATTAATCCACGTAAAAAAAAAAATAATTATTTCACAAAGAACCCAATTAAATAATAAAAAAAAAATATTTAAAAAAAACAAATCATTCAGGATAAGTGGTCCGAGGTAATTATTTTCCCACCAAAGGCCTTCGATTTTTCATTTCGCATCTGTGATTTTGCTCGTTTTTTTCCGTTTTCTTTAACCGCAACCCCAAATTGCGTGCAAATGTACATAGCTAACGGATGTAAGAGCTTAGTAATCAGTTCTTAATGATGGCAGGGAAAACCCTATTTAATTAACCTCTCGTTCTTTTTTTTCTTCTTGTTTTTGCTTTCTTTACCCATCTGATGTGAATGAATTGAAAATTACGAAATTGACTGATTGACTACTACCTGAATAAGTCGGCTCTCCATGATGAAATACTGTCTCTTGGCTTGGTTGGTTGGAGACAACGCTGGTTATAATCCAGATGATTTGACGATTATATGGTAATCGTAATCATAAATTGTGAACCAGCAATGAAATTTATTATTTAAAAGTTCGTTCGATCGAATGACGTCTGTTGCGTCTCTAATTCAGAAGACTTCGTCGATTCGGATACTATAAATCATTATGAGACTACGGCTTTTTTTACCTTCAATATTCCTTGTCTCAGTTTAAATCTTGTAGACCTTTTAAATGTGATATCAAATATTTTGATATGAATTGATAATCAAGGACGATCTAAACGATTCTAAAATTAGTCATAAAAAATACGTCAAACTCTCTTGGTAATTAATTTATCACAACAAAAGAACTATGCAAATATATCACAACAAACAAATAATTAATTAAAGAAAAAGAAATCACAAAAGCAAAATAGCTCACGAAACACGATTGCTTCATATAATAATATATACCCCGAGGTAAGTCTGACTATTCTAAAACTAACCCCAGACTAGTCACAAATATATCGGCTCAACTCTCTCTCTCTTTCTTTCTCGTTCTCTCTCTTAATCTCTCTATCTTTCTCAATCTCTCTTTCTCTCACTCTTTAATACTATCAATCACTCTTTTCTCATACGCATCTCTTTCTATCGCTTCTACTTTCCTAATTTATCGTCACTCATCTCTCCTCGGCTAATCTATTTTCTCTCAAACTGCATCTCCTAACTACACAAATCATTCTCTCTCTATCTCTCTCTTAACTCTCAACTTCTCTCTTTATTCTCTCTCGTCATATCTCTTTCTCTCCACTCTCTCTCAACTTCTCTCTCTTTCTCTCTCTCTCTCTCTCTAACTCTATCTCTCTCATCTCTCTCATCTCTCTCTCTCATTCTCTTCTCTCTCTCTCACTCTTTCCTCTTCTCTCTCTCACTCTCTCTCCTCTCTCTCTCTTCTCTCTCTCTCTCTCTCTCTCTCTCTCTCTCTTCTCTCTCTCTCCTCTCTCTCTCTCTCTCTCTCTCTCTCTCTCTCTCTCTCTCTCTCTCTCTCTCTCTCTCTCTCTCCTCTCTCTCTCTCTCTCTCTCTCTCTCTCTCTCTCTCTCTCTCTCTCTCTCTCTCTCTCTCTCTCTCTCTCTCTCTCTCTCTCTCTCCTCCATATTTTTATAGCAATTGTATATAAATGAGTTTTTAACCTGTAAAAGCAGACCCCTTGCGGACGCATTTATTTCGATCAAGGGCGATATGCTCATATCTTTATGATTATTATCCGGTGCATTTCCTGTACTCCTCTTGTTGATACTCAAACTCTGATCGCTTCGCATAGATAATAAAATATTTTGAAATTGTGCCTAGTCACCATTTTTACTGCAGGGCTGTGTTTGGTCGCATGGTGAACTTGAAGAGTTTGGTCTTTTGTTGAATGAATCAATTTGTTTTGAGACGAATCGAATTTATTTTTTATTTTAAAATTTCTTTGCTCCGAAAATTAAAAAAAAATTCTTTCATGTCAGCAGATCGTATTGCTCCCGATATGGATCTAAATGGGCTTTGACGCACAACCGGTGAAAGCATGTTTCTTCAAAAACAAAACGTCTGATAAATACCGGTTGCCATGAATTGCCATGTTTATTATAATGTATGTAACATTTTTCCAAAATTCGATATTTCATCGATCCGAAAGCAAAATACGTTTTAAAACAAAAAGAAAGAAAAAAATTGTAACGTCGCAGATGAAATTCGTATGACTGGGACCAATTCATAGAATTTCGGTTCTAGTGGATTTTTCTCTTCATCATTTTTATTGGAGATTCCACAAATGCGCATCGGCATAAAAGCCAACAAATAAATACATACATAAAAGTAATTTAATCATTTTTAGTTGACGTTTCAACTTATTTATGCCCACAAAAATGATCAATATTCTGGATTTCAGAAATAATATTAAAATTCCGCTCGGAACCAGTTATAGATGAGCGGAAAAAGTCTGATCTTGTGATTGCCAAAAATTCGATCTGGATAGCTTACGTGACCATGGGCGTATCTCTATTGCTCATGAGGCGTCATCGATTTTTTGATAAAACTTTACATGGTACTTTAAATGCTGTAGAGCATCTGTCGTCTCACCGAATCTCCCTATCGTTGCGACCAAAGGATTTTATTTTTGAAAAAAATATTTTCCCCATTCATTGACTTCACTTAACACAGATATAGGTTTGCATGACTCTTATACATAAATATATTGACAATTGAATACTGAGCCTCATATTTTCCAGATACAATCGAAACTCTCTATAGCTCTCTATAAAGAATCTCTATAACGGGATCGGAAAAAGAATTCGTTACAGAGAGAAGTCGTTATAAGGAGAAAAAAAGTCACTCAAAATGTAACGAAAAGGCCTTCAGAAGATTTTCGCTATAGAGAGAAATTTGCTATAGAGAATTTTGACTAAACATATTTTGGACTCATTTCGGAATCATTTTTTTTTTTTTTGAGCCTCTTCTTTCTCACATATTTCGGCCTTATAAAAATATAATCACTCCTTAAATGTTTGCTGGGTTCAGACGTTTAATTCAATCGATCGGCTCCATCAGTATTCCAATTCTTTCCAACAAAACCAAGTATTAATTTAGGATGTTGGCCTAAGAATTTTCAGTTTTCTATCGGAAATTACAAAAAAAAAAATACACCGATTTTTGCCCACTGACATTCAAGCTCCAAAATAGAAAGTAATATTTGTGCGTAAATCCATAGTTAGGACAACAGAAAACATTTCGCTCATTTGCTTCAAGAATGTCATATCTCACCCTGCATTTTCATGAAAAAAGATGACATTATTCTCTTCTCATAAAGAGAGTATACTCAAGTATTGATACGAAATTTGTTCATAATGCGATAAAAATCGTATTTCTTGAGATATGACATTCCCGAAGCAAATGAGCGACATAAATTCAGCTCCAAAATATATGCTTCTGAATTTGAATTTAATTAATAGCTTGTAAAATTAAATATGTACATATGTACATAAGCCTTTTAACAACCCAGCAGCGAAACTGCGATTGCATGCCAGTGCCATCAACTCTAGAATCAACTCCAAAATAATGCAATAGCATTACAATATGCATGAATTGCTTCTCAAAAGTAATCAACTCCACTATTTCAAATACTTCATCAATTTTATTTGCATTGTATTATATTGTATTATATAGGTAATGGAATAGGAGCGGCTTTTCATTACCAATCGCCTATTAGTAATGCGTGTTTTTATTTGGAATGCATCGGTGAAAATAATCTTTGGGTAATCAATGAATTTATATACGAAAGAAATGCAGCGCAAGAGATAAAGGTAATCCAACAATAAAACGTCATTGGTTCAATGACTGCATTGATGAAAGGTAATGCAGCAGAAGCCTTTACCGCTTACCGCCAATGTCACACAATGTTAAATGTAATGCATATTTCAACTGGAAAGGAATCGAGTGTGTCATCAAATGGCATTACTTGTCATCGATGAAGCATCGATGAAGCATGCATTACATTCGCTGCTGGGAAAGGAGCTTATTTGGAAAATTTTTGATGGTATATATTTCTTCAAAAAGTCTCTCTGATGATATGTGTAAGTGTAGACGTTTTCAAGAATTAATATTTTCTTAACACAGTCGACTCTCGTTAATTCAAATCTGCGATAATTCGAACCTCTCTATAATTCAAAGTGATCACGAGTTCCCTACAAAATCTCTTTATACAGTCGACTCTCGTTAACTGAAACACTCGATAATTCGTAATATTTTTAGAGTCGCTCAAGTTTCCATTTAACGAGAGTCGACTGTAGGTATTGAAAATATTCTTCATATTCATATGCATACTTTTGGGCGCCGCGCCGATTGAAAATACCAAATTGAAATTTTTTGACAGGCACAACTACCCAGCTAGCATTTTTTGAAATTTTTGATCAAAAGCGAGTCTTTTTCGAGTCGCCTTTCTGATTAAACAGATCAAATATGCGCTCGTTTTCTGATCAAAAATGATTCTATTGTTGGGAGAAATTGTAACCCTAGCCGCGGCTCTCCTTAGGGAGTCATATTTGATATCATTTGCGAGTCGTTTTCGAGACATTTTTGTTACTATTTTCGAGTCTTCTACGACTCATATTTGCTATCATTTTGGAGTATTCTTCGACTCATATTTGCTATCATTTTGGAGTGTTCTACGACCCATAATTATAATCGATTGCTTTCCAAAAATAAGAAAGATAAAAAAATTTTTTTAAATCAATACAAATTTTTTTGGCTTTTTCGTGTATATGTTATATGAATTATTTATTACAGATTCAACAATTTTTTTTTTTCCTTGTGGGATTTGAACCTAGGAACTCTCGTTTTCTAGTCCTGTGCTCACCCGTCGACACCAAGCTTTCCAAACTCGAAAGTCATGGAAATTTTTCGTTTAAAACTTTAAAGTAAAAATCCATTCAATTCAAATTTGAGTCAAATATTGAGTGAAATATTAGATAGCAACAATTTGAATGATCATATTTCAATCCCCTACGTGATTAATTGGCGATTGTTTTATGTTTTGTTTTTGTAATTTCAATGCGAATCGCTTTTGAAACGTATTTAAGAGTTGTTTTTGAGTCTTCTTTTAATCATCCATGTGATCAATCGCTTTTTAATTATCCAGGGGGCTCGAAAACGACTCATCGAGGCTATTGAAATACGACTCACTTTTGAAACATATTGGAGAGTCATTTTCGAGTCTTCTTCTAATCATGCATGTGATCAATCATTTTCTAATCATGAAGGGGGCTCGAAAAAGACTCGTAAAAATAATCTTCTCATAAAACAGTCTTCCAAATGTTGGGTGGGTATAAGGTAAATCGTTAATGTAGATCGCATTATTACCAATTATGTATACCTACGTCCCAATCTGCTAATCTATGGTAGGCTGTGATCACAAATGTGGGTACCTAATAAAGGATTTTTTCTCTCAATTTTATTTTTTTTTTTCTTTTTTCTTTGAATTATTTGCTCATTGCTTTGTAAATTCTCTAGAACTCAAGTTCAAATTAAAAGTTAATAATCGCCTTCATTATCGTTTATTAGTGTCGACTTCAATTGCGGTCGGCACTCTATTTTAACTATTAACATTTAATTGATCACTTTAAGCTAAGCAGAACTGAACGGCTAAAAAAAAACGAAAAAAAAAAACGGAAAAAAAACGAAAAGAAAACCAAAAAAAAATGAAAAGAAAATTCTCCTAGACTAGAAAATGAAATATTAATGATGACAATTTTGAATACAGCAATCCATAATTTACAAGATCATTCGCAACAGGTGGTTACAATCATAAAACAAACAAGCCTATAATGGTGTATAACAAATGTTAATCGTACGTTCCACTTTTCGATTTGAATACAAGTATTTAGAATGAAAACGGATAGATAATCGATCGCCGACTACTTATTATAATTCTGGCAGAGATTGAATAATTCCGTTCCGTTCGACTGGCATGTGGACGGAATAGACAGACGAACGGACGGACGGAGGAACAGACAGACCGCCTGAGACTCATGCTGTGCTATGCTATGCTTTACTGTGCTGCACAACGCTATTCAGATCAGTCCGGAAGAACCAGTCAATAGCGTCAAAAGACGCCTTGACTATAAACAAAGACTAAATGGAGATTTAATGAACTACTTATCAATACTTGATGATCACAATATCGAAAGTTATTTGCTACTAATTGATAAAAAATAAAAAAAAACTATCGTCTCGGCTCTTCTTAATTATGCTCGAAATTCGATGTAAATCCAAACATTTGCAATGTAAATGCGATCACACTAAATAATAATTCGAATTTCTTTCATTCACCTACGGGAGGGGATCTCTACTAAAAAACAAAACAAAACAAAAACAAAAAAAAACAAGTAAGGGTGTTATAGTCAGGCGAGCCTGCCAATAGAACACCCGACACAGACACACATGTTCAAATAACTTTTTATATCAAGAGGTGTTTAACGTCATAAGGGGCCCCATATACCGACTTTTGTTAAATTTGATTATGAAAACCGCCACGCCCACTTTTCCAATTTTTTTTTGAATTCCAATCTGAGGCTTAAATATACACTCAAATTCTAAGTTTCATTTAAAATATTTCGAAAAAGTCTTTGAGGCAGTTTTGGGATTTTTGTGACAGACCCTAGTACTGGTTTTACCCTTAATAATGGACCGAGCAAGGGAATTTTTTTGGGAGGATCTTTGTGGCTACAAAGGAATTATAAGTGCCAAATTTCGTTTAAGTCCCATTTGAATTTCGGGTGTAGGGGACAATTTTCGAAAAACGCCCTTCTGCCACGCCCACTTTTCCATTTTCCAATTTTTTTTTTAGATCATATTACTTGCCTTTAAACATGTTCAAATATCAAATTTCATCAAAATATCTTGAAAAACTTCGATTTTAGAGCAGTTTTTGTGATTTTCATAATAGACCCTAGTACTGGAGGTACCCCTAAAAATGGTCCGATCGGGTCCATTCACGAACTTGTTCTTTCCCATGTCGCCGTGAGTACGCATAACAAACTATGCCAGGATAGCTCTACTCTTTCGATAAGAAAACTCTATACAGACAGACCGGACGGACATGGCTAAATCGAATCCACCGGTGACGCTGTTCATTTATATAAACATCTATCTCGACTGGTTCTGGGTGTTACACACAACCACACAAACACAATATACCCTCGAAACAAAGTGTGTCGGGTATAAAAAGGAAAAACCTTCAGAAATTCCACAATTTTTTATTTTCGTTTCTGGCCGACTTTAATGTATGATAAACTGCGCGCCGTATATGATTTGTTTTTTTTTTTTTAACTTTAGGTTCAACTATACCTTTGTCCGCCGTGTTTTTACTTCTCTAGGTACTTAAATAGGCACTTCCGAGCAGCCATTTAAGGAACAATTTCCTTCAACATTTCCACTAGGAATCAGTCATGAAAGTACAAATTCCCAAGCTGTATCAGGTTCGTTACACTAGCAACGGGAACTGGCTTCGTAATCAGCAACGCCACGGGTCAGCACTTTTTTTCGGGCAATTTCTGCCCCATTAATGCGTGTTATGAATGGAAATACAAACATTTTAGCACCATTTAGCACCCAAATTTGCAATTTGTACCCTTCGACAAAAACAAGAATACCATCATTTAGGTAAAAAATTTTGGATAAGTTATATTTACGAGTAGTATTAAGATACGATAGCTTGCTTGTTAGTTCCGTCTTGAAGGAAGATTCAATTACAATTTTTCGACCGATTAAGTAGGTACATACTTTAGAAAAAATAAAGACAAAATGTCAAAATGACATCCATGATACGCGCTTATTCCACCTTCCGTTCGAGAGCGATCGTTGTGAAAATTTTCTTATCCATCGTTTACGAAACAAAGGTCCGAGTCTCTGCTAATGCTGATCGATATATTGAATATCGAATATCGATTGTGGTTCGGTTCAGATTAGGGCCGTCTTTAAGTTGCGGTTTGCCAATGTCATGCATCCGTATAAATCCCACATTCGCATTTATATCCGGCTACTCAGATCTTCCATGTGCGCTATGTATTGCGGATGTGTGCCTACAAAGTATGAGCAACATTTGAAGAGACCAATAAACGGCTATGCTCTGTATTCAATTACATATGTATGTACGTTCATGTGCCGCCAGAAATTCAGAATTTCGAAATTAAAAGAATTTCCACAACTTCGCCATTTTTCACAATTATACCCGAGACACTCTGTGTCGAAGATATATTGCGTTTTTGCGGCTGTGTGTTAAACCCAGAACCACATGAGAGAGAAAATAAAAATTGTGTGTATATAGAGAAATAATCAGCGTAACCAAGATATTCGATTTAGCGATATCCACCCGGCCGTTTGTCTGTCTGTCTGTCTGTCTGTCGATCTGTTTATCTGTTTGTATATCCGTCTATCTTTCTATCTTTCCGTATATTTATATGTCAGTCTTATCGAAGTAGTTGAGCTATCCTGACGAAATATGGTATGCGTATTGTTGGAAGCATAAGTAAGACCAGCTTTGAGAATAGATCAGATCGGACCATTTTTTAAGGATACATTCAGTATGTACTAGAACCTGTTCCACAAATTGCAAAATTCTCTCAACAAAAGAATTCTTTCGAGTTATTTCAATTAAATTTAGGAATTTTAGATTATATATACACACATACATATGTATGCCTCCGATGAAATTAGCGAAAATTGTAAAAAGTGGGCGTGGCCAAAGGGCACGTGTGCATGAAACAATTGAACAGAAGTAGGTGCATGAGGCTCCTTTATGGTCATGAAAATCTTCGGGATACTATGTCTTAAGAAGCGTGATTATTCGTTAATTTATCACAATAAATAGTTAAACAAATACAGCTATTTATTTATTTATATATACTTATTTCGGGTACTTTAAAATCAGACTCGCCTGACCATAACACCCTTAGTTGTTTTGTTTTGATTAGAATGAGTACCTCACTCACGGAACATATGAAATCCGCATCCGCAGATCCGCATTTTTCTTTTCAAGTCTTGTCAGAGATCTGTTATTTAAGTTGAGAATCGATCATCGCCAGAATCAGTTATGGACCGAACGACGTCATACAAGGAGAAGCCAAAGGGACGGATTAAGCAAACTTTAGCGGAAAATAATTGACTGGCAGTGGGAACAACAAATTCAAATATTGAGATCATAATTTTGTTTCTTTTTATTTATTTTTCTTTTCTTCTAAGCAATCTGCATGGATTCTGCTCTAATGAACGGCTTCCATTAATTGCCTTCGATCACGTCGCGTATTCAGATTGAAAATCTACTTTAGAAAATATAAAAAAAAAAAAAATATAAAAAACTAATAAATAAACATCGGAACACCTGTCACCATTGACCGCTAATAGAGACTTTCGTCACATTTTTTTTTTTAAGTTGTAGGTCGATATGAAAAAATTAAGTCATAGTTTGAAACGCGTATGAATATTGCATGAATGATAGCCTCAAATACTGTATTTAGTGCAGCGAAAAAAAAAAAACAAACAAAAATTGCAATTGAAAAAAATCTTATGACAAATTAAAAGGAATTAAAATTAATTAAGCTCTACAAGGGAACACCTGTTCGATTTTGCTTTCTACATAGAACAGCTTCATTGAAATGGATCATTTTACTGTTCGAAAAAAAAAATTATTCCAAAACAAATAAGGGTGTTATAGTCCGGCGAAGTTGACAAAACCTTACCCGAAGCGCATAGAGTTAAGACTTACATTGGTTTCGATACTTTTTAAACAACGGTCCCCAAGAACACGACCATTATGCCTTTTGGCCATGCCCACTTTTCCAACTTTTGCCAAATTTAATCAGAGGTTTAATTCAATTCTCAACTTCCTAAATTTCATTGAACTATCTCGAAATAATTCTTTTGTAGGGAGAATTTTGCAATTTGTGGAACAGATTCTAGTACTGGATGAATCCTTAAAAATGGTCCGATCCGATCTATTCTCAAACTTGGTCTTACTTATGCTTCCAACAATACGTATACCATATTTCGTCAGGATAACTCAACTCCTTCGATAAGACTGACATATAAATAGACAGACAGATAGACAGACTGACAGACTGACAGCCTGACAGACTGACAGACAGACAGAGAGACAGACAGACAGACAGACAGACAGACAGAGATTTGGTATTTGAACAGATTTAAAGGCAAGTAATATGATTTCAAAAAATTGGAGAAGTGGGCGTGGCAGAAGGGTGTTTTTTGAATATTGTCTCTTACACCCGAAATTCAAATGGGACTTTGTAGCCATAAACATCCTCTCCAAAATTTTTTTTTGATAGGTCCATTATTAAGGGTACCTCCAGTACTAGGGTCTGTCAAAAATTCTCAAAACTGCCTCAAAATCGGATTTTTTTGAAATATTCCACTGAAACTTAGAATTTGAACCTATATTAAGGCCTCCGATTAGATTTCAAAAAAATTGGAAAAGTGGGCGTGGCAAAAGGGCAGTTTTCATAAACAAATTCAACAAAAGTCGGTATATGGGGCCCGTAATGGCCTTAAACACCTCTTGATATTAAAAATTATTTGAAGATGTGTGTCTGTGTCGGGTATTTTATTGTCAGGCTCGCCTGACTATAACACTCTTACTTGTTTTATTTTATTTGTTATTTTTTGACCATCTGAATATTTCATTTTTGAATTGTTATTTGGGCTTTTTGGTCTCTCATTTTTCGCTTATAGTGAAAAATGTAATTTTTGGCAATTGAAAAAATTTATTTTTCATAAATTGCCGAGAAGTGTGGAAAGCCGATACGACCGGTTTCGAACCTAGCTTACAGGTTCATCATCAGGTATCTTTAACCAACACCTTAGCCACTCTGACCACCTCAGCGATGTGAGGTAGGTCGGCTAAATTGTGCATATATATACACCATTGGCGTGCCCGCCTTATTGTTAATTGTTATTTTTTGACCATCTGAATATTTCATTTTTGAATTGTTATTTGGGCTTTTTGGTCTCTCATTTTTCGCTTATAGTGAAAAATGTAATTTTTGGCAATTGAAAAAATTTATTTTTCATAAATTGCCGAGAAGTGTGGAAAGCCGATACGACCGGTTTCGAACCTAGCTTACAGGTTCATCATCAGGTATCTTTAACCAACACCTTAGCCACTCTGACCACCTCAGCGATGTGAGGTAGGTCGGCTAAATTGTGCATATATATACACCATTGGCGTGCCCGCCTTATTGTTAATTGTTATTTTTTGACCATCTGAATATTTCATTTTTGAATTGTTATTTGGGCTTTTTGGTCTCTCATTTTTCGCTTATAGTGAAAAATGTAATTTTTGGCAATTGAAAAAATTTATTTTTCATAAATTGCCGAGAAGTGTGGAAAGCCGATACGACCGGTTTCGAACCTAGCTTACAGGTTCATCATCAGGTATCTTTAACCAACACCTTAGCCACTCTGACCACCTCAGCGATGTGAGGTAGGTCGGCTAAATTGTGCATATATATACACCATTGGCGTGCCCGCCTTATTGTTAATTGTTATTTTTTGACCATCTGAATATTTCATTTTTGAATTGTTATTTGGGCTTTTTGGTCTCTCATTTTTCGCTTATAGTGAAAAATGTAATTTTATTTTATTTTATTTTACATGTTTTATGGCCTATCCCGCTCGAGGCTGGGTGTTCCACACAACCGCACAAACGTTGCATACCCACGACCTACTGTGTGTCGTGTATAAAAGCTGCATATTTTCCGAAGGTAGGTTCATGTGTCACATGCGCGCACACACATTCTCAGTATGCATCCATCAATCAAAGAAACTACTTTCATTCGAGCCGCAATCCGATCTACACACATTTCAATTCAATGCTAAAAACACAGCGTGTACTCAAACAGTGGCCGCTCGATATAATGCGAAAAATTCCAATGTTTCAACTAATTAAATATTGTTGAATCCCCCCTCTCTTTAACTAAGACTAAGATTCTATCGCGTATTTAAGTGGAAGATATTTTTATCTTTATCATTAAAGCGAGTTATCGCGAGCCCACTGTATATGTAGCAAAAAAAAAAACCGCCCTATTTTACTGTTGTTTGCCGGAAATTGATAGAGAAGGTCTAGAAGGAACAAATCTAACATCATAACAATTAAGATACGGTTGTAAGAATTTATTGGGCTATCAAAAAAATTTATTATTGGGCCTTAAAAAAAATCATTGGGATTTTGCCAACCTAAGGCAGCAGCCTAATTTTCGCCTTTTCTGTTATTAGTGCATATTGACGGTCAGACTTTTCCGACCCTGAAAATTTTCCGCCCTAGGCAGCTGCCTATGTTGCCTATAAGGTAAGTCCGCCACTGAATGTATGCAAGGCGTAGTTTTGAGGGCTTAAATCGCTTCCGAAATGCGATGGACCAGAAAAAACCCTTTTTTCTTTTTTTCTTGTTTTTGGTAAAAAAAAAATTTTCAGCTTTGAGGTGGCAAAACGGAACCAAGGAGTGTTCGGATGCAGTTGATGTTTTGAAATAATCAGGGCCCCGAAATAATAATTATTACAATTTCAGATTTTAAAAAAGTTGCCTTTATTTCAAAGAAAATTATTTAAAATCTTTGTATAACTTTTACAAATTCAAAAAATTCAATAAGTCTTTTCAAACCTTTTTCTTTCCAATTTTTGGTTTTTACGTTTCTTAATAACTTTTATTTTTCATGAGAAGTTATTACGTCTTTGAAAAGTTTTATTGTTTGATCTTTATTCGCTTCACTTGTAATAAGCTAACAAGCTTTGTAAAAGAATCTTACAATTTAAATTTGACTCAGTTCCCGATTTCCGATTGATCTGAAACTTTTCACATATGTTTGGTTTGGACGACAATGCATGAATATCCCAACTAGCAAAATAGGTCGAAAATTGGTAATTTTTTACCTATTCTAGGTCAGAATATTTCGTTGACCTAACCTAAATTTGGCATAATTTCGTCTGTACGACGTCGATTCGTCGTAAGTGGGTAATAGAATGGAAGTTGATTGGCGGTAATAATAGGGCATAATAATTCCCTTATATAATTTGCTGACGACGTAAACTATTTTTCTTCAAACATAAAACTTCTAAGGCAACAAGAAAAAAATTTTCTCCCTATAAAAGTTTTGAAAAGACGTAAAAAATATTTCTCAAAAATAAAACTTATTTTTCAATTAATAAAATTTTTTCTCAATCATAACAATTATATGGAAATTTAAAAATATAAAAATTTTTGATAATAATTATGAAGTATTTTAATTATTTTAGTCACAAAATAATTATTATGTTAAGACTTTTTTCGATAATACTTATAAAAGTCAGGTCCCTGGAAATAATGGTTAATTTATAGTTTTTCTATATTAAAACCAAAAAATTAAAAAAAAATTTTTTTATTTTATTACTGGCTTAGGAGCTGTGGACCTGAAGAGTTAAAAAAAAGGTGAAATTTTTTGAGACTTTTGCAATTTGCAGCGTCTCGATGCAGTTTTTTTTTTTTTTTTTTGAGTCTAGTACTACAACTTTGTTATAGAAAGAAAAAAGAAATATTCAACAGTTTACGAGATATAGCCAAAAGTAAGTGCGTAACTTAGTTTTCGGCCATATTTTTTTTTAGATCGCTAAAAAAATACCTCGAACCAATACGACTAAACCAAGTATGAGGCATTGTTATACTCGTCGAGGACACTCAGAAACTGCAGTCCTAATCCTCCGAAATATTTTATTGGTTGCCCAGTGTTATCATGGGGAAATTATATAGACGAGCGTCACTATGCTCCTTAAAGGATTGTTAAAAGAAATTAGGTATCTTGAATGACAAAAAAAAAAGGTTTTTCTTTATCGATCGCCGATTGGAACTCTCCAATTGCTAGTGATTTTTCTTTCATGGGAAATCCGTGAGCCCTCCCCTCCCACCACTTGCAACAAAAATAAAAATAAAATAAAAAGAGAAACTTCAGATACCAGGGCTATTAGCGTCATTGGCGTAATTTGATAATTAGTTTCAATAATTCCTTTTTCAAATACCCACCTTAAAGCATTTACGAAGTTTGTTTAGGCTAATTAGAACAAAACGCATGAGTAATTCGATTGCCTATCGAAGCTTTAACTGTGTTTTTATGTTTTGTTTTGTTTCTTCTGTCTTGATCGTTCGGATTTTTGTTCTTTGTTTTTGGTCCCCATCCCGCCCCCTCTCTCTCTCTCTCTCTCTCTCTTTCCATTTGTTGTTCTTGTTCGTTTTCAATTGCTGCTTCTACATGTTAACTAGATGTTAAGAACAAAAGCACGTTCTTACTCGCCGTAAATGGTTGCACATTAAACGAATGTGTATGCGTTTTAAATGCCGATCTTCGAGCGTTTATTTTATTTTGCTTCTTGGTTTTAATTTTTTGCAATGAAAAACACTGCAAGGCTATAAAACTCTAATGTAAGGTCATAAAAAATGAAGCAACAAAAAAAAAAAAATATATAAAAAAATTACATGTTCTTACATTGTTCTATCTGACCTTATCGAAGGCTGAGGTTTACATTTACACCCAAAGCCAACCGCTACCGACACGGTAGCGATCTTGCCAGTAGATAGTATGTATTTGGATCATAGGCGGCTCTGCGGCAGACAGTGGGCCTCGCCAATTCGTTCAATAACTAATACCTACAGTCGAAACTCTATATAACGAATTCCAAGGGACCTGCAAAAGGAGTTCGTTACAGAGAGAATTCGGTATAAAGAGTTTGTTATTATTATTGCTGGATGGGGTTCGAGCGTCAGCCGTCCGTGGCACTGCGTCTGTGAAGACTATTGTACCAAACCCGTTGTTTCACCTAGAGTATTCTTGATACTCCAGTAGAGCTTAGATAGATTTTCACTTTTTCTAGATCCATTTCCGCCAGTTCTGTCTGTTGGATAATTTCCTTGCCCAATGTAGATCTTCTTTGTCTATATAAGGCAGGACATTCTGTCATTAAATGTAAAGAGGTTTCTTCCTCTTCCTGGCAGAATCTGCACTCTTCGCTGTTGGTAAGTCCCAATTATATAAAGAGGAAAAAAAAAGGCACTAAAAATGTACCGAAAATGCCTTCAGAAGATTCGCTATAGAGAGAAACTCGTTATAAAGGAGTCCGCTGTAGAGAGTTTCGACTGCATTTCTATACAGTATTCTAACATACACAGTGGTCTACTACCTCCAGTAATGAGCCGGGTGAATTTCGTAAGAAGGACTAGCCTTTGACCGGTCCAAATCCTACCGGTTATATTATGGCAAATCGCTCAATCGAATTCGGCTAACCGGCGGTCGGTAATAAACGGGTTGGTTTAAGGGTAAAAGTCTGTAAATGACACTTTGATCAACTTAGAATCCTATATAAGAAATTGGATTTTTATTTTCCTTATTTAACTAGCCTAAAACCAGACAAAATTAGACAATTTACCCAAAAAACTGATCTACGCTTAGCCGTTTTGCCGACTAGTCCCTCTCCAATGACAGGCTCATGTTAAAAAGGTCCGTTGAATAGATTAGAAGTGGAATTATGAGGGGGACTAGTACTGGTAACATGACGGACAGACCGAAGGCTACACTAGGGTTCACTTCTGTTTTGCAACACCCAGAGCTCTTCACTGATGTCCAGGCGCATGCGAAAAAATTTATTTCGAGAGTAGTTTTAGGCATTACAAGACTTTATATCAAGACTATTTTCTCGTATTCCTTTGTTGATTCCTTGCATTTAAGAGGGAGTTTGAACGAATAAAATCACGTCACAGTTATCTTCCAAGAGTCTAATCAAAATTTCTTTCTCAAGTTCAAAAATAATTTTTTTTTTTCTAAGAAATTATCGAAGGCGCTCATTTGAGTTTACAGTGAAGTCTCATTGCATGTCTTAGGGCCAAATTTAGCAAGCACATTTTAAACAGTTTTTTAAATAAAAATCCGCTTTTCGTTTTTAACATTCCAATTTTTAAAAAAATTTTCTTTTTATGGAAAATATATTCCGTTTTTGTTCGACCTTTAGAATTAATTCCTCTTTTGTAGAAATACTACACGTTTTTTTCGAGCTTAAGGTCAAGGTTTTGGTTTTTATTTAAATTTGAAAAATATTTTAAATCACCTCGGCACTGTTTGGAAAAATTCAAAGAAATAATTTTCAAAAAAATTTGAAGTTTTGGAAATAACACAATACGATAGACAGGACTAAAAGCTTTGAAGCCACAGGGCAGCAATTTGGAGTACAAAACAATGGCTTAGAATGGCTCTTTATAGAATTCGTTTTTAAAAATAACGATCTAATCAGCTGTCAAATGTACTCAGAGCCCTGGAAGTAGACGGTGCTACTGTAAATTTCGATGCTTAAAAAATTGCGATATTGAAAATGAAATTTATTTTTAAAAAATTTAAATTTTAATTTTAAAAATTTTTTAAATATGCTTGGTAATATTGGTCCTTAAATGGTTAAAAAAAAAAATAATAAAAATTTACGTTAAACGAAAACAAAAAAAAAAGATAGAGGATCATCAATAAAGTAGAGGAAAGTTTCATGAAACTTTGACATAGGAAGGAGTTACGTTCGTCGTATAAAGAAGAAGGATATTTTCATATGAGCGGGTCATAAAATCGAATAGACGAATAAACGAATCGAGTTATAACAAGATCCCTACTGTATTTTGACTATAAATGAATTATAATTCGAAAGTGCAAAGCCATACATTGCGAGAACCCGTTGCGAATGGTGCGAGCGAGATGTGACGCAGACAAATGTCAAAACAAATAATTCATCTCAAATAATATGACGCAATCTTCAGTGAAAAAATCCTAACGCGAAATTTTCGAAAAAAAAGTCTTCTTTTCTTTCAACTAATGAGTTCGCTGTCAAGTTTTTTTTTTTTTTTTTTTTTTGGCAAATTATACAAATTTTTTGTTTCCATTGACTGGAAATTAAGATTAATCATGTTAAACATTTCCGCAATGGAGTTTTTCTTTTCGTAACGAATTATCGCAAAATCAGATTTGGGCCGTAAGATGAATTTTTGGTTGCATTTTAGCAGTGTTTTTTTTTTTTTTTTTTTTTTCCTAAAACCCCCGTTTTATATGGGTGAAATATTCAGGCATGCTCTAGAAATAGAATCCCCATTAAAAAACTCAAAATAGTTTATATTTCTATTGAAATCTCATTGATTTTGAATTCTTTTATTCGGATTCGATTTCAACACCAAGCTTGGCATTTAAAGATACCTACCTACACTTAAGCGCGGTATAGCCATGGCACGTCACGTCACGTGCACGTCAAATGCTTGTCAAGCATGTGAGAGTGTGTAAGTTAAAACGGCACACGTACAAGTTGTGTGAACATAATTCACTTAACACACATGCTCACAAGCATGACCTGAATATTAATAGGTACAAAGTATACCTACAATATTGTAGGCGAACTGCCCACCAATAGCTTACAAAGTATACGAGATTGTAGGCGATTGTAGCTTAGGTGATAGGCGTTGACTCTACAAAACGCCCTGCAGGAAATGTCAATAGTGAATCTATACTCTTTCTCTACTGACTGCGTCAACAGTACTACTGACCAGTTATGCCCGTAGCAATGCTTTACGTTATTGACATTTAACATTGAGTTGTCATTGAATGTCAACAGTAGACCGAAAACCTATTGACGAACTATTGACGAACTATTGACGACCTATGGACGTCGGTTCTATTATATAGACAAAAGGAGTACTCTTTCGCTTTATAAGGAGACATGTTGTTGACATGGTCAATAAAGATGAACTATACCTCTTGACAGTACAGTTTCTCTAATGACACCGCCCGTAAATACTGTTGACGTTGGAACTAGTTCTCTTGTCTATATTGACGTCAATACAGACATGGGGCCATATGGCGACAGGCTTCCTGCAGGGCGGTGACTGTCGAAAAAAGGTGTACTAGGATGGTATAGGAGGTCGTATGCATTACCGCCTACGGCCTACGAAATGTGTTACGATTCATCAAAAAAGGTAACATATTTGTCGCGTCCGCATATATGTATATAAGATTGCCACAGATTCGGACCTGAATAGAAATTTCGATAAATATTAAAGTCCGCATGAGCTGCACGAAAGTACAACAGTGTATTCTCTCTTATGTGGACACTTACAGAACCGAAAAATATGTCCGCTTAGAAGGACTGTCCGTAACCAGAGAGTAAACTGTATTTTTGCCGCATTCTTAAATTCGAGACTTAAAATTACTCAATTAAGTATCGCTTCCGTGTGGAAATTCTCATATATGTATGTATGATCAAAATTTCTCTTAATTTCTTTCTCTTTCCTCCCACAAAATTTAATTTCGGAAGCCCACAAATTGTATCACATTATTTGGCGCCTGAATATGAAAACTTCAAGATACGCCACTGAATCGAGGAAGAAAGCATATCCGACTGAGTAATAATTTTGTTGAAAATTTTTAAGAACTTCAACTTAAAATAAAGAACTCAAATCATTCGCGAGTCAAGTAAGGTTAATCCGTAACTTTATTCAATTATACCGAACGAAGGTTCTATTTATGATTTTCATGAACAATACTTCAAATTCAATCGAAAAAATATAAAAAAAAGTAACAGAAATGAATCGGAAAATTAATATGTTTTCGTTGAAAATAAGCGTGAGAGTTCGAAAGATTTGAAAATTTTCCAATGCCCAAATGCATCATCATAATCACCTTCGACAAGCTCCGTCACCGTCACCGTCACCGCCACCCGCTGTGCACAGTTAACTCAAGTAGCTTGAAAAAATATCACATTTTGACAGCTACGCACTTGTCCGCCGGCATTTACATTTTAAATATATTCAAAGATATAAGTATATATGTATACATTTATATATATATATTGATAATCGACTCAACGCAATGCGATCAATCAATCCATGCTCTGTTCTCAATAAGCCAATGCTCCGAAGTGGCATTTCATTTGATTTATTTACCAACGGAAATACTCATTTTGAAAATTCCCTAATTGACAGATAAAATAACGGAAATTAGGATGACGAGTACTCGTACTCGCACTCGGACTCGCACTCGCACTCGTTCTTGCATATATATGATGGTGTGTATTGTATGTACAGCCTTGCACCTGTCATGAACTTATATTCCATTGTACATTTGTACTCAATGAGCGGGTCGATCGCTGATGAACTCAATTCACGGATGACGAATGACATTTGAGTTATGGCGGCCAGCGCAATCGAAAAATGGATGTGTGTATGTATGTATGTATGTATGTATGCATTAATTCATCGTCAATGCAATAGCGGCAATAAATCATTTGGATACTTAGCGCGGAAGGATGGTTGATTGTGATTTCAAACAGTCGTTACACGGCAAAATTTGACTGAAAGTCATTAACCCGTTCACCACCGATGTGTCGACAAAACAAAAATGTTTTTCAACATTTCCTTTGTATGTATGACTGTATGTATATATGTAGGTATGCACATTAGGGCGTTTCAGAATAGAGACCTGCATGAATGTATTCTGTTTACAACTAATTACACTCATTCACTCATTTTACCAGTACCCATATTCGAGTTGTTGTTAGGGATGAAATGAATTGATAAACGCTTTCATGGTCTTTCAGTGAATGTTGTATTGATCTCTGCTCTATCAGCTTCTCTGTTGTCTCGCTCAAAACTTCTCAATACAATGTTGTAGTGGCTCGGCATTCGGGTATTTTCGGGTATTTCGGAAAGTACATATTCGAATGCAAAACAATCAACCGGTTTTTAGATACGGTGAGTTGTTCTCTGAAGATCTGTAAGTATATAAATGTATGTATGCATGTATATCATGAAATTAAGCATTTTCAATGGGTGCTTGTCTCGAGCTTAACAACTCGAGTTACTCGAATAGTTGTACTTATATTCGAATATCCGTGTCGCATTCGTACAACTATTCTCTGCTCCCGTTTTCATTATCTTTCGTACTCTCTGCTTCAAACAGACGAGTGCCAATGCTTACTGTATTCACATCGCTTGATTTAGTGCAATGACATTTTCGAAAACATGTGAATGTATTCGAATACGCGAAAAGGCATAGGTACTCATGCAGGGCTCTAGTTCAGAGGTCGCGCAAATGTCAAAAATTCTAATTTAAGTCAATAGGGAAAAATTTCAGTCGATTACAAAAACAAATTTATAGGTAAATAAAGGTTTTCGAATCGGGTAAACCTATTATGAATCAATTGATCGGTAAAACATCGTGTATCTCTTTTCTCGTGTTAAAAACATATTATATTGAAATCAATTTTTATGTTTCCTGCCCCTAAAAGTTTACATAAAAAATTTTAAAATTGTCAAACTGCAAATTCTCAATTTTTTAAAACTAAATAAAAATTTTTACTCTCTTTTAGGCGTTTTTGACGCCCCTTCGCTTTCGTTTGTTTAGTTTTGCTTGATCCAAATTCTAACACTTTTTTCACGTCTGAAACGGATCCCTAATGTACATATGTATCAGCGTTGCCAGATTGAATTTTCTTAAAAAGCGGGATTTTTTTATTATAAATTAAATCCAAAAAATTGCGTATTGGAATTCAACAATTGCAATATTGTCGGAACTAAATTGAGAATTTCTTGTCGCGCAGAATTCAAATTCTGGAATTTAGCTCAAAGGCAAAAATTCGCGTTAACAAAGTATTAATATATTTATATTCAGAAATAATTTTATTCTATTTATGATCTAATTATTCATCGGATTCTAAAATGTTATTTAATAAATGTTCCATCCTATTTTACATATAAATTATTTTTCAAATCAAATTCTTAATTTTTTAAATATATAGATAATAATTTTTAAATCTATTTGTACTTTTTGACCCTTTCCTTCGAATTTATCAAATTTCCATTTTTTATCTTTAACAACCTAAGAATTTTGATGTTGTCATGATATTATGAAAATAATGAGATGATTTTTTTATGTTCCGATCGTGTAGTATGTATGTATTATTAGTCAAAAATGTATGTAGTATGTATGAATATGTGTAGTATGTGTATGTATGTAGTAGTGTATTATGTATGTATATGTATGTATGTATGTATGTATGTATGTGTATGTATGTATGTATGTATGTATGATATGTATGTATAGTATGTATTATATGTATGTATGTATTGTATGTATGTATGTAATGTATGTATGTATTTATGTATGTATGTATGTATGTATGTATGTATGTTTCGATGTAGGTATTATCTCAAAACATACCCAGCAAACATTCTGAGTCCTAAAAGACTCATATATGAATCCTTATAGGAGTCGGAGCCCTCATAATGAACTCTTTTAAGAGTCTTAAAGAGCGTGTTTCCCTTCTTGCGAAGGTCGTCTTATATGAATCCGAAGTCATATAACGAAGGGAAACATTTTGGAGTCATATATGACTCTTTCTGCTCTCATATCTGACTCTTATTTCCTTCTTAATATGAGTCATATATCACTCTTTCTGCTCTCATATCTGACTCTTATTTCCTTCTTAATATGAGCAATATATGACTCTTTCCGCACTCATATCTGACTCTTTTTTCCGATCAAATAAGAGCCATATATGAATTCTATCGCACTCATATTTATGAGTTTAAAAAGACTCAAAAATTTTGAGTGATATTTATAATCGTATGCTGCAAAAAATTTTATTGATTAATATGCACACACATTTCTCGATTTTTACTTTTTTATAATTTCAAATAATTTTTTCAATGTTCAAATCTCTTCTCCTGTGTGGGGTTTGAACCTCGCTTTCTAGTCATGTGCTTACCTATGACACCGTGTTAGCTAAAACGAAAGTCCGGGATTTTTTTCGTTTATAAGTTTAAAGTCAAATTCAAATTTATTTTATTTATCGTTTTTTCGACATATTTCTGATTCATATAGGACTCGTATATATGAGCCTCCTATTTTCGACATAGTTCTGACTTGTTTCAAACTCCGAAATATGAGCCGTTTTCTTGATTTTTATCGAAATATGATATTTTCAAGACTCATTTCGGACTCGATATTTTCAGTGATGCAGACTCAGACTAAATATTTGACTAGGATGGTGAAAGACATTCAAAGCACTTTAAGGTAAAAATTTTAGAAGATTTTTCAATTTGAATTAATCTTTGCACTTTCAAGCGTACCTCCGATGTGCACGTAGATTTAAGGTGTTTTATATTAAATTTCCCTTTTAGATGTATTATCCCAACGGTAGTGAAAGGGTAAGGCGAATTTAACTATTAAGATTGCACAGCATTTGATGAAATACTTTGATATGGGGTAAGCGAAGTACACCAAATCGCGAAAAAGTTTCCCTTGTAAAAAAAGTGATGGAATTAAAACAAAGCGATTCGATATAGTCCCATAAGATCAGAGAGGAATTCCTTTCTCTCTTTCTCTCTCTCTTTCTCTCTCATTTTCCCTTTCTTTCTCTCTCTCTCTCTCTCTCTCTCTCTCTCTCGATCGTTCTATCTCGTTCTCTGTTTCTCTCTCTCCCTCTCTCTCTTTCTATATTTTTCTCTCTGGCGTTCTCTCTCTCAATCTTTCTCTCTCTCTCTCTCTCGTTTTATCTCGTTTCTCTCTCTCTCGCTCTCTCTCTCTCTCTCTCTCTCTCTCTCTCTCTTCTCTCTCTCTCTCTCTTCTCTCTTTCTCTCTCTTCTCTCTTTCTCTCTTTCTCTCTTTCTCTCTTTCTCTCTCTCTCTCTCTTTCTCTCTCTCTCTTTCTCTTAGTCACTCACTCACTCGCAGGCGAGTATGTGTCTCAGCAAGGTGTTAAGACTAATGAGGAGGAAAATTTTGCATCAAGTTTTAATTTCAGATAAGAACAAATAAAGTTTATTCACCCCCGTAATCAAACCGTAATTATGACATGCGCAGAATTCGGTTTGTTTTGTTCTCTTTTATTCTTCGTCTTCTTTTTCTTTCAATGAATTCTTAAATTTAAATTGTGTTACTAAATATAGTACGAGAACGGGTTTCGGAAATCGCACTCTATCATCGAATTGTACGAACAAAAAACAGAAAAAAAAACAGAAAAATTCAAAAAAAAAAACGAACCCCTCACCCGTAAGAACCTGGAAGTTTTATTTTCGTTTATTGATATTTTAAGAAATCATTCGTTTATATACATACACCTCTTCAGATCTCTACCGATACAGGAAAATGCTTGCAAGCTAAAATTGTTATCAATTAAAAACGGAATTTATTATTTAAAATATGTATGCGAATTTTTGACACACTCAATGAACATAAACTGGCATCACTATAATGCATACGAGCCAAAAATCTAAGCAGACATATCGGACGTCCGCAACAAAGGAGTCACAACTCAAAATCTGTCATTTTTCAGAAAACGCGAAAAAAAATGCACCGCATTGTCAATCAAAGCAAGAAGAAAGGAATTGAAGGGTTTTTTTTTTTTTTTTTTGGCTTTTTATAATAACAAAAACGGAATAGAATCTTTCGTAAAGTTATGAACAAGATCCACAGTTGCGTTGTAGCTCCTTTGTTGCGGAGGTGTGTGTTATGGGCATTTCCTGAAAAAGTAAAATTTTTCTCGCAGTACGGCTTTGGAGCTTGCATTGAAATTTTGATAAATATAAAAGTTCGCATAATCTGATCGACATAACTTAGAAACTAAAGTACTGTTTGCTGCATTCTTGAATTCGGGACTTAAAATTCGTCAAATAAGTGTTGCTTCCCTATGGAAATTCCCATTAGGGTGTCCCAAAAATATTTATTTATTCGAATTTCATAGTTGCACAACTCATATTTGGAAGCTTATGGACTGAAGTGTTTTTGAAATTTTTTTTTCAAATTTTTCGGAAAAGGTTTGGAGGTTGCTGGTACCGATTTTTCCCTAACAATCAAGCTTTTCGGAAATCAATTTTTTTGAAGCTTAAGCATAAGTTTATCAGTAACAAACATTATTGTCTCAGAGTCATTGTTTCGTTAGAAAAAAGTCTGAAATTTACTGAAGTGTACATAAACAATAAGTTTAGCCAATAGTTTTGGTCAATTAGGAAGTAATGTAAGGCATATTAAGTATTAGAAAATTCTCATAAACCTCGTAAAAAAGTCTTAATAACTTCTAAAGATTCTATAGAAATGGAACAAAGTAATGATGCAGTATGAAAAATAGTGATGTTCTTAGTAATTTCAATACCATAAATTATGATTTTACATTTGAGGTCCAATTGTCTTAGCCTATTAAATTCTTTTATACCTTGTGAAAAGAAAATGATGCATAAGTTAAGGCTTAAATTTTGAATATGGGCATTTCCGCTCCCAGTATTTTTTTCGTACGTTCGCGACCATATTTTCGAACGTTTTCATTCTAGTTTTCTTTGTAATTTGCTATTATTTTGCTAGATTTACATGTGGCGCATAGGAAGTGTTTCTTTCAGTTTCAGTTCTCATAAGGATAGCAATAAAAATGCGGTCGCGAACGTACGAAAAAAAAATACTGGGAGCGGCGGAAATGCCCATATGCAATGCTAAACATGATAGCCAATTTATTTTCAAAACTTTTTTAATGTTAGGTTTTTCATGGCTAGGGCTCGGATTTTTGTTGACTTTTATAATTTTAAAGCATACTTTATGGAGCACAAAATTTGTTCAACTCACATAAAGTTGGAATTCAAATCGATGTTTAACTTCAATATGAATGATTTTGAAGTTAAAAAAGCGATTTGAAGTTCAACTTCGCTTAACTTATTCGCAAAATGGTGGTACGATAATATCTTTTCCCCATAAAGTATGCTTTAAATTTGTAAAAGTCAAGAAAATCCGAGCCCTGTTCATGGCTATCTATTTTCTGCTAAGCTGGTGAGACTAATTTGGCAGTCATTTTTATACCCGACACACACTGTGTCGAGGGCTTATTGCGTTTGTTCGTTCGTGTGTAATGTCCAGAACCACTTGAGATAGACCAAACAAAATATATGTATATAGATATGATTAGCATCATTGATCATTGATTTTGATTTTGAAAGTCTGTGCGGCGGTGACATTAGCAGAAAATAGATAGCCATGAAAAATTAAAATTTCGTCATTTCGACGTCGTCTCGACTACTTTTTGACCTATTTTTGGTCAAATTGCCATCTCAATTCCCTAAATTTTCAGACAAAATGCCTTATTATGCCACATTATTCCCGCCAATCGACTTCCATTCTATTCCCCACTTTTAAAGAATCATAATTTTGCCCTATTCGGGGGTCTGGTCAACAAAATAATTTTACCTTAAATACGTAAAAATTTACTTACACTCGGTGTTGAGGGTATATTGCGTTTGTGCGGTTGTGTGTAACACCCAGAACCAGTTGAGATAGACCATACAAAATAGAGCCTCACTAAGAGATTCAATTTAGCCATGTCCGTGTGTCTGTCCGTCCGTCTGTTTGTATACAGTTTTCTTATCGAAGGAGTTGAGCTATCTTGACAAAATTTGGACCCGATCGGACAATTTTTAGGGGTACCTCCAGTACTAGGGTCTGTTACGAAAATCGCAAAACTGCCTCAAAATCGTACATTTTTCGAAATATTTCAATGAAATTTCGAATTTGAGCGTATATTTAGGCTGCAATTAGAATTCAAAAAAAAAAAAAACTTGGAAAGTTGGCGTGACAAAGGGGCGGTTTTCATAAAGAAATTTTAAAAAAAGTCTTTTTTTTTTTTTGCAACATATACACATTTATATTTTGTAAATCCGTTTAGTTATTTTATTACACATATCTAACATATAGTTTTTTTTTTTTAGTTTTTTAAAAATATTTTTTAATTTTTTTTTTGCTTTTTTTCTCCATTTTTTCATAGTGTGCCAGGAGCCCTCTTACAGTTTTCGTAAACGCAACGCAATGCAACATTTTGTATTGAAATTTCAAACCGTAATTATGACATGCGCAGAATTCGGTTTGTTTTGTTCTCTTTTATTCTTCGTCTTCTTTTTCTTTCAATGAATTCTTAAATTTAAATTGTGTTACTAAATATAGTACGAGAACGGGTTTCGGAAATCGCACTCTATCATCGAATTGTACGAACAAAAAACAGAAAAAAAAACAGAAAAATTCAAAAAAAAAAACGAACCCCTCACCCGTAAGAACCTGGAAGTTTTATTTTCGTTTATTGATATTTTAAGAAATCATTCGTTTATATACATACACCTCTTCAGATCTCTACCGATACAGGAAAATGCTTGCAAGCTAAAATTGTTATCAATTAAAAACGGAATTTATTATTTAAAATATGTATGCGAATTTTTGACACACTCAATGAACATAAACTGGCATCACTATAATGCATACGAGCCAAAAATCTAAGCAGACATATCGGACGTCCGCAACAAAGGAGTCACAACTCAAAATCTGTCATTTTTCAGAAAACGCGAAAAAAAATGCACCGCATTGTCAATCAAAGCAAGAAGAAAGGAATTGAAGGGTTTTTTTTTTTTTTTTTGGCTTTTTATAATAACAAAAACGGAATAGAATCTTTCGTAAAGTTATGAACAAGATCCACAGTTGCGTTGTAGCTCCTTTGTTGCGGAGGTGTGTGTTATGGGCATTTCCTGAAAAAGTAAAATTTTTCTCGCAGTACGGCTTTGGAGCTTGCATTGAAATTTTGATAAATATAAAAGTTCGCATAATCTGATCGACATAACTTAGAAACTAAAGTACTGTTTGCTGCATTCTTGAATTCGGGACTTAAAATTCGTCAAATAAGTGTTGCTTCCCTATGGAAATTCCCATTAGGGTGTCCCAAAAATATTTATTTATTCGAATTTCATAGTTGCACAACTCATATTTGGAAGCTTATGGACTGAAGTGTTTTTGAAATTTTTTTTTCAAATTTTTCGGAAAAGGTTTGGAGGTTGCTGGTACCGATTTTTCCCTAACAATCAAGCTTTTCGGAAATCAATTTTTTTGAAGCTTAAGCATAAGTTTATCAGTAACAAACATTATTGTCTCAGAGTCATTGTTTCGTTAGAAAAAAGTCTGAAATTTACTGAAGTGTACATAAACAATAAGTTTAGCCAATAGTTTTGGTCAATTAGGAAGTAATGTAAGGCATATTAAGTATTAGAAAATTCTCATAAACCTCGTAAAAAAGTCTTAATAACTTCTAAAGATTCTATAGAAATGGAACAAAGTAATGATGCAGTATGAAAAATAGTGATGTTCTTAGTAATTTCAATACCATAAATTATGATTTTACATTTGAGGTCCAATTGTCTTAGCCTATTAAATTCTTTTATACCTTGTGAAAAGAAAATGATGCATAAGTTAAGGCTTAAATTTTGAATATGGGCATTTCCGTTCCCAGTATTTTTTTCGTACGTTCGCGACCATATTTTCGAACGTTTTCCTTCTAGTTTTCTTTGTAATTAGCTATTATTTTGCTAGATTTACATGTGGCGCATAGGAAGTGTTTCTTTCAGTTTCAGTTCTCATAAGGATAGCAATAAAAATGCGGTCGCAAACGTACGAAAAAAAAAATACTGGGAGCGGCGGAAATGCCCATATGCAATGCTAAACATGATAGCCAATTTATTTTCAAAACTTTTTTAATGTTAGGTTTTTCATGGCTAGGGCTCGGATTTTTGTTGACTTTTATAATTTTAAAGCATACTTTATGGAGCACAAAATTTGTTCAACTCACATAAAGTTGGAATTCAAATCGATGTTTAACTTCAATATGAATGATTTTTAAGTTAAAAAAGCGATTTGAAGTTCAACTTCGCTTAACTTATTCGCAAAATGGTGGTACAAAAATATCTTTTCCCCATAAAGTATGCTTTAAATTTGTAAAAGTCAAGAAAATCCGAGCCCTGTTCATGGCTATCTATTTTCTGCTAAGCTGGTGAGACTAAATTGGCAGTCATTTTTATACCCGACACACACTGTGTCGAGCGCTTATTGCGTTTGTTCGTTCGTGTGTAATGTCCAGAACCACTTGAGATAGACCAAACAAAATATATGTATATAGATATGATTAGCATCATTGATCATTGATTTTGATTTTGAAAGTCTGTGCGGCGGTGACATTAGCAGAAAATAGATAGCCATGAAAAATTAAAATTTCGTCATTTCGACGTCGTCTCGACTACTTTTTGACCTATTTTTGGTCAAATTGCCATCTCAATTCCCTAAATTTTCAGACAAAATGCCTTATTATGCCACATTATTCCCGCCAATCGACTTCCATTCTATTCCCCACTTTTAAAGAATCATAATTTTGCCCTATTCGGGGGTCTGGTCAACAAAATAATTTTACCTTAAATACGTAAAAATTTACTTACACTCGGTGTTGAGGGTATATTGCGTTTGTGCGGTTGTGTGTAACACCCAGAACCAGTTGAGATAGACCATACAAAATATATATAGAGCGTCAATAAGAGATTCAATTTAGCCATGTCCGTGTGTCTGTCCGTCCGTCTGTTTGTATACAGTTTTCTTATCGAAGGAGTTGAGCTATCTTGACAAAATTTGGACCCGATCGGACAATTTTTAGGGGTACCTCCAGTACTAGGGTCTGTTACGAAAATCGCAAAACTGCCTCAAAATCGTACATTTTCGAAATATTTCAATGAAATTTCGAATTTGAGCGTATATTTAGGCATGCAATTAGAATTCAAAAAAAAAAAAAAATGGAAAGTTGGCGTGACAAAGGGGCGGTTTTCATAAAGAAATTTTAAAAAAAGTCTTTTTTTTTTTTTTGCAACATATACACATTTATATTTTGTAAATCCGTTTAGTTATTTTATTACACATATCTAACATATAGTTTTTTTTTTTAGTTTTTTTAAAAATATTTTTTAATTTTTTTTTTGCTTTTTTTCTCCATTTTTTCATAGTGTGCCAGGAGCCCTCTTACAGTTTTCGTAAACGCAACGCAATGCAACATTTTGTATTGAAATTTCAAAATAAAATTTGAAATTGCGTTGCGTTTACGAAAACTGTTGTAGGGCCGCAGATCTTTTAAGTTATATTGCACATTTATATGCCCATTAATATAATAAGTATAAGTCATATTTATTAAGCACACAGTTTAAAAGAATCCACATATCGAATCCGTTCGGATTTTCACATTTTTATAAATGAAAAACGTAATTTTTCATCCATAAAAATTTGAAAAATCCGAACGGATTCGATCTTTCGGATACATAATCAAGCCGAATATTGTTTTTTTTTTGTTTTGTTTTCAAATTTTATAAGTAAAAACAATAAGTTTTTACTGTCTTAAGAAAAGTCAGGGCTGTTATCGAATCCGAAACGAAACCGATAGTGTACCAGAATTGAAAGACCGATAATTGGATATTGAAAAAGATTTTGAAATTTTGAATGAATTTTTCCAATTAACCCATCCCTCGCCAAAGGGACAGTAGCTACTATGAGGGCTAAATAAAAAACAAAGTGCGATTCATGAAAGGATTTGCACTGTAGGTAGGAACTACCTATTAGGTAGGTAGGTAGTATGAACTGGCTGCCACTTAGGCAATGTGGAAAATCTCTTATAACTTCTTTATTTTTCAACCGATTTGGAAGAAATTTAGTTTTTTGTATACGCTAAATATACATTTTTAGTTACCGAAAAAATTTTTTAAAAATTTTTTAGTACTTAAAAGTTAAAATGAAATTTTGAAAATTGAAAAAAAAAACCCAAAAAGTCAACTTTTTGCAAGTTCAAATGCCTATAGCTCAAAAACTAAGACACCGATTGTAACATATAATATATCGTTGCAAAGGGGAAAGTTTTCTGCTTCATAATGATCATAAATTTTATTTTATTTAGGCGAGTTGTTTTGGAGTTATTTGGCAAAATCTCAAAAAACAACCAAAAAACACGTTTTTTGCGCTATTCTTTGGGGAAAAAAACGGATTACATTTTCGTGATCAGCGACCCCAATTTAGTCTGAAAACCATCATTTCGTCTCTGCTCTCGCGAAAGTCTTAAATTCTGTAAGCTAGTGTAAACGGCCCATTGTGATACCCAGGAGGTTTTCTTGTGTTTGTGTGAGTGTATTGTCTTATTATGTAGTGATGCGATTTTTTGAAAAACCAGTGCTAGGCTTGGAACATTACACTCCTCTTCGCCTGTGCCGGGAATCGAACCTCATTTGCACTGTAAGACATTTCGAGAATGAAACATTTTTTGTTGTTTGTTTGTTGGCGAAGGACGCACGGGCAAGAGTTAAAAACACTCATATATTTAACCCCGTGCGTCCCTAACCAACGGAAAGAAATGTTTCATTTTCGAAATGTCTTTCGGTGTAAGCCCCCCTCTATGCACTGGGTTTTCACGACAGAAACTTTTACGAATATACGAGACCACAAAAAAAAAAAAAAAAAAAAAAGAAGCATCGATAGAAACTTCTTGTTGCAAGTATTTATCGATCTCAATTCCAATTTCTATACATTTCGGATTCTATAACAGTATGGGCTAAATATGTTTGTTTTTATTGTTGTAGGAATATTTTATTTCTCCTTATAAAATATTTTATAATGATTTTCCATTAATTATTTTTTTTTATTTAATTTTTTTTTTTCTGAATTTTCTGAATTTTTTTTTTTTCCATTTAGCTTTCGTGTTCCACTATTTTCGTGTGCATTTCTTGTCGTTCTTAAAAATGAAATAACCTTTGTCTATGTTAAAAAGTTTAAATAAAAAAATTTACAGAATAATGTACCGAACATTTTTGTACGTATTTTATATATATATATATATATATTAAGATAAATATTTTTTATAATTTTTTTTAATTTTTAAAAAATTTTTAAATAAATTAACTAAGTCTTTAAGATGGGTAGTTGTATAATAAGGCTTCTAGGGGTTATTTATCCGAATATATATTTGTCATAATCTCTTCTAAATTTAAATAAAATAAATTTATTTGTAAATTTCTGTACAAGTGTCGGAAAAAAATGTATTTTCTTTCTTTCTTACTTTTTTTTTAGCTTAACAAAATGTCAATTGTCTGTCTTCGGGGACTTTAGAAGTCCCTCTGTCTCTTCATGTGGGCGTGTAATTATAATAAATAAATAGTTTTTCTTTTCTTTTCTTTTTGGTTTTTGTAGCTTTGCAACAAGGCTGACTTAAGATTTTTAACTCAAAGAAAATTACCTTCCAATTGGAACTAATATGCAATTATAATCTCTGTAAATATATTTATATATATATATATGTGTGTGTGTGTATGTATAAGTGTGTGTGTGTGTACAAATAAATTTTTTAACCTAAATTTTCAAAAAAAAAAATATACATAAATCAATTAATTACAGTATATTCTGCTTAGCTGCCTTCGCACTTTAGTGCACATGTAAGTTACCTGCACAAAAATATGCTACGGCTGCATTTTTATCTGTATTTGTATGAAAATTTCACTTTTAGCTGCATTCAACTTGGGTGCACATTCGCTTTAACAGCATCCAATTTTTGGTTTTTGAAATTAATTTTCATAGTAAAATGTTCATTTAACAGTCCTGTTGAAAATTTATCTTTTGATAACACAAGTCGACAAAATGAAATTTTAATTTTGTTTCTGGTTTTGAATGGTTGTTTTCTGGTTCACTAAATCAGATTATATCTGAAAACCCAATTTTTTTTTTTTTTTTTCAAAGTTTGATTTTGTGTTCAGGAGGACGATGTTTGAAATTTTCGATTCAATTTCTAGATTTTTCTCAATCAAATCTCAGGTAGAATATATGTGTTTTGCATTTTATGTATCTTGATTAAAAGAGAAAGAAGGCACCTTTATAACGATGTATCATGTGTTACAATCAAAGTTTTACTTCAAGATCTATAGCCATTCAAATTTGAAAAATTGGGATTTTTTGAATTTTTTTCGAAATTTTTTGAATTCATTTTGATATATACATATATATTCGGTAAAAATTTTGAAAATATTTTTTTTTTTTTGCTTTGAAACAATAGCTGCGTATATAATGTTTCCAAAATGTTATAGTATGCTGAAATGGGTAGAAAATCGTAGAAGTTATAAGGAGTTTTCTGACTCTACTCAAATTCAAAATGCTTCAGGCAAAAATCATCATCGAACATGTTTTTCAAACCGCTGCCGACGTCTGATTTCGATGAAAATTTATATATAGAATAAGTGAAAAATTCTAAGAATTTTGGAACTTAAACTTTTTCAAAAAACTGATTACAACTAGTCTAGTTTGGGTCTAGTTCCAAACTGGTACATTATACATCGTTGTAAGGGTGCATTCTTCCTCTTTTAATCAAAATACATAAAATGTAAAACACATATATTCTACCTGAGATTTGATTGAGAAAAATCTAGAAATTGACGCGAAAATTTCAAAATATCGTCCTCCTGACCACAAAATCAAACTTAAAAAAAAAAAATTATTTTCCTTTACTAAGGTATAAGTAGTCGGATTTTGATATACAGAAGTCAGACACAAACTTGTGTAATCATTATATTGAATTTTTTAATTTTTAGTCAGTTATGAAAGAATTTTCCTTTTGTTACAAAAGTTAAATGTGTTTTTTTTTTTTTTTTTTTGTTAATAAAATTAACATTTGGACGGCGTTTCTTATAGCGCCTGGACATGCGTTGTTAAAGAAATTCGGATACGTTTTTTTGCATTTTTCGCTGAAGTCCCCGAAATTGTCTGGAAAATAATTGAATCCAGCTAATCAGAATATACTGTAAAAGCTTTACCCAATGACAAACAAATTTGGTTGGCTTATCAAGGTGAGTGGTAGTTTAAAATGTGAAGATCGAGATTATTACAACAATATATGGTTATACTCCATTCATGGGCGTATTCACAGTAGGGCTGGGAGGGAGTCCGGTTCTAAATGTTGTCTCCTCAATATAGACATCAAATAAATTTTTGAAAAGTATCAAGAAATTGAACAAGAGGAAAGATTCAGAATCATTTATCAGACGATAAAAGAAGACTTGCTCTTCTGGCATGAGACACCCGGTGTCTACATACCCAAAAAAAAAAAAAAAAATCTTAAAATACCCATTAATTAACTATTTCAACCCAATTCTGAATATTCCCGGGGAATTTACTTTTCTCGAGACTAAATTTCTTCCCCCAAATATACATATATATATATATAAAAAAGAAGAAGTTTACTCTCGAGAAGAGTAATTCCCTCGGGAATATTCAGAATCGGCCTGGTTATGTCTTGCAAATCCACCCCATTCCTCTCTAAGTGAACTGCTTGATACGCCTATGCCTCCATTCTAAGACGTCAAAACGATGATCGTGGAGTATTTAATATGTCAATAAAAAAAAATGAAAAAATTTTTTCAATAGCACTTCAAATCAGGCTACCGTGTGATGCATATTAAACCAAGGAGTATACAGCCCGATTCTGAATATTCCGGGGGAACGAATTCCCGGGGAATTTACATTTCTCGAGAGTAAACTTCTTATGTGTTAAATATTTGGGGAAAGAATATTTGATTGGTAATGGGTATTTGACCCATATCCATAATTTTCCTTACCCTATCTATTTGAAAAAGGAGAATTTTGGTCTCGAGAGAAGTAAATTCCCCGGGAATTCGTTCCCCGGGAATATTCAGAATCGGGCTGATATTGTGTGAGAAAGCATTTTGAAATGTCTGTAAATGAGAATTCATACTTTACACAACGTTCGTGGATTTGAGTGTTCAAGTGATTGAAGATTAACTTCATTTTCTTCGTTCCAATTATTCCAGTACACTGAATGTCAGTAATTTCAATTAATCTCTATGTATTAATATAATTACTTATATTTTAATGTTCTAAGAGTTTTCAATATTTTTTTTATAGGTATATATGTATATATTTTGAAATTTTTTTTTCATGATTTTTTTATATTATTTTTTATAATTTTTTTGTATAAATTTTTATTTTTTGTAATTTTTTTGTATGTATTCTTTTTATTTTTTAATTTTTTTGTATATTTTTTTTTTTTTTTTCTGGGAGAGGTTTATCTGTGTTTGGTTTTTCCAACAGTTATACATTAAACATTTATTTATTCCATGTAATATGCGTAAAGTTTATACATAGATTTTAAAAAGGAATTTTATCGAAGCAATCAAAATATTTAGAGTATTCCCTTAAATGTGTATTTGGCTTAATATTCTCGAAAATCCATTATTGAAATGTCAAAAAAGTCTCGAAATTACATAGCCGTAACAAAATTTTATTAAAATTTATTAAAAAAAAAAAAAAGCCCACACATTTTATAGGTATAACCCCAATTAAGTTCTTGAAATCGACCAGTAGGAATGTCATATGCTAAGGATCGAAAAATCATCAAAATATTTCAAATTATTGAAATTTGTTTTAACGAATTTTCGAAACCTTAAAACTGAAATAATTGAACAAAATCTCACAACTACAAATGACGCAACCCGACGTCCTGTAATTCAAGTTTCTTCTATCTTGTTGCATGAGGAACGATTTTCTTCTTCTTTTGTTTCTTCTTGCCACGCACTGTCTTTACTTTCCTTGAAGCCTAAAATCCACCATCGACTTTTTTTTTATGTAGAGAAAAGAGTGTATAGAATTTACCTTTGTTGTGTACACTGAAGACCGTCTCTCAAAATTCTAGATTTCTACGTAGATCTGTTGTCACCTCCATTCTGAATAATATTTCACGTGAACTTTTCCGCCAGTTTCAATACAAATTTCTTTTGAATCTGGCGGAAAAGTTCACGTGAAATATTATTCAGAATATGGGTCAATGTGCTCCACGACTGTATACTGTGCAAAATTTTGTTTTTTCTACTATAGAGTCGTAGACTCTATAGACACTCTTTTCCAGTGTAAACAGTCATAGAGCACATAGTAGAGCTCTTATTTAAAAATCTCGGCGGTAGCTTTATGTGGAGCCGTAGAATTTTAAAAATTGTCTCTTCATTGTACACAACAAAAGATTCTCTACACTCTACATTTTTTTTTTTTTCTCTACTTAAAAAACTCTATCGTTGGTATAGTGGGCTTTAGAAGATAATTCGTTCGAAACACAAAACATCGCAGGATAAATAGCTGAAAAAATTTCCTGCGATAGCTCACAGGACTGACTGACTGACTGATCTAAGCCGTCATCATTGGAGATTTCTTGTCTTGTCAGAGCTATCATTACAGAACTTAATGTAAGGTAATGTGATGAAAAATGCAATAATTTTTGAGCATTTAATTTTTCATTTGGAAAGACTTAAAGCGAATGAAATAGAAAAATAATTATTCCGCTTTTACCGTTTTAGCTTTTTTTTTTTTTTTTGCCTCTTATATTTCAAAAGCCTTTTTGAAATCTTTTAGTCCTTAACAGATTCGGTTCTTTTTTATTTTTCATTTGATCCGACCTGAATGGTTATTGCCATAGATTTTCATTGACAGCCCGATTTTAAATATTCGCGGGGAGTTTTTCCGTGCGGAATTGAAAAAAAAAAAAAAATTCTCCCATTCTAAGCACAATGGAGAAGGAAAACAAGCATTTTGAAAATTTTTAAGCAAGGCTCATTACATTTTGTCGTTTATAGACGCTTACAATACTTCCGTGGAGAAAAATGTCGAGTGAAAAAACTCCCGGGGAATATTCATTTAGAATAGGGCTGTGAGTCTCTTTGTTTGCTTGCGGCACGAACGGTCTATAAATCAATAAGAAGTTATATAAACATACATAAAGTTACGTCATGAGTATCTGAATTATCAGAAGAGTAAAGTTTCTTCAAAGTTTTTTTTTTTTTTTTTAGTTTTTCTCATGTTTGTTTGTTTGTTTATCCTTTTGAAGCAAATGATAGAAGAATTTCATAGCATCCCCCATAGTTTTAAAACATTTGAAATATCATTAATGACGTGTTATACATCGATACATATATAGGTTCATATAATTTAAACACCAAGAATAATTATAAATTTACGTTCAAACAACACTTATTATCGATATTTTTATTAAAAACTTGAAAATCATTCTCTCAGCTTCCTTAGATACTGCCCAATCTACGATCAGACAATATCCGTCGGCCAAATTACTCGCTCATTTAAATATGAATTTCTGACATCGGGGTCAGGCGTTATATCAAATCTCTTTAATGTTCACCATTCGATGTTTGTTGATGATGGCCATGAAATTCGATGGCATTATCGGGGGGGGCGGAAAAAATCCTTCAAAATTTTTAATTCATCTCTATTGGAATAAAACCAACTTTATTATCGACTTCTCATCTAATCTCAACTATCGGAAATTATGTTTGCTCGCAATTCATTCGCGTTACTCTCTTCATTTAATCGAACATATTCTGGAATGCTCTAGATTTCTAGACTCGATTTCATATTGAAATTGAAGTTGAAATTCAAATTCAATTTTCAATTTCAACTTCAATTTGAAATGTAGTCTTTTGTAGTTGTTGTTTTTTGTTTGTTTTCTCCCATTATGCAAATCGAATATATATGTACATACATATATACTCGTATAAATATTTATGTTTTGTTTGTTTATTATAGCTAGCTTATTGTTTTGACTCACAGTCGAGTGCCAGCAATGTCCCACAGCAAGACGTAATGTTCCCAATTGAAGCACAGCCTTCACTCAATCGGAATTCTTTGTTTTTGTTTTTAAAATCTGATCAATGCATGGAATTTTGAAATATTCCATGCTATTTCTTCAATCTTCAAGTATCAATATTTTACCACATTTTTTCCTCTCGTATTTAATTTGTTTGGTTTTTTTTTTTTTTTTTTTTTTTTTTTAATAGAAACCTGTTTGTTCACGGATCCGTCTCATAGCGAGGAAATACTTTTCCCTTCAAACTATGTATCTCAAGGAGCAACTTAAATAGTCCTCTCTTAGTCAATTTGATATCACACTTAAGATAATCGTATTCAGATAATTAAGCATATGGTTTATATTTTATAAATTGTTTTAATTCTACCTTCTAGTTTTCTATTTTGCCATTCGAGATTATATTTTTTCAATCAATTGTCGATCATAATGCTTAAATTATCTTTCTCTTTTTATTCATTAAATCCATTATTTACTAAAGTGTTTTTTCAATCTTCTTTGCGACATTGCAAAAACGAACCGCTCAATATTTACAACTGTAGTGATGATGATATAGCGATCAATCATTTTGATCAATATCTAATATGTATTGATAAATTGTGAAGAAAAATCACAACTAACCGATACACCAAAAGTGATACGCATTATTGATATATGTATGTACGTCAATGTTTTATCATCGCTATTTTAAATCTACGATAATATATTTATTTAATATTAATTGCAATACGATTCCGTATGCCTACCTGTCTGCCTAACTGTAGAATCATGAACTAAAGTTTCAATGTTATAATACAAGAATATATGTACATTTTGTGCAGCAGTGATCTCTAAGCTCATCGCGATCGATTCACTTAAGCGCTCACTGCAATGCAAAGCAAAAAAAAACCACAAAAAAAAAACCTCCAATCGATATTCCTATTCTGCCAAATAGCTGCGTTGGCAGAAACACTTTCGGAGGAATTTCCATTTTCTTATCGCTAGTCTTAACTATTTTACACTCTATCGGTATTATACAAAAACATAATTAAAAAAAAAAAAAAAAAAAAAAAAATAGAACATGTCTCAAAGAATTTACCAGAAACATAACGAAAATTGCTAAAGTCGCAGATTTTTTGTTTTTAGGGACTTTCTTTAGTTCAGTCAGAAATGAAACTAAAATGAAAAACTTCATATAAAAAAAAGCAAAGTTGGTGATGAAAAAAAAAAAAAGACTTACAACCCGATCCGGAATATACCCGGGCAACGAATTCCTGGAGAATTGACTTTTCTCGAGAGGAAACTTTTTTCTTTTTGAAATATTTGGTGGAAGAAATTTGATGGGGAATGGGTATTTGACCCATACCTATAATTTTCCTTTCCCTATCTATTCAAAAAAGGAGAAATTTAGTCTCGAGAAAAGTAAAATCCCCTGGATTTTGTTCCCCGGGAATATTCAGAATCGTGCTGAACGTAATTTGTTAAACAGCCCGATTCTGATATTCCCGGGGAACGAATTCCCGGGGAATTTACTTTTCTCGAGAGGAAACTTTTTTCTTTTTGAAATATTTGGTGGAAGAAATTTGATGGGGAATGGGTATTTGACCCATACCACTAATTTTCCTTTCCCTATCTATTTAAAAAAGGAGAGTTTTAGTCTCAACAAGGAATTCGTTCCCCGGGAATATTCAGAATCGGGGCTGAAAGTCTCATATTTTGTTTTTTTTTTTAAGGAAATATGGGTAGCAATGAAAAAAAAAAAACACTTAAAAAAAGAAAATCTATCGCTAATTTCCTAGTGTCAACTCCTGTATTTTTTATATTCATATACATAAACTTAATTGCCATAAAATGTCGTTCCTATGAATCTTTGTTCGTTTTGATTTCATTTCAATAAAAGCAAAACCAACAAAAACCAATAAAAAAACAACTGATATTGGCAACTTTAAGTTTTTATGAAATATCAATGATGATATTTTGAAATGCATTATCTTAGCTGCGTTGTAATAACGCCATTTTGCCTAGGAAATGATCTCATATTAAAGCTAAGCTTCTTTAAATATCATCATCTAAATGGATATTTTACTTGTTACTCCTAAATAATTTTATCTCTTAATTTATGTTGAATGTTCAACTTTCTAACCTAGCTCTGAAGAATTTTCCATATCATCGATTGCGTATGTACATCTTATTTGTATGATATAATAATCAATACAATCTACTGTGTATGTACAGATGTATGTGTATATGTGCATGCATAGATATATACATCTGCATGTATGATATATGTGATATAAATGATATACATATATATTTATACAACATATATATAATATTTATACAATACGTATATATGATATACGTATATATATATATATATATCAGACATACTCTAGAAATCGAATCTCCTTAAAAAAAAATTCGAAATAGCTTAGATTTCTCTAGCCAGTTGTCGACTATAGAGTGTTTTAGGTGGAGAATATAGTGTAATGTGTAGAGATTCTCCCTGTTTTGTGTACACTGTGTACCGTGTCTCTACAATTCTACTACAACTCTAAGTAGTGATGCCGTCGACATAATTATAGTAGAGCTCTACTATGTGCTCTATAGACTGTATAAATTGCAAAAGAATTTTTCTGCACTATAGGCTTAGATTAAACGATATGTATTTTTAACAGATATCTGCATTCGTGACGTCACGAAAATTTTCCGCAAATCTATAGAATTCTAATTTCGTTGTTTAAAACTTGCGTCGTAACACGTCTGTGCAATTCTGCACAATCGGTTTTTTTTCACGAATTGCAGCTTTCACAGATGTGACATCTGTTAATTTCCAGCCCAAAAATATGTTTACATTGTGCTGACGTCATATTGACGTCACGAATGCAGATATCTGTTAAAAATACATATCGTTTAATCTCGAAGCCATAGAATCGTAGAGAAAAATACTTCTGCAGTGTGTACAGACTGTAGAGAATATAGTAGAGCTCTACTCTAACAGCCCGATTCTGAATATTCCCGGGGAATGGATTCCCGGGGAATTTACTTTTCTCGTGACTAAATTTCTCCTTTTTTTAAATAGATAGGGTAAGGAAAATTATGGTTACGTGTCAAATACACATTCCCCATAACATTTCTTCACCCATACATATATGAAAAAGAAGAAGTTCACTCTCGAGAAAAGTGAATTCCCCGGGAATTCGTTCCCCGGGAATATTCAGAATCGGGCTGTAAATATGTCGGCGGCAACACTACATAAAGTTGTGGAATTGTAGAGACAGTCTACAGTGTACAAAAAAACGGTAGAAGCTCTACACACTACACTCTATTCTCCACCTTAAAATATATATATATATATATATATATATGTATACAGCCCGATTCTGAATATTCCCGGGAAACGAGTTCGAATTTACTTTTATTTAGACTAAAATTCTTCTTTTTGAAATATTTGGTGAAAGAAATTTGATGGGGAATGGGTATTTGACCCATACCCAAAATTTTCCTTTCCCTATCTATTTAAAAAAAAGGGAGAAATTTAGTCACGAGAACAGTAAATTCCCCAGAAATTCGTTCCCCGGGAATATTCAGAATCGGGCTGATATAGTTGATACTTGATTTATTGAAATCACATTGATTTCGAAATTTTTTTTATGGCGGTTCGATTTCTAGAGCATGCCTTTATATTTATATATATCAAACATTTATATATGCGTGCACATAGGTGTAATACATTAAAGGCATTTTTATAGACAGTGCCAATAAATTGTTTGTTCAATATCTTTCTTTTATTGCATATTTTATGTACTTATGATATTTGATCAAATATAATTTATAATTGTATTTAGTATTTATTACTACACATAGACTGGACATATATAAATATATATATATATACATATATATAAATAAACATATTATAAATATATTTATTTATTTATATAACCAATGCATATGTATATATGTATATCTTTATGTAGTTACAACAATGATGGTTTTATATTATGTATACGTATAGTGTGTAGTGCGTATGTGTGTTAATGTAGAACTAAGTAAAAATTTCCATTTGAAGCGTTTTGACTGTAAAGTTAACATAACTCAGTAATAAAAATATGTATCGTAATTTAATTCATCTTATCTAATTCAACAATAGTTTTTTGTTCTGTTATCGGTGTAAGGAATAATTTTTATACATTGATTATTTTATATAGCATAATTTTAGGCTTTGTTTTTTGTTTCTAATTTCTCCTTAAAGTTAAAGTATTAATAGCAATAATGATCTACTATAATGTTACCAATCAAACAGCGCGTTGATATTCGATAGCCGTTTGATCGTCCATTTAAAATCTTAAGGACATTCGTCGGCTTAAAGTTTTCATATAAATTTACAATTAAAAGAACATTATGTTCAGTATCTTATATTATTTATATATTTCTGACTTATGCTTGAGTACACATTGCACGCGTCGCATTGCACACACATTAATATGTATGTTAAACATAAGCAAAACTCACGTGTGAATACGTGATTAAGTATGGATTTGAAATAGCTCGTGATTTGCTCACACAACATATCGCTGCAAATAAATTCAATTTGATGATAAATGATTTCCAAAAAAAATTTTTTTAATAATCAATTTTTGATAATAAATGATTTCAACAAAGTTAAAAAATCCCAATTAGATAATAAATAATTTCCACAAATTTAAAAAAAAAATCAATTTGATAATCACCTCGATTCTGAATAATATTTCATTTGAACTTTTACGCCAGTTTCAATAGAAATTTGTATTGAAACTGACGGAAAAGTTCACGTGAAATATTATTTAGAATAAGGGTGAATAAATGATTTCCAAAAATTAAAAAAAAAAAAATCAATTTGATAATAAATCAGACCGATTCTGAATGTTCCCGGGGAATGAATTCCCGGAGAATTTACTTTTCTCTAGACTAAAGTTCCCTTTTTTTAAATCGATAGGGTAAGGAAAATTATTGGTATGGATCAAATACGCATTCCCAATCAAATATCTTCCCCCAAATATTTAAAACATAAGAAGTTTTCTCTCGAAAATGTAAACTAGCCGGGAATTCGCTCCCCGGGAACATTCAGAATTGGGCTGAATGTGTTGCTCACAGTTAAAAAAAAAAAAAAATTACAATTCATAAGTGCTTTGACGTATCGTTTAAAACAATCGCGCACATGTCAGCGAATATATTATGTACAGGTATATAATATTCGTTCTAACATATACTTTAATTTACAACTCTTAAACGCTGTACTTTAATGCGAAGTTCGTACATTTTAAATTACTTGGATACAACTTATTCATATGCTATATTTTGATAATTTTTTTATAGACACAAAAAATGCCGTCAATTTGACCACAGCTTTATGTACAACATCATGGCTATCGCCAATGAGTCAATTTTCTTTTTTACTGTGTCTTCATCACTTAACATTTGCATATTTATTTGAAAAAACTCCTCTGTGTATCTCTATGTGTACATGTACATATATATACTATTTATTTATTTACCACTTTATACAATATAAGTTATATTTCTACGTTGATGGGAATTTTACACTGAAACGAATCTATGAGTGATCAAAGAGATGAAAAATGTATCGGTATAGGTATTGATTAGAATCTGGTGCGACCTGCGCTTACAAAGAAATAGAATCAACGCGGACAATTGTTACATCGCCATATTGATGATACCAAGTCGTCGCCGGACTTATACCGATACAGGGGCTGACAGTTATCCGTATACGTCACATTGGGCTATCCAATTTTTCTTGTAATATCGATGGACGGGAGCCGAACCCTATATGTTCTCGTCTTTTTGCTTCCGTCCGCCAACGCTGGTTGCTTCGACCACATTAGCGTCTGTGGCTCGGACTGTGGCTGCGGCTGCGGCTGCGTCGAGGCTATCAGCGTGGCTATCGAGTGCGTATTGCTAGAACCATGCTTGGCGATTAATGTCGTACGGTTTTGGCATGCCCAGAGCTGATGGTCGGTATGGGGATGCTGCTGTTCCCTGTGCATAGCTAGCTGCTGCTGCTGCTGCCGGTCCACCGAGTAAACTTTGATTGAAAATCATGTGAGTCCGGAAATCTTCGCTGCGGAAATATTGCTGATACAACTGCGAGTTTGCATCCAATTGGGATGCGGTGTTCATGAACGAGTACGGTGATGCACGCGCACTTGGATGCGGCGCTAAAAATGGATACGTACTTGCTGCAGCAGCTGCATTCAAAGTGCTTTGCGAAACGGATTTATCACTGATGCTATTAACGACACTGCCGTTGCTATTGCCAATGCTGCCGTCATTTCCGCTTTGTCGATGTGCTGGTGCCGGAGTTGTTGGCGGCGGCGGTGGCATATAATAAGAAGATGCGTCACGGAACTGATCGAGATAGCTATTAGCGGCAGCAGCAGCTGCCTGATCACCATATAATCCCAAACTACCCGGTGCGGTATGTGCGAAATTGAATGCACTACCGGGCACCATTCCAGCAGCAGCGGCTGCCGCTGAGGTCTTCAAAGAAATGGCAGCAGCTGCAGCAACTGCGGCTGAATCTGAATTTACACCAACATTCGATGCAACGGTGTTAATACCAACCCCACCGCTGCTTGCACCGACTGCACCAGCTACACTTGTTTTTAATCCAGCATATAGTTGGAAATTTTGCAAAGCTTGTGCATGTAGATGATGGGCAGCAGTGACATTCGAGCTCTGATGAGCCGGTTGTACATGGGATGCTTTTGTTACCGACATTGACGACGGTGCCGACGAAGCCATATGAGCAGCTGGCACTGATGTTGCTCCACTGCTACTATATGGCGTAGAGAGTTGATGATGAGTTTGGTGCTGCTGTTGCTGATGCTGATGCTGATGTGATGTTGCTGCTGCTGCTGATGATGATGTTGTTGAAGCTGGAGTTGCTGCTTTGCAGCTTCAGCAGCTATAGTTGATGCCTTCTTCTTACGACCGCGCTTTGCGGGTGCAGGTGCGGCTGCTGCTGTTTGCTGAATTGAACTCATTGACATATTTAATTTACTATCCATTGAACCAATCGATGCTGTAGAAGATTGTTGTAATGGTGCACCAAGCGATGTTGAAAAAGCTCCTGAAAATAATATAATATGTAATTTATCGTAGAAAACACAAAATGACGTTTTTTTACCTGGAATTTGCTGATGACCAGCACTATTCATGTAATTCGCACTGAGCGGATTCGATCCATAAAACTGGGAGGCCGATGCTGTTGTACCGCTGGTGGATAAATTCTTTGCTCCCATTCCTGTAACGGATGGGGAACTGCTATACATATGAGCAGCAGGTGGTAATCCTTTGTCATAATAGCTCGCTGCCGACGATGTCAAGCTCAACATTTGCTCAGTCAGTGGATGGATCAATCCAGACGCCGGATTGCTATAAGTTTGTGGTGGTGGTGGCGTTGCTATTGGCCGATTATTATACATGGATAGATGGTGGTGAGCTGGCGCTGCAATTGTTGCTTGGTGATGAGAGTGGGATTGATAGGTATTCTGCTGTTGTTGATGCTGTATGTTCTCCTCATTTTTATGTTGTTGATGAGTTTGCTGTTGATGTGGTGGTGAGCCATAGTTGAGTGCTTTATTTAATAGTATACCACTAGATGGATTTACATCAACAAGTTGAGACTTTATTTGGTGCGACTGGGAATGTTGTGATTGTTGTTGTTGTTGTTGTTGTTGTTGTTGTTGACCATGACGATGGTGATGTTGGGCATTCATTGAGTTAATTTCGGAATTTTGCTGAAATATTTGTGACTTTTGTAGATGCTGTTGCTGTTGTTGCTGCTGCTGCTGCTGCTGCTGCTGCTGTGGATGCTGTTGATGTTGTTGATGATGTTGATGATGTTGATGATGTTGTGGGCTTGAGACTATATTACCTTCTTGAGTCGATTGATTTGATTTTTGTTTTTGTTGCTGTTGCTGCAACTGAAAATGGCTTTCTTTGAGGTAATCTTTGGGTAAGCCCATAGCTGCAGCACGGTTATACATTTCAAAAGCCTTATCAGAAGATACGTTACTCATGTGCTTGCCAAATGCCATGGATCCAAGGAAGGTATCAAACATTTGTTGTTGTTGGCTCTTATTGACCACATAGTCATGTTGGCCATGTTGTTGAGCATTTGGAGAGTCATCGTATTTTTGATGTTTATTGTTGCTATTTTCGTTATGATAGCCATCTATTTCCATCGCATCTTCGCGTTGACGTTTCATAGCACTGCTGGCTGCGTTCGACATTGCTTCTTCATTGGATGAAGACGTTTCAACTGATGACGACGGCAAATCATCGTTTCTCGAATTAAATTGAGAATAGCTTGAGTAGTGAGCAGATCTATGATGATGATGGGAGGTCGGAGAAATCGATTGGGCATGGTTTTGTTCAAACTGATGTTGGGATAAATTTGTTAACGAGTTGGCTCTAATCCAATCGTGTTGTTTACTTATATCCTTCGAATCATCATCAGATGTCGCCTCTGAGATATTGGGATTGTATGACGCTCTATAGCTATTTAAATGCTTCTTGCTATGGTGCTGATGCGTCAAATGATGATGTTCATGTTGATGTGAATGCTCCGGTTGATGGCGGTATATTTCTGTTACCACACTTCCATAGGAAGGAACATGAGAGCTATGGGTTATATTCGAATTTGGCACCGTTGTTGGAGAACTGTTGTCTTCGACGATGATCTGACGATTATGATCGTTTGTTTTGACAATACCATAATTTAATGGTTCAACAATTGTTTGGTATGGAGACGGACTCATATTGTTTCCATGAGCTTGATTGTAGGGCGATTCAACACCCATGCTCGCCTGATAAGGAGACGGGGCAGGCGCATGGTAGGGTGAACTTTGATGTTCCGCTGGTGAATTAGCCAATGGTGTTGGTGGCTGTGTAGCTGCTGACGAAGCTGGTGAATCAACGCTATTTGTCATTGGACTATGCTGTTGTTGATGTATTGGAGAATGTACTGACATTTGCTGTTGCTGCTGTTGCTGGTGCTGCTGTTGCTGATGTGCGATAGAAGATGGTGTGAGCGCGAGCGCTGGACTAGCCGATTGTGGATAATATGGTGAATTGGGTTGCTTATGATAAGGGGAATTCGGATATGGCGATTGATGCGGCTGCGGTGTGTATGGCGATGTTTGAGCTTGCTGATATGGTGAATGCGGATTTGGTGTACTTGGACTCATTGATGAGTTGTATTCAGATTCTTGAGAGCGTGGTTGCTTATATTGTTCGTAGATATTCGGAACTGGAGAAGTTGCCGAATACACTGGGGTTTTATTTGACGCTTCTGAACCTGATGGATTATAGCTATTCGCACCGCCATATGGTGATGTTCCGCTTAGTTCTGGTGTCGAAACATTTGGCGATGAAGCTGACGAGTAAATATGCTGCGAATATTGAGGATAGGGCGAGGGCATTTCCCGTGGACTACAGCTTTTATCTGGACTACTTTTTGTTGTTGTATCCTGATAGAAGCCCACTTTGATGGCACCGTTTAAGGGATATGGCGAAGTTGGTGGTTTGTTTATCTCATCTGGCTTAGGTGAAACCATAATCGGTGAAGCTCCAATCGGTGAGGCACCAATTGGAGATGTATAACTAGCTGCCGCATACGAGCCATAACGTTCATCGATCGCAATACGCGGCGAATCCGGATCTTGACTAAACGATGAACGTTCTGATATAGTGCTGCCTGTACTGGCTTTTCGTTGACGTGGTGCCGATGGTAGCGAAAAGTTTTCCCCTCCAGCGCATAATGGTACGCCAGAATTCGGTGACTTTGGTGCTGATATAACTCCAGCAGAGCACGATGCAGATATGGATTGCATTAAATCATTGTGCCTGGAATAGTTCGATGGATCGTTTAGATCATTCAGACGTTCGTGGAATAGTCGTTCCTCGTCTTCACACTTTTTGTTAGTCTTCTTTGGTGCACCAAAGGCTTTAAACCATGCGCTCAGATTTGGTTTCTCCTTTGCATTTCTTGCATACTCATTCATATGACTATCGGTGGTACAGCTTGCTGTTGACAATGATTTCTTTTCCAATGATAATGCGTACGATTTCTTTGGAGATACCGGCATTGAAACAACACCATCGACACATGATCTAAAGCGCGGCTCCTCAAAAGCTGGCATCAAATTATTTGTCAGTACCGATGTTTTATTGTAACCCACCAGCGATGCTTCCAATTCTTCTCGATCCGGTTTTTTCTCTGTCTGTTCGATTGTTTCAACATCATTTGGTGACACCACCGATTTTGTTTTCGATTCAGTTTTGATAGCCAAGTCATTAATAAGCGATTTGCCCAAGGCGAAATCTCCCGTCTTGATAACGGTTCCTAGACTCAATTTTGGTGCATTCGCACCAGTCTCAACAATTAAAGAGTTCTTAACTTCTTTTACCTTGTGCACGGGTGGAGTTCCTGGAGAAATGACTACTTCTGGCGGCGGCGGCGGCGGCGGCGGTTGCGGCTTACTAGAGCTTTGAATAAGATTACCTTTGGCTTTTCCCGGTTGAAGACGGTCGATTGTGCGCAGCAAATCTTTTTTGCGAGCAGCATTTGTGGCCGATTGGAGTTTTTCTTGGCGAATCTTTCGTTTTGCTTCTTTGGCAAGTTGATTCTTGATGTGTGGTGGCGGTGGTGGATGCAATAGCAACTGGGTCGTGCTTGGTTCCTTCGGTTTCGGAGGTGCTAGACTAGTAGCAGCTGCTTGTTCTTGGGGTGGTGGGGCGGCGGTCGTTGGCGGCGGAATAAGAAGTGTCGGTTGATTAGCAGCTGTTGCAGATGCCATTGAAGATATTGATGGAGCTTTGCCGGAGGATGTCGATGGACCCGGTGAAGCATTGACCGATGTAGTTCCAACCGATGTTGTTCCAACCGATGTAGTTCCAACCGATGTTGTTCCAACCGATGCTGTTCCAACCGATGTAGTTCCAACCGATGTAGTTTCAACCGAATTTTCCGACGTAACCGAATGTGGCGGCGTACCACAGCTTAAACTAACGCTGTTCGACGTACCAGCTGCCACAGCAATGCTAGTCTCAGGTGTAACATCATTAGTGCTATTCGGCAAGATATCTTTCTTTTCGGTTGGGACGAGATCACCCAAATCTTCAACCAGCTTAGTTGGCACCAGTTCAGCTTTTGGTGCAGCAGACTCGATCTTATTGGCAACGGCCGAGTCGATGTCGTCAAGTAAAATATAACGCGATGGTGAATTACTCGCCGAACTGAACTCTGTCAAACGTGGCGTGTGCTCCAACCATCGGTTAATATCATTTAATGTTTGCTGCGTCTCAACATCTAAAACATCCAAGTGTGACGACGAGCCTGATCCCTTGCGCTGAAGTGCTTTTTTTGGAGGGACCACGATTGACTCTCGCACCGCTGTGGAAGTTGATGGCAGCACCAATTCCTCATTAGGCGGCGCTACGGAGGCACCATCTGATTCCATTAGCATGAGCCGTTCCTTTTTCTTTGCAATTAATGCATCGTCCTCAGAAATGGAACGTCTTTCGTTACAGCTCACGATCAGTGCAAGTTTCGAGCAACATGCGATTTCTTCGCGTTCTTCGGGATCGGTGCTCTGCTCGCGAGTCTGTTGATCGGAAACTATTTCGGTTGCAGCAAGATCAGCCAAGTTTTCTTTGTCGTCAAAATTTTCATTTTCGTTCTCATCATTTTCTTCATGATCATCTTCATCTTCATTCATCTTCATTTTCATTTTCATTTTCGTTTTCATTTTGATTGACATTTTCATTTTCGATTGAGGCGTCAGATGTTTCATTCTCTTTATCTTGCTCTTTCTTTTCTTGATCATTGAAATTGTACTCAATGTCATCTGGTGGTGCACTGTCTGAAATCGATTTATTTTCTCCTTCTTCATCATTCGAAAACAAATTAGTGGTTGGCGCAGGCGCGGACTTGGTTTTCGATTTCTTCTTCGATGATTTTTGAGTATCCTTAGATTTACGTTTCGAGGTTCGTCCACCACCAGAACATGACAGCATCTCCTTATTATCAACTTCAGTTGTTTTAGTGTCGCCGCCATTATGTTTTTTCGAATGATTACTTGATTCCTTGTGCTCCTTATGCTTGCTCTGTGCACCTTTGGTTTGATCATTCGAATCCAGATCCGTCTTAACTCGACCACGGCGGAATTTTATCAGTTCGATCTTGTCAAGGAAGGGCAATAACATTTGCAATTCGGTTTCGCCTACGCCACGACTTCGAGGAACTGGGGTATCATCTTCCTTCGGGTTTGCATTTTGACGTGATGATGATGATGCCGGCGTTAATGATGCCGGCGATGATGATGGCGGCGATGATGATGCCTTAGCAACACCTTTCCGTTTACCACTTTTGTTCTTATGCGTCTTTTTGGCACGTCGCCCACGCTTTGACTTTCTCTTACGAGGTTTCGTCGTTTTGTTACTTTTCGATTCTGTTTGAATTTCGCTATTCTCTTGACTATAACTGTGACTATGACTATGACTATGACTGCGGCTACGGCTACGGCTCGGCTGCGGCTGCGGCTTCGGCTATGCGTGCGACTACAACTCCGATCGGACAATGACTTGAAATCGTCATCGTCGTCATCATTTCCATCATCGGCATTCGATGATTTAAAAATATTCGAATTTCCGAAATCTTTTTTCGAGCCAGACCAGCTGCCTGGGAAATCATCTTTTAATGCGCTCTTTGAGTATTTCTTGTGCAAATCGACTTTAAAAGGCGACATACGCGATTGAGAATCCTCGTCGTCATCGATAACTTCTTCTTCGATTTCGGAAGCAGATGCAGCCAATGCCTCAGCAGCAGGTGGTGGTAGATCATTATTATTGTTCATCATTAATAATTTTTTAGTTGAAGAGTTATCAGTGCTTTCACCGCTACTCTCTTGAATTTCTCCCTCAGTCGAGCTTGTCTCTGTGCTCTTGTTGTTCTTTTGTTTACGTTGCCGGTGTTTTGATTTTTTATTCTTTTGCTTCTTTTGCTGTGCTTTTCCCGTGGTCTTTAACAACGATACATTATGAGCTGATGTTTTGCCAGACTTGCCTTTACGACCTTTGTTTTTGTTCTTTGTTTTTGAGACCTTATTAGGTACAAAGCTCTCGTCGGCTATTTCATCATCTATATCGATGTCAATATCACTATCGTTGTCAAAAATTTCGGGAGAATTTTGTTCTTCTTGAATCATTTCGGTATCATCCAAATCCATTGAAGTTGAAGCATCTTGTTTGTCACATGATTTTTTTGTTTGTTTCTTCTCTTTACGTCCAGATTTTAATTTTCGTGTTGATGTCGTCGATGTGGAGTAAATTTTTTTCGCATTTTTACCCTTCTTACTTCGCTTCGAAGACGTTGAATCATGAGACGGCGAATCACCACTGCTTCGTTTTTTACTCGAACACTTATTATTTACATTAATCTCTTGATCATGTTCGACTTCCTCGGAATCAGTTTGAGATGCATCCTGTGAATTGGATTGTTCGATTTCATCATAATTATCAGTATTCTTCTCATTGAGAATAGCTTGATTTTTGGACTTCCTCTTCTTCCGTTTGCTTTTATCCTTGCGCTTGCGTTTATTTTCACGTTCATTTATATTGATTTGTTCTTCGTTATCGATATTTTGCACTTCAACGTCATCGAGTTTCTCGACTATACTTTCATACAGACGTTTCTTTGGATGTCGCTTTTTATTATCCTCGTTCGAGCCTGGAGAGTTCGGCTTGATCGGCTCTTTTGTTTTCTTACCACGAAACACATTCATTTTTGAATCAGATGCCGGATAGGCTAAATTTAGATCATCATCTTCCTCATCTGACAGATGATCGAAATATTTTTTAGTTGCTTTCTCAAAAGCATCCTCCAGACTATTTACCATTTGAGTATATTCTGCGAGAAAAGAAGAATTTTTTTCTTTTAAATAAATCAATATATAATGAAATAGATGAAGAGAAAACTTGTCTTCGAACTCACCATTACTACTGCCATTATATAAACGGCAATTATTTACAATTAGTCTAAAATCGTTGCGAAATTCACTGAATTTTTTATATTCGCCGTTATCTAATTTATATTCCATTTTAAGCAGATCCATGGGCCTGAAATATAAATCGATACGTATGTAAAATGTTTCACGGGGGAAAAAAATGAAAGAAGAAAAAAATTATGCTAAAAATAATATAAAACAAGTAAGGGTGTTATAGTCAGGCGAGCCTGACAATAGAATACCCGACACAGACACACATGTTCAAATAATTTTTAATATCAAGAGGTGTTTAAGGCCATAAGGGGCCCCATATAGCGACTTTTGTTAAATTTCTTTATGAAAACCGCCCATTTGCCACGCCCAATTTTTCAATTTTTTTGGGATTCTAATCGGACCCTTTAATATACGCTTAAATTCTAAGTTTCATTGAAATATTTCAATAAAGTCCGCTTTTGAGGCATTTTTGGGATTTTTGTGACAGACCCTAGTACTACAGGTACCCTTAATAATGGTTCTATCGAAAAAATAGGGAGGAGTTATGGCTATCAAGGAAGCATAAGTGCCAACTTTCGTTTAGTCCATTTGTATTTCGGGTGTAGGAGACAATTTTCGAAAAACGCCCTTATGCCACGCCCATTTTCAAATGTTTTGAAATCATTACTTGCCTTTAAAACATGTTCAAATCCAAATTTCATCAAAATTATCTTGAAAAACTCGATTTTAGAGCAGTTTTTGTGATTTTCATAACAGAACCCTAGTACTGGAGGTACCCCTAAAAATGTCCGATCGGGTCCATTCTCGAACTTGTTCTTACTCATGTCCCCGTGAGCACGCATACAAATTTTGTCAAGATAGCTCAACTCCTTCGATAAGATAACTGTATCAACAGACAGACAGACAGACGGACTCGATGTAACTCGAATCTCCTGGTGACACTGATCATTTCTATATACATTTTGTATGGTCTATCTCGATTGGTTCTGGGTGTTACACACAACCCAACAAACGCAATATACCCTCGACACAGAGTGTGTCGGGCATAAAAAAAGAACAAAGGAAATTTTCTCATTTCTCCAATAGAGTGCGAGAATTTATGATTTCTCAGCAGTTAATCTGGGGGAAGCTACTCTATTACTTCCACACCAGTACGTGCGCAGACGCATCAGGAAGAGTGTTGAACAATTTTTGAAAATAGAAAAACATTTGAGACCACACCAAAGAGACGGCATAGGATTCCAGCAGCGTAAATTCGAGGAGTTATTAACCCAAAAGCCAGTACTCCGTACCGTACCGGAGTACTCACAATAAAACAGATTCACATATGAAAGGCGAGTATAGAAAAGTTTACCCCCTTTGAGATCGAAGGTGGATGAGATCGTTCATTAATGAACGCTTCTTGCTTTGCTTACTTTGAACGATGAGAGGCAATGAGGACAAGAAGAAGATAATTTAAATATGGAACAAAAACAGCAATACATTTTCAAGTCAAAATTTTAATTAAAAAAAAAAAAAAAAAAAATTAAAAAAAAAATCAACTAACATCATTTGAGGTAAAGAATATACTCCCAGGAGTACTCAATTTTTTATATAAATAGCGAGTAGTAGTTTTCCAATCCCACCATAATGTTAAGCAATACAGTTCATCACATGCAAAAGCAAATTAGATGGGAATACTGTGTTCCTTTTGGGAGTACTCGAAGTTTACTCTTGAGAAGTATTCGCTTTCGCTGCTGGGATGGATCACTTACAAAATTTGATTAGGGGAATGTTTGAGAATTTTAATTAGAGTCCATCATAACCAAAGAAGACAAGTGTTTTCGAGGGTATTTCTTTTAGGGATATTTGAGCTTAGAGAATTGATTGAAAAGTTATAGCAATAGAAAGTTATATCGATTTATCAATCATTCGAACTCGATATGTCATCACTACAAAAAAAAAAAAAAGAGACTTGCATACAACATCGAGAACTCAATGTTATATGTAATGTATAATATAGTTCCACTATATTCCTTTGAAAGCATCGTTAATTTTTTTTTTTTTTTTTTTTTTTTTTTTTTTTTTTTTGAACACTCGTGTGGATCACAATTGGATATAAAATATTTTGATTTATTTATTATGCGATTGGTATGATTTTTTCTTACCTGCGTATTATGGAATAGTAACGTGGAGCAATTTCTTCTTCTACGGGATCCATGAAGGGCCAAGCGTCCCGATGGTTTTTAATATGCACAAGTAATTTGTGCATTCCAATTTGAAGTACTTCATCCGTTTCGGTGAAACTGAGAAAATTTGCAGTATTGCAGTTGATTGAAACAGAATTAAAGCTTATGTTGTTTGTGTTATTTTTGTTATTTCTGTTATTTTTATTGTTAATTTTTATTTGGGCATTATGGTGCAATGGATGCTGTGGTTGTGTTATTGATATTATGCCGATATTTGATGGCATGGAAGAATTCAAACTACAATGTATAGTAATATTTCTACGTAGATTATTGTTTTGTGATTTATTTTGGCTATCAAACGGGTTGTCTTTTATTTTTATAGTTTTCGATTTGCATTTAGCAACTGCTGGTGCTTTCAATTTGTTCGATGATGCCTTTTTACGTCGAGAGACGTTGTATTTGCGCTTCCGATTTGTTGCCGAACGGTAGCAAGGTCTACACGAAGTTAGGTAAGGAATTATGATGAACTTATAAAATTTTCTACTTTTCAAACTTTTCTCTATTCATAGGTATGTATAAGAAGAAAATACTTTTCCGAACAACAGTTTATGAAATGCAACACATATATATATATATATATATATATATATATATATGAGCCCTTGATTATGAAAGTGGTATAAGTCAAAAATTTTAGAAATCTAGTTACTTACTTCAGAATACGTTAATTTACTAGGATTTGATATGAAATAGCTGATAAACTAGATTTTAAAAATTTTTCACTTGCACCATTTTCAAAATCTTGGGCTCATATATTAAAAGAAAAAGAAAAGAAAAAAAAAAAAAAGAAAAACATTTTTCTTTTGATAAGAATATAATTTTGTGTTGAAGCATTTATTAAAAAATCATTAAGAAAGCACACATCAGTCGCTCATTTCCTGTTGATGTTACTTAACTTAAGTCTCTCATAACATAGCCTTTTCAAAAAGAAGATTGTAACCATAGAGAAGACATATAGAGAGAAACCCTATCGAGTGACAACTTTAAGCACATTGAATGACAAGCGGACTTAAGAACTTAAATTGATAGATCTCCGAGGAGAAATATTAAAGTTATTAAGCTGCAATCTATCACGGCAATAGTGCATATCGCGTTCATCAATTACTTTTGTCCGAAATTTATGAAATAGATCGAATTTCTTCTGATTTGCTATGCCACCATGCCATGCTCCGCTATTTCGTGAATAATTACAGCTTTATAAATTTCGGTAAATTTTCTTCGACAGCTTCTTAAGTCTATAATTAATAATTAATAAATAATAAACATTAAAATTATTAATAATTTTTACATAAATATAGAAATAAATTAAATATAAGTAATAGTATTTCGCATCAAAGAAAATAATCCAATGAGTTTTTAGAATTAAATAATAAAATAATATAATAATAATAAATAATAATAATAAATAATAATAATAATATATAATAATTTAATAATATATAATAATAATAATAAAATTAATAATAATAATAATAATAATAATAATAATAATAATAATAAAATCCTTTAAAGGAAAGGATACTGTTATAATATGATTTTGAGTTTAAAAATAATTTTTGATTGTTGGGGTAGCTCGGAGGTGTTGGTCATTCACTTTTACGTCTATTTGGCATATATGTATATTTTATACAATAAATGGCCACGTGCTATTTTTATACCGAGCGTAAGCGGGGGGTATATTCGTTTTGTGCAAATCTTGTAACAGCCAGAACTAAGCTCCGTAGATATAGACATATATATAAATATATACAGGGTGTCCCGTAGGTGAGTGCTTTTTTTTACAGGGATGGTAGGGGAGGTCACGACGAACAAAAAATCGTATGGGAGGGGGGGGTCCCAAATGCACCCCTGAGGAGTTATAGGGCCTTAAAGTTTTCTGGCACGAAGTCCAGAAAAACAATTCTCCCACGCTAGTGGCTTACTGTAGAGTAAGGTATAACAAATGTACCACAGATTTGAAGTAAATTGATCGAAGATTTAAAAAAAAATTAAAAAAGCATGTCTTAATTGGACCTTTTCCATACCAAAATGGCTCCCAAAGTAAAATAATTGAAAATTTTTTTCAGAATTTTTGACTTTGAGCGTTTATTTTTCACACAATAACTGCAGTTTTGACCATCAATTCAATTTTGCCCAAAAGCCTGTACAATTGGCTTTCAAACCGCATAAAATTTTTCTTTCTACAGTAAGCCACTAGTGTGGGAGAATTGTTTTTCTGGACTTAGTGCCAGAAAACTTTAAGGCCCTATAACTCCTCAGGGGTGCATTTGGGACCCCCCCCCCCCCTCCCATACGATTTTTTGTTCGTCGTGACCTCCCCTACCATCCCTGTAAAAAAAAGCACTCACCTACGGGACACCCTGTATATTCTTGATCAGGATCAAAAACTGAATCGATTTAGACATGTCCGTCCGTCTGTCCGTCCGTCCATTATTTTGAAACTCGTTGTTTCCTGAGGTTAAACCGCTTATAAGGTATAAAGTATGTAGTACGGATTTGAAGGAAATTTATAGCAGATTTGGAAACAAAATAGAAAAGTATGCCTTAATAAGACCTTTTTCATACCAAAATGGCTTGCAAAGTCAAAAAATGTAAAATGTGAAAAAAATTTTTCTAAATTTTGCCTTTGATGGCAAAAATACCCTTGAAACTTGACAATTTTAAAAGCCACTAAATCAAGATTTATTTTGACATCTCGCATACCATGACCAGCGCTGGGACTTGAACATTTTTTAAGGTGGTAGATTCTTAAAGAAGTGGTAGATTTAAAATTGTTTAAAATAGTTATACAATATATCACATCTGATCATGTAGAAAATTGGAAAACTTACAAGTTTTTCGGAATTTTCTCTTATTATAAAAAATTGTCTCAATATTTATTGGATGTCTTTAAGCGCCAATACTGCCATTCTTGACAAAATTCTTGACAATAGGAAGCTGCCAACGTATTTTTCAATAATACATAACATTGAACCACATCTTTTATTTTCTCAATTATTCTAAATGATCATAAAATAAATAAAACAAATGCATAAATATTTTAAGTGAAAATAGTGGAGGATCTACCACTAAAATGGTAGAAGTCCGAGCACTGACCATGACATACCTTGCGCAGAAAGAGATATGAAATTACTTAGGAGCAGTTAGTTCAAAATTGGTTATGGAAATATGGTCCCCGTTTACACTTCTTCATTCGTTAGTTGATTTGATAATGTTGATTGTTAATTTGCTTGAGTCTATTTCTATTGTCAATTCTAAGGTCTCGGCTCGTACGCGCATAAAAACATAATAATCATTTCATTGATTTCATTTTTTTTTTTGGGTTCTTTATTTATACAAAACCAAATTGCTTTAACGTTATACAGACTCTTATAATCTGCCAAAAGGATTCAACGTTCCTTTCGAGCTAACCAATTCCTAATTTTCTTTGCATGAAGGAGAATATCATGTTAGAAAAAAAAAATAAATAAATAATTATATAAAATAACCTGTCGCAAGTGAGGAAGGATTAAAAGTACGAGGATTTCCGAATACCTGTTAATTTTTGAAGACGCATGCATAAATCAAAGAATATTAAATGAAATGCATTACAGTAATGGAAGGGCCTGATTATGAAATAAGAACGAGAATTTGAATTAACATTAAAAATAAAAATAAAAATAAAAGATTAAGGCCCGATATTACAGTGCATACTTAAGGTCTCCTTAGCACTTAAGTAAAGCTTAAGTCTGTAAAGCATTTTAACAGTACAAATTTTAAGTGCTCCTTAAATAAGTTTTCAAATTAATTTAATGAAGGAATTTCACTAATTTTACGAATTTTAAAAAAGTATAAACAAAATATAAAGGTTTTTTCAAATGTTGCCTGCCGAAAACAATTTTCGTGAGTTTTGGATAAAAATTGACTGTTAAACCGCTTGACACTTAAGGTGTTCTTATTAAGTCTTCAAGCTTCCTTAACTTAAGTATGCACTGTAATATCGGGCCTAAATGTGCTACACATTAATCAGTCATCCAAAGCGAAGCAACAATGCAGAATGATGAAGAAGTGAAAGAGGAAGGTGGTGAACAATATACAATCATCTTCAACTTACTTATCAAAATCAACGTCGGCTGAAATCTGTGGCGCCGCACTGTTGTAATTTGTAACAGGTGAAGTAACTCCCGGATCCGTTTTGATTTGCTTGGCAGCGGAGCTATTGGAAGAATTCAATTTTTTCTTCTGTCCGCTGCTGTTATTGGCATTGTTGCCATTTTTATTTGATACTTGAGATTGTGACGATGGATTTGATCGAGGCTTCTTTTGAGCGGGTCCCGAAGCGGACGCTGATACTGATGTCGTTGAATTAGACTTTGATTTGTCCTTATTAGCTGAATTGTTGTTTCGTACCTTACGCTCGACATAGCGACTGTTGGCGCCGCATTCATAAAACGTGGCTGGCGATATGAAAATATTTCCCGTCAATGATGACAATGAGTTATTGGTTTGTCTGCCGGTTATTTTTATATTCGCGGCCGGAGACATATCGATATCGGAATTGTAGGCGTAACCTTTTTTTTTTACCGCTGGGACAAATGTTGTGCCAGCAAAATATTCCTTTTTCGATGCTGCCGTCTTAATTTTTGACGTCACTGAAGGTTTTTGTTTTTGTTTTTGTTGTTGTGTTGTTGTTGCTGCTGCTGCTGCTGCTGTGATGTCTCGTGCGACGATTCACTTTGATTTAGGAGCACTGCATTCGCATTGGCGACGACACTGGCATTGGGAATTAAACTATTTATTTCAACTCCCGATGATGGTGCAGTGCTTTCGCCAAATTGTTTCCAAAAGTTTTCCTTATCTTCGGGACTAAGCGAAGATGCGTGCGTCGAGTTGGATTGATTTGAATTATGGATATGGTGATTGGTATTATACTGGACGCTCTTGAAGCTGTTGCCAGTAGTGTTTCCAATTTTGCTTATGTTAGTACTACTGCCGCTGCTGCTGCTGCTGCTGGGATTAGCACTTTTATTTGTAATTTTGTTCTTATTTTTTTTATTATTATTATTATTATTATTTGTGCTGATGCAATCATTGGTGTTATTTTCGACATGCTGCTTATAGCGACCTTTCGATTTCTTTTTTTGTTTTCTCTGGGACTTTTTTTTCTTATGATGCGATTTTTTCGTTTTTAATGATTTATTTTGAGGCAACACGATGTTAGTGTTGTTGTCAATATTTGGTTCGTCGATGTCTATGACGATGTGGTTGTCGTGGTCGTCTGGCAACGCCACGTTTTTTATTCTTATTGATTCCGTTGAGTGAACGGCTTGTGCAGTTCTATTCGACGTTTTTTCGATTATGTCCAAATGATCTGAATCATAATCGTCGATCCGCCGTAATTTCCTCTTACTAACGGGACCGTCTGCTGCTGGACTTTTACTTCTGGTCTTAATTCCAATACCACCAAAGCGATGTTCGTCAAAACAAGCAGATGTTGCTGGCTGTGGATGTTTGAATGCTTCAGTTCTGGCTAACAAAGAGGCGGATATCGTTGCTCTGGTTATAACTCTGGCGGTACGGGTTAGTGAAGTCGTTTCTATGGGCTGTGATCTTGTCTGTGTCTGTGGCTGTGACTGTGACTGTGACTGGCACTGGGACTGTGTCTCGTCTTCTTCGGTGTTTTCTGGTGTTAAACAAAAAGTCTCTCTATGACATAAAAATTCACTGGAATTCGTTGTTACGGTACGCTTAAATGAACTTGCATACGTTGAAATTCCACTTGCGGTTGATGTCGATTGAGAGCTGCAAATTTTTGGTTGAAAACAAAACCAAAAAAAAAAAAAAATAATAATAATTTAAAAGAAATTTTTAAAATATTTTTTAATAAAGGTCAAAAGTGAGGCGGTTATTTTCCAGTGGAATCAGTTTTTTTTTTTTTTTTTTTTTTTTTTTTTTTTTTTTTTAGTTTTTATGACATACACGACGTATGAAGTTAGTTAAAATTTTTACACCACCAATAATATATATATATATATAATAAATCCTTATAAATCTGTATCTTTAATTATTTCTCATTAAAATTGAAAACCAAATTAAGACAACTTATTGGAAAGCAAGAGTTTTCTACTGCTTGTTGAATAAATACTAGTGTTGCAACGGATAGTGTATCCGGCCGGAAACCGGATAACCGGCTGGCTACTAGGCCGGATAGCCGGATATCCGGCTGCTGGATAATTAAATTTTTTTTATATATTTTTTTCGTTTTTAAAGTCATATTGAACGGCGTAGCAATGACCTGAGCGTTGGCCTTTGGAAGAAAAAAAAAAAATTGAAATTTTTTTTTGACACAGCACACATTTTAGTAGTACTTGTTTCGAGTGGTTGGACCGAACTGAAATGAAAAATTTCTGAAAATTAAAATTATCGGTGAAAATGTTAGCAGAACTTCATCCGGTTTTCTCTAATCGCTGCATTTTCAAATCTGCATTCGAAGTACAAATACAATATAGCCGGATACTGCCCGGATATCCGTTGTAACTCTAATAAATACTTAAACTATGGGATTGTGTTCACTCGTCAGTGTTTTCATTGTAGTTATAAATAAAAAAAAAAAAACTTTCGTTCTCAATCAAATGCTATTAAAAATGGAAACAATAACACTGGACATAATAACTACTGTTACTTTATGCGTATGAAATAAGAAAATAAAGCAACCGATTTCAAAGTCATGAATTTTGCAGAACATCTAGAACAAAGCTTAAAAAACTTTTTTCCAAAAATAATTGACAAAATTTTTGTTGTGAGTTGTTATGTAAATGAAGGCTAGAAGCTACCCTGCAGGAAGCCTGTCGCCATATGGCCCCATGTCTATATTGACGTCAATATAGACAAGAGAACTAGTTCCAACGTCAACAGTATTTACGGGCGGTGTCATTAAAGAAACTGTACTGTCAAGAGGTATAGTTCATCTTTATTGACCATGTCAACAACGTGTCTCCTTATAAAGCGAAAGAGTACTACACTTTGGTCTACATAATAGTACCGACGTCAATAGTTCGTCAATAGTTCGTCAATAGATTTCGGGCTACTGTTGACATTCAATGACAACTCAATATTAAATGTCAATAACGCAAAGCATTGCGACGGGTATAACTTGTCAGTAGTACTGTTGACGCAGTCAGTAGAGAAAGAGTATAGATTCACTATTAACATTTCCTGCAGGGTATATTCGACTTGATAATAAATACATACATATACATATAAAAAAAAAAGCAAGTAAAAATACATTTTAGTGACCCAATTAATAAATCAAATAGGGTGGGACATTCTGTTCCGATGCAGATACCATCACTGATCGATTTCACAGCACTGCATTTTTATATAAAAGCACCGGTATCCTATCGGCAACAAGCCACATACATGAATGCATGCCTATTAAAAGCTAAAATTTGCATAATCGAATTTTACAGATATGCATAAAAGCATCAAAATTTTTGCTGCTGCATTTAAATGTCATGTACGAAAACGATTTCTGCATCAAATAATCTTGGGATGCATTGAATAATAGAATGATTCAAAATAAAAAATTTTAAAAATTAAATTAAAATTATTCTTCTATTTTATTAGCATGTTTCCATATTGAATTAACATAGTGAATTAACCATATGGATTAGAGTCTGTAAAGCATCTGCATCAAATCTTATCAACATTATTATTTGATTTTAGTCTCCTGAACCAATATTTTCAATAATAATCGTAATTATACGCTTGTAAATGTCCGAAATAACTCTAATTCATTTAGTTAATTCGCTATGTGGAAACATGCTATATGTATTTTCAAAGTTAAGAAGTAGTTGAAAGAATGTTTTGAAATTTTTTCGAATCTTTAGCAGAGAGATGCAACGAATATCTGGTTACTATCCGGTATCTGGTATCCGGTATATTCGGTCAAAAATTAACTATTCGGCCAGGTACCGGATATTTACTATTCTCTATCCGGTCGGATATCGGATAAAAAATTTTTTTTTTTTAATTATTTCAACAAATGCTGGTGATGACACCCACTCTTAAGAGCGCGAAGGATAAGGATTTTCGCCTGCAATTATTTTTTTATAAGTATGTCTCGTCTCCTCATATTTAAAGCAATAACGGTTTTTGGATAGCAACGAAACTACAGCTGCCTAATAGGCTGTTCATACTGAGCCTAAAAGCGCATTTAGCCGAAAAGCTGAATAGAAAACTGAAACCTAAATAAATGCAAGTTAAAAGCTACATTTAGTCCGATGCAACCCTGAGATTTTAAATAAACTTTACACATCTACCATTTGACACTTTAAATAAGTGGCAGTCGCGCATTGTTGTTTGGATTATTTTCGCTCCGCACACAGGACAATCTGACTGAATCCGCTGAAAGAATAAAAAAAATTGAAGAGGACAAGGAATCCTTGGTCTGCGTCCGCAGATAAGGTTTTACTGGAGCTGTGGGAGCAAAAAATGAACGACCGTAAAAACAGCCACATACGGCGATTGAGTAACTCCTTTTCCGTTACACTGTCAACTAATTAGAACCTGAAAAGGTTTAATGCTTCAAATTTTATTTATGTATGTTGCGCTCCCGAAAACGAGAATTGCCAATAAAAAAAAAGTACTTTCGCATTGGCAAAAAAAAATTCAAATATCCGGTGACCGGATTGACCGGATTTCAGGCTATTCGGACTCGCATCTAGCTGGATATCCGGTATCCAGCCATATCACTATCCGTTGCATCTCTAGTCATTCAGTTTGGGAAATTCTTTGACATTTTTGAGAAAGTTACAAGTGAATATTGCATTGATAAATAATATATAGTGTATGGATAGCTAATGGTGGTTGTGTGTGTTAATTTAGGTTTTATTGTTGTGGTTTTTTTTTTTTTTTAAATTTAAATTCGAAAAATTATATAAAAATAAACAAAAAGTAAATGCATGCTTACACAGTTAATATTTTTCGATTTTTGAAATCAAATAATTTGTCCAATCCCTTGTAAGGCCACACAACACGCACTCACACACGCACAGATTTAATTCGGAAAGGGTTTTTGAAATTGTTGTGGCCAGAGCGCTTGATACGTCCCAGTGCGGATAATTTAGGCGTTGAATTGTCTTTCCGAGTTTTCGGCAGGAGCTTTGTGCGTTGTGCTGATAATGATGCACCAATTGACGTCTCCAGTCACTGGTACTCCGACTCCGATTCCGATTCCGACTCCTACTCGTAACTGTTATTGATTTATTAATTTTTCTTCTTCGTCTTTTATTGATTTTTAATATAAGTATTTCTATATTGGCGCAGTGTAGGTGCGTGTGTGTCGGTCGTTAAAGATTAATTACGATGTAGAACGAACAATAACAACGACAAATACGACATGGATTGCAACATAGGCGATCGAAGAGACATATTGGCAAATATATAAAATAAAATAGGTACGCAAAACGGTGGTGTGGAGAATCAGAAAAATTAATTTCACAAAGTGAATTTTTCAAATGAACGTAAATTACATATAGACTGTACTGTGCTTTGGTTGTTGTTGTGTTTTGTGAATGTTTTTTTTTTTGTTTTTAAACTGAATGAATTTGAAATTTCTTGTAATTCTTTTTTTTTTTTTAAACTTTCTCTCTTAAATAAAAATTGATAATGAAGAATTTTTGGAATTTTTTCACTTTTTTGAAGTAAACGAATTAAAAAAATAAATAAATTTTTCCTTTTCTTTTTGAATTTTTTTTTTTTTTTTTTTTTTTTTTGCAAGTTTAAAGTTCTTTTAGTTATAAATCGCTAACCGTCTTCTGGGGCGAAGATGTGTATTGCTGGTTGTTATTGTTGCTTCGATGTTTGAAGCTGTTGCGATAATGGGAGATTTTGGTCTTGCTGGTAATTCCAAACGATAGCACTGCTTTTCTTGTTGTGCTCGTTCCTTTTCCTGTCGAGCTTTCAGCTCAACGATGTTTCTTATGCGAACGGAATTGCGAACTTGAAAGAGCCTAAAATCATATTAAGAAGATTATTATTTGGCAATTACATATTTTCGATGATATTTTGTTTATTATTAACCCATTTTCTACCGCAAAACAATAAAAAAAAGACATTAATTTTGTTCGAAAAATCAAACAGACGGTAGAAAATGGGTTAGTGAATAATTTTAATATATATACAATATTAAATATGTATATACAATATATTTATATTATTTTATATATAACAATATACAAAAACAAAAAAAAAAAAAAAAAAATTAATTAAAAAAACATGCAAATAATTCAATTACCGTTCATACATAGAGTACAAAAGAGTCATAGTCATATTGGTTATTAAATAGCAAAAGCAACTATAAATAAATTATGGATTTTAGTATATAAATAAATTTATACAAATATTGTGTCATGGCTCTGAGTCAGAAGAATTCAATATGATGTTCGTAGTCGAATTCTTCTTAAAATTTCAACGAGCAAGTCCATTGATAAATAGACCTGAATTGAATTGTCTCGAAGAAGCTTCTTGTAAAAAAAAAAAAAAAAAAAATTAAACTCCAATCGGAGTAAAATTCGGAGTCTTCTTTTCATTTTATTTGAAATTTTGGCACACATAATGTGTAGAATTGAAGATAGGAGATAGAATGTGGAAACATTGAACTTTAGAGCCAAGAATAACAATGATGGGTGAGAAATCATGATGAGGACTAAAACGCCACCAAAAATTTTCAACGTCGGTAAGATTGCATAAAATTTTTTAGATGATACCCCTCTATATCGCTCTCTTTCTCTTTCTCTCACTCTGCGAGTTCGAGTCCGAGTCCGCTTTCAAATAAATCACCTTAATTACCTTGAATGCTCTTGAATTCAATTACAAGAGTTGCGAGGAATTCAATTCGATTCGATTCGATTCGATTCGGTTGGAATTATTGCACTCCAATTGAGTGTGTTTGCCTCCAAGTGAGAAAGGATAAATTTTCTTTATATACCGAAGGATATTTACATTCATTTTCAATTTTTCGAAAACTTTTCACATTCAGTTCTCTATGTTGATCGTCGTAAGCATAAGGATATTTGAATATTGTTAGGAAAAAAAAAAAATTATGGCATATTAACGATGCTTTAAAGTTTTAAGTTGAGATTAAAATAAAGCAAATTTTGTTATTTTTTTTTTTTAATTATAATTATTATTAGGCAAAGCAAAAAATTGTCCACTTTATCAAAATTAGTTAGGGACACGAGCTACTTGAATATTGTATATTGAATGCATGAATGGAGGAACTTTCTAAAAAGCTAACGAGCAGCTAAGGAAGACTATCGCGTTCTTAGTCTTTTTTTTTCGGTTTTTTTTTTGTTTTTACTTACTTTCTTCGACGTAAACGTTCGCGTTCCCGGAATAATTGTTGCAATTTTGGTAAAAAGTTCTCTTCGAGTATATGATATAACTCACGCTCTTTGGCATTCGATGATGATTTAAGTTTACTTGCTAAATTCTGCCAGTCCTCCTCGGTGAAACAGATCACTTGCCATACAGATCCGTTTCCTGGCCTTGTGCTGGCACTCGTCGAACCGGCCGCTTTATCCTCACGGTACAAACGAGTGCCGTAAAAATACCAATAACTCGAATTCTTCGAGTCGCAGCCCAATGGCTCGACGCGGAGGCTATCCGCTTCCAAATTGTTTAATACTCGCTGAACATCATCCGAGTCCAAGCGAAAATGGCAAAGATCATGTAATATCTGTAAACGATTACGTACGGATAAACTTTGAAAATCGACGTCAGTATCGAAGTGATTTTCCGTATTATTTATGCGACATTGTTGGCGTAGGAAACGCCTCAAGAACATTTGATAATTACTGTGCGTGATTTCCTTTGAAACCGAACGCAACGAATCGCAGCCCTTCAACAAACGCACAATCAATTCGGGAACGAGGGCAATCTGATCTTCGGTACCATCCGAAAGCAAAGCTGACTCAAGATCCTGAAATTATCGAAAACACCAGAAAAAACGAAAAAAAAAATGAAATAAAGAAAAAAATTTAAAAAATTAAAATTAAAATTAAAATTAAAATTAAAATTAATAATTAAATTAAAATTAAAATTAAAATTAAAATTAAATTTAAATTAAAGCAAAGACAAAAAGGAAAAACAGAAATGGAAAAGCCATTGCCATCATCGGATAGACAATGATGAGAAAACCAATAAATCAGATGTGAATGAACTCGAAACGATTTGATTCTATCGTGAACTTACCTCGATATCAATATCTGGTAAATCAAATGCGGAACTAAAAAGCGAACAAAAATGAGAAACGCACGGTATCTCCCACCATGATTGAATGTCTGAAAATTATTTGAAAAAACCAAAGAAATTCATTAAAAAAAAAAGATAGCAAACAACATAAAAACATTCCAAATAAAGTAAGTTTTTAAATAAATTCAAATAAACCGATAACATAAATGAAAATATAAATTAAATTGAAATTGAAATGGAAATTGAAATTGGAATTAAAATTGAAATTGAAATTGAAATTCAAGGAAAAAGATAATGAAAATCAAAGTGAAAGAACCGCTTACCTAAAAGTGCGATGAAAGTAGAAACCATTTATGTTCGCTAATTAATTTCTCTAATTTGTATTTTTTTGTTTTTAATATTGATTGAATTTTTTCCTCCAGTACTCCTTTAATCAAGGGCTTTTACAGTTATTAGATCATACTTGAATAACGGGTAGTTAAATTGGAATATTGCTCTACCCGTATCCTGCAATAAGACATTTCAATCAATATTTGGATATTCTTGAAAAAATGATTTTTTTTTCTTTCTCTTTAACATTATGATTTTTATGCTTTTTAAATTGGCCGCAGGGCCCCCGGCCCATATGGCCATTCAATATACCTATTCAATATTAACGTCTCTTTTATTTCGAAACTAATCTTAATAGACTTAATAAATAGATATTTATATTTATATATAAGTATATAAATTTTTCCCGTCTGTATTCATTTTTAATTATAATTTTTTTTTTTTTTTTTTTTTTGGTGCTTCTTCAATATGTTATCTTTGATTTTAATATATTTTACAAAAGCAGTTATCGTAACGATATTCGAACCTAAAATCAGGGTCTGTAATCGTTATAATTTATATACAATTTTGTAACTAAAAAAATTAATGAAAAAAAAATTTTCCAAGGCTAAAACCGTCCACTATGCTAAAAATTATGAACAGCCTAAGGATAGTGAATTGATGCAACATTGGGGTTGGCACAATAGACTCATCATGGAACGCGGTGCGCATAACTCCCCAATTACAATAATAATAATATTCCGAAGTTTTTCTCGATGGTGCGGGTCAAAACTTTTGATTAAACAGCCGGTATGAATTGAAAGAGTCTTACCGGGGTTAAGGAAAGGTGTGCGGCATCCTAGGGTTTTAAACAATTAAACATTTAAAAAATAAAACCAGTAAGGTTTGTTATAGACAGGCGATTATGACAATAAAATATCCGACACAGACACACATGTTTAAATAATTTTTAAATCACGCCCAAAAAACAGGACCACTAACAAAGAATATTCAAGAGGTTTTTAAGGCCATTAGCGGCCCCATATACCGACTTTTGTTAAAGGGTATAGCACTATAAGCATAGTGATTCTGCCCCGGAAGCCGATTTCAACTTTAGTTGTTTTGCTGTTCAGGTAAATGCAAAACATTTAATTTTCGGAAAGTTTTTGCTCTCGATCCCCTATAGTGCTTGAATATCCTTGAAAAAGGGGGTTTTTTAGAGAAAATTAAAAAAAAAAAATCATATCTAAGACAACTATAAAGATAGAATGTTCATTCAAAATCCCATATATAGAAAACTACTCAGAAAATATAAACAAAAAAAATTTTTCAGGCAATTTTGCTAAAACCAATACATGCTCCCGTGGAAGGATATTTTTCCATGACAATTTTTGTTGTTGTTCGAGGTATGCTACTATCTTAATTAAAATTCTCGAAAATAGAGTTTTATATCAGAATTAAGTATGCTGGGCTTCAATACGCTCAGGCGCCTGCAACATCCTTAAAAATGGCAAGTTTAAAAAAATGTTGCATACTTCTCGGGTATACCTGTGATTGGTATGCATCAAGATGATTTTTCCGCATAGTCATATCATGTGAATTTGTGTAACAAACAACAAAGAAGAATAAAAAATTGCTTAATCCTACAGAAAAATCGAACCACATTTCAAATATTCCCTAATTCCACTTAAAAATCCAACTCAAATAAAAATTTCAAAGCAACTAATCTATGAAATATGTAAACAAAGCAATAAAACCCGAAAGTGAATAAAATCGATCTGCCTGTTTACCTGGAACTGGAGAAAAATTCACCCCTGCATTTTTAAAAAATACCAGGATTATTTAATCTTCCTCACTGTCTGAATTTATTACAACTGTGACTTCAGTTTCATCAAAAATGTTTATGAAAAGGGTCTGGTCGGTTCGGGAAAGGCTTGCGCCACCCTGAAAGGATTTTTAAACTTTTGTTGATTTTTCGATCGGTGCCATCTAAAAACACTGTTTAGGTTTCCATTTTGAATAGTCATTGAGATATCCTTGTAAATCCTTTTTTAATAAGCCTTTTTTTCAAAATTTTATATCTCAAAAACTAATTAAGATAAGAAGATGAGAAAAACGTTGGCTAACGATTGCTAATAATAACAGGAAATAAAAAATATTTGTTTTTAATTTTTACACTGAGAAAATTTTTTCCACAAAACTAAAAATAAAATTTTAACAATTTTTTTCAGTGTATTCCCAGCTTGGTGTCGCGCTCTACAAATTCGTTTTAAAAATACCCCTAATACAAATGTGCCCAATATGGTAAGTACTGGATATTAGTACTAGAGCATCTATGTGCACTTGAAATTTTTGAATATCTCACTGCTCCGCCATTTAATTTGAATGAAACTTTTTTTTTAATGAAAGCAAATACTGCAATAAAAAATCTCTAAAAATGGAAATTTTCTGTGAAAATGTTAGCAGAATTGTGTATCCGGTTTTCTCCAATCGCTGCATTTTCAAATTTGCATTCGAAGTACAAATACAATATAGCAAATTTTTAATGTGAGGTATCCGGCGGCTGGATATAGATGGTATCCGGTATCCGGCCGGATAGTAAATTTAAGGCCCGATACCAGATATTGGCCGGATATCCGTCGCAACTCTAATATATACGCTCAAATTCTAAGTTTCATTGAAATATTTCGAAAAAGTCCGATTTTGAGGCAGTTTTGAGATTTTTGTGACAGACCCTAGTACTGGAGGTACCCTTAATAATGGACCGATCGAAAAATGTTTTGGGGAGGATGTTAATGGCTATGGCAGGGAAGCATAAGTGCCAAATTTCGTTAAAGTCCCATTTGAATTTCGGGTGTCGGAGATAATTTTCGATAATTTTCGGCCACGCCCACTTTTCCAATTTTTGGAAATTGAATAACTTGGCCTTAAATATGTTCAACTATCAAATTTCATCAAAATATCTTGAAAAACTTCGATTTCGAGAGCAGTTTTTGTGATTTTCGTAACAGGCCCTAGTACTGGAGGTACCCCGAAAAATGGTCCGATCGAGTCCATTCTCGTACTTGATGATGAATGAATTTATTGGTGTTTGTCTATGGAACTTAGTATCAGTATTTAGATGATCGTAAAATGGCCATAATAACCAGGACTCGGTGGAGTAAAAATTTTGTTCAACTCAGATAAAGTTAAGATTCAAATCGATTTTTAACTTCAATATGAATTTTTTTTTTTTTCTGAAGTGAGAAAAGCGGTTTGAAGTTCAAATCCGTTAAACTTGTTCGCAAAATTTGGTTCAGAATTTTGTTTTTGTCCCATAAAGTATACCTTAAACTTACAAAAGACAACAAAATCCGATCCCTGATTATCATTTTAAGCCTTTATAAACGGAGCTTAATTAAGTCCTTAAAGATATCCGCACACCTTTTTAAAACCTTTCCGAAGATGTACATAAATGAGCAAACCTAAAAAAAAAAAAAAATTCACATATTTGTTACTATCAGAAACATTCGGAATATTTAAATTCATGCTATTGGGTGCTGAATTTTAATATTTTCTATTTCCCTAATAATACCCAAAAAAAAAAAAAATATAAAAAAAAATTTTTTTTATTTCAAATGAAAAGAAAAACATCGACAACTGCAGCCGATTTCGATGCCTCGCAACCGACGCTCGAAGAAAATGCTTCAGAGCCGCCATTTTGTAAAAATGATTTCACTCGTTCTTAGGTATCCTCCCACCTGCAAACGACTCATCCATACTATCTGACACGCACACACACACATACACACATTTACACATGCAAACAGGAACACCATCCCAATCAATGCTTCACCTGGAAGGAATTCTTCGAAATAAATCCAATGTGGGCAATTCCACAGGAAACCTTCCCACCCATGCCAAACGTTTTCAAAATTTTAATTCCCTCAAAATCGCGTCCTTTTTAAAAGCTTTTATTTAACTTCACTTGTATGTATGTATGTATGTATGTATGTATGTATGTATGTATGTATGTATGTATGTATGTATGTATGTATGTATGTATGTATGTATGTATGTATGTATTTATGTTCGGGAGGAGTCTTGCTGCTCATTTTTCAAGGAGATATATTTAACCGATTGAGCTAAAATTTTGTGTATACGTTAACTTTGGATGACCATACATTATAAGCTGTGTGACGTCATTCGAAATCCAATATGGTGGACCATCCAAGATGGCGGAATTGCTATTTTTAATGCATTTCTCCAATATAGGTATCAAATGAAATGGCTTGTTGAGAGTAATTCGAAAAAATATGCGACGTCATTGCAAATCCAACATGGCGGAACATCCAAGATGGCGGAATTCATGTTTATGCATCTCAATAGTATAAATGAAACTTTTGAGAGTATTCAAAAAATATGACGTCATTCAAATCAAGCGGAACATCAAGATCGAATTTTTCTACTGTATTATAAATCATAATACAGAGGTTTTCATTGCCCATACGCTTCTTAATGTATAACAACAATGTTTACCTCTCGTTCAAAATTTGTAAAACGAAACATATAAATTTGACAACGATTGCAAATATGCATCTCTTTTAAGAGACAAAAAAAAACAAATAAATTAAAAGCAATCAAAATTTAAAAAAAAAAGCTTTTATTTAAAAGCTCTAAAAAGAAGAAAATAAAATTTTCCTTTAAAAATTTAACTTGCACCCTATATCCTTATTACACACAATTTATATGATCATAAAAGCTTTTCGCAAGGTCTGCGTAGGTTCATTTACACAAGTGAATCGCGTGACAAGCTTTTATGATCATATAAATTGTGTATAATGAGGATATAGGAGTGTTCACAAAGGCGTGTTAAAAACTTTGGGAAGTCGGAAAATCGGATAAATGCGACTTCTAAAATATTTTTTAAAATTTTTTTGTAGCTTGCACAACTTTTTAAGCAGTTAAAATTTTCCGGTTTTTCCGACTTTCTTATTTTCCGACGCCTTTGTGAATACCCCTTATAAGTTGAAAGTTAAATTTTTAAAGGAAAATTTTATTTTCTTCTTTTCAGAGCTTTTAAAAAAAAGCTTTTTTTTAAAAAATCTTGGCTTTTAATTTTTTAAGAATTATTATGATATATGAAATATGTATCTATGTATATATAAAAAAAAATGAGTGTCACGGGAGGGACCGTATTCATGGAATTACCAATGTTCGATTTTATCGATTTTTAAATGAAATTTTTAAACTCCAACTTTACTATGATTGAATACTAGAAAAAAAAAAACCATTCAGTTTTCAGTTAATAGTGGCATTGAACTATTATATTAACCCATTCGCTGACAAAAAAAAATTTTTTTTAAAGCTTCAAAACCATTTAAGCGATGGGATTAATTGTTGTACCATCATTTTAAGCCTTTAACTATGGACGCGCGGTGCAGTTTGTGATATGATGATCCGAAAAGTACGTCCGATTGTTATATCGTTTGACTTAGTTTAAAATAATTACATTTTGCATTAAAATTACAATTATTTAGTAACTCTTCCAATGGATAAAAACAAAAAATTAAAGAATAATTACTTAATGGTTTACATTCAATTAGCAAGTACTGCCAAGAACCAGCCCTCCTCGAAAGTAAAAATTTCGTAACAAAAAAAAAAAAAAAAAAAAAAAAAAAAAAAAATTAAAGGTTTAATATATTTAAAGAACTTCAATATCAATTTCATCAAACCCGAGTTAGATAAACCACATTAAGTCCATTTTATTGGCCATGGTTAAGCTATACTTTGAATATGAATCTTTTACGTCACGAGTTATGAGCAAAAAAATTCCATCCATCTTCCATCTGCCATTTTGAATTTTCCCTTTTCCCAGAACTAAGAAAAATGTATCTGATATGCAACAAGCGCCCACACGCTTCAGCGACCCACATAAAATGGCGGGCGGGATTCAACAGATACATCCCCAATCGTATGGCGAAAATTTTTTACAAATCGCAAACATATTCTCTTTTTTGCATAGACGAGGAGGGGAGATAGAGACAAGACTCACCTTAATTCAGGGAAAACGCTATCTACATCAATTTGACTCAATCAAGAAAATTTTTGGTAGCGAACCCGTTAGTCCATTGTCAAGGTCCTTATATTCGAAAAAAGCGGTGAAGATTCGTTTTTTTTTGCTTTTTTTTTTTTTATAAAAAAAATGGGTTTTTTTTTGACTATGAAAAAAAAAATTATGTTTGAAAATTATTTTTAAAAAACTTAAAAAATATTTAAAATAGATCACTTTTGTTCTTGCTGTCCTTCGATGGACGTTCAAGAAATGTTCCACAAATAATTAAAAATATCGAAGAAAAAAAAAAGAAAAAAAAAAAATTTAAAGAAAAATTTTTAATCATCGAAATATTTCCATGAAAAATTGAGGAGGACAGAAAAATATATATTTACCAGGATTTTTGGAGCTTCCAGGATTGTGTTTTTAGTGAAATTAATTAAATAATTAATTAATTTTTACTTTATTCACTTTCTTTAATAAATTATTATTATTATTTTATTATTATTTATTTGTTTTTTTTTTTTCAATTGTCTATGCACTTTCCATATGAGATTGAGTTCTGTGCTAACAAACAAAACAAATGTCGATGGCGAACTAAAGAAAACTAATGGCAATCGAAAATTTCGTTTAAATATATCCTTGCAAATAGATTTGTGTGGGAGGAAAATGTAGAGATTTCTAAGAAAAAAAAAAGCTTTAAAAGCTTTTTAAATGAATTAAATGAAATTGCAGGAAATTGCAATTGCAGAAGCCGCCTCCTCGCACATCGCACGACCTGAAAGCTTTTCCCAAAACACTGCAAACACTGCAAACACTGGTTGCACGCAGCAGTTTCCTTTTTTCAATTCATATCTCACACAGAACATCTCATAATGAGATGCTTCATTCTTGGAGGTCACTTTCGAACGCTCTCGAACGTACGAACGTTCCAACTCTCGAGCTTCTCGAATAGGTAAATGATTTATAAACTTGAGAGCGCACACATAACCCAGCCACTTGTGTATTCTTGACGAGCTTGTTTCAAATTTGCGAAACGCAATTCCAATTTGTCATTTGCAGTTGAAGCCATCTTTTAAAGCCCTTCACATTAGAGCTTTCACCTGATGCATCGCGTAGCTGTGTGTGTGTTTGTGTTCGTGTTTGTGTGAGTGAGCGTTGTGCATTGTACATGCGTAGGCTTGAGCGGGAGCGCGTGCATATACACATCCAGGTCCATTTTCCGATATACACACGAATTGCACTCGAATCAACGAGAATGGCGGAAAAATTCTGTATTTTTGCCTTTTTTTCCTTTTTTTCCCCTTTTCATCCTTTTCTATTTTCTTTCTTCTTGCCTTTCTATTTTTCTTTGCCTGCAGAAATATGTGGGTTGAAGGATGGGCGAATAATATGTGGACCATAGGGACGCAAGTTAAAATCCAGAACAATATTTTTATTAGCTTTAACCTATGTCCTGATTTGTAGTTGGTCCTTAAGCTCCTACAAAAAATCATGAGGTTCATGTGGTCCTCAAATATTAGGTGTAGTAAAAAGAAATCCATTATTTTTCCAATAGATGGCGTGTTTTATCTGCATCTCGCGTTGTATAAGTCCGATCGTGTTCCGCTAGGGGGCATTAGAAAGATGACAGTTCCTACTAAAAAAGCTTTTTTGACACTTTTTTGATTGATTGAATCAGTTTTGTTTGAGAGCTTGTCAAAGATGGACATCAGCAAAGAGAAAATTCGCTACATTTTACAGTTTTTCTTCGATAAGGGAGAAAACGCAAGCCAGGCGGCTGAAAATGTGAATAGCGTTTATGGACCTGATACTGTAACAGCCAACCATGCGCAATTTTGGTTTCGTCGATTCCGTTCCGGTAACTTCGATGTCAAGGATGCACCACGCACTGGAAGGCCAATTGTCGAAAATGTCGATAAAATCATGGAAATTATCGAGTCCGACCGTCATGTTAGCACTGTTTCGATTGCAAAAGAGCTAAAGATTGCACAAAAAACCGTTTGGAACCATTTGAATAAGGCTGGATACACAAAGAAGCTCGATGTATGGGTGCCACACGAGTTAACGCAAAAAAACCTCATAGACCGAATTTCCATCTGCGAATCGCTGCTGAACCGCAACAAAATCGACCCATTTCTGAAGCGGTTGGTGACTGGTGATGAAAAGTGGGTCACTTACGACAACGTCAAGCGAAAACGGTCGTGGATGAAACACGGTGAACCGGCGGAAACGGTGGCCAAGCCAGGATTGACGGCCAGGAAGGTTTTGCTGTGTGTTTGGTGGGATTGGCAGAGAATTATCTACTATGAGCTGCTCCCATACGGCAAAACTCTTAACTCGGAACTCTACTGTCAACAATTGGACCATCTGAAGAAAGCAATCGCCCATAAGCGGCCAGCTTTGGCCAATAGGAGAGGAATTGTGTTCCATCAGGACAACGCCAGGCCACACACATCGATAGTGACTCGCCAGAAGCTCCGGGAGTTTGGTTGGGAGGTTCTTCTGCATCCACCTTATAGTCCGGACCTGGCACCAAGTGATTACCATCTGTTCCTGTCCATGGCGAACAATTTTGCTGGTGAAACATTCGCTTCAAGAGAGGCTTCTGAAATTCGACTGTCTCAATTTTTTGCTAATAGGAACGAGGGCTTCTATGAGAGAGGCATAATGAAATTACCTTTAAAATGGCAACAAGTTTTCGAACAAAACGGCGCATATTTGACCTAAATCGGGTCATTCTAACTATCTTAAATAAAGCCCTCAATTTAATGCAAAAATAATGGATTTCTTTTTACTACACCTAATATATACAGTATATATAAATATATTCATATTTCGTATTGTACATATATAGCTGTATTTGCGCAAAAACCCAGTCCTAGTGACTTCGGAGCCGGAATGCATGCTATTTCCGGTGACACTTTCTATGACATTTACACAGGAGCTGACAGGGACTTCAGCGGTGACATTATCACCGGAAGATTAGAAAATGTCACTGGTCATGCTAGGGGATGTGATGGCGAAAAAAGCATTTGAGAGCAGCACATATTGCTCTCTTTCTCTCTAAATTGTCAATTTATAGAAATCAGTTTGATAACTCTCTTCTTTGCCCTCTCTTTGAATGTTTCGAAAATTTTTAAAAATCTATTTTTAACAATTTTTGTTCGCCTCTGCCAGGGATCGAACCCGCGATCTTCGGATTCTGAGTCGAGCACTCATCATTTACACCACTTCATGCTAACGCTGAACTGACGCTAAAACCTTATTTAAATTTCAGTAGCCAATGAGAGTCAAGCACATGAACAGCATCCCTCCACGATGACATGTCCTCCAAGATGTCATGCATGACAATGTCACCTATATGTCATCGATGACATCATTGGTGACTTTGTCATGCAGGAGATAATTTTCCGCTGGGAAATGATAACAGCTTGAGGAACACTTAAAATGTCTTCAGAAAATCGTGTGGCTTCTTGTCTCAGATTGAATTTTAGTTCATTCATAACTTTTTTCGTCGAAGAACTCATTGATTGCAAAAATTCCTTTTTTTTTAAAAAAGGGGACCTGTTTATATAACGCTTAACCCTAATGTGAGTAACAAGGCACTCGGGTACCTTTTCCGTTTTCAAATGTAGGTACTTGGTTTTGTAAGTATTAGGAAGGGATCTAAAAAAAAAAAAAAAACAATGCCTGGGAGAATATATTGTCTTATATTTTTTGCATATGTATTAATCAAAAATGCTCATTTAGTTTGTAGGGTACCTTAACCCGGGTATCTTGGCATTCTATTGAAAGTATTTTTTTACGCTTACTAAACAATTGGAAGTAATTTGCGCCCGCAAACAAAAGGCTTGGATCCAAGTGTTGGAATTTATTTGGAATTCAAGTGTAAATAACCAAAACGGCTCCCTTTTTATTCAATTGGATTTCAGATTGGAAAACATATAAATCCAAGCAATCGAATTAAATATTTTCCAAGCCTAAACAAGCAGTACCAAACCGATTTAGGCGGGTTGGGTTAAATCCCCGCTGCGGCGAGGGTTTTTTTTTTTTTTTTTTTTTTTTTTTTCTTTTTTGAATACTTAGGAAGATAATATAACATTTAAATAATATTTCAAAACTTAGAGGAATATCTAGCTTTCATCCAAACATTTATGGAAAAAAAAAAATTTTTTTTTTTAAAGCACATGTGTATATGTGTATGCATTACGTTTCTGAAGACCGGATATGAACCTAAATTTATAACTGCCAACTTCCTTTCTCCCCTCTAAGTGTATCAAATTTTACCTCAGATATCTTTCTACGTCCCAATTTTTCCACAATCTTTTTTCGCCCGCGACAGGAATCGAACTCGAGCCCTCCAGGTTACAAATCGCAACACGCTCCCATTACGCTACCGAGAGATCTCATTCGCGCGTGCTAGAATTAATATATTAACGTTCGAAGAAAATCGAACTGTAGACACCTCGTATGCATGTACGATGTATGTACGTATTGGCGAAGTACTTGAGAAATTTAACGTTTCCCAAACACATTTGGAAAGCGTTTGTGAAATGTTTGCGAATTTAATATAGCACATATCGTCGGCTTAAAGTGTAAACCTGCTAAGTCCACTTTTAACCGATTCCGACTTTTCGATGTCAATCGAAAGAAAAAAGGACACTGCATCGTCAGGCAAAAAAATATTTTTTAATTTCAAATTCTAAATACGAAGAAATTGGTGATGAGTAAAACTGCTAAGTCCAACTGTGGTCAAAGTTCACAGCTAACACCAACATGTGACTCCAAGTAGACTTTCTATGGTGCACAGAATCGAATTTAGAAGAGACTTCATATAGGAACTAAATAAACCATCCATATTTTGGGTCTCCTTCCCTACTTTGAATTCTTGAAAAAAAAAGTGTTTTTTGTTTACCCTGTAAAGTTTTGAAATTTTTAGTTAGCAGGTTTACACTTTAAGCCGACGATATATGCTTGGAAAAAGTTTGGAAAATTTATTGGAAACAAATGAATAGTAAGCACCTTTGTAAAAAGTTTATGTACATGTTTGCTGGGTATAGTCAGGCGAACAATAAAATACCCGACATAGACACACATGTTTAAATAATTTTTGAACCACGCCCAAAAAACAGGACCACAAGAAAGAATATTCAACAGGTTTTTAAGGCCAATAGGCCCAAGGGGCTCCAATACCCACTTTTTTTTAAATTTCTTTATGAAACCCGCCCCTTTGCCACGCCCACTTTTCAAAAAAAAAATTTTATACCCGACACACTCTGTGTCGAGGGTATATTGCGTTTGTTGGGTTGTGTGTAACACCCAGAACCAGTCGAGATAGACTATACAAAATATATATAGAAATGATCAGCGTCACCAGGAGATTCGATTTAGACATGTCCGTCTGTCCGTCTGTCTGTCTGTCTGTGTGTCCGTCTGTCTGTCTGTCTGTATACAGTTATCTTATCGAAGGAGTTGAGCTATCTTGAAGAAATTTGGTATGCGTGCTAACGGGGACATGAGTAAGAGCAAGTTCAAGAATGGACCCGATCGGACCATTTTTAGGGTACCTCCAGTACTAGGGTCTGTTACGAAAATCACAAAAACTGCTCTAAAATCGAAGTCCTTGAAGATATTTTGATGAAATTTGATATTTGAACATGCTTAAAGGCAAGTAATACGATTTCAAAAAATTGGAAAATTGGGCGTGGCAGAAGGGCGTTTTTCGAAAATTCTCTCCTACACCCGAAATTCAAATGAGACTTGAACGAAATTTGGCACTTATGCCTCGTATGTAGCCACAAATATCCTCCCCAAAATTTTTGGTTTTGGAATTTTTGCGACAGACCCTAGTACTGGAGGTACCCTTAATAATGGACCGATCGAAAAATGTTTTGGGAGAATGTTAATGGCTATGGCAAAGAAGCATAAGTGCCAAATGTCGTTAAAGTCCCATTTGAATTTCGGGTGTCGGAGACAATTTTTGAAAAACGCCCTTCGGCCACGCCCACTTTTCAAATTTTTGGAATTTGAATATGTAACTTGGCCTTAAATATGTTCAACTATCAAATTTCATCAAAATATCTTGAAAAACTTCGATTTCGAGAGCAGTTTTTGTGATTTTCGTAACAGACCCTAGTACTGGAGGTACCCCGAAAAATGGTCCGATCGGGTCCATTCTCGTACTTGATGATGAATGAATTTATTGGTGTTTGTCTATGGAACTTAGTATCAGTATTTAGATGATCGTAAAATGGCCATAATAACCATGGCTCGGATTTTGTTGACTTTTATAAATTTAAAGCATACTTTATGGAGTAAAAATTTTGTTGTTACTCATGATACAAGAAAACAAGATAGCGCCACTTCAGTACCGCTATTTTGAGGCTCTCTCTGGGAGCCAAAAATTGAGTTTGTGACGTCACTGAGCGAGAAATTGTTGTTTCCCATGCTATTCAAAAAAGTAAAAAGCCGGTTTAACATGGGAAACAACAACAACGAATCGCGATTTTGAGTTTGTGACGATTCCTCTCTCAAGTGGCGCTATCTTGTTTTCTTGTATCATGGTTGTTACTCATGTCCCCGTGAGCACGCATACCAAATTTCGTCAAGATAGCTCAACTCCTTCGATAAGATAACTGTATAAAGACAGACAGACGACAGACAGACGGACAGACAGACAGACGGACAGACATGTCTAAATTGAATCTCCTGCTGACTCTGATCATTTCTATATACATTTTGTATGGTCTATCTCGACTGGTTCTGGGTGTTACACACAACCACACAAACGCAATATACCCTCGACACAGAGTGTTTCGGGTATAAAAAGGACATTTTGCAGCCAATGAATTCTTCGACGAAAAAAGTTATTGGTGAGCTAAAATCCAATCTCAGACAAGAAGGCAAACGAATTGTGATGACCTTTTAACGCTTTGTGATATATTGGACACAGATGTGTACATCGTTTTTGAATCCTTATCGTGAGGGAGTCGCTTGAACAATGCTACCACCGATTGTTTTTCTACAAACATGAGATTTATTTTCTTTTCCGGATATTCGTCATCTCCAGCTGTTTAATACCATCTCTAGTAATTATTAAAAACCCAAGTTTTTAAAGTGTTCTTGAACTTCGCATTTTTATCACCGCAGAGTTACGTAGTATTTTTTTGCACATAAAGTGCACTGAGCGAACGTAGCCATAACTTTTTTTTAAAGGGCGCATTGTTATTCACAGACCACATGAACCTCATGATTTTTTGTAGGAGCTTAAGGACCAACTACAAATCAGGACATAGGTTAAAGCTAATAAAAATCTTGTTCTGGATTTGAACTTGCGTCCCTATGGTCCACATATTATTCGCCCATCCTTCAACCCACATATTTCTGCAGGCAAAGAAAAATAGAAAGGCAATAAGAAAGAAAATAGAAAAGGATGAAAAGGGGAAAAAAAGGAAAAAATACAGAATTTTTCCGCCATTCTCGATGATTCGAGTGCAATTCGTGTGTATATCGGAAAATGGACCTGGATGTGTATATGCACGCGCTCCTGCTCAAGCCTACGCATGTACAATGCACAACGCTCACTCACACAAACACGAACACAAACACACACACACAAAGCTACGCGATGCATCAGGTGAAAGCTCTAATGTGAAGGGCTTTAAAAAATGGCTTCAACTGCAAATGACAAATTGGAATTGCGTTTCGCAAATTTGAACGAATCTCTTTCAGATGATCCCAGAATAAAAATATGTGCGGTTATATAAAACCGAAAAACCTTGAAAGTTCTTTAATGAAAACAAAAAAAAAAACAACAAAAAAAAACAAAAAAAAAAGGAAATCTTTAAAGCGAGTGAATATTTTTTTTTCTTTTTTTTATGAAATATCGCCACATATATCGTTTGAAAAACATTTAAATCGGTCATTTCAAGTCCATAGGAAAGAATTTTCCAGGAACCAATGAAAAAAGCTTCATCCTTAATCCAATGAGTTTTAAAGGACAATTTTTTTGTATCCTTAATTCAGTATTAAAGAGGAAGGAGTGTCTTAGCTTGTGTCCCCCTTCCAAAAAAAAAAAAAAAAACACATCTATCTTTCGAGCATTCCCACGTACGGGACAAATAATCAGCCCGATTCTAAATATTCCCGAGGGAATTTTTTCCTGCGGATATGAAAAAAATTCTCCCATCCGAAACACACTAGGAAGGTTATATGAAAGGAATCTTGAAATGTTTTTAAGGAAATTTCATCATATTGTTTCTTTACTTGACGCTAAGATTACTCCCTTTTTCCGCGGAGAAAAAACTTTAAGGAAGAAATTCCCGGGGGAAAAATCATTAAGAATAGGGCCGAATGTTTAAATGTTTAATTGGATGAAAAGATTACTTTAAATTTACTTATATTAAGATACTTAATAGGATATAAGGTGCCATTTGGGAAATTTTTGAGTAATTATATAAGTTTTTGTCGGTTTTTGACGGGACAAAAGTACTATTTTCTATAGAATGCTCCTATTGAGAAAACATTTTCGCCTAAAACAATGTATGTTGGTAAAAATTTAACTTAAAAGTTTGAAATCGTGAAATTACCGAGATTCATTTAATATTGTGTGTACATGATTTATGTAGAGCATATTCTTCTGACGCAAGATCTGAAGGACTTGAAGCGAACCTTTTCATACTATTTTTCGTTTATTAAACGGGACATGAACAATATCAGATTTCAGAACTGAAATGAAATGAACTGAAAAACTGTCTTCATTCTAAAAATTTCTTCAACTTTCAACTGCGACGACCGAACGGAAATGAAAAAAAATGAGGTGAAGAAAAAGGAGGAGGAAAATTTTCATCGGCATCCTTCCTCAAGCAAAATGAGCACGGCAAATTGCAAAGGGAAATCAGTTTCCTTTCAAGATTGCACATATTTTTCTTTTTTTTTTTTTTTTTTTTTTTTTGTAATATGGCATCATATTGTCGCATCAGCAGCAGAAAAAGGAACTTTAAATTTAAGGATCTAGCAATCGAAAAAATTTTGATAGAAAAATAATAAAAATTTAAACATCATATTGACCTCAAGCCCGAAGAAACTTCTTTCTCAAACAAATGATTAGAAAAAGGTCGAATAACACTGTGCTCGAATTTGGTACTTTTTTTTTACCGACAACATGGAGACAAATTGTTGCTAAATGTTGCTATATATTTATGACAGAATAATGACGATAACGTTAATTACTTGTATTTAGTAGAATTCCTGTCCAAAACTTCGCTGCAATCCCAACGGTAGTTGGTATTTTATAAGTGCTTCTTTCAATTTTATTCACATTTATTTAAAAAAAAAAATTGAAGCATACTTTTAGGGGAAGTGAAACTGTTGACATTCGATTTTTTTTTTTTAAATATATTTTTTTTTTCAAAAAAGAAACAATTCTCAAAAAGAACTTCAAGATTATTTAACAAAACGGCTTAATGGGAAAGCATATGACTAGGAACCGAGAGTTCTGAAGTTCAAGGCCAAAAAAAGTTTAATCGAAATAATATTTTTATTTCGGATTTTTTCTTAAGTTTCGGGTGGTGTGGAGTTCATCCGAAAAAAAAAAAAATTTATTTCTATTATACTTTTTTGGGCTTTGAACTTCAGAAATCTCGGTTCCTAGTCTTATGCTTTCCCATTAAGCCGTCTTGTCAAATAAAAAAACGGGTCCCAAAATCGAAATTAATTTTTGGAGCAAGTAAAATTTTTAAGTAAATAACAAAATTATGCTTGCATACTTTAGGGATTCACCTTTAAACGCGAAAATCTCGGTTAACTGAGCCAATCCCAAAAAAATCAATATCACTATTGTATTCAGCGCATTTTACTTAATATTTCCAGATATGAAAGCCGTCTGTCGGTTTTTTGAACTAGCACAGTGTAATTAAAGCAAAACTAAGGAAAAAATTGTTTTTCTATATGCTTTTCCTTCTTGTTGTTCTACATCTAAATCAGGGCTCACTCACACCTGCCTTCAAATGATTTTTTGTGAATCTTGAAAAGCTTTATTTCAAAAAAAAAAAAAAAAAAAAAAAACGAGAAGAAAAAAAAAACAAGGGGTGGTCGAATCAATGTACATAGCTGATACATAGTTTCTAAAATCCAGGGTTCGTTTCATAAAAGAAAAACATCCGATTGCATTGGTCGTATGCTTTATTTCGAATCTATTATCTATCGCTGTTGTTCTTTTTTTTTTTTTTTTTATTGAAAATTGTTTGTTTTTCCATCCTTTATCCTCTGGTATTATATCGACGTCAATATGAGAAGTGAATGTGCAAAATATTTAATCAAATTTTAATTAAATATTCGAAAATTTTGCAGCCATAAAGGGGGTTGGGGACTTGGGTATATGGGTAGGTATTTGGTGGGAAGGCGGTGGGGGAATTCTGGGTGCATACTCGTTGGGAGCTGCAATTCGCAATGATGGCGCATGTCTGTTCAGTATGCAATGTACATGCTAAAGTTTAAAAATAAAGCACATGATGGGCAAAAAACAAAAACAAAAACAAAAACCAGTGGGAAAGAATTCTCAATACATATTGCATTTTGAAACTATGGTTGACTGTACTTTTCATTGTTGCAGTAAAAGTTATTGCGTTTTAAATTGTTTCCTTCCGTTCTCTCGCAATTTTTTTTTTTCAATATCCATCAGCTGCAAAATATGCAACGAATAATTCGTTCGTTCGTTCGATGGTTCGTTCGTTCAACGCAACAAGTTTAATTTGGCTAATTTTCTTTTTCCTACAAACATCTTTTTATAGAACCTTGTTCAAAAAAAAAAAAAAAAAAAAAAAAGAGAGAGCAAATATTATCAACGGGGGTCCTGTGATGGTTATTGCAATAAAATGAAAAAAGATGCGCGGAAAAACCTCAGAGATACATAGATAGATACATGATTGAAATGCTGAAATTGAATTTGACTTGCATTTACGTCAAAGGAAAATAATAGGTCATATCTTGTGTATGTATTTGTTGTTGTCGTACAGAACGCTGGAAAGCATTCCCAGGACGAGCGTTTATACACATTTATGGAACTGCAGATATACATATTTATATTTAATATGAGTCGGTATATGTAGGTGTATATGGTGCACACATACCTACGACGAATGGAAAATTCCCAGAAAATTCTGTAGCCATTTTGTTTATGCAATATGCAGCATAGGATAGCATATTGAGCCCTAACCTCGAAATTGACGTAAGCAAAGAAAAAGCAAATTTTACAGGAGAGCGTTTTTTCTGAACTTATTTGCATTGACTTGGCATACAAAATATAAAACTTATATTGCAATATCTCCGTTAATATTGATCTTATCGTCGTTATACATATACTTATTACTTGGTGATGAGTTTTTCAGGCTGTAGAATATATTTTCATCAAAAAGTCCATTTCGGAAAAAATGTCACTTTCTACGTCAATTTGGCAGTTATGGCTCGATATAATATTCATATATTACACAGGCCTGCAAAATTGAATTTTGACTTTCCCCTTTTGAGTTGCAGTAGTGTTTCTATTTGATTTTTGTGTGCTGAAAAATAGAAAATATACCAAAAAATTTCCACCACGTCAGAATTTCGAGAAAATCGCGTAAGAAATTTTCACTAACATCGCATTTTTAAAACTCATTTTTTTCAAATATGGTTTAAAATATTTCAAAATGTAAAAAACTTTTGTGTTCTTAAAACATCATTCTTTAATATGACATCAAAAATAACTTTTCTTCTGTTTCAAACGAAAAAACATGTGAATTTTTCATTTCCAACTTGTATTATGTTATGCATACGAATCTCCGATTTGAGTTGCTTTAGAAAAACCTTTATATCGTGAAAAGGGTTTGTGCTGCAGTTCTTAGATTTGACACATGTACACAAAATTGATTGGCCCACAATTTAAGATATCAGTTTTGGAAAGGGGACTGATAACGGGTGATCTATGTTCATTCAAAGTCCAAAAAAAAAATGAATTTCTTTCATAAATTTTTCAATTTTTCGACTTTGAGCATCGTTTTACACCATTCATTTAACGATTTGGAAGATCTTTTTGATCTTATATTAAAGAATGATGTTTTAAGAACATAAAAGATTTAAAAATTTTAATATTAATATAAATATTTTAAACCATATATGAGAAAAATGAGTTTCAAAAAAGCAATGGTCATAAAAAATTGTTTCGCGATTTTCTCGAATTTCTGACGTGATGGAATTTTTTTGATATCTTCAATTTTTCAGACAAAAGATCTAATAACAAGTAAGGTGTTATAGTCAGGCGAGCCTGACATAGAATACCGACACAGACACTTAGTTCGAATAATTTTTAATATCAGAGTGTTTAAGGACATATTGGGCCCATATACGACTTTGTAATTTCATAAAAAGATTTGCACGCAATTTTTCAATTGTTTTTGGGAAATTCTAATCGGACTTATATATAGCTTAAATTCTAAGTTTCATTGAATATTTCAATAAAGTCCGCATTTTAGGCATTTTTGGATTTTTGTGACAGACCCATAGTACTAGAGGTACCCTTAATAATGGTTCTATCGAAAAAAATTGGGAGGAATTTACTGCTATCAAGGAAGCATACGTGCCAACTTTCGTTAAGTCCATTTGTATTTCGGGTGTAGGAGACAATTTTCGAAAAACGTTATACGCCACTTTTCAAATTTTTTGAAATCGATATTACTTCTTTAAACATGTTCAAATACAAGTTTCATCAAAATATCTTGAAAAATCAGGTTTTAGAGCAGTTTTTGTGATTTTATAACAGACCTAGTACTGGTGGTACTAAAAATGGTCCGATCGGTCATTCTCGAACTTGTTCTTACTCATGTCCCTGTGAGACGCATACCAATTTGTCAAGATAGCTCAATCTTCGATAAGAAAACGTATATCAACAGACAGTCAGACAACAGACAGATCGGACGGACATGTCTATCGAATTCTGACGTGATCATTTTTATATTTGATAGGTCTATCTCGATTTTTCAGCACAACAAAAGATCTAATAAAAACACCACTGAAATTTAAAAGGTGATTTTTGATTCAGGCCTGTGTTACCGATTTCTCGAAATTCATTTTTTAATTTGCTTAAAAAGTTCTACACATCGAAAATCCATAAAATATAATGGCATCCTTGACTTGACTTATAAACTTGATGATATGCTTTTGAAGCGAGACGACAAACAATATTTAACATGCTACAAAATAAAAGTAAAAATTAATAAATAAATAAATAAAAAGACATCTCTTTGACAGTTAAAGGAGAGCAAAATAAAATATTTCCATACTTAATAATGGAGCAGGAAGTGGACATGAAAGTTGTACATACTTATATAAAGTCTTATTGTATACATATATACATACATATACAACGTATAAATAAAGTGGATATTTAAGAGAATTCTAGTTATGCATCCTTTATGCATGTACAATCAAGCGAAATCGTAGAAAGGAAGGACAGATTTAAAGTTTTTTTTTTTTTTTTAATTAAGCAGGCACAACAAACATCAAACATTTATTTTATAACATCCATATTCAAATCACTGGGAAACGACTCCAGAGACGATTCGTATTAAAAGTCTTTAAATTTTGACAATGCCGACGAAAAAATGGAAGAGCGCACATAAAGGACTCTTTTTTATTGCTGATGTATTTGTATTTGTTTTTGTTGTTTTTGTTGTTGTTGTTGTTGTTGTTGTTGTTGTTGTTGTGCTGCTGCTGCTGTTGCTTTCGTTAGCCTGTTGAGTGCGTCATCGGAAAAGTTGACTAAGACTTCAGCAACATCGTTGCCAACACCCTTGACCTATCTTCGAGAGGTTTCATCAAACACGAAAAATTTGCAAAGTAATAAGCCTCCTCAATTTTTTTCAAATTTGCTTTTTGTATACATACTTATTTTTTTTATTTTTTTATTATAATAATAAAAAATTAATTCTTCGAAGTACACCTGAATGGGGGAGCGTGTTTGGATTAGAAATCGGAATGTGCTCTTAAGAAATCCTTAAGTTATCATCATCCTGTCTAATTGCTCTAAAATTAATGGGATTTTATCGCCCACATAAATTGAGTATAAAATTCATATTCGATGTGAAGTCCTCTTCAGATCAATAAGAATCGAAACGAATAAAAACCGTAATAACATACAAAAAGAAGAAAGGAAAAAAACAAGCAAATTCATCTATTCCACTTGTGGAAGTTAAGCCCTGAAGTGGGCTGTGATGAAAATTTTCCATGATGTAAAAATAATTTCAGCTGTATACCTACATACATAGAATTTGCTTTGCTTTGTCCAGGGATCAGAATTTTCCTGGGTTGTTGCTATGGTAATAACGAATATAAATGCACTTCACTTGCATTCTAGGATACATTGCAAACAGCTAATCAGCCAGTCAGCGAGCCAGCCAGCCACCCACACGGGCAGGATTTTACGGCGCAATCGTACGATGTACGATGTACGAATGCACGATGGCAGCAGGAATCGTATTTTATGTATGTATGCAACGAACTTCTGTATATATGCATGGAAGTATAGACTTGTGTTTGTATGTCAACCAATTGCAATCTACTGCCATCGAAAGGATGTTCCACTTGTTTCACACTGGACAGGTCGAAATGCTTCCAGTTTTTGCGCAGCAATAAGTTTTCGCGCGCAAGTTATGCAAGCTCATTAGTGAAAAAAAAAAAAAAAAAACAACAACAACAACAGCAGCAGCAGCAGCAACAATAACAATTGAGTTATCCAATTAACGACAAAACAAACTCTCCCACTACTTCGTTGGCTTGCCATGCAAAAAAAGCAATAAAACCCCGTTATAGTGAGGAGCATAATTAAGCCCTCATTATAGTGGACACACTTATATAAAGTCCTAGTTATAGTGAACACCAAAATAAAGCCCTAGTTATACATTGAACACCAAAATAAAGCCCTAGTTATACCGTGCACCAATATAAAGTCCCTGTTATAGTGAGCACCAAAATAAAATCTTATTATTAAACAATTCATTCTTTCTTTTTTTGTCTTTTTGTTTTGCTTTTTTTTTTCTTTTGCCAACATATTTAAAATTCGCAAATAAACTCCACACAACACACATATCCAAAAAAAAAAAAAAAAAAAAAAAGAATTCCTACCTGGGCTTAAGTTCGATTTCTGCTCCTGCTCGGTTTTGTTCGTTTTTATTGCGAACGGTTCTTTTTCTTGATTGCTTTGAGTGTTTTTTTTGCATTTTCTTGTCTCTATTTGTTTATGCTTGAAACTAATTTTTTTCATTCGATTCAATTCACTGGCAATTTCGAAATGAAATTTCATTTATGCACAAATTCAATTGAATTCGAATTATTTATTTTCATTTTATGGGCTTCTCGTTATCGTATTTTTTCCACAAAAGATTTATTTTCGCCCGTTCACAAATTATTAGACTTGTGTCGCTCTCTCGCACTCTCAGCAGAGTGTTGGGTCGAAAACGAATAGTGAATGTGAAATGGAACACGAGCACGAGTCCGAAGCATAAATCAGCATTTTCGAGCGGGGAGGTTCGACTGAACAATTTCTGTGAAAAGACGACAGGTTGCATGTTCGACTGAAAAATTTTTGATAAATTTTTATGTTAAATTACTACTGATGAACCGAATTTTAAAATCAATTTAACGCTATACTATGGGAGATACTAAGCAATTCAAACAATTGAAAAAAGGTCAGAATAGTATAGGTATATCAGGCGGTATTAAAGAAAAAGACATTTCATCATTTTTCGTACATTCTATGAATGTATGTATCTAAAAAAGGGTAGAGTGGTAGTTGGCAGATCCAGAACCATTCTCGCAATTATGACCTCCTATTTTTTTTTTTTTTTTTTTTTCCAAATAATCAATCAATAATTTTCAGGCGAGTGATAGAACGGAACTTGGGTTTTTCTGTATGAGATGCATTTTGCTATTCATAGTAATTTTGATTTTGATCAAAACAATATATGCTCAAATATTTGGACACAAAATTGCTTTAATAATCAAAAAATTAATTCCAAGCTTCCGAATTTTTTTTTTTTTTTTTATAGTGTGCACCGTATAATGGGTTAAATTTGAACAACCGATAATTTTGACTTTGAAAGGTAGAATGCCATTCATTTTTTGACAGAAAGTTAGTTCTATGTTTGACATTTGCAAAATGGGACGATTGAACGGTCGAACAAAATTGGGAAATAAGAAAAATTACTTCCAAAGTAGCGAGTCTTTAACGCAAACGTGAAAATGGATTGTTATTAGAGAAAGCAAGAATGTGGCATAAAGATCCCGGTATGAAGGCTAACAAAGTTCATTTGGTCCAGCAACTGAAGCCTAGTGATCATTCGATGCCCAATAGCCTGAAGCTTGATTGGCAGGATATGAAGAATTTTACCGAAAAATCGTCTTCTCAGATGAGGCTTTTTTTTTCTCTTTATATCAGTGACAAAATTAAGAAAAATTTCCCCGAATGGGCTGCACACAAGCCACTCGTGAAGAAGCCAATGTATACGAGTCTTTGAAAATGAGTAAAGTGTTTTCGGTGGGGAACCATTAACGATTTAATGTTCCGCAAACTATTCAGAGATAACTGAAGCCGTTCAAGAAATTTAAGACGGAAAAATCGAAAGTCTACTGAAATATTGGGTTGATCGGATGGAGTCGAGAGATCGTTGGTTGCAAAAAAGCCGAACCTCCGAGATGTGTGTGTTCATAGACGGCCGAAGCAGTCGTGGAATTCATATGAATGTTATTCTGTTTCTTTCTTAAATGAGAAAGTTCAGCTATTCCAATAAAACCAGAAATTTGAAAAAATAATCAGTAGTTTTTTTTTTTCATACCCGATTCAATTTTATATGACCCACCCTACCACCCACCTGAAACCTTTAGGCGTCATATTGCAATGGAACCGAACAGGATATATCTATCGACGAACTTCTAATGTGAAAATCTCGTTCTCATTAAAGGCGTGAAGCGATTTCTAAAGATCAATTATTTATTTGCCAACTGTGCAGCATTGACTATCGTAAATAATCAGGCATATATCTGGCTGCAATTGTTAAACTTTAGCTATTCCTAGTTTAAGTGTAGTTTACTTGTAACATATGTTGAATACACAGCGCGATTCTAAGAATTCCCGGGGAATATTTATTTAAAATAGGGCTGATTATTCTCTTTGCCGTAAAACCAATAAACATAAGACGATAAACTGTTTTTTTTTCCCCATTTTTTACATACATATATTTTTTATCTATTCTATTTTCTAATGTCTTCTTTGACGAAAAGTAATGTTAACTCATTTTATAAGTACATACATATATTTATTTTTTCAATAGTTTATATCAAAATTAATATTGGGTTCAATTGTAAATGAATTAAAAACTTACATATAATCAAGGCTCGATTCCTCACTCTCCTTTTAAACGAAAGCCGATGTTAGATTTTTTTAAGTTTATAGTTTTTTTCTCTCTCTTCTCTCTCCTCTCTATCTCTCTTCTCTCTCTATCTCTCTCTCTCTCTCTCTACCTTTCACTCTTTTGAGTTTTTCTGCTTTCCAAAATTTCCATTTGTTGGTCACATGAAAAATTTGAATATTTTGAACTGGTTGAAAAAATAAAGATGTTTTAAACACAATAAATAAATAAATAAACTTTTTTTTTTAGCTTAATTCGATCAATTTGCACAACACCTCTCCACCATGCGCACTTACAAAACGAATAATAAAACTCTTCTATTCATTAGAGCTGCAATAATGTGTATCTATTCGTTACTGAGTATCGGGTGCGCCATCTTATACCGAGTAGCTAAACGTTACATACGAGCAGTGCTACCAGTAGTTTTGGACAACCTTTCCCTCGGTAGTCCTCAGAGAATCCTTTTTTCCCCCATTTGCTTTAGGTAATCTCCCACGGAAAATCTCTTTTAGAAATCTTGATAATATTGAACAAATAAGCGTTTCTTCGTAGGGAATACATGCTTGTCTCCATATATCTGAGGCAATAAGGAATAAGTGGCTGTCCATTAATTACATAAGATTTATATTAATTTTTATTTTATTACTGTTCTCGCGTTCGCGTCTTAAGTCTTTGCGCAGACAATTCCGTTATAAAAAGCGAGAGAGATAGAGCAAAGACTTAAGACGCGAACGTGAAAACAGTTATAAAAATCTTACGTAATTAGTGGACAGCTGCTTAGGGGCTGTCCAATAATTATTATTTTTATATTAATTATTTGTTGAAATACCACTCCCCGCTCCCCGCCACACCATTCAAGCTTACGTAATTAATGGTCGGTCGCTTATGGACACAAAAGGTTAAGACTCTGGTCTGTTTTAGGACGGCCCCTTATGTATACAAATGGCTAAGATTTTGGTCTGTTTTTCCCCCCAATATTTATATGCTTATATCCTTTTTATCTCAAAATGCCAAAAGCATTTTTTTTTAAATAATTTTTTTGATAAAATATGATCCTATTTTGTCACCTTTTATCTAGCTGTCACAAAACAATGATCTTCTTCTATGGTCTGAAGCTCCAACTGAAACCTTTTTGGGGGGGACAAGCTGCTAGAAATATATGAAATATTGTGGCGTTTGTTTTACCAAATGGTAAATGAAAAATCAAAATCCCCCTTTTTTTTTTTTTTTTTTTTTTTTTTGTGCTAGCAGAGAGAAAAATTCCCGTTTTCCCAAATTGTAGAAATCATGCCAAAAAGTCTCATAAAATGGGAAAAATCCCTCAAACTAGCAGCACTGATTCCGATGAATATAGTTAAAATAAGAAAATAGAAATAAAAGTGCAGAATTAACGGAGTCGCCCAATAAATAATGACAACGTACTCCATGGACAGCGAAGGTTTGATTTATAACTCAATTCAGGATATGATTGTTTCATAATTTACAAAAATAACAACAGGTAAATTCATACCAGCGAGCCAAAGGCCAGATGGGACATGGCGCAAAGCCCGACGGGTGCGCGACGGGTATGTTCCGCAAGAGGAGGTGCCATTGTACAAGAGCAAGGGAAAAGAGTTCGCGGATCGCAAGAGCGACTTGCCGCCAGGTATGTGTCCAATAGCTGCGGATGCAGCACGCAAAGAACGGGAACGCCAAGAGCGAGCCAAAGCGAAAAAGGAAGCAGCTGCCCTATCACCTGCGGCAGCTCTTACTGCCGCCCTTGAAGCTCCGGTCAGAGCAGCAGCAGCTGCCGCCGCCGCTGCCAAAAAGCAGGCTGCGGCTGCGACGTCTGGAAAAGGTAAACAGAAAGGCAGCTGCTAGTGCTGGTGCTGGTGCTGCTGGTGTCAGTGGAGGTAGTGGACCGTCCCAATACGATGTCAATGCTATAACCAATGGCATTGCTAGCAATTTGAAATTGAATGATGAACCCGTCGATCGAGCAAAGCAATTGAAGAAGCTGCGGAAGAAAATACGTGAAATCGAGATTATTGAAGTTCGGCTTCAGAGCGGTGAGCTGAATAAGCCCGAAAAGGATCAATTGGACAAGGTTAAGCGTAAAGAAATGATTCTCAAGGAGATTAGAGAGCTCGAACAACAACAACAACAGCAGCAGCAGCAGCAAGATGATCAAGCTATGTCTGCACAATCAAGCTGCGAATAAGTTGATTGACCATCCAACTGGGACCGCTATGCCATTTGCTGTTTGTGCGTCCATCAACCATACGCACAAACGTTCAAATACGCTCTATTGATGCGTTCGTCGTCTTTCGTGTCTGTCTGTTTGTATATCTTTATTTAGGAATTTTTCATTTTGAATTTTTTTACTCAGTTGTTATTGTAAATTTGGTATTTCATCACAATTTATATCGAGACGTCGGAAGGGAGAGCTTCGGAGATGCAGCTGCATTCATTTCAAGGACATTCGAACGCATTGCGCTTTGAGTCTTCATTGTGGTGTGACCCTAGAAAATGTGTGTACACATTAACGCCTAACGTACCGTGTAGCAGTGTGCAATATGGGCTGAAAGGAAAAATTGGTATACATATCCTTGGTCGCCCCTATACACTTATACACTGCAGCAAGTGTTGATTGAAGTGCAAAAGTGAAAAAAATTCATGAAAAAAAAAAAAAACAAATTGCAGTTATGGCATGTACAAAAGGAGTTAACCTTTTTTTTTTTTTTTTTTTTTTTAAATTTATCCATTTATACGGATTTTAGTTAAATTCAAAGAATTATGAATTTCATTGATCTCTATCAAATTATAATCAAAATGTGAAAAATCCGCCTAGACTTAAACTAATAGAGAAAATGATTTCGAATATTTGAAAAACTCAATCAGAAATTAGTACAAACTGCATGAGTTATCATCTCGATCTGGGTAATATAGTTCCGAATGTAAAATGCAAAAGAAAAAAAGGGTTTTTGTTTGTGTAAAGCCTTAATAAAATATCACACAATTTTGTTATTGTTCAAGCATAGATCCGAATTAGATTTAACGTTAATTAACAAAAAAAAAAAGTAAAGTCTCCTTAAGAAGAAAAAAAAAATCAGAATCTCAAAAAAATGGTTTATATAAGGAGTGATCCTTCGACTCATATATGTATACGTGACTTCGAAATATACATATATGTAATAGCGAAACGATGTATCACTGCAATTAGAAATGAGCACACTGAACCTGGGCCCTTTTTTGTAATGACTTCTAAATTGTCGCACGAATTTATTTTTATTATTTTATTGAACTGTGATGCCCATATCCCTTTCGAATCATATGAATTCAAATTGAATGCACTTCGGAAAAAAAATATTTGAATATATATTTAAGGACGTATCGGGATTGTAAATCGAATTTCCTCACCTCAACTCTTTTGAATTAAAAGGCATAAATAAAATATAATATCAGAACTAAAATTCATCTGAAACTCAAATTTCGAAAGCTTTCGAATAGTTCTGGACTTTTCCTTTTTTTTTTCGGTACAATTCCTTACCAATGCTGCTGCCTCATCTCCGTTAACATCGTATCTTTCCTGCGTTTCCCGTCGTCATGCATTATGCCTGGTTTCTCGAATAGCGCAGGAATACTCGCAACTATTCAAAACGTACAAACATATGGATCAAATTTGAATCCAAACTTAAAATTTTTTTTTGTTGAATATTTGCAAGAATTCACGCGCTATTGAAAATCAAGCATTAACATTAAATTTCATGTACAATTATTATTCTAGTTTTAATGTTATTTTTTATGACTGGTCCCAATGTAATTAGTTGTTGAAATTTTCGAACCTTAGATTAAAAAAAAAAAAAAAAGAATAAGAAGAAAAGAAAAAAATATAACTGAAGGATTTAACGAAAGAAAAAAAAAAACCATTACAAATCTAATGTGTGAACTTGATACGATGGCATTGTTAGAAAATTTAGAAAAGAAAGAAAAATTTAAGCTAAAAATTGAAAATTAAATTAATGGTAATCGTAATATTACTCGTCAAATAATATAAGTGTATGTGAAACTGTTCCAATTTAAATGTATTAGACGTAAGACATTTATATTAAGAGCTCTTAGTTAAGCAACTTTAATGTAATTTACTTTGAATATTATTATTATTATTATTATTTTTTTTTTTTTTTTTGTAAAAGGGGGAACTACACGGAATAACGTAAAGGGCCTGCAAACACTGCGCAATTTTCTTTATATTTTTCCTTCAATTTTATTAGGAAATTTTAGTTATTAACGAATCAATACACAATATATTCAGGGGTGTCACAGAATCCGATAGCTGTCGGAATTGGAATTTAAGTCGACTGAATTCACATATATTATTCATAGACAGCCGGATAAAATAGGGTTCTGTGCAATTAAGAACCGATAATAGTTCCGATTGAAACTCAAAAACAACAAAAAATTTGTAAATTCTTTATGAAATTTCTATCGGTTTTAATTCCGCTTCCGACAGCTATCGGATTCTGTTGATATATCTATCATATCTTTTGATTTGATATGCTCGATCTATTGCAAAAGACAAAAACCATTTATTCGCTGTGCTGAATTTATTTTCTTTTATTGTTGAAAAATTATTTAAGCTTAATCAAACGCCTTAGGAATCGTATCGCCTTTGACGAGATTAAATTTGCAAAATCCTAAGGCCTTGTAAAGGCGCTGATGTGTCAAAAAATTTGTGCGCAAAAAAAAATGTATTAAAAATGAAAAAAAAATACGTTAATGCCAATGCAAAAAATGCTGGTAAAGTCTGCCAGCTCATTCCTCTGAAAAATATCCTTGAAGTCTTTGTTTTATGATTTAAAACTCATTTAAAAAAAAAAAACTTTATTTTGAGGGGTATTTTTCGTATTCGTTGCAATTAAAAATTCAATGCAAAAAAAAAAAAAATTAATTAAATAAGAAAAAAAATAGTTTTTGAAATTATTTTTTGGGGATTAATCAAAGACTTTAAGGTTATTTAATATGCACATTTTAACGGCATTTTTTCATAATTTTTAACGCAATTCTTCGTCATTTTGAGTGATTTTTTTTTTTTGTTTTCCGAGAATCACTCACGACAGTATGGCCATAAGTATGCGGCTTCCCTTTTAATGGTGAGAATGTGCCGCGTGTGCGTTTGAATTTGGATAATTTTTCAACAATTTATTAAATACAGTAGACTCGCGGAAAATTTAACAGAACTATTCTAAATGAATATTCCCCGGGAGTTTCTCCCCTAGAAATTTTTCTCCGCTGAAAAAGACTCAAGTGTAGCCTTCGGTCAGTCCTTAATGTTACCAGTACAAGTACCCTCATAATTCCACTTCTAATATATTTAACTGACCTTTTTAATATGGGGCTGTCATTGGAGAGGGACTAGTCTGCAAAACGGTTGACTTTTTGGATCAATTGTCGTAATTTTGTCTCCCAACGGGAAAATACGTAATACATGAACTTTGTAATTTAATGATTCATTTATAAATTCAAAGAAGTTTAACTATGCATTACCAGGTTTTCGGAATTTTAGAAGAGTAGAAGATTTTTGTTTTATTTTCTACCAACAACAACCAAATTGACATGTGCTTACAGTTTCAATTACATTGGTAATGCACGATTTTCCTAGGACATCGCTGTACAAAAATTCATTGCTAACGTAATGAGTAGTTATGTTGAATGTTTAACTTATTTTGCTTACATTTTTCCGTTGGGTTGGTCTTAGGATAGTCAAATAAGGAAAATAATAAACCAATTTCTTATATATATTCTAAGTTGATGAAAGTGTCATTTACGGACTACCCTTCAACCAACCCGTTTATTATCGACCGCCGGCTAGCCGAATTCGATGGAGCGAACTGCCATAATATAACCAGTCCAGAGTCCAGTCCTTAGGAAATTGACCGGCTCATTACTGCAGGGTAGCAATATCCGAATGAAAAACTACCCAATAAATTGCTCATTTTGGCTATGTTTATAAACATGTTTGAGCTTGTAGCTAAATTCTTTGGCTTTCTGGCTTCAAAAAGAGGGAATAGCTTAGAAAATAAATCGTTGGTATCCTTCCATCTGTTAGATTTGGAACATTTTGAAAATTCGGAAAAGTTAACGACCTTCGGGACAAATCGATTAACTTTTCGTGGGTTCTACTGTATAATTACCAAAGTCCATATTGATTTAAAATTTTATCAGCTTTATTAATTTTTTTTTTTTTTTTTTTGATTTTGTTTCTCAAATTAATAATAGCTCAGCGAATTGGTCAGTTTGAAAGCAAACTTCAAAATTCTCTAAGTATCATATCAATTGGATATCCCGCGAAACCCCTTAAAATTGAAGCGACCGTGTGAAGATCATAAATAAAAAATAAGAAATTAAATAAATAAATATTTCAAACTGGCCAAAATATTTCGTAAACTCAATAATTCGACTCTATTTTACGAGTACTTAATATACATATGAAAATGTTTCTGTATGTATAAAAAAAAAAAAAAATTAATAAAAAAAATTGCCGTGCGTCCGTGATATTTTCATGTATGGAAACGTATATACCTACAAAGACCTATTGAAATGTACAATAGATCGTGATCAATGCAATTGAACACGTCCAATGCGCATTCTCTCTTGCACTGTTGCACGATGAGAGCTCTCATTCTATACTCACTCCATTGCGAGTCCAATAATAAGCGCTATTTTTTTTTTTTTTCAATTGTCATCCATTGAACGGAAATACAAAACGATAAATTTATATATTTTAAATAAAAATCAAAATGAAAAAACAGAAAAATTAATCAAAATTAAAACTTAACAAGCTGATTGTATAAGTTAGTAATAAAGACATCTAGTGACAAGATCTTTAAGAGAATTTCTTTTAATATTTTAATATTTACCTAAGAATACTATTTCCAAAAAAAAAAGCAAAAAAAAAAACATCTTTAAGAAGAAACCATAAAACTACTTGTAGATTTTATAGTCATTAAATGAGGTTTTAAATGAATTAAAATTAAATAAATGTGACCTAAATGTCAAAAATGTCTTCTCACATCTCATTTCTTTCGAATTATCTTTTGTAGCCACACAAAAAAAAAGGCAAATAAAATATGTTAAAGTTCACGAAAGATTTCGATAAAATTTGTGATTGGCAAAAAATTAAAAAAGAATATTATGCGTAGCTTCCAATAGCGCAGGAATTCCTGCGAGTATACATCAAATGAAAATATATGAAAGCATTTACAATCAAAAATGCAGTTGATTAGACTCGGTCCCATATGGTCACCGCCACGGTCTTATAACGTTACATTCGTACGAATTTTTTGCTCATAACTTAAAAATTATTTGTCCGATCTGTGATACATCTTACATGTATTGGAAATATCTCCCCGTTTCTAATATTTCCTACCTACAATATTTTTGATATTTCAAATACTTTCTAAAATACTTCGTCTAAGGGCGCGTTTTCTCACCTTTTTTTTTTTAACTGTAAGTTAAATTATCCTGATGATAATTTCGTACAAATTTGATTAATAAGTCAAAGAATATAAAATTTTAATTGGCAGATAGAGCTTAAAAGTAGGATTATAAAACGGCCCTTAAAGTGGTCTTATAACGTTACAAAATTTGGAAGTCAATTTCACCGATGCCTCGCATATTTATAGGAATCTGCGAATTCAGTCTTCCGATTTTATTGATTTTCCAGGACAATAGAGTTGATGATGCAAGTGAAAAATTATCCTGGTGGTAGGGAAGAAAATTGTGTATTTTTTGCGTTTTGACGGTCGAAATGTTGGTCTTATAACGTTACACAAAAGAATCTTATAACATTACCGTGCGCATTTCTGAAGTTTAGCAAGAAGAAACCCTTTGTATCTATGTAAGTTGCCAGTACGAAAAATTTGTTTGTGTAATTAAATTTGTATTTCACATAAGTAAATAGCCCGATGAAATTAACTTTAAATGCAGGGCTAAGGTAACATTATTTAGTACAAAGCTAAAATTTGGCACGAATGTTTAGAATACCTACTATTTAAATATCATATTTTTACATTTATCAGCTAACCGGCAAGTATTAAATATTTTCAAATTAAGTTATTTTATAAATTTATACCCCGATTTACGCCACTCGATCGAAGACCGATCGCATGGTCCCAATCCTATCGCGCAACACCGAGGCATTCCTGGTGTCAGCCTTACCTCAGCCAGTAGAAGAACCTTTCAATAATTTGTATCTGAAGAAAACATAAGAATGGGCTTTCTGCATTTGTAGACTCAATGTTTTAAGGTTGATGCTTTTATTTCTACTTTTTATTCTTTTCTACTTTATAAATCTAATTTTTAAGATAATAGAATTCGCTGTTGAACATAGAACGTTTAACATTTATCAATACATATATATGTGTATTAGGGTGCTTCTAAATTTGAAAGTTGCCGGATCCTCGCCATTCGGTTCTACTATCTAAATAAACGAACTGGTGATTTTTTTAAAAATATTTTTAATTGAGTTTTAGGGGTCGCTATCACGACTCAAAGTTTGAAAATTATTTTTTTGTCTGCCTAAAAATATACTTAGTTAAAATATAAAACGAAAAACAAAAATTCTTTCAAATTTCTTTAAGTCACATTCAATATATTATATACTCAATATATATAAGTATATTCAATATATATATTCAATAAGGTGGATCGATTTTGTAACCTCCAATTTCCTAGCAGAATATTATTCTGTTGTCCATACTTAATAATTATGCCGAAGAAACTATAGGTCAAATGTGAATTAGGCTTTTCATGCTATATTTGACTTATTTAGGTCATTATTGTTGGGTGAAAACATCTCCAAAAGCAGAGAAACAATCACTTTAACGCCCCTCAAAACTCTAGCCATTGAAAAAATTTTACATTTTCTTTAATAACTGTCTTAAAATTGCCAATTTATGATGATTTTTCAAGCAAAATTTTATTATTTCTCATGCCTAAAATTATACTAAGAATCAGAATAAGAAACATTCAATTGAAAAAAATTTTTGATTAGGTCGAAATTTCAATAATTTGTAGCATTCTTTTAGGCATATTTAAGATGGAACTTCTTTTTAAAAAGCGGAAGAAAAAAATTCGGGTTTGACCTATGCTTCCCTGGGCATTTTTTCTCCAAAAAAGTTTTAGAATCTTATTTCAATAGGGCAATTTTCATTTTTGTTTTTTTTTTGTCGAACAAAACGATCCACCTTAATGTATATACTGAGAAAATTTAAATAAATAAAAATAAAATTCATAACATAGTTTTAGGCACGATTTTTAAAAAAAGTTTTTACTTATCTCAAACTTTGACCTATTGTAGCGACCCCTAAAACTCAATGTAAAAAAAAATCCCCAGTTCGTTTTTTAGGTAGGAGGTAGCCCGGCAATTTTTCGAAATTTCGCAATCTAATCGAGCACCCTAATGTGTTTGTATAGTATATGGTGTTTTTTATTTAATTTACTTTTTTTTAAGCTTTAATAGAGATATTTGGATAAATAGTTTTTAATATAAATTTTAACTTTCTAAGAGCCTTTTAAGTATCCTTTGCATTCATCAATACATGTTTTTTTTTATTCTTCCTTTCCATTATTTCTGTATGCGTATGGGTCTAGGTATGCTTTTATATGTTAGATATAAATATATGCCACTGCAAATAGTTTATGTGTACGTTAATGTGCTTGTTTATGAGTGTGTTTATGTGTATGCATGTATGTATGTATGTATGAGTGCGTGCGTGTGTCTGAATGTGTGTGGGTGGGTGTGTTTATGAGCGTATTTAAATAACGCGTTAAGTATGCTATTTAAGTATATCGAAATATATATGTTTATGCCTCCGCGTTATGTATGTATGTATGTATGTGTATATGAATATGTGTAAGTAACGCGTTAAATACTTTATTCCGCTTTTCTTCCTTATTTCTGACGTACTATCACTACTGAATCCAATAATTTATGCATGATAAAATACTTTTTCTACGTTACACATTTAACCACTGCTGCCAGCTTTGGAGGAATCTCCCCCCAAATGAATGGGGGAATTGCCAATGCCTTTTGCGGAGATATAAAGGATAAAAGTCTTTAACCATGTTTTTCTGTTTTTAACAGATTTCAAAATCATATTTAAGGGATTTTTTCCCTTACTTTGAGACGTTCGGGAGATATATCCCCACTCAAAAAAAAAAAAAAAAAAATAAAAAAAAAAATAAAATAAAGTGAAACTGGCAGCAGTGCATATAATAGTTATGTATACATACATATATAGAGATACATTTATTTATATATAAATATTCTTGAGAGTGAACCTTTCGAATGAAAGATTCCAATACTTTCTTTTGGTTTTTGTTGTTGTTGTTCCATTTTGCCTGTAAATGGTATCATTCAGGATGTCTGCTTTTTTCCCCTCATTGAAATATCCTATTCCGTTTTCTTCTTCTTGTGGTTCTTCCAGCAGTTTCTTCTTATTTTGGGTTTCTTCCTTTGGTCCTCAATCGTGTTCCATCTTCTCTTTAAGCGTTACTAATGCTGATCTTTGAAAAAGCAGAGCTCCCATCGAAACCGAATACATTTAATAGCGAACGTTTCGCTTTCGGCCAATGTAACAGACTTTAAAATGACAGGGTGCCATGACTGCAATAACGAAAAGGCGACACACACACACAGAGAGAGAGAGAGAGAGAGAGAGAGAGAGAGAGAGAGAGAGAGAGAGAGAGAGAGAGAGAGAGAGAGAGAGAGAGAGATTAATATATTTTTAAAAGATCGATCGAGTTTTACTTACTTTGCTTACGAACTGTAGAGTTGAAATCGGCGCCACAAAACAGCATGAAAAAGAAAGAAAAATAATAAAAGAAATTAATTTAAAAAAATTTTTTTAAATAATTCAAAATTCAAGTACAGCAGACTTCCTATTACCCGAATCAAATACAACCAAGAATCTTGCCTATAATCGATTTGAAAGTGAAATCAAAATTTTTTTAGTTTGTTTTATGAAGGGTTTTACGTATCTATGTATGTCATTTAGACATTGGATCAGGTTAGTTTTCCTACATAGATACCTTTCCGGGAAGCCTTACATTCTGCTATTCTGACCGCAGTGTACCCAGTTAATGAGACTAGGGTCATCATTTCCTGCTCAGCCTACTAATTTTATCTTTAATGTGGATATTGGCACATTGTATTGAAAAATTTTAAGAATTTTGGCACTAAAATTAAAAAAAAAACTAATTACAACTAGTCTAGTTAGGGTCTAGTTCCAAACTGGTCCAAAAAAGAGTAGCTGTAATCAGATTTTTGAAAAAATTTTAGCGCCAAAATTCTTAAAGTTTTTCTTTTACTCTACATATAAGCTTTCATCAAAATCGGACATAATAATTTTTTTGGATTTTATGGGTTTTTGGTCCACAACTCTCTAAAGTTCCTATTTTTTTTTTGTGTTAATGTCTTATAATTGTTCAATATACCACTGTGGCTAATATAAGCACTACCAAAGCACTCCTTCTCTAGCTACATCCCTGACCAACACTATAATACTTACGAATGAATGCAAGTTAGACAAGGATATTTTATTATGAAATTTATCCAGTCTCAGGCATACGTATATACATACATACATTACATATACTTAAACGTTGGCAAATATTTTGCTTGGAAAATTAATCACTTACATTGCCCGTTTTTTTTAGTGACCGCACCTTTTAAATCGAATTGACTCGGCGGATTTGCTCTTTCGACGAGAGCAGCTTCATTCTCAACTTCATTCTGTCTTATATTCTCCAAATCCATTCCGAATGATGATGTCTCTGCCAATTGCCGTAGACGTTCCATTAAACGTGAATTCGCGATTTCGTAGCCATTGGAATGATCATTCAAATTTTTTGAATCCAAATTGTTGCTCTCATTGTTGTTGTTGTTGTTGTTGTTGTTGTTGTTAGTGTTCATGTTATCATAGTCAAAGGCTGTCAATAGAAGATCACGTAGTCCCGGCCATTTAAGCAAATAGTTTGGTTGCCGACGATTGTAGTCCTGCAAAATGGAAAACCAAAAAAAAAAAAAAATAATAATAATATTTTTATTTTAATTCGGTAAGTCTCAAGTCGATTTTCGAAAACCGCCCTTCTGCCACGCCCAGTTTTCCAATTTTTGGAAATCACATTAACTGCCCTAAGATATGTTCAAATATCAAATTTCATCAAAATATATTGAAAAACTTCGGTTTTAGAGCAGTTTTTGTGATATTCATAACAGACCCTAGTACTGGAGGTACCCCGAAAAATTGTCCGATCGGGTCCATTCTTGTTCTTACTCATGTCCCCGTGAGCACGCATACCAAATTTCGTCAAGATAGCTCAACTCCTTCGATAAGATAACTGTATAAGACAGACAGACGGACAGACAGACAGACGGACATGTCTAAATCGAATCTCCTGGTGACGCTGATCATTTCTATATATATTTTTTATGGTCTATCTCGACTGGTTCTGGGTGTTACACACAACCACAACAAACGCAATATACCCTCGACGCAGAGTGTGTCGGGTATAAAAATACCAAAAAAATGAGCATACCTATAGGGGCAACCGTTCAAATTTTGTATTTTTTCGATTTAAAAGGAGCACCATCAACAGCTCACGGGCATAATGAAGCCCGAAAACATTCAGCCAAACGGAACCCCCCGCCCTTCCCTGCCTTATTCAGATCCAGTTTTGAGTTGTCCATATAATCTACTTAAACCCTTTTTGCTTAATTAATTCAAATAAATGAAAAATTTTCTTTATTTTCTTAAGGTCAAACACCTGTAAAAACTGATGTTGTTGTTTGCATTTATAATAAACAAATTTCTTCCCTCATTTGTTTGTTTATTCATATTTTTTTTTTTATTTATATAAATATTTGTTATTTTGCCCCCCTTCCTTGTTTATTTTTATTTGTATTATTTTTTATTTTCTTCGGCTAAACCTTCTGTTAAACGTGTGTGTCATTTATGCTTTATGCCTTCTAATTTCTAAATACAATGTATTTATGTATGTATGTTTGTGAGTACGTTTCGCGTCTCACATCGCCAGTCGCTTGTCACAACATGTGCTTACCAGTTCGTCATATGCCGCATCGCGATGCTCATTAGTGGCGGCCAACAGTTGATCCCAAAGCATGGCGTCTGATTGCGCCAACGGTGGCGTCTCGCGCTCCTGACGCCCACACTGCACGCCATTTTTTATCAAATACAAAACTGACAGCACAATGGTGGCACACATCAAATGCTTCATTGTGACAAGTGTCCTCAGTTTTTTCGTTCCGCAGCGATACGATGACCCACTGACTATACCGAATTTCTCAATTCGATACGATGCAATTCCTTCGGTCAACGAGTTGTTGTTGTTGTCAATTGCCGTGCGATTCCAAGTCAGCTGTGGGGAAGGGCAAAAACGAGACCAGAAGCATGTCAATGGAGAATTTATGCGAAAAAAGTAGCAAATAAAAAAAAGAAAAAATAAATAAATAAAAAACTCAAAGGAAGTAAGACAACCACAAATACGCATGCCATAACATCACATCACATCGAAGGATATTGCGCGTGTGCAGGGCATTTGCTACATGCGATTTTAATATCGAATTCATCCTCAAACGTTATACCTCCTTCGCATGCTTACATGAAAAAAAAAAACGTCAAATTTTAAAGCCGCATTATTCCCCAGCGGAAATGTCCCCCTGACATCATCGATGAAGTCAGGATGACATTCGGGCCGGAACGCATGCGATTTCATAGGAAATTTTGTATGACATTTGTACAGGAGTTGGACAGTGAATTCACCGGTGACATGTCATCGTGGGATGAGAAATTGTCACTGGTGACTATTATCATGACATGTCATGCTAGGGGAACCGATGGCGAAAAAAGCATTTGAGAGAGCAGCACGCACATTGCTCTTTTCTCTCTAAATGTCAATTTATTGAAACCAGTTTGATAACTCTCTTCTTTGCCCTCTCTTTGAATATTTCGGAAAATATTTTAAAATCTATTTTTAACAATTTTTGTTCACGTCAGCCAGGGATCGAACCCGCGATCTTCGGATTCTGAGTCGAGCACTCATCATCTACGGCACTTCATGCTAACGCTGAACTGACGCTAAAATCTTATTTAAATTTCAGTAGCCAATGAGATTCAAGCACGTGAACAGCATCCCTCCACGATGACATTTCCTCCAAATGGCATGCATGACAATGTCACCTATATGTCATCGATGACATCACTGGTGAATTTGTCATGCAGGAGATAACTTCCCGCTGGGTCCTTTATATCAGTGCTGCCCAACACGACCACTTACACAATTTTTCTAATTTTTCACATGTACACGAAGTCAGACATACCTAATAAAACATGTTCCGGAACAATCAGGAATTAAAAGTTTCATTGCCTCTTGCGTCTCTTGCCTACGAACTAAATGTTCCGGAACATGTTTTAGGTATGTCTGAATTCGTGTACATGTGAAAAGTTGCAGATTAGATAGATTATATTAAAGTTCATGAATGTAATCTCAATTAATTGATTTTCAACTAATTGTATAACATATATTTTTTCAATCTGATTGCCTAAATTCCGATAGGGACTCTCGGCTATGTGAAAGAGTATTACGCTGGGCAGGACCGCAGGATTTTTCAATTTCATCAATTTATTAAGGGGATCGATGGTAGGGCCTTAAAGGCAAAAAAGGCATGCGCTTTTTTTTTTGGGATTAGAATAATTTTGGTATGATTGCAAAATTTTCTTCAAAGGTTTTATGTATATTCCCAGCGAACCATATTCGGACTGCTCCGAAAAGGAGTGTAAACGGACTCCTAATAGAAGTCTTCGAAGTACATATCTACTTCTTTTGCAAAGGCTTTATAAAAAAAACCCCTCCCCCTGGAAGCATTTGGGGTGACTAAACGAGTCCGTTTTTAAATTTTTTTTTTTTATTTATAACTGAAAGAGAGTCCAAAGAAGACTCTACAGGAGCACTCCTAGCAACCATGAAAGATAACCATGGTTTTGTACCATTTGCGTTGGATTGAAAAATTTTCGTGCATACTTAAAGGGCAATTTTGAGTTTCTTCGTCTGATTTTTTACAAAAATTGTTCAGGTTTGAAGTGGAAAAACGGTATCAAGGAGCGCTCAGATTCAGTTCGTGTACTTACAGGAGTTTTTTAGTTATAATTTTCCTATATTTTAATCAAAACATTTTCAAAATATTCTAATTGGCTTGGGAGCTATGGGCCATAAAAGTTAAAAAGAGGATAAAAAAATTGTAAAATTTGAGAAGTTTTCGCAATTTGTACCTACTAGATGGAGTTTTTTTGGATCAGTTTATAAATGGATCAGTAAATAAATTGCTTTTTTATTTCTTATTGTTTTTAATTTGTTTTCTTTTTTTTTTGTGCTGGCAATATTCAAGTATTCAAATCTGCCACTGTTCTATGAAACAAGGGAATAACGCCCTCTGTTAGCAGTGTTGAAACTTACGTTGCGCTGAAACCTTATTTTCAAACCTAACCTTTAAGAGTGTTTGGGTTCATGGATGTGGAAAATTTTGCAAATTCAAATTAAGACTATTTTAACGATCTTATTTGAGTGGTGTTCAATATGAATTTTTACTCACTCGATTCCATGTTTGTTTCCTTGCGTTTACAACTACACTACTTTTAATGAGTCCAGGGCTATAACTTTGTGATAGATTGGAAAGAGAAATACATATTGAACGCGTTATGAGTTATAGCCCTAATTAAGTGCGCAAATTAATTCTCGGCCACACTTTTGGAGATCGATTTCAAAAAGATACAATTGATACAATCCGACCTAAAGCAAGCATAGGGAGTTGCTATACCCACCGGGCATTTTTTGAAAGGGCAGTCAAATTTTTTGTCAACATTCGATGACCTCAAAAATGTTTCAATTGTGTTACGCAAAGCAAGTAAAACGTTTCAGGCTTAAGGGGGTATTCTCATTGAGCAACTTTTTTTTTCGACTTTTTTTTTTTTTGCATTTATTTATAGCTTGGGTAGTTGTGAATATGCCCCTAAAAGGATTTTTTGAAATTCGAAATAGTTTAGAGGATATAGCCTTCTTTGTCGAGCAAGATCTGCGCTAAAACCAGTAATTTTTGCGTTGCTTCAAACTTTAAACGCGTTTATCTCGAAACCACGTTTTTCGAACTGGCGGCCATGATATCTCCAGTTCAACTGAACCGATTTTCATGAAACAAATTGGAATCGACGCAGAATTGTCACCATTCTCGGGTGAACCTCGACCATAATTTTAAAAAATTTTTTACAATTTTTTTTTACACTAAACTACAAAAAAAAAGCCCGAAATTGAAATTTTTTTTTGAATGGCCGCCATTTTGTCAAAAAAAATCACAAAATTAAGCTTGAGGTTCACCCGAGAATTACATCTATACTGATTATAACCCCGTTTTGTTTTTTTTCCATTTCGGACGCTCCGGAGATCCGGAATCGTGGCCGCCGTGACGACACCTTTTTTTTTCACCACCAACTTTGAAATCTCATTACTTTTTGAACAGCCCACGTATCGAGGCAAAAAAATTTTTTTTATTTACTTTGAACCTTTTGTAATACAATAAATAAAAAAAGTTTTCAATTATTCTTTGCGTTTTCAAATAAGAATTTTTTTAAAAAGGGTCCAAAAAACGGGTTTTCAAATGAGAAGACCCCTTAAGAATTGTTCGTTTCGTACAAAAAATGAAGTTCCGCTTAAAGGATTTTTCGAAAAAAAAAAAAAAAGAGAAAACAGTTCAATTTTATCCTCTCCCTTCGCACCACCTTTCCACCATCCAATTCAAATAAATGAACTAACTCTTAATTGAAGAACTTAGGCGACCATAACTTTTCCAACGGATATTGTGTGTCTTCTTTTAGTTTCCTAAAAGGTTGACCTTTCAATTTTGTTTTCGAATTGCATAAAACCTGTAATACATACATACACATATTTCATTTTTAAACGTAATGGCTTTTGGAAAATGCCACAAGGCACAGAAATGAATAAATGCCGTTTCTCGATTTCCGCCCGACGGCGCAAAGTATGCAACGAATTCAACGCCTCTGCCTCGAATTCAATATTCGACCACGCAATAAATCGAACAGTGTGCATCCGCTAACATTCGGATTCGATATTAAATATCCCATTTCATGGCTCATTATCATTATTATTATTATTATTATTTTTAATTTTAATTTTAATTTTAATTGTCTGAATTTTGATGAAGTTCAAAACTTTTTGTTGTTCTAAAAGGCTTCTCCGATTTCGAAAACAAGAAAAACAAACAACCAAACCAAACACGCAGTCTATACAAAAACCAACAGCAGCGTTACGCCACAAAATAAAAGGCTTGAAAAAACCTTGAAGCCACTGAGGGGAAGTTTTGTTTTTTGATTTTTAGAAAATACTTATAAGAATTTCCACACCTGAATAAAGTCACGTTGGAGGCAATATGACGGAGGGGCTGGGACCGATTTCCAGGTAGCCCAATAAAGCCATATTCAATTAACATGGATGAATATAGAATTATATAAAAAGCGAAATCGCAGAGAAACGTACAAAGCTCGAAAGTTGCAAACTTTTTTTCTAAGAGTTTCGTCTGAAATTTTTTTTAAAAGAAAACAAAAAATATATATAATAAAACGTAGAAGAAGGATACGTACGTAGTACATAACATATAACTGTGCAACAATGTATTAATTACATGAATGAACAAGTTTCTGTTTTGCGAACCTAAAACTTTAACCCTTACATAACCATTGATTGAGATTTCAAATGCGAATGCGAATTTGTTTTCGAAGTGCAATTAAAACTTTCGGATTTGAAGGCGATTCTTTCTTTCTTTATGGAAAATGAATTGGAAATCGAGAGAAAAACAATACCTAGTATGTGGAAAAAACCAAATTGTTTTCATTGCAAAATCTGAGTGGGTACAAAAAAAAAAAAACTTCATAAAATGAAAAAAGTAAATTTGAAGAAAAAGTTTTCTCCCACCATTTCTTTGGTTATATTCCCATCCCATATCTTCAGGGGATTTTATCCACTCCTAACCTAGTTATTGAAACATAAAAAATATTTCAATTAAAAATTTTCTTCTCAATTTCTATGAATTTACTTGTTGAAGAGTCCGCGGATCTACCCCCCTCCCGGATTGAGATATGTAATAGGTATCGTCATACTTTGAACTTTTATGGGTTCCACCTCCAATTGGGTATTGAAAATACACTTTGAAAAGCTAAGTTTTCGCGCCCCGACACACAAAATCCAGGCAAATATTTTCTCAAATATAAATCGCACCCCAGCAACTAAAGTGACACAACTCGAAACTTTTGAATTTCGAGTTTGCTATGAATCTTGTTCCTATACTGATGCGCATTTTGTTTTTCGTGTTTAGTGAAAAGTGGAAAATTTTGAGTTGTGCCTCTTTAGTTGCCGGTGTGCGAAATATGCTCAAATACTTTCCAAGAATAAATTCCAATTCACTTCCAGCCAACGAAAAGAGCGCTTCCAAGTACTCCATTTCTGGACCGCTCCAAATGCTCCAAATGATCTCGAAATGAGCATTTTTTACGGGAGAAAGAAGCACGGAGTCTGAGGATGTGTTAAAAATTGTGCCTTTCGAGATCTCAAAATTTATCTTTCATGGTTGCTAGGAATGCTCCTGGCTAGTTTGGTCTCCCTAAATGCTCCTAGGCGTTATTATTATTTTTGACTTTTAAGGCCTTGACAAAAGCACTACTTCGAAGAGCTCCGTTAGGAGTCCTTTTACACTCTTTCTCGGAGCACTCTGAATGTGCTTGACTGGTTTTTTTTTTAATCCTAACAAAATATGTTTCAAAAAACAAGGAAAATGGTTAAAGAAAAGATTTTACCTCCTAAAGTATGCAATAAAATTTTTCTTTGTTTGTTTCAATATCGAATTTTAAAAATATTTATATAAACATTTAACCCAGCCAACAAAAGAAGTCCGCACGATGCTCCGAAAGACTCCATTTCTGGGGCGCAAATGCTCCGAAAGGAGCTCGAAAAGAGCACCGAGTCTAATATGGAAATAGTATGCTTTTCGGGATTTCAATTTTAATTTTTTTTTTTTTTTGTTTTAGTGGACTTCGAGAACGCTTTTTTAGACAGTCGAAAAAGACTCTACGCTTTTTTCGTTATTAACTTAAAAAACAAAGGCACCTAAATATGTTACCCTTTGCAAAAAGGCTCCATACCAGTGTTGCCAAAAAAAAACTGATCAAAAAGTACACAAAACGGACCTTTTTTAAAGAAAAAGTACGCACACATATATATTTTTTTTGTAAAGAAAAATCACAAAAACTAACGTAAGTTTTTCATCATGGTAATATATTTATACAAGATTTATACAAGATGAATTTTTTTTGTAGTCAAAGACTAGACTAAAAGACTAGTTTTGAGTATAAACTTATTAAAAATAATTTAACGAGCATTCGATTTAGCGAGGCTCGCATTTAACGAGCATTCAAATTATTTCTATTGAATACTTTATATAACGAGGAAAATGGCATAAATTTTTTTTTCTGCACTCGGTTTAACGATCACGTCAGTGAAAAATCATAAAGAGAAACAAAGAGGAATGCAAGAAATACAGCCCAATTATGAATATTTCCGGGGAACGATTTGCCGGGGAATTTACATTTCTCGAGACTAAAATTCTCCATTTTTAAATCGATAGGGTAAGAAAAATTACTCTCGAAAAAAGAAAATTCCCCGGGAATATTCAGAATCGAGCTGATCGTTCGCCCAGTTTCTAATTTTAACCGTTAACAATCAAAGAAAAATTGAAATCGATAGTCCTGCAACTCTAATGCGGAGTTGATCGAAATAGTACGCAAATCGACCAAAAATAATTTGGTACATAAAAAGTACTCAGGTGATTGAAAAAGAACGCAATGCGTACTAAAGTACACAAAACGGCAACACTGCTCCATACGCACTACATCGAAGTCTTCCGTTAGGAGTTATTTTACGCTCCGAATATGATTGGCTGGATAGATATAAATAGATGAATAGACTGTATTTCATGACCCCTTTTTGTTAAACAACTCAAACTGTCAACTGCTCATTGATACCGTCATTCAAATCGTTCGAATTCCTAATTATAGAATGTCAAATATTTTTATCAATGGCGGATCAGTCGAAAATCGGCGCTAGCCAAATTTCATGCAATTCGCTAATTCGCTTATCACATCCCTTGCATGTGTATACATGCACCAATGTGTATAGATACGTATGTATGTATGTTTGTACGTATATATGTATATAGAATAATATCATGATCATTTTAGCAAAAACTAAATTATCAAATTAAGACTTTTCGAATCGAATTAATTATATTTTAATCTATTTTCTGATAAGTCAAAATCTATGTTGCAGCAAGTCATGCGTGCGGATTTTGCTCAACACGAATTGAAATTATAATTTGAAAATGGCAAGAAAAACGATAACAATCGCAACGACTTGACACGTCTTGTTTCTTCCAATGCCGAATTAATAAATCAACAAAATTTAATTTCTTTAAAGCTTTCAAAACTTGATAATAATTGACTGTAATCGATCAATGTGCAGTACAGCACATATCATAGGGGTATATAGAATTGCATACTTTAAGGATCATTTTGTTGGCACAAGTTGCCGCTATAGTTCTATGTATTATATGGCTGCAGGCTGTGATTACTTCTATGAAGAGAGGCGAAAGTCGTGTTCATTTTCGTATTGCGTCTTCGCGGCCTTATTAAATCAAATGAGGCTCATTAAAATTTAAAATGAAACTACGTAATAGAATTTAAAATTAATCGGGGGTGGATCAAAATATTCACAAAATAAAAAAAAAATGTTTCAAATTCTAATTAATTTTTCATGTTTCTGAACTTTGACCTCGTTGAGAACCCCCTAAATGATGTCCGATCGATCTAAACCTTTTCTTTTGCTCTCTACTACATTTTGAGGGGGTGACTCGCAAAATCCGACACAACATAATTTTCCCATACAATTTTGGACCACCCTAATGAACAGCCAATGAATATGACCCCAGATCAGCAGCAAAGGAACACTCTTCAAACTGAAATTCAACCTTTGCCCCCACGGAGGGCTGTCTAATATGTACCTAGACATTCAAATTGTATATAGCAGAGCACAACCTCCATTTGGAATATTTCAAGACGATGAATAAATATTCGCTTCATGAAGTCTTATGCTAAAATGGGTCCACTATGTCGGGGCTCGATTTGTCTACGATTCATTAGAACGAGGTATGAGAGCCAATTATTGTTGATTAGCCCCGTCATTTGCACAAACCGACAAAGAATTTTTTTTTTTTACGAGAAATTGAACCTGTTTAAGCTTTTTCGCACATTCATTTTCAAAAAGAGATAAATAATGCCAACAGTTTTTGGTCTCCAATATTTGAAAATTCGTTAAAAAGCGATGCTTTGACCCTTACGAGACGTTCTTGGGGAATTTTAAAAACATAACGGCACAAAGAAGATTTGTTTCAAGTAATTCTAATTTCTTACTAAACATACCTCGTATATGTTGTCGATCATTAAATGGTGTATGGAATTTTTGTTCATAGTACGCAGAAGCGGAGGAATTCATTCCAGACCTTGGGGTATAAAACCTCTTTCTGTGAAAAAAAAAGCCTCCAGAGGCTTGACAAAAAAAAAAAAAAAAAAAAAAAACTCGTACATATGCGTATGACGCACACCCACCCAGAAGCAGTGCTGCCAGGTTTATTTTCCGAAAAATCTGACAAGCTAAAGCCAAGTGTCGACTATAGATTTATTTACGTAGAGATAGAGAAAAAAACTCTCACTGAAGATTATTTATTTTTATAATTCAAAAGAAAAAATCTTTTTTCAATGGAAAAATCTTTTTTGAAGATGAAAATTCAAATTTGAAAGGTGGTGTAACTCCATTTTCTCCCTTTCTATTTCGAGATATTCAGGGGTGTCACAGAATCCGATAGCTGTCGGAATCGGAATTTTAGTCGACTGAATTTTCATATAATTTTCATTCCATAGACAGCCGGATAAAATAGGGTTCTGTGCAATTGAGAAGCGATAATAGTTCCGATTCAAAACCAAAAACAACAATATTTGTAATTTCTGTATTAAATTTCGATCGTTTTTTATTCCGATTCCGACAGCTATCGGATTCCGCTACAGCCCTGATTAAGTGGTACATGTCCATTACTCAGCACCTGCCACCACCCAGCGAAACTGCGAAGTCCTTAGAATGGGTGGTCTAACACGAATCCAAAAACGAAATTCACCCACGGCCTTCAATTTTCCCTCGAAGCCGCTCAGAACCGGAAAATAGAGAAAATGGAGTTACACCACTTTCAAAGTAAACGGACCAATTGTCAATATTTTCAAGTGATGCCAAAAATCTTCAAAGTGAAGATTTTTTTTGTATGGAATTTCTATTTGTTTGTAGATATCTTAATTTGAAAATTTTTGTCATAATTTTTGACAAAAGTTCTTCGTTTCGAAGAAAAATCTTCACTTCTGGCAACACTGCCCAGAAGCGTTTGCCCCGAATGAAAATGAGACGGGGCCGTCGTTTTCAAATTTACACTGCTTTCGACCATGGTAACGCATTGCAATCCATAAATGGGGGCCCAGATCTAAGCTAATGAACTCTCATCGATCTCAAATTCATTTTCAATTAAAAACTGAGATCTCAAATTTTAAAATAGTCCTTCCAAGTGGCAAAAAAAAAAAAACGAATAAAAAAATTAAAGCCAAATCGAAAGTAAATTCATAAAATATTTTTTCTCTGTGTCTATTTTGAAGAGAGTGTGTGTTATTCGAATACCTAACAAATAGCTTGTTTATTCGATAATTTGATACGTCCTTTCTAAAATCGTGTTACTTTAACACTTGTATATATGTATGTATAAAAACTTTTGCAACACGTATCGAAAGATTTTACCGTATCGGCAGTATGCGCACTTTGAATGCGAGCGAAGAAGTATGGTGGCGTATTAAGTGTACGTATAAACGCATTTTTTCGCCAGTACGTATCAAAATATCTGATTCGTCAGTTTAATTAAGTGTTGCTAGATGCTGGAAATTTTCCCATTTTTAAAATGTATACATATATTTTTGACAAAAAATTTTGAAAACAGCTGATTAATAATCTAATCTAACACGCTTTTAAAGTGTACTTACTCGATACGGTTTCTTATAGTCCCTATAAACGCTTGCATTGAAAGTGTGCTGACATAACACGAGTTCATTCGATACGGTGTTTATTGTCGTATAAACAAGGTAATAGATATAATGACTTGATTTAGAACGAAAATAAATCGTGATTGTTTGGTTTTTCGTTTTTGGAATAGTAGTTTTTTTTTTTGTTTCATTTGGCACCACTGCTATTTTGCTGACCATAACTTTTTTTTTTTTTAAATTTTCTTTTCATGGGATTTGAAAGCCAGGGCTTTTTTTGTTTTTTGAACATTATTTTGGGAAAATGAAAAAATTTTCCCATTTTAGCAGATTTGAATTCATGGTCTTCACGAGGGTCGTGAGAGTCTTTGGATCGTTGACGATCAAAATAATATTATCTGTTACGATGTAAAAATCAATAGTTCAAAATTTGAATGTACATATTTTCAAGATCGAACGTAGATCAACAGTAGCAGTAGCAAGAACAACAAAAACAATAAAACCAGCAAAAACAACAAATTATCTGATTAGAGCGAAATTAAGAAAATAAAAACAAGTGGAATTCTACATTAATGTTCCTAAATGGCGGAATTGAATTCGCATTAGACATTAATTTTTTTTTTTTTTTGCCCCGCTTCCTCGTAGTGATCCGGATAAAACCTGTTCCAATCCAGTCGGTTAGAGTCAAGAGCACTCTAATTGGTTGGTTGCTTTCTGGTCATTTTAAACGACTCATTTAACGAAGCTGCAAGAAGGTCAGTTGGGAGAATTTTCTTCGATTGCCGAACTTTCCGAACCGCGTTCTGATTTGAAGCGCCATTTTTTTTTTTTTTGCCATGCAATCAGACCCAAGCGGTGGCCAACAAGGGAACTTTTGAACGGCTTTAAATAGGAGCCCAATAACGACTATCCCCTGAGATCGATCGGTGATCGATATTTGAAAAATTTTTATCGCACACGAATCGAATTGGCGTTTTTCACTCATGAACATTTTTCAATATATGTATGGGGCAATGGCATTAGTCTGGGTATTTGCCTGATGCGTCTTCTCGGCTCTTAGCCGACGCAAGTTGGACAATTCGATCGGTGTGCACATATATAGCTGGGAAGAAAATTTGGCATTTCATTAAAAAAAAAAAAGAAAAAAAAATCTCACTTCCATCGAAATGGGATCATTAACATTTTTCTTTTTCTTATCAAACCCATTTTTTTTTTTTTTTTTTTTTTTTTGTTATTTTTTATTACGCAGTTATTGATGATTACGCATTTCCGAGTTCCTATAACACATAAAAATTATCTTTCAAATAAATCAAGCCACGCCCAAAGCGAAAAGGCGAAGAACACATTTAAAAGCGATAAGAAATCCTTAAGAAAGTCAATGGAATAAATTTTTTTTTTTTTCGAATTTTCAAAAACGAAAAAAAATTATTGGGTATTTGTTATTATTATATTTATTTTAATTTTAATTTAATTTTTTTTTTATTATTTTTATTTTTTTTTTGGATTTTATTTATTTATTTTCGTACTTATATTTTATTGTAATGAAATTTTTTATTTTAAATAGTGACGCACGCTGATCTTCAAGCGCGGAGATTCAAGTCCACTTAGGTTCTTATTGCTTTCTATCACACAAATCGAAATATATTCGCATGAACATAGAAAGTCGAACTGCCATAGCTCGAAAATCATGCCATTTAAAGAATCCGAAAGAATCTATTCAACTCATACATACATATATGGGGCAAAACACGTCAAGTGTACCTACCTAACCACCTGCGGAAAATTTCTCTCTCCGATGTGAATGAAATTTGGTGGAGTTGTTAAGGTTGATGAGTACAATAAATGCGCAAAATTACGGTACATTATATTCACAGGGTGCCGAGATAAAGGGTGCCAAAGTTACCCATCCATTTGCGTAGACCATATTTTGTGTTGCATTATAACGAGGCTAAAGAGATGTTCCTGCAAATTTTTTCCAAATGTTGCTTAAAGAAAATTTTCTGAAGTTTTCAAAAACAAAAAAAAAAAAAAAAAATAGAAAATATTTTGATAAAGGGATATATAGAAAAATAGCTAATTTTAATTTTTGTTTCTCGATTTTCTACAATTTATTGTACTCATCAACCTTAACATCGGAGAGAGAAATTTTTGCAGGTGGTTAGGTACACTTGACGTGTTTTGCACCATATAGTACATAGGTATACTGCGGGCTTATAGGATTTTGTTCGATTAAGTTCGAGCTATGCAGGCATGACTGTACGTTGAAAATTTTGATAATTGGTCTTTGCTCTTTGGTTCTCTTTTTTTCTTTCAAATTAAATAAAAATCATTTGATAAGCATCACAATCACGAGATTCTAATGAGCGATGACTGCGCGCAAAGCTTCGATCTTACCCACAGTGCGATCGATAAAAAAAAAAAAAAAAACAATCCCAAATCATTTTCGTCCGAGGAAAGACGGATTGAGAGCGTTTCTTTTGATTTATTTTACAATATCGAACAATATTGAAAACTCCCCTTCGAAGACAGTAAGAATTCATTTAAAAAATAGAAAGAAAAAAAAATCCAAAAACTTCGGCAGGACAAGTAGAGCGATGAATTTACTTCACTTCAATCTTAACCCATTGAACGCTGAAAAACCATTCAATGAACATTAAGAGGAAAGAAAAAAATTTGCCGGCTCTTCCCAAACTCTTTGCGGTGATTTTTTCAGTTTTCTTTTTTCGACTTTTTCCCAAAGATACCATTGTCTATAAAGCTACGCCGGTGTTAAATGGGTTAAATTATTATAGGAAATATGTATTTATGCAGCTGATTTGCTTTTCACAACTTTTCCTCCATCAGAATGCATTTTGATAATAAACATTGTACTTACTCTCTCTTAAGCGGACATCTACGGGACCCGAAAATATGTCCGCTTAGGGGCTCTCCTCAGTTCTGTCAGAAATGAAAAGAAATGAAAAATTTCATAAAAAAAAAAAAATTTCTGATTCATTTCTGAAGCGTTTTTTTATTATTTTGACAGAGCTGCAGATAGCCCCTTCAGAGGGAGCTATTTTGAGAAGCAAGAACACTAGAGCTTTCCCAAAAAGTGTCCGCTTAAAAGGAGTAGGAGAGTAGGTACACTGTATCTCCTTTTTTCTATTTTTCTTCTAATCATGCACAGTGGGACTTAAGTGCCTCGTACAAGGTTTAGATTCGTAATTGATGCTAATATGACCACTAAAAGTCGCTTTGAAATCTATTTAATACATTAATATTCAGCTAAACTTTGATAAATTGAACCATCATTGCAGTTAACCCTTTCGCGCCGGAGTTTTTTCTCGAAAGACAGGCATTTTTTTTTTTTGAAAAACTGACTGCAGAAATGGATAAAGGAGCAAAAAACCAAAAAAGTTCGGCATATTTAAAAATTTCGAATTTCCTTCGGTTTCCAGGGATATAAGTACATACATACATACATGCATATGTATAATCCCAATAACAGTTTTAGATGGAACACATTATGTCGCAATAGAAAAAATTAAGTTTTAACTGAGTGGGACGTATTGTCCCAGTAGGCGCGAGAGGGTTAAGGAATTTTTTCTTTCGACCAATGATTGACTTTTCGGGTTAAAGAATTTTTGATGAAGATCCAATTCAGTTCGGGTGATAGAGAATTTGAGTTATGCAAGTTCGACTTTATCATGCATGTGCTAGAATCCGAAAACTGGCGGAATCGGAATTTTAAGTCAACTGAAATTTCATATAAGTACATATATCTCATAGACAAGCGGATAAAATAGGGCTCTGTGCAATTAAGAACCAATAGCAGTTCCGACCCAAAACCAAAAACAATAAAATCTGTAAATTCTATTTGAAATTTTGGTCGATTTAAATAAATTGCGATTCCGCCAGCATTCGGATTCTAGCGCACATCCGTATACACTTGTATACATGATTTTTTTTAATTATAATTTTTTTTATATATATATATTTTTTTATTATATGTAAGGTTTCTCTTGTATTCACTTACCAATCGAAGGCGATTTCAGTTGCAATATTAAACGATCAATCAAGTATATAAATCGTTTTTCTTTTTCGTTGCGAATTTTCAGCACAAAATTTACTTTCGAAAAATCGTAACGAAATAATTTCTCGCTTCGAATTCGACGAAATTTCGTTTTCACTGGAGTTTTTTTTTTTTTTTTTTGTTTTTCACTTTCGCTTTTGTTTATTAATTTTCCTTTTTTTTTTTTTTTTTGGTTTTGTTGGAAAAAATTTATTCAGTTGGCTTGTTGAAGTGGAGTGGAATTTTCACTTTTCCCGACGAAGGCTTCTGGGCAAATGAAGTTGAGTTATGCGACGAGCGTCAATTTATATACAGGCCGGGCCCATCCGACTGTGCACGGATGGATAAACGACGGATGTCCGTGCGAAATCGAAATGGCGATGGCGATGGGAGATTGCGAAGTCTGTTGCGGCGAGCAGTGCGTAGGAAGAACAGCAACAGGTGAGAAACGCTTGCTCCTTAATGAGTTTGATGTTCCTCCATTCGCCGGCGAGGGTGGGACGGAGGGGGGGTTCGAAACCCTTTCCTCAAATCGCTATCCTTTTCTTATTGCTGCCCTTTCGGTTTCCGTCTGTTTTTTTTTTTATTATTATTATTATTATTATTATTATTATTAATTATTATTATTATTATTATTATTATTATTATTATTATTTATTATTATTATTATTATTATTATTATTATTATTATTATTATTATTATTATTATTATTATTATTATTATTATTATTATTATTATTATTATTATTATTATTATTATTATTATTATTATTATTATTATATTATTATTATTATTATTATTATTATTATTATTATTATTATTATTATTATTATTATATTATTATTATTATTATTATTATATAATATTATATTTTGTTTTGTGTTTTTTACGCGGCTTCCAATGCGAATTGTGTGAACTGTACTCGGGCGAGTTGAGCAAGATGGGCCGAATTGGGCAAAAAAAAAATTCTTTTTTTCTGATTGTATTGCAATTTTCCCTTGCGATTGATTTCGTTTTGTATGCGTTTCTGGCGGTAATTGATATTTTGATTTTAAAATCGATTGCTATTTTGCGAATTTTATTTTCACTGCTTTTGTTTATATTTTCTTTTTTTTTTTTTTTTTTTTTTGTTGCTCTTTACAACCAGCAACTTAATTGTAACTTTTAATGAATTTAAAGCGAGCTTTGGAGAGGAGGGGTAAGGAGCGAGAGCGACAAACAGAGAGAGCTTAGTTTTAAATCGACTTGACTTGGCGCGTTGCGTTCACTGTATTAACTGACATCGTAGGCTCTTGTCATTTGTTTATAACCAAAGCTTAAAGCAGTCGACACTCATCGCTTGGGACACCCTTAAATATATTTGATGAAAAAAAAAATTTTTTTTTAATTTCACTGATTTCGAAATTCTTTCAAGATTTCATCACTATGCCTTTTTGTATCGCAGATCGGTCCATATAAATACAACCTTTAATCGCGTTATCGAAATTATCGAAGATCCACGAAAGGATTTGTACTGTAGATGAACATTTTTTTTTTTTTTTTGGGGGGGGGGTAAGGAAACATTCAAGCATTACTAAAGCAACATTAGGGGGAAGGGGTTTTCTTATTTTTGCTATTTTTTTTTTACTATTTTTTCTATTTTTAATACTGGGCTTTTAAGAGATTTGCATAGCTTCTGTTGATAGGGATGATGGAAAGGGGGGCCGGGGCCGTGGTTAAGGTAAATACAGTGTACTTTCTCTCAAGCGGACACCTACGGGACCGAAAAATGTGTCCGCTTTAAGAGGAAACTATTTAAGAAGCAAGAACACTAGAGCATTCTCTAAAAATTTTCTGTTTAATAGGGGTGTCGGGCTCCAAAGAAGTGCCCACAAGCAGAGGGTTCACTGTATCTCCTTTTTTCTATTTTTCTTCTAATCATGCACAGTGGGACTCAAGTACCTGGTAACGGGATTTGTAATAAATCTACTTACGTAATACATGAATGGCGCGTAAGGAGCGCGCCGGGAGGATATTAAGCTGAAAGCTGCCATATAAAAATTTTTGCGTCGAGCGAATATGAAATCTTAAAATGATGAGTCTTCAAACTAGGTTTGACGTTAAAAAAAATATATATATATAAAAAAAAAATCCTATTCAGTTCAAACCGGCTCACGAGTTTTCTGTCTGCACGCGCCCCCAATTATTGTATTTAACATAAAGTACAATGCATATTAATTATCACGAGGTTCTATTGTCTCCGGCGTACGATCGAATTGCAAGCGAATTTGCGATTGGCTGAACGATCTCGATCCGAACGATCGGAACCTAAAATCCGAAACGCATGATTCTAGCCAAGAAAAGCCAGAATTTCGACGTCAAGTTAATTACCGACGACTGAGCGGAGCGCCGGACGGCGGTAGTAATTATGCGACAATCAAAAAATTTCATCAAATTTTGATAGTCGGCCAAATTTTCTTGTTCCAAAAATCACATTGAAGAAATTATAGAAATAATGAGTAATCAAATTCTGAAGTTTCAAAGAAGAAATTCGATAGTGGATTTTTTTTTTTTTTTTTTTTTTTTTTTTGAAAACTAGTTTAAGGTCATTGCTTTGGTCTTCAAATTAGAATTGTCTTTGGTTTGGAAGTAAAGAAAATGAATGATTCGAATTTCTTTTAAAAGCCTGTCTTTTCGTCTTTCTGTTTAGCTTCTTTCGATGGTGTTCTTTTTGAAATACAATAAGACAGACATTGGACATTAATAATCTAAAAATTCATTTATTTAATTTCGATTTTTTTTTTTATTAAGTACAATTTTTTTTTATGTTATTACAGTGTACTCTCTCCTTGCGGACACCCCTATCAAACAGACACTTTTAGAGAATGCTCTAGTGTTTCTGGCTCTCAAATAGTTTCCTCTTAAGCGGACATACTTTTCGGTCCCGTAGGTGTCCGCTGAAGAGAGAGTACACTGTATTTTTGTTGGGGGGGAAAGCAGTTATTATTTTAGCGTTCCAATGTTTGCCCCCCACCGCCCTCTCCCCCCTAAATTACCCCATTAGTATTTACGATTCCCGGGGTCTTTAAACTAAAAACTAAATTAACAGAAAGCCAAAAGATGAAATGTCTAATCAAATGCGGTCATACTAGATTTTTCAAGCCCAATCCAATAACGCAGACTTGAGAATATTGATTAGTTAATTGCTTAGAGTGCATTTCTTTTCTGAAATTCTGGAAGAGAATTTCTTTCTTTCGCTTCGAGTATTTTCGAAAAGCACCTCTTACTAGAAAAATTCAGACGTTTCCGCAAAATAATTTACATTAAGGTGACCATATGCGTTCGATTTTTATAAAATTGAATACATATTAATGGTATTCAAGCAACAGTGCAAATCGCAGTGTGCAATATTTGCACTGCTTTTTTTGTACGCAATTTGACAAGTGCAAATATTGCACACTGCGTTTGCACTGTTACTTGAATACCACTATTAATGGTATTCAAGCAGCTGCGGAAATTCGAATGCGCAAATTTTACCACTTTTACATGAACGACTTTGCAAGCAAGGTGTGTGTAAAGTAGGCGCGCTTTTAGCTCATTTGAAAACATTATACGAGTTGCTTTAATAAATAAAATGGTGGTTACTTTGAATAATTTTTTCTATGGAAATTATTGACGCAGTAGGCTTGGGCTTTACATATTTCCACACAACATGTGGTGCATATTTTGAACACCAAATTCGTTGTGCGAAGTTTCCACAGCTGTGGAAATAATTTCTTATAGAAAAGAAACTCCCCAGAGTCGGCATTGTAGGGTTGCATTTGCCAGGATAATGTATTGCAGCAATATTGCAGATATGTTAAATTGTAATATTGGAAGTGCAACTGTGCTGTAATCTTGCTGCAACATTGCATATATGCAATAATAAAAATACAATATTGCTGCAATATTACATCAATCTTGCGCTCGCAATATTTCAATTTAACATTGCTGAAATATTAGGGGTATTCACAAAGGCGTCGGAAAATGCTTAAAAAGTTGTGCAAGATACAAAAAAATTTTTAAAATTTTTTAAGAAGTCGCAATTTTCCGACTTTCCAACGTATTTAACACGCCTTTATGAATACCCCTATTGCCGCAATGCTGCAGATGAAAGGAAATTCGTTCAACTACAACTTCTCGCAGCGTTGTTTTTTTTTTTTTTTTTTAATTCTCATTAGGTTTATAGAATTGAAAGTACTTATAAGATGTTACTAAATCCTCAAAAGTTTTAAGCACTATGAAAACAAATTCACGGAAACGAAGTGATCAAATCAAAGCTAATCCGCCAAATTTATGGAGGATGCCTTTGAAAGATGCTTCGTAATTGAAAAAAAAAAATTATTTTTCCCTGAAAATTATCTTCTTATATTAACTTTGTCCGTTGTTACCCAGTCGGCATCTTACATTGCAACAATATTACAGCAACATTGCAAATGCAATAAAAAAGCGGACATTTATGTACATATTGCAGCAAGATAGAAGCAATACATCTGGAACATTGCTTCAACATTGCTGCAATATGTAATGTTAGTGGTATTCACAAAGGCGTCGGAAAATAGGAAAGTCGGAAAATTTTAACATCTTAAAAAGTTGTGCAAGTCACAATTTTCCGATTTTCCGTCTTACCAACGTTTGTAACACGCCTTTGTGAATACCCCTATTGCAAAAGTAATATTGCTGCAATGTAAAATGCCCACTGGGGATCACCATAGTGGGAAATATCCGTGGGTGCAAAATATGCACACTTGTTTGAATACCTCTATTGTATGTAAAGCCTTTCAATTGGATGGTGAATATGAATGTCAATCAATGTTTATTTGACGGGATAGCTGCAAATGTTTTCCTCTGTAAAATTTTTATATCGTACATGTGCTTCAAATGGTGTCAAAATTGCGTTAATGCAAGGAACGTGCTCACAGGTCACCTGTCTACCAAACACTTACACGCATTGTTGCGTTTTTTTATTTTTTTATTTATTGAAAATCAGAGCAAAAAACAGTTATGTTAACCTCTTCGTCATACAAATGCACCTAGATTTCATCGGTTGATGTGCGTTTTTTGTGAAAAATTGCAAATTTCAAATGGGATGGTAAACCTACATCCCGGCAAATGGGTTGTTAGAAGGACGTGATAGGTCTCTGACTTCGAAGTCGTATAACTCCCGTTTGCTGAACGAATGGTGTCAAGGCGAGCTGTGTTGTGCTTTTGGAGGACTTTACACATTCGCGCTGAATCATTCAGTCCGCATAAGTCTGAGCAGAAGTTTTTATAAGATTCCAGTTTCCTTTCCATCCTTTACGTTCAGGGCAAACTTGCTTGTAGGTCTCCATCAAGGCCTCTTCCAATTTCTTGGTCGTGGTCTCAATGGATTCTATATTTCTGTGTGCCCTGGGGTGGTGAAGCTTTTCCACAATGAGTTGTTCATAGGCATCGCAATCCGCTTTACGAGGATTTCTACCGGGTGCAACTAAGGTTAGGTGCACCCTTAAGAAAAACCTTATATAGCGGTGGTCTGACATAGACACCTCTTCGAGTACCTTCCATCCAACTATTTGGTTTGTGACCAAATTGTTGGCAAGTGTAAGGTCTATGACTTGCTGCCAACGACTCGTAACAAAAGTCGGACTGGTACCAACATTTTGTATAACAAGTTCATTGGCTATTATAAAATCCGAACAGCTTAAGCCCCCTGGAGTTGCATTTAGTGCTGCTTCCCCATATAGTGCTCTGTGAGTTTGCGTCACAGCCCACGATAATACCTAATTTGTTTGATTCTGCATATCGGACAATTTCTCCTATCTCCCTCGGTGATGGAGGGAGAAGAGAGTCATAGGGAAAGTAAGACGAGACGATAACTGTCTCGGTTACCTTCCCATCGATCCGATATTTATTTGAACCGCAGTTACATCTCGAGAGCAAAACTGTCTCAGTGTTGTTCAGTTGATTGATCTGGGCATGATAATGCACGCCCTTGGACTGTCGGTATCCGTGTGATGCAGGACCTGTCCCCACTTAATATCCCCAAGACCAGATGCAATTTGCGCGCACCCATGGTTCTTGGATGAGTATTATGTGAGCTCGATATTTGATAGTCTTAAATATCGATAGTATCGATAGTACTATCGGAAGATATATTTAAGGGGCTCTCTCCAGTTCTGTCAGAAATGAAACAGAAATGAAAAACTTCATATAAAAAGCGCTTCAGAGTTTCGTAACGTTCGTCAACGAGGTAACATAGGACTCGTTTACGTCCGGGCCGGGCTCAACGTTTGAAATTTTCGCCATCTTGAATTTGTGCTGACGCCGGTCATATAAAACGGAAAATTAAATTTTAAAAAAAACCAAATTAAAGTGTCGAAAGAGTGTCAAGGAGGAATATAAGTACTCAATGGCACTCAATTCGCACTAAAGCTACTATCTAAATATTCTTGGCGGCGGCCATTTTGATCCTTTGCCTGTACTCCGTCTGAGGGCGGTGGTGAAGGGGAAATCACGCATCTATTCGTACATATAAGGATCAGAGCCTGACGTCGGTCATTAAAACGAAGATTTAACATTCAAAAAGTTTAACCTGGCATATGTGGACCTTACTGTGTCCCAGCCATTAATTTAAAGTCAAAAAAAAAAAATAAAAAGCGCTTCAGAAAATTTCTGATTCATTTCTGAAGCGTTTTTTATATGAAGTTTTTTATTTCTGACAGAACTGGAGAGAGCCCCTTAAAATGTAAACGTAATTTTATTGGAAAATTGCTAGTGATTTCAATCAAGCATGATTGAGCTGTTTAACATTTAAATATCAACCATTTGAAAGTTTTAATTTTAAAAAATTAATGATGCTCCTATAACAATTTAATAAAATACTGTGCATAAGTTTCCCTCCTCATTTAATATCACGTGGAAATATACAAGAAGCCGAATTTAAAAACCTTTCTTACTCAATTCTCCATACTTTGTAACCAGCACTGATGCCATTATGAAAAATTATCTGTCAGTATTATGTCATGAAGTGTTTTGTAAGTAATAAAATTCTAAGTCTCTCCTCATAATATACCCTCATTGCAGATATATGAAAAAAAAAAATCTCTATTTCCTGTGTCTTTAGGAAAGTGATCAGTAAAAGTCCCGGTAAATCATTTGAAGTGATTTTTGGTTAAAGGTAAAATCAAAAAAATTCCATCAAAACGGAAGAAAAACCCTCGACTTCAATGAGCATCAGTGCATAGATTAAAATACTTAAGACTCGCAGAATTTCTGAAGATTTTTCGACGACGTGACTTCGAAAAGCACTAGAACGTAGCGTAAAGTCATAATCATGCATCACCATGACCGTCATCATACTCGTCATCATCAGCCATTTCATCAAACCTCACCAGTGTTGCCAGGTCCTCGACATGGAAACGACAAACGCGATGATTAAATTTTCGAAGAACTAAGCGCTAAAAAGTAACGAGATCATTTTCTCAATCCCCTTTGTAATTCTGCGCATTTCGAGGGGGGCTTGAACCCCCAAAAGCACCCTCCGAATACGCTCATAGTCCCTTTGATGGTATTCGTCCTGAAAACAAATTTCCAATCATTATTTCCCTCCAAATGCAAAACTACCCCGAAAAATTGTACTTTTTTTCAAAAAATTCCTACAATTCTCACTGAATTCATGATTTCGGAAACGTATATAAAGACATGAATCGACAGAACATATCTCACGTCATCTCAGATAGAGCATGGAGACACTACCTCGGAAGGTACATTTTAAAATTTAAACAATCATCATCATCACCATCATCAACACCAACCACTCCACCAACCATGCACACCATATCATCACCATCACACTCCATTATCACCATCATATCACCAACTCTCATCATCACCATCACATTCACATAATCCATCACACGCACACCAACTCACATCACCATCGTCACCACCATCATCATCATCATCAACAATATCGTCATCATATCTCACATCTTCACCATCATCACACTAACCTCACCATCATCATCCACTCATCTACATCACCGTCATCATCACCATCATAACACCAACCTCACCATCATCATCACCATCAACACCATCATCACCATCAACACCATCATCACCATCAACACCGTCATCACCATCAACACCAACCACACCACCACCATCAACACCATCATCACCATCAACTCTATTATCACCATCAATCATTTCCACACATCATCTTCCATCATCATCACCATCTCACCACCATCACCAAGCTCATCATCATCATCAACAACATCGTCATCACTTCATCATCAATCTTCACCATCATCACCACTAACCTCACCATCATCACCAACCTCATCATCACCATCATCACCATCATAATCACCAACCTCACCATCGTCACCACCATCAATACTATCATCACCATCAACACCGTCAACACCATCATCACCATCAACACCGTCATCACCATCATCACCATCAACATCATTAACACCATCATCACCATCATTATCATCAACCTCACCATCATCATCACCAACTTCACCATCATCATTATCATTGTCACCACCATCATCATCACCATCGTCACCACCATCACCAAGCTCACCATCATCATCAACAACATCGTCATCACTATCATCATCATCTTCACCAACATCACCACTAACCTCACCATCATCACCAACCTCATCATCACCATCATCATCACTCATCACCATCAATCACCGTCATCATCACCATCATAATCACCAACCTCACCATCATCATCACCATCAACACCGTCAACACCATCAACACCGTCATCACCATCAACACCATCATCACCATCAACACCGTCATCACCATCATCACCATCCATCACATCATTAACACCATCATCACCATCAACACCATCATCACTATCATTGTCACCACCATCATCAACATCACCTCATCATCACCAACCTCACCATCATCATCACCAACTTCACCATCACCATCATCACCATCATCACCATTATCACCATTTCTCCATCATCACCATCATCACTATCGTCATCGTCATCATCATCACCATCATCACCAACCTCACCAACTTCACCATCATCACCATCAACACCATCAACAACCATCATCATCACCTTCATTATCACCATCATCATCGATAGTTTCGATTATCGATAATTTTGACAATTATGATAATTTTGATAATCGAAAGATGAATTTTCGAGCGGCTCGTCCTAATCTAAATTAAGGCATTTTTGGGAATCTGTCAATTTCAAAAAGATGAAAGCCCTCTGTCACCGCCAGCACCACCTTTCCAATGCTAAAGTAAATGTCCATGAATCAAAACTATCGATATTCTTCAAAAACTATCGATGTTTTCGATAGTTTGAAACCATCGATGTTTCCGATAGTTTGAAACCATCGATAGTGCTCTTAAACGGACATTTTTGGGAAAGCTTTAGTATTGCTTTCTTCTCAAATAATAGGTGCTCGCTTAATAGGGAGAGCCTATGCTGTATATTGTACATATGGCCACCGCCACGGTCTTATAACGTTACATTCGTACGCCACTTTTGCTCATAACTTATAAAGTATTTGTCCGATCTGAGACTTCTCACATGCATTGGAAAGATCTCCCAGTTGTTCACGTGTCCTACTACAAAGGTTTTTTTTATATTTGAAATACTTTTTAAGATAATGCCTCTTAAAGTGGTCTTATAACGTTACACGTTTCTACAAAATTTTGTAACGTTATAAGACCGTGGCGGTGGCCATATGGATGCATAAGTGATTCATATTTCATATTTCATCCCGGAAATTTGTTTTAATAAAACTCAATGTGACATAATATCCCAATATGTATACTCCTTCATCGGCATGAAAGATTTTTTCTTTAAAGAATTTATTCGTAAATTCGAACATAAAAATTTGAAAATTTGAAGAAATGATGCAAATAGTTTGGGATTGAATGGGTCAATGACTGCCAACACAGTGTCTGCATGCGATAATAATTCGTCGCATTATAGAGGATGCACAAACGAACTTGTACATGCGTAGGCAGTGAGTTGGCTAGCAACAAGAATTACGTAATCGTAGAAAAACAAAATACGTGGGCAGGTATTAAAACAAAAAAAAATAAATTTTTTTGAAAGTCCACTGCGCTACTACTGGTAGGTGCAGACGCAAGACAAACCGTTCAATTTATCTTATCTCTATATTTTATACAATCGTCATTTAAATTAGGTACCTTCCTTTAATAGGATCTATAAGCACCAATTAAAAAAAAAAAAGGTGAAATGGCTATCAGCAAAAAATACAACAAAAAAAGTAAAATTAGAGTGAAGCAGAGCTCAATATTAGCCACCCACCGATCAACTGCCGGTTGTCAAAAAAAAAAAAACAAGGCTGTCAACTTGAAGTTAAAAAAAAAATGTCCATTTCGCCTCTATTATCTGTAGTGCTCATTGAAGAAGTTATGGAAATCCGAATCGAATCGAAACCATGAGACCACACGCCTCCAGTGCCTCCGACAACTCCACCGCTGTCGCGACACGAACATGACGAAAGGGAGTGGAACGTTGCATCATAAGTATATTTTTATTTCATTAATTAGTCTCGTTCATTTTTTTTTTTGAGCAACATACGTCCAGATAAGAATACTTTATAATGAAAGGGAAAGCACAAAAAATAAATAATAAAAAAGATTTCAAATTTCGGTGATTGATACAGTGACGTAGCGCAAAGAATTCTTTACAAAATCGTTATAGGAAACTTAGCTATAAATAGCTCCAATTATATTATCGATAAAAGTTCTGCACGGAACATATTAATATATTACATGCAAAACATACTCATTACAAAGGGAAAGGGGATTTTTTTGACAACTTAATATGTAATCTTCCTTTTGAATGTTGGTGCTCTTATATTGAGATTCTAAAAATGTATTAAATCCGAAATTTCGATCTCTTTTTTTACAGAAAGAGGCTTTATACCCCAAGGTCTGGAATGAATTCCTCCGCTTCTGCGTACTATGAACAAAACTTCCATACACCATTTGATGATCGACAACATATACGAGGTATGTTTAGTAAGAAATTAGAATTACTTGAAACAAATCTTCTTTGTGCCGTTATGTTTTTAAAATTCCCCAAGAACGTCTCGTAAGGGTCAAAGCATCGCTTTTTAACGAATTTTCAAATATTGGAGACCAAAAACTGTTGGCATTATTTATCTCTTTTTGAAAATGAATGTGCGAAAAAGCTTAAACAGGTTCAATTTCTCGTAAAAAAAAAAAATTCTTTGTCGGTTTGTGCAAATGACGGGGCTAATCAACAATAATTGGCTCTCATACCTCGTTCTAATGAATCGTAGACAAATCGAGCCCCGACATAGTGGACCCATTTTAGCATAAGACTTCATGAAGCGAATATTTATTCATCGTCTTGAAATATTCCAAATGGAGGTTGTGCTCTGCTATATACAATTTGAATGTCTAGGTACATATTGGACAGCCCTCCGTGGGGGCAAAGGTTGAATTTCAGTTCGAAGAGTGTTCCTCTGCGGCTGATCTGGGGTCATATTCATTGGCTGTTCATTAGGGTGGTCCAAAATTGTATGGGAAAATTATGTTGTGTCGGATTTTGCGAGTCACCCCCTCAAAATGTAGTAGAGAGCAAAAGAAAAGGTTTAGATCGATCGGACATCATTTAGGGGGTTCTCAACGAGGTCAAAGTTCAGAAACATGAAAAATGAATTAGAATTTGAAACATTTTTTTTTTATTTTGTGAATATTTTGATCCACCCCCGATTAATTTTAAATTCTATTACGTAGTTTAAATTTAAATTTTAATGAGCTTCATTTGATTTAATAAGGCCATTAAGACGCAATACGAAAATTAGCACGACTTTCGCCTCTCTTCATAGAAGTCATATATTACTATATATATGTCACTCTCATGGATTTTGGGCGGGACATTTTGCGCCAGTTAGAAAGAGATGTTACTCGGCAGGCAAAAAGAGAGAAATACTTTTGGTGAGTACATGCTCATTTTGGTGGGTACCCAAGACCGTGGTGAAAAGAGCCAAAATGGAAACGGCTCCTGAGTGACATATGTATATAGTTATATATGATAGAAGTAATCACAGCATGCAGCATATAGAAATATAGCTGCAACTTCGGCAAATTCGACAAATTTTGGCGCGAGCCACCATGTTTTGGTGAAAAAGTTCAACTGTGGTGAACCATGCCATAGCTCACGCTATAGTTTGGTGAACCTCGTAATAGCTTTTGGCCATTGTTGCAGCTATAGTTCTATATGATTCGTATGCCGCGTTCCCTAACCAGCGGGAATGGTCGATCCCCTTGACATCATTGATGCTATCAAGCTGACCTTTCGAGCCGACACGCATGGCACTTTATTTGACATTTGTACAGTAACTGCAGGTGACGTCACCGATGATACTGTCATCGTGTGATGCAGAGAATTCGCTTGTAACGCTCAGCAAATCTGAGACACATTTCGAGGAAATATTATATCAAAATCCAAATAAAATACGTCACTGAAAAAAGAAATGAACACCTTCGGAGTTGATATAACACCAAAAAATAGTAATGCATGTCAAAGCCACATACTATATCCACATATCCAGATAGAACTTTTGCGCGACAGACGTAACAAAAAATGCTCACCAATTTGCAATATTTCCTAACAATATGGTTTTACCCTGCGCTCATATAATTCCATCATGGATTAAATAAATTTATAAGACAAACACGAAGATATCTGGCGAAAAAGAAAGTTTTTCATTTGTGACGTCACAGCAATAGTTCTGTATTATTGTGCCAACAAAATGATCCTTAAAGTATGCAATTCTATATACCCCTATGATATGTGCTGTACTGCACATTCATCGATTACAGTCAATTATTATCATGTTTTGAAAGCTTTAAAGAAATTAAATTTTGTAGATTTATTAATTCAGCATTGGAAGAAACAAGACGTGTCAAGTCGTTGCGATTGTTATCGTTTTTCTTGCCATTTTCAAATTATAATTTCAATTCGAATTGAGCAAAATCCTAGTTATAAGTTGATAGCCGAAGCAAAATCCAAATTATAAGTGAGCACCAAAGTAAAATCTTTGTAAACAAATTTTTGTAAACAAACTAACGGACCTGCGCAAAAGTGCATTCGTTTTTGTTCAAGTCATTGTAGTAGCTACTGATACTGCTGATATGAAGGAAAAAAACAAAAGCTGAAAGCGATGAAATGGAAAAAACAGCGCTACTTAAATAATATTTGAGCGAATCTTATCGATAAAGTTGATTGCAGCAACAAACGCGATGCTGGTATAAACTAATCTGAAAGAAATACACAAAAAAAAAAGAAAATAAGATAAAACATTTGTTAAACACAATCCCAGTGAACACGATTCTCGAAATTGAAATCATAATAAAAGCACAACTTACGCGGAGTATAAGAATATCACAGAGCAATTGTAACCATGGCAATGCAATTAGAATTCTCGCAAGCGATGAGTGACTTCAAAACTATGTTTCCCGATATGGATCGCGATGTCATTGAGGCGGTTTTGCGTGCTAACCAGGGCGCTGTGGACGCGACCATCGACCAACTGCTTGCGATGTCAACGGACAATCAGGTAAGTTAAATAATTCGATGATAAAAACATATGAGGACAAAGAATGAATTGTCTGAACGAAATGTACAGAACGAGAAACTGAGAAATGAATTGGATGCGCCTCCACAGAGGAGTCTTATCAATTTGAACGATGGCGTAACAACCGATGCAACAGCACAACTGATCGATATGACTGATGGTCCACTTAAACCGACCGCCACAACCAATCCCAATAATAACACTAATGCCAATTCCAACACTTCAAATGGCACTGGTAATGTTACTGCAGTTCTCCTAGATCTAAGCGATACGGATGCGAGTGCTTCGCAACAGTCGCAACGCTCGAATACGGGTGCATCGCCAAAACAGCGTCCGCCAATGACATCTTTGCCGATTACGCAAAATGGTGCAACACTTGGAACATCAACTACCACAACCACCACCGCCACCAACAAACAACGCAGTGAACAAAAAGGCTTACGGCGCTGGAATCCGCCCATGTTGCGACCTTTGCCGGCAAATTTTCTACGAATCATTGTGCCACCTTCCAGTTCGCATGACGGTGCGCGAGATTTCGATCTTCCCGATGAACAATTCGCTGTGATGCTGCAAAACGAGGAGTTTATGAATCAGTTACGCTGGAATCAAGAGTTCATGAACGCCTTGGAGAAAGAGCATTCCGGTAAGGCGAAAACAGAGGACGATGCTGCGTTCAAAGAACGTCTCAAGAATATGGGCAAGATGTCGCGTAAGAAATTCTTACAAATGGCACGAGTTTTTACGTGGCAACGGAATAAAAAAGTCACAACCGCCAAACAAATTGACTCGTTGCCATTAAAAGAGGAGCCTAGCGATGATGAGGAACACAATCATCAGCAGCAATTAGAGGTACTATATATACTATATGATTTCATTGTTATTCCAATAATAAGCAACCAAACCAATCTTAATACTTAAATCCTTCGCAGCAACAACAACAGCAACAACATTCGATGAGAAAATAAATTCGAAGTAAGAATAAAGCTCAAGAAGACCGTTGCGATACATAAAAAAACTAAATGAAATCTCAAAAAAAAAAAAAAAAAATTAAAATTCCTCAGAAATTTTATTAAATCAAAGACATATTCTACATCCAGCATCCAGTACCCAGCATTCAATATGTAATATCCAAAAAGAACATCACAGCATACACTTGCAAGGTCTTGAAGATGTCACAAAATGCGATCTTTCAGGACTGTTGTCGGTATGTGGTTTATTAAATTTTTTGCCTAGTTTTTAAGGCTATATTATTAAAATAACACTATTAATATTGATACTATGTACTACTATAACTATAACATTACGTGTTGTTGGCTAAGTATTTATATATGTATATAAGTACACATGTGCAATTGTTCTACACTTGTCTGTGTAAGCGCGTTTTGTGCTGAATCTAAAAAAGATCGTTTGTTATTATACACAATCTCTTTAGATTTTAGATTCATTATCTCTACACAGCAATTAAGTTGATTATAAACTTGATATTTTAATCTTGATGGCTGATGGCAAAAAAAAAAAAAAAAAAATTATAATAAGAAAATAACAAATAGGGTGCAATAGTTTCAATTCAACAATTCAATTTGAAATCATTCATTTGCTATAAAAACAGCTCTGGCATTATTTCACTACAGTCTCTATTGAAATTCTTAGATATTCCGTTAAATTCAAAGTTTCTATACTATCCCCAATATTACATACTATTATTCATATACTATTAGCCCGATTCTGAATATTCCCGGGGAATTTAATTTTTTAACTTCTGCTTTCTTAAATATTTGGGGGAAGAAATTTGATGGGGAATGGGTATTTGACCTATACCCATAATTTACCTCACCTTATTTATTCAAAAAAGGAGAATATTAGTCTCGATAAAAAGTAAATCCCCCGGGAATATTCAGATTCGGGCTGCTTATTGTTTTTGAATGAAATGAAAGGAACTCCAAATACAGGTAAACCCATCTGAGAAAATCATTCAAGTTTCAATAATACCTTACTTATCCGCATACAGACGTTTTTGTTGTGCAATTAAATGCAATATCATTAAGTAAATATTGAAATATTGAAAAAATTTTGCTAACCGTTAATCCCATTTAATTGAATCAAATTTATGAAATTTTTCGCTCAATTGAACGACAATTTTTGAATTCAATACGATTTATATTATGCGAATGAAAAATGTACCAATACTAAGGAAAAACTTCATCAATTTCAAATGAAAATCAATCCAAATTTTCAAAGCTGGAATCAGTTTTATTTTTTATCGAAATTTCTTTTAGTGTAGATCCCGTCTAAGTAACATAATTAACAGGTGCAATTAGCCGCAGCATAGCGAAGCAAAGCAAAGCGATAGATGCCTTAAGAAAAATCATTGCTCTACAACTCCTTCTGATACGCTATGCGCTCACTGTTAACTTCTTAGTGTCCAATTAAATGGGGTTTACTGTAATTTAATTTAAGAGAAAGTGTTTTGACGTCTGCGGATTATCATAATCTTCTTTCGAAAGCCATCCACGTACTTTTTTTTTTTGCTTGATTCTTTTTTCCTTATCTATGACACCCTGTTTCTTAATAGAACTCATATGAATATCAAAAAAGATACAACACCATATATGTATATTTGGTGTAAATATGAAAAAAAAAAATTTCGGTTGCAAAATTATATTGCAGCCATACATATACATATGTATGTGTAGGTATACAAAGTTGAATTAATCTCTGAATCTCAATCATGTTTTTTCATATGCATAGTGATGAAATTCATCCTTTTCTATTTACTTACATTGACATTTTGTTTATTTTTTGTTTTATTTTGATCGTTCAACTCATTTAGATTTGAGATGTTGAATACGCAGTGCCAAAATCGTGTCAGTCCAAAAAAAAAAAATCCATATTTTTGCAAAGAAAAAATATAACTTCCAATTCTTTGATTTTTGATGCAAACGATACACAGATAAATGATGGCTTTTCTTTCTTCCCAAAAGTTTAAATGCAAATATATTTCGGTTATTTCAAGTTATTAAAAAATTGCATGTTAAATAACAAAAAAAAAAAAAAAAAAAGATAAAACTTTTTATAACAGGGTGTGGCATATTGTCAACATATTAGCAAACTTCAATCTAAATATTATTTTTTTTCAATATAATTGCCTTAAATTAATCCAAGTGGATTAGCATCAATCCTTCCATTATTTGCATCAAAAATTAAACAAAAACAAAAAAAAAATGTAGCTCAAAAGTGTTCATAGAAGGAAATTTTCTCAGTGTACTCTAAAATTGAACTACAGATTTTTTTTTAAAGGCTATCTACACGGTTTTCACTCTTCAGAAAAATTATTTGACTTTGAATTTTTTCTTTTTTCAATTTTAATTAGTAGCAATAGCAACAGGATTATATAAGCATAAATAAAAATAACAAAAAAATGTAGTCTAGATTCTTGCTTCCAACTGTGCAATATGAAATTTTTTCGAGTGTATTTTGTTTTTTGTATTTAGTTTATGTTTTTAGATCTCAATTTTGAATTTCAATTTGTTTATCAAAATATTACGTATGTTCAATTTTTTACAGCCATGATTTTTATTTACGTCATGACTCGATTTATATATTTTTGAATTATTGTAATTGAGTTTATGTTTTGACCAAAACGCAATATAAATATTGAAACACTTAAGAGTTTTAAATATATATATATATATATATATATACTTATGAGTATATGATAAATGTTCATGAACTCATAAATAATTCAAAATAGCTTATGTTTAATCGGATCTTTACCAGAATCTATGAAAATATGTTACAACTTGATATGTTCTACATATGGTGCAATGCTAGTAAGTGATTTGTTTTTTTTTTTTTTTTTCTTTAAATTTAAAAGAAACGAAACGTGAAGTGTCGTGCTTAAGTATAAGGCATTGATTATTCACCGTCGCATTCACATTTGCTTTCGCATTCGTTTGGCGAAAAGATTTGTGGAGGCCATTAACTTGTTATGACTGAAGTAGTTAATTATTGCGGGATTCAATTGTGTTTCTCACGCTTTTTCTGCTATCTTTTAATGTTTAAATAATTTTAATAGATTCAAATTTACTTAAAAAAAAAAAAAAAAAATTAAAAAAATAGCTCTAAAATGTTGCTTCGAATTATAAAAACTATCGAAATGCAAATTTTCAGTAATAAAATATTATTATTATTAATAATAGAAGGCATCATCTCAAGTTATGTTCATAAAAAATCAAAATATAAATAAAAATATAAAAATATATAAATAAATAAATGTTGATATCAAAAAGAGCTCTCTGCCTCTATAGCTTCACTTAGTAGTCTTTGAAGTATAAATATATTAAATAAATCAAAAATTGCAAAAGCAATCAATAGAAAAGCAAAGTCAAAAATGTAATTTCATGGGAATTTTTTTTTTTTTTTGACGTGAGATAACGTCTATTAAATCGATGATAGGACACTCAAATAGCGAGAATCTGCCGATGGCGAATTAAATGTGCGTTCAACATGTTCATCGTTCATTTAACGCGACAACAATTTACTCAATTCTTCATACTTTGTAACCAGCACTGATGCTAGGCAGTACTTTGGTGACTCTTTTCCCTTGGATATTGAAAAAAATCTGTCCATATCTGTTTTCTTTAGGAAAGTGATCAGTAAAAATCGAAAAAATTCCTCAAAACGGAAAACCCCCTCGTTCTGCATAGAATAAAATGTTAAAATGTTCATCAATCAGCGCATATAATAAAATGTTAGCATAACGCCTATAATTCTCATTTGGTTTGTAAAATGGGACACTTAAGGCTCGCAGAATTTCTGAAGATTTTTCGAGACGTGATGAAGCAAGAACGTGCGTAAGGCATAATCATCATCAGCATGACCGTCATCTTTAACACCATCATCATCACCAACCTCACCATCATCATCATCACCAACCTCACCATCATCACAATCATCATTACCATCATCATCATCATCATCATCACCAACCTCACCATCACCATCATCATCACCAACCTCACCATCATCATCAACATCATCTCGATCATCACGAACCTCACCATCATAATCATCATCACCAACATCATCACCATTATCATCGATAGTTTCGATTATCGATAAGTTTGACAATCGATATTTTTGATAATCGAAAGATGAATTTTCGAGCGGCTCGCCCTAATCTAAATTAAGGCATTCTTACGAATCAGGTCCATTTCAAAAAGAAGAAATCCCTCTGTCACGACCAGAACCACCTCTCGAATGCTAAAGTAAATGTCCATGAATCAAAACTATCGATAGTCTTCAAAAATTATCGATGTTTTCGATAGTTTAAAACCATCAATAGTATCGATAGTGCTATCGATTGTTTCTCCAGCTCTACTTCTCAATGTGTTGAGGCGGGAAGTCCGATTGTTTTGTTCTTGCCGTGATCGCATCTACGAATTCCTAGCTTTTGCGTTGTCTTCATATAGAACGTTGTCTTTCTTTCATCGATTTCATGCTTTCAGTGTTTGATTTTAAAAAACAACGAAATAGTAAATTATATCCTGTTTTAGCATTACATACTCTTTGGATATGTGAACAAACAAATTTGAAAAACAAAGACAAATTTCCGAATCCTGTATTTTTAAAGAACATAACAGAGCAATAAAATATTTTCACTCTCCCTGATTTTTAAAGAAGAAGGGTAAGGGGTAGATTCGTATAAAAAGTTGTAGATTTAAAATTGTTTAAAATCTCTGAAAATGTAAATTTTCTTTGAAAATGTTAGCGGAACAGCATCCGGTTTCTTCCAATCGCTCCATTTTCAAATCTGCATTCGAAGTACAAATACAATATAGTAAATTTTTAATGTGAGGTATCCGGCGGCCGGATATAGATGGTATCCGGATACCGGATAGTGGCCGGATATCCGTTGTAACTCTAGTTTCTACTGTATTTCTCTCCTTTTTTTTTTGGATACCGAAGGTTCAAATAGGAAAGATATCGCACACTAATCACAAAACCGGAACTACTCAAAATTTTCGCTTTTTTCGAACAAACATCGAAAACCTCATTCGAAATGTGAGCACGTTTTTATCGCGTCCGTATATACAATCTGATTGCCTTCTTGATCTGCATAGAAATTTTTATTACTATAAAAGGCCGCATGAGCCGCACGAAAGTAGTGAGAAACTAAAATACCATTTACCGCATTCTTGAATTCGGGCCTTAAGGGTACCTTCTGGTTTAGAGCGCGAAAATTTAGGGAATTTTCAAGATTTTTTTTTTTGTTTTTTGTGGTACTAAGCCAAATAAAAAACGATTTTTGAACTTTGTAGGCTTATTATGTTATTTATTGGCAATTAGAAAAAAAAAAATTGGAATTTTTTAAAATAATTAATATTCGTGATTAGTGAGTGCAGTTTGTCTAACTTAAATACATTCCCTTCATTTTTCATTCCCTACACGCTTACTCTGATTAATAAGTATGTGTGTTTACTTGAATAAAAATTGTTTACTTACTCCTTTACCGTTAAACAATTCTCCGAAAAAAGTAAAAAAAAAAATAATAATAATAATAAAACATAAAATATCGACAGACGATAGATAAATATTAATATAGCTTTGCACCGAGATGCATTAGCGATATTCTCAGTTGACGGCAGAGAGGAGTGGAGGCTCGGCTTGGCTCAATTATGAGAACCTGGTAAAAACTTGGAATCCAAAAAGCTCGAAATTCTTTTTATATCTAAAATAATATAAACTATCCGTATTATTTCAAGTTCCAAAGTAAATATTTAAGTTTCCAGCTACAATGAATTCCAAGAATGAAGGTCAAAATAAAGCAAAACTTTATTCCCATTCCGCCCACATAAACCTTTTAAAAATTTGTGTGTTAATCAACGCCGATTCCATTTTACTTCGCATAACTAGATTGAATTTCAATTCGTTTTCCCATTAAAACGGATCGGAGCGCTGCTCGTTCTGTGGACACATATGTGACATGTCGCAACGACAGTTGTAAATTCCGAACTATCCCAGCGGGAAATGTCCCCCTGACATCATCGATGAAGTCGGGATGACATTGGAGCCGGAACGCATGCGATTTCATAGGAAATTTTGTCTGACATTTGTTCAGGAGCTGGATAGTAAATTCACCGGTGACATATCATCGTGGGATGAGAAAATGTCACTGGTGACTAACTATTAGCATGACATGCCATGCTAGGGTGTGCGATGGCGAAAAAAGCATTTGAGAGAGCAGCACGCACATTGCTCTTTTCTCTCTAAATTGTCAATTTATAGAAAAAATCAGTTGAAAATTATCTTCTTTGTCTTCTCATTGAATATTTCGCAAGTTTTTATAAATCTATTTTTGATAATTTTTGTTTGCCTCAGCCAGGGATCGAAACCGCAATCTTCGGATTCTGAGTCGAGCACTCATCTTCTACGCCACTTCATGCTAACGCTCAACAACAACGCCAAAAACCTTATTTAAATTTCAATAGCCAATGATATTCAAGCACATGAACAGCGATGAAATGTCCCCCAAGGTATCATGCATGATACTGTCACCGATGATATCACTGATGACTTTGTTATGCAGGAGATAATTTCCCGCTGGGTATGTTTGGCAACTGTCTACAAATGTATATCAGTATGTATCTATATGCATGTTTATATAAAAAAAATATATTGTACGTATTAGTGTCCGTGTATATTTTGAATGGAAGAACAATGTGATCCCTTCTGGAAACGGCAGGATTTTTATACCCGACACACTCTGTGTCGAGGGTATATTGCGTTTGTGTGGTTGTGTGTAACACCCAGAACCAGTCGAGATAGACCATACAAAATGTATATAGAAATGATCAGCGTCACCAGGAGATTCGATTTAGACATGTCCGTCCGTCTGTCCGTCTATCCGTCTGTCCGTCTGTCCGTCTGTTTGTATACAGTTATCTTATCGAAGGAGTTGAGCTATCTTGACAAAATTTGGTATGCGTGCTCACGGGGACATGAGTAGGAACAAGTTCGAGAATGGACCCGATCGGACCATTTTTAGGGGTACCTCTAGTACTAGGGTCTGTTACGAAAATCACAAAAACTGCTCTAAACTCGAAGTTTTTCAACATATTTTGATGAAATTTGATATTTGAACATGTTTCAAGGCAAGTAATACGATTTCCAAAAATTTTAAAAGTGGGCGTGGCAGAAAGGCGTTTTTCGAAAATTGTCCCCTACACCCGAACTTCAAATGGGACTTGAACGAAAGTTGGCACTTATGCTTCTTTTGTAGCCATAAACATTCTCCCAAAAAATTTCCTAGATCGGTCCATTATTAAGGGTACCTCCAGTACTAGGGTCTATCACAAAAATCTCAAAACTGCCTCAAAATCTGACTTTTTCCAAATATTTCAATGAAACTTAGGATTTGAGGGTATATCTAAGCCTCCGAATAGAATTCCAAAAAATTGGAAAAGTGGGCGTGGCAGAGGGGCAGTTTTCATAAAGAAATATAACAAAAGTCGGTGTATTGGGCCCCCATATGGCCTTAAATACCTCTTGATATTAAAAATTATTTGAACACGTGTGTCTGTGTCGGGTATTCTATTGTCAGGCTCGCCTGACTATAACACCCTTACTTGTTTTTATGTTATGGCTGTTTCCGATAGGTTCGTCAAATATAATATCATCGTAACTGTGTGGAGATTTCCGTTTGGGATGTTCGGTATTTTTGTAAGAAAATCGACGACTAGACTGCACAAATAGTATCCAATGTTGTAGCTAGAAAGAGGAAATAAAATATTAAATAAATAAATATTTCGAGTAGGAAAAACATGTATGTGTGTGTATACAAAACTTTTGCTGCTAAAAAATCATATTTCATATTCCATATTCCACATTTGCAATGCCTGCTGGATGAAGTCTCCTCCTATGTCAGTTTGTTTGTCTCTTGCTCATTCTGCATGTGCGCCTTGCGCCATTGCAATAAATGAAATTGAAATTATCTTATCACTGTTTTTGTTGTTGTTTTTGTTGTTGTTGTTGTTTTGTTATTTGGTTCGTCGGTTGGGACGACCCTCACACTTCGTTTTCTCCAATTCATTTGTGTGTTGTTGGATTTTCAGTCAGTTGGTTCTGTTGTTGTTGGTGCCTGTTGTACTGACAGTCGTAATTGGGAAAATTTTGTCGGTCGAACAGAGGAAGAGAGTAAATTGAATGAGTTTGGGTGGATCATAATATGGTCCCTTAACCAAATTTTCGAATTCAGTATGTTATTTCTTATCGCCTGCGACCCCATCTCCCATACACTCCTCTATACTCCGTCGTGTCATCACAAGAATTTTTACCTACAGATCGGGTTGTCGCTTGAGGCTTCTGTTGCGCATTAAGTCTTCTCGATTGAGGCAGTTGAAATTCGTTATATATTTTCTGGGATTATGAAAACAAAAGAAATGCGAGGATGCAAGGATATGCTGATTTCTATGAGATAATTTCACAAGCTATTTCCTTTCCTAAAAAAAGTTCGAAGTCTCCGCGGCGCACAGTGGGATCGGTCCATACGTCTAGTGGAAAAAAAAAAATAGAATTAGTGGCCCCATCATAATGAAAATTGGTGTTCATGATTTAATTGAAGTAATTAAGATATAAGCCAAAGCTCATCGAAATTGGGCCACGCCTTGGAGTACCTCCCATAGACCGCTACTTGTAGTTTTGTATCGCAGCTACATCTAAAACTCAACCGATTTAAATTAAACTTTATAAGAATGTTTTCTATGATAAAAAAAAAAAAAAAACGTATGCAAAAAATGGTTTTAAGTCTGATATTCCCTAGGGATACCTACCTCTCTTGGATCTATGGACATTTTTTTACGATAAGGTTCGAAACTCGCAGCACCCTAAGAGTATGTGATGCTCTTTTTTCCAGATATTCAAACATTTTCGCAACGATTACAAAAAAAAAAAATGGACTTTATCGAGACAACCGCAAGGATCCGCAAAAGTTTTTTCCATGAATCGTTACAATAGACTTCACTAGAAGATGGGGCACGACGGAGCTTATAAAATGTTGGTCCATTGAAGCTGTGGGAACTTGCCGAAAAAAATGTCCAAATCGATTAAAACTAATGGAGACAAATGACCATTTTTTGAGCAACCAATAAATTTTTTTGACCACCCCCCAAAGAGGGCAGAACCCCCTTTGAAAATGCTTGGGCCAACTTCACGCAGCCCCAAAATTTTTTTTTTTCCAATTTTGAATTTGAAAAAAGCAAATTTTCGGTCCATTGAATGTAAGAAAACCGTCATTTTCGAGATAGAATTATTGATAGTCTACCTCCACCTTCCTCCTTTTATACAATTCAATGCCACAATTTTCGATTCCTTTTAAAAATCAAACTCTTAATTTTAATTTAAAAAAATTTGCCTGTAAACCGAACAATGATGGATTTAATGGCGAAAAAATTCAAATAAATATGAAAAAATCGCTTGCCATTATTTTAAGAAATTCTAAAATTAAAATTGATTTTTAAATAAAAAAAAAAATAAAAAAATGCTTTTGAAAAAACAGTTATGGGTAAATTGCATGAATATGATCCCGCCCTGACACTCATTTTTTAGGGTTAAGCTCATAATAATTGGAGAGGACGTGATTTTCAAGGATCTAAAATTTTTAAAACGTTTAACAATCGTTATACACTGAAATTACACAATGGCTGTCACGGATGGAGCAGTTTCTCGTGGAATTGCCGTCATGGCTTTTTATTATCTATAAAATATAGAGCCTGACCAAAGCTTCGGCTACGGCTTCGGATTGCCGAACAGTCGGCCTAAAAATGACCTTCGGCTTCGGCCAAAGAAGGATCATGAGGAACAGGTTTCACTTTGTAAATGGCCAAATCATTCACATATTTTACATTTCAATCGAAAGATTTATAACTACGTGAGCCAATTATAAAATACAGCAAAAATCCCTATATTTTCAGTAGTAATTCAGTAGTTGTTTATTTTTTGTTTTACAGCTTCGTCCAAAAATTTCACCTTCGGTCGGTTCGGTCTAATAAAATAGGATGGTTAAAAAAAATCCTATTTCTGCAGCTCAAAACCCACTGTGCGCCGTGACGTTCTGAAAGCATTGACGCTTTAGAAAAGACTTAAAAACCGCACCTCCCCGCCCACCCCCTTTTTTTTTTTTTGAATAACAAATAACTGAACTCCCAATTGTTTCGATTGGTTTTCTTTTTTTGTCACATTTTATTTTATACTGTTTATTGTAAACATAATACATTTATCATATTTAGAAAGTAGTAAATTGTTTTATTTCAGCTTTATTTAATGGATTTATTAATAATGGTTTTCTTTGTTTTCGGTTTTTTAATTGTTTTTCTTTTCCTTTGATTTTTGAATTTATTAGATAATATAAATTTAAAATTGAATGAATGGAGCGATTTTAGATTTTTATTTTAATTATTTTTATATTTTTTTTTAGATTTATTTTTTAAGGTTTTCCTTTTAATTAAATACAAATAGGTTTAACATGATTTGAATATTTTTTTTTTTTTATATATATATTTGCTTGTTTTTTATATTGTTTTTTTTTTTTATAAATTTGATTTGACTGTTAATTAATTTTTTTTTTTAAATATTTTGAAACTTCTATAAATTTTAATTTAAAATCAATAGTAGTTTTCCACTCAATTAATTAATTAAATTATTACTTGATCATGCACTATATAAGAATCAATATATGTATTTTTCTAAATATGTACATACATATATTTATATACTAAGATGGATTCGTGTATGTATGTGTCTGTGGTAGAGTGAATGGAATATTTTTTTTTGTTAATGTTTTTTATGCGAAGCATTTTCTTTAATGAAATTTATTCACTGATTCTTTTTACTTGCACTCAAACAATAATAGAAAAGAAGAAGCGTGCTGGTCGAAAGGTTATACAAAAAAAAAAAAAAAATATATATATATATATATTATAATAATGCTGTTAAATAAAATGAATGGAGGCGCATGAACAAAATAAATGTTTGATTCGATATGCCTTATTGCCGATACGATACCCGGAGAGTACCCTCAAATAAAATATCGCTGAAGTCCAAAGGCTCAGTTACTCTTGATTGAACGTAACTTAACTTAACTTATAGAAATCTGTTTTCCACAGATTCCTATCTTAAGTCAAATTAAGTTTTCAGTAACTGCTCCCATACAAAATGTACTAAACATATCATCCACCCCTATTCTGAATAATATTTCACGTGAACTTTTCCACCAGTGTCAATACAAGCTTCTGTATTGAAACTGGCGGAAAAGTTCACGTGACATATTATTCAGAATTGGGAGTGATCAAGTCAGCTGATTAAATAAGTAAAGTTAAGTCACGTTCAATCAAGAGTAACTGAGCATTAATTCTCGACACCGGTAACAAAACCTTATATACAGGTGTGTGATTGGATTCCCGGGAATTCATTTCCCCGGGAAATTGAAATAAAAACTCGGGAATTTAAATATGTTCGAAATTTTTTAATTCGAAAACTTTATCGTATAGCCGCTCTTTTGTTTTTGACAATGTCATTTCTTTAAAAATTGCCATACATTCTTCAAAATATTGAAGGAACGAAATTCCCTTTCCCCAAAATTTTGGGAAAGGGAATCCAATCACATGCCCGATAAAAAGTAAAAATTTGAAACTTTTGATTTTTATTATTATTAACCATTTACGCTGGTAATCGAATCTGCTGGAAAAAAACCAACTGAAATTATTTGATAATATTTGAGAGAGAGAGAGAGAGAGTTAAGGTGCTTCCTCCACTTGGTAAGTAAAGCGTTTTTAATAAGTATTTTGCTTTCGCTTCCCAAATATGGTTGATCAAAAAGCACTTTCACAGCAAGCAAAATTGTTCTTGATAGAAAGTTTTTGAGCAAGAAAACTTGCCACTTCAGGAAGTAAAAGCGCTTTACTTGCCAAGTAAAGGGAAGCACCTTTAAACTATGGGGAAAAAGAAAAGAAAATGGAACAGTACATATGAGTTAATAGGATACTTCAGCTATGAAACTAAAAACAAAAAAAAAACAAAAAAAAAAAAAAAAAAGGACAGAGAGGGAGAGAGAGAGAAGTTTTACCGGAATGTAAAAAGTGCCATTTCAAAATATTGCCTCGGCAAAATCAAAGAACCCTTCGATATAACTTCATTGTTATGGGTTACAAAACACTAACCCCGCCTGATTTCCAATAGCGTTCAAACTTCTGCAAATATTCAACGCATGCACATATGGAATCAATTTGAATCCATTGCGAATTTCATTGTAACTGGTCCCATATGTTTGTGCATATGTTAAATATGGTATTGGAAGCCAGGCATAAATTATTTATTATTAATAACCATTTTTAATAAGTATAAAATTTTCCTAATTTTGGGCCTCTCTCCAGTTCTCTCAGAAATGAAATAGAAATGAAAAACTTCATATAAGAAACACTTCAAAAAATTTCTGATCCATTTCTGAAGCGTTTTTCATTTCTGACCAAAACTGGAGCGAGCCCCTTTGAATCTACATGCAATTTCAATAAAACTGTATCATTTTTGAAATTGAAAAGCAAACTTTTTGGAATTTTTTTTTTTTTTTCCACCAACCAAAACAAAATGTTGAAAGTGTTCGAAGAATAGAAGACGAAAAATTAAAAGGATATGTGTATATAAACCGACCATAAACGACGCTTTCATTTAGTTAAATTCTCTTTCAGTTTTTTTTTTTTTTTTTTTTTTTTTTTTTTTTTTTTGTTTCTCGATTTGTTAAGATCAATGACTGTAAGGCGTGCGCGCATTGTTCCATTTTCGTCATAAGATTGACATAAATGGAACAGAAAGGCATCTAAAAGGAAGCACTTGTTTAGACTAACAATGTTTGAGAGGTGTTAGTGCGTTGCGTTGAAGGAACCGTATCGCAACCAATCCTAACTGAATTGGACTAAAGAAAAAAAAAAAAAAAAAAAAATCGGATTACAATTTAAACACTATTGAATTAAAAAACGAGCAATAAAAAAAATTCCAAATTAGATTTCAATATGTATGTATGGAATATAAAACGGGAAGTAGCTTTGTCACAAATGTGTGCTTAGCGGGAAGTAAATACAGTGTGTGCTCTCTCTTAAGCGGACACCTACGAAACCGAAAAATGTGTCCGCTTAAGAGGAAACTATTTGAGAACCAGAAACACTAGAGCATTGCCAAAAGGTTCCCCTTTAAGAGGAGTTTCCGCAAGGAGAGAGTACACTGTAGGTACATATATTTCGTAATAGTAAAAAAAAAAAAAAAACATATCAACAGAGAGAATTTTGTTGGAAAATGGGATGCCGGCCACGTACAGGGATGCCCTCTTACTACCCTGTAGAAAGCTGTTGGGCAATTTGCCTAAAAGAACTAGTACTTTTACCAGTACTAAAAGAACTAGTGCAATGTTTGGGTAAGTTTGCACCATAACTATACTAGTGATCAGTGGAATAATTGCATTCATTCATTGAGGCGTTATAAATTGATAATAAATACACAACCGAATGGTTTTCTTTTAATATAAATATTTATTTCCATTTTGTACTGAAAAAAAAATCAACGATTCTGTTACATTTTTCCCGTAAAAATGACTAGTATTTAACTGGTGCAAATTTACCCAATTGGATCGCAAAGTACTAGAATAAATCTGGTGCATACTGTACAGATGTTATACTGATTTTCGACAGAATTTTATATGGACAGGGGTATAGAAAAGAACTAGTACTGGTGGCTTTTGTACTAGTAAAGTACTAGTACGGCACTAGTTAAAATTCCTACAGGGTATGTACACTGTCACGAGTGTAAAATTTCTTGCTGGCATAACTACGTGTTGCCATAGGATTTGTTGTAGTAGCCTAGCCCAGCAGCGTAAATGCGAGTAATTAACCCAAAAGCGAGTACTATTGAAATACTCCGTACCGGAGTACTCAAAATAAAACAGATTCACATATTAAAGGCGATTATACAAAAGTTTACTCCCTTTCGAAATCGAAGGCGGATGAGATCGTTCATTAATGAACGCTTGTTGCTTTGCTTACTTTGAATGATGGGAGGCAATTAGGACAAGAAGAAGATAATTTAAATATGGACCAAAAACAGCGTACGTTTCGCAAAAAAATTGAGGAAATGAGCTATTGAAGAAAAACTATATATTTTATTATTATTATTATATCTTATCAATAACGTGAAATAAATACATTTTCAAGACAAAATTTTAAATAAAAAAAAAAAAAAAAAAAAAAATCAACTTACCTCCTTGGAGGTAAAGAATATACTCCCAGGAGTACTCCCTTTTGTAGTAGTAGTTTTCCAATTCCACCATAATGTTAAAAAATACAGTTCATCACATGCAAAAGCAAATTAGATCGGAATAGCTGGTACACCTTTTTGGGAGTACTCGAAGGTTACTCTTGAAGTACTCGCTTTCGCTGCTGGGAGGCGAGTGAAATCGAAAGGAGATGGTTAGTATGAAAATGACAGTATATGTATGTAGGCGAGTGTATGTTTATGAATGTGTGCGTGTGTTCGTTCGAGTGTGTGTGTGCGCGCGCGTGTATATATGTTAACGTTAAAAGCGCTTAAAATTTAATTTGATTGTTATATTTGTTTTGAAATATTATTTAAAAATCTACAACGACGACGACGACGACGACGACGACGACATTTATTTCCCACTCTCAATGAAATCTATGTAAATTTGTATATAAAGAGATTGTAAAAAGTTTGTAAACTATTTGCATTAATTTTAGTTTTGCTTTTAGCTTTCGCATTTCCACTGTTTACATTTATTTATATTTCACTTTTCATTTGCTTTTTTCCAGTTATATTTCAATAATTGCGTTCAAACATTTTGACAACATGCCATTTTATGTTAACGTTACGTTACGTTGTGTGCTTATTTGCTTTACTTTATGTTACTCTACTTTACTTTTACTTTACTGGTTCCTTCATTGAAACTAACTTTATTCGGGGTATTCACGGGTTGTTGTTGTAGATGGCGTAATTATCGTAAGTGTAACTATAAGACGAATTTTTTTTCTTCTTTTTGGTAAAGAATCTTTATTAAAAAATATTTTTTTTTATTTTTAACTATTATTATTGTTATTCTCTTCTTTTCGATTAAGAAAAAACAATGATACTGATACGTCAATTGTGACGACGACACGTGAATACCCCAAGTATTTTCGAGCTTAGCTGAAGTTTTTTTTATGCATGTATTCTTAAATATAACACATTCATGACTGTAGATTTAGGTTTTATTGGTTTAATATGTAAACTTTTTGCATTTTGTTTTCACGTTTAGCTTATTAATGTATATATATATATATATATATATATATATTGTATATATATACGACGACCGACGTACAAATAAGAGTACAAATAAGTTTATACTTTTAATAATAATAGTATAATAATAATAATAATAATAATAATAATAATAATTATAATAGTAATAATAGTAATAAAAATCGTAATAATATTAGAAAGGCATACAATGATTTCCTACCACTAAAAATAAAAAAAAAAATTTGCGTTTTACATGACGCTACGGCTAAATTGCGTTGCGAGTCACGTTCAACAACGTGACAACGTGACACAATATGACATAAGAATCGTTTTCCATCTTTTTCCTTCTTTCAATTTTACTTTACTTTATTTTTGTGTGTGGTTTTTCTTTTCAAGTTTCTCCTTTTTACACCAACTTTTACTTTATCAAGAGAGATGCTTTTCGATTTATTTAGTAGGTATATATTGTATATTTTTGGTTTGTTGGTTTTCCCCCCTTTTTTTTCTCTCTCTCTTTTGATTCCGCATTTAAATATGCAGAATAACTGAATTCTTTTTCATACGGAACTGTATACGGGAATTATGTGGGTGTATTAGTATGAGGGCATATGACTTAATACATTCACATTGTATATAAAATAAAGCGTGGCATAACGTAGATAAGTGAAATTGTTAAGTACCCATAAGCAAGCGTGGCTAAAAGGCCTGTAATGGTATATCAAATCCGCTGGTTTAGGGCGTTGTGTATTCATAGCTTTATTGCTATGCCAAAGAAGAACGCTTGGGAAATTATTTGATTAAAAAGAATTTTTTTGTTTGTTTATTTGTTTCAATTTTTACTGTTCGACCAGGGGAAATAGAAATGATTTATTAAATTTATTTAAATTTTGAACTGCGAAAATCGAGGCGTCTTTGACCAACAAAATACATACTTTCAATACAACTTCTATTGAAATTGAAGATAACAAAAAACACTGTGCAAAGTAACTATCTAAATCGATGTGGAATGAAAATGGGAAAATGAGCTATAAGAGTAGTGTGCAGTGTGTATAAATGGAATGGAAATGTTTGAGCAGTGTTGAAAAAAAAAAAAAAAAAAAAAAAAAAAACACTGTCTTTACTTTTCATACATGTATAGGCGCAGGCGGCAGGCGGCATACCATAAGAGTCATTGCATAGTAATTGCGGGTAGACGGATGAGGGGGGAAATTGCGCATACAAATCGATGAAATTAATTAAAACTATTGATGACTCTTTCCATTCATCTTTAATATAAAAGCATGTGTTTTCTTTTCTATTGGCTGACTTTATATAGATGGTGCTTGTGAACAAAACTCATATTAATAATAATAATGTGCTATGGAAATCGATTCTCCAATACAAAAAAGACTCATTTATCTATAGACGAGACGATTCTCGATAGCGCAATATTGCTGCTTTACAGTTCTTAGCAAGTGTGGGATAAGTTTTACTTTTGATTTCGTTGGTGTTGTTGTTGTTGTTGTTGTTGTCTATAAGGAAACAATGAAATACAAAAGGGAACTGTGATTTAATGTTTTCACATGTTTTTTTTTTTTTTTTTTTTTTTTTTGTTTAATAGTCTCTAAGGCGGATTTAAGCAGTCTTTAAGTAGTTAGTTTTTGGAATACACTTGTCTTATATTAGTCCATAATTGTTAACTTCAGTCGGATATTTTAAAAGAGCATTTTGATTCACATTCAGCTTGCTTTCTCCTTTTTTTCTTCATGTTTTCTTTTATATTTTTAAATTTTTTTTTATTTTTAGTTTTAGTTTTAGTTTTAGTTTTTTTTTTTTAGACTTAAGTATTTGAATGGATCTATGAAGACTCCGAGAATATGTACATTCATATCAATGAGGCATGATATAAGTATTTTTTTACACGCAATGATTTTGTGCAATAGTTATACATTGATACTTAACAAATCGCTTTAAATGAATACATTTTACTTTGTTCAAATTGTTTTGGGATTAAGCTCGAAATATATTATTAAGGCTAGTCAAAATGGTGTATAAAATAATCGAAGATGGGATGGATTTAGTGAAGAGAATTGAATCGAATTGAGACGATACGGATCCGGATCGAATCAATTCGAGTAACTCATTTGGAATGTATCTATTATGCAAAACTAAGAATAGAAACAAAATCGAACATTTCCTTCCCATTGCGCTGAATTAAAATCACGAATAGCCCATTATTGAGGGGGGCGAACATCCTTTTCTTTTTGGAACTCGAAACATCTTGAAAAAAAAAAAAAAAAAAGATATCGCTTCTGCCCGTGAACCGATAATAACTATGGATTTGATCTGGCCATTTGACGTATGTATGTATGTATGCAGTGTTGTATGCATACAACAATTTCACTTATGTAAGTTATGCATTTTTTTTTTTTTTTTTTCGAACGACACCAACAACAATATTTGAAAAAAACTAGTTAAAAATTTTTTTTTGTTTTTTCTTTCACTCTCTTTAGTAATTACTTTTGAAATATTTTACTGTTGTTTTTTTCCCCGTATTTTTGTTTTCTTTAATATTTTTTGCATATCTATAAACGTTAGTGTAAGAAGAAGATGGATACAAAGAAGGAGGAATTAGAAGGTCTAGTAGTCTTATAACAGAACACATAGGGATTTTTTCGGTTTTTTCTGTTTTTTCTCGGGCGATTTTTTGTTAATTTGCCTAACAAGATCATAAAATATGTCATTGACATTAACTTTAGCTTTCGCTGAGGTCTCCATGAACGCACAATTAAATTGATTGGCCAAACTCTTACCGAGCTCCTTGCCGACAACACGCTCATCTTCCAGATCGCATTTATTGCCAACCAAAACCATTGGCACATCATCCGTATCCTTGACGCGTAATATTTGTTCGCGTAGATCCTGCAGATCATTGAATGTTGACTGTGCGGTTATCGAATAGACGAGCACGAAACCCTGTCCGTTCTTCATATAGAGATCGCGCATTGCTGTGAACTGTTCGGTGCCGGCCGTATCCAAAATTTCGAGCATACATTGCTGTCCATCGACTTCGACCTGCTTGCGGTAGCTATCCTCGATTGTTGGATCGTACTTTTCGACAAAAATGCACTGAACAAATTGAACGGTGAGTGCGGACTTGCCAACGCCGCCACTGCCCAAAACTACGATCTTATATTCGCGCATTTTCGAAATCTTATGCTCGGCGGACCAAACAAACCAGTATCGTAATTAAGAGTAGAATTAGGAATCAAAATTAAGATTGCTCCAATCGAAGCGACGCGATGCGATGGAATATGCTTCGATCGCAGCTCTCTATGAATTTTTTTTTTTTAGCAAAATTTGGCGATATGGCGCTAATTTGTGCTCCTGCCGGCTGACACTCGAGTCGCGATCACGATCGTGAGCGTAATTTCCGTTCTTTCCTACTTTGGCAACGATTTGATAGCTGTCAGCTATAGTTTTAGTTTTAGCTTTAGCTTTAGCTTCAGCTTCCTGCCTGCGTGCCCCCTGGCTGCTTTGATTGCTTTCGCGATTAAGTGCCTCAGTGTCAGCGTTGTGAATGATTGAGCGAGCGAGCGAATTAGTTAGTGCGCGAGTTCGTATGTATGTATTTATTTATATGTGTATATATGTGTGTATATATATATATATTTCCTATTTGTAGATGATGTGTAGACGGATTCGAGTCGTTCACCTACACTCAATTCTCGTGGCTGTATTTAAATTGTCGTCGAATGGGTCGTCGATAGCCGGTACAGATAAGGCAGCGAGTTGGGAGGCGTTGTTTCTATTGCTTTTGCGGTTACTTAAAAATTGCAATTTGCGATTTTACAATTTTCGTCGTTGTTTCTTGAGGTTCTGAGGTTCTAGGTTGTTTTTTTTTTTTTTTTTTTTTACTTTTCTTGTATGCTCTTTCTTTTTTCTTTACTTTTTATTTTGGTTTTATTTATTTATTTTTGTTTTTTTTTTTTTTATATATATATATATAATTTTATTTGTAATTTTTTGATTTTCGAATTACGATTTATGATGATTCTCTCGAACTTGATCTTCACGTGGTGGATCTTTGTACAAAAGGTTAGGATTTGGTTGGATTTGGTTGATTGTTTGATCGCTCTTACGTCTTACGTTTTACGTTGTATGGGCTAATAAGGTTTATCGTCGTTATCTATAAGTAAGCACTAGTATACCTTGCTTTACATCAGCCTTTTGGATTTTTCTTTGTTTCTCCGTATATATTGCCCTCTCGTCTTTGTCGCTTTCGCTGTAGTTGTTTGTCACCGTAGCGATCGTAATTGTTGACGACTGTGCCCTTTAATGATTATTTGGGTGCGTGCGTGCGTTTCCCGTTCCGGTGAGCTTCTGCCTGAAACTCTCTTCCGTTTCACGTTTGAACGTCAGCAAAGTCACGCCTGAAACTATTTCAAAGAGACAAGTTTTATTTCACCGGAATTCGCATTGCTTCCTTTTCTTTTTGTATTGTACATATTGTATTGTATATATGTATATATATATATATATATTTGTTCTTAATTAATTTTATTTTTTTCTTTCAATTCTTAAATTGTTGTTAATGACTCATTTCAACATTGACGCCGACTGCTCGTTTACCTCTTCTTTCTTTCGTCGTCTCTTCGGCACTTTTGACTCTGACTCAATTCTGTCCGCTGCGAAAGACAACACACAAAGTAAAGAGCAGCACAAAACGGAGAAGCAAACCAACAAAAAAGGAAAAAAAAAAACTACTTCCGTTGCACTTTTCACAAAAAATTTTCTACTCCTCTATTCGACAGTGTTTAGAGCGCTTTAATCGCTTTCTATTTGTGCGAATCGTATTGCTTTGGCTTTCATATGTTTCAAATATTTTACGTTTAGACGCCTTAATCTTGCTTTATCACTGCATTTATAATAAGAACAGCACGAGAATTTTCTGTATTTTGTATAGACCTGTAGCAAACCGTATGAACTCGTTACTGATTAACGGGTGCGCCGTCTAGTACCGAGTAACGAGACGTTACACGCGAATGCATTTCGTCGCTCGTAACTTTAGTAGTATGCATTTTTTTTTTCAGCTTAAACTGACGTCATTTGATATGTCCGTCAATAGCTTACTTGTAGTTATACACTTTAATCATTTAATTAAATCAGCAATAATTAGTAACGTTACTTTACGATAGTAACGAGTAACAATTGCTATGGCAACGAATGCATACTGGTACTCTTTTTTTTTTTAGTTACTTCTACACCTCTATTTGTTTTAATTTAAATTGTGAAATACAACTCCTATCAAGCATTACAGTATGACCAGCGCTGGCAAAGTTTGTATTAGGAAATCCACCACAGTGTATTTGGAAATTCACCAAAGGTAACGACAACCACACGCAGTGCTGTCGTTTTCGTATCTTAAAAAGTAGCAAAATGTTTTTAAAATTGTAGTTTTTATAAAGTATACGGTGTATTAAAAAATAAGTCGGTTTTAAAGCAATGTGTAAGAAAGGAATAAATGAACAATAACTTTCCATTAAAAAAGCTCAAAGAAATGCTAAGAAATATTTCATATTGCAAAAAATATTATGCAGTTCATTTCGCAAAATTAATATTTTAAATACTTTTACTAAATGGAATGCCCGTAAGCTATTAGTGCAGAAATATACAACTATAATGTCATTAACAGTTGACAGCTGGAACAGTTTGTATGTAGAAATCCACAAGTTTTTGGAAATTTCAAAAGTAACGAAACCAACCAGTGTTTTTCGTATCTTAAAAAGTAAAAATTTTTAAAATGTAGTTTTTATAAAGTATACGGTGTATTAAAAAATAAGTCGATTTTAAGCAATAGAAGAAAAATAAAAACTAGTTAGGGGCTTTCCTTTAAAAACCTCGAATGCTCGAAATTTATATGAAAAAATTTACATTTTTTCGCTTTTTCAATCTTTTCACTTTAAATGGTATGCCCTAGCTATTTTTAGGAGAAAAAAAGAAATTATAAAATAGAATAAAACAGCTTTCGAACTTGCATAGAGAAATTACAAAATAGGCTTCCTTTAAAAACTTATGCTCAAATTTATATGAAGGAAATATACATTTTTTCGTTTTTCAAATTTTCAAAAAAAAAAAAAAAAAAAAACTGCTATAGTAGAATTTCGACAGCACCGACCACACGTCGTGCCGAGCAATCTACCACAATTCTGCTTTGGGAAGTTAGATTTTTTGGGGGATTTTTTCTTCATGTATTGCTGTAAACAGAATAAGGGCGTACGCGAATGTTCGCCGGGCGAACACGCCCAAGAATTAACGCGAATTCGCCCGGGTGAACACAATGACGGCAAATCGCGAACTTGCAATGTTTTCAGTTTTTTGAAAAATATGATTGAAAGTATAAATCATTGCCAGAAGAAAGTAAAAACAATAATCTTTAATAAAAACTTACTCTGTTTACAGCATATATCATAGCATATATAAGATCGTTTACTATGTAGAAGTGTTGCAACGTATAGTGTATCCGAAAGGATGTCCGGCTGCCGGATAGCTAATTTTTTTGTTATATATTTTTCAGTTTTAAAGCCATATTGAACGACGTAGCAATGATCCTGAGCGTTGTCGTTTAGAAGAAAATATTTCGAACATTATTTTTTGACACATTACACTTTTTAGTATGCTGCTTGTGTCGAGTGGTTACACCGAAGTGCAATGAAAAATCTCTGAAAATGGAAATTTTCTGTGAAAATGTTAGCGGAACTGGATCAGTTTTCCTCCAATTGCTCCACTTTCAAATCTGCATTCTAGAACCATTTTGACAATTTTTGACCGATTTTCGAGGTTTGCAGATGCACTAATTTATTCTACAATAAAAAAAAGCGTATCCGCTTTGGCTTTGCCAGCTTTAGTTTTACCTGAAAAGGGCCATAATGTTTTTCTTTTATCATGTTTAGGGATTCATAAGACCTTCGTCTTGTTTTTTAACAGTCAACTGTCTTTTTCCCAACATCACCACGACATTTGGTAGGGTACCAAATTTAAAACAGCGTTGGTCATACTATAATACTTGACAGGAACTGCTGCTGAAACATATAACAGCCGTCTCTTTTCTTCGCAAGTCTTTCTAAATAATTGTTTGGCATTGTTTGTATCCACGTCTGACCCGGCACATAGCCAACAAATGAACAAGAAACAGAATGAACTGACAAAACATAAGAAATTACTATGGAATAGCATGATGATTTTAAAGAAATATCACCACAGTTTCATAGCCGGCGTTTTTGCAGCTGGAGGAAGCTTTTTTGGGAAACTGCCAAGCTCTTTGAGTGCGTTTTTTGATACTGTCTGGAACCCCTTTCACTTGAGTATGTCAATAATAAAAACATTGTTGAACATGAATTCACATTCTTTCTTTTTATTAGAATCTGCGGTTGTGAATGTGTTGCCTTTGGTTTTGATGGTCATTTGTAACGTCCTCAATTGGCGTTATTTTTTAAAAGCATTGCAAAGCTGTGAACAAACTCTTACAGCAACGGTACTCGCAACAGCCTCCAACTATTTGTTTTCAGTAAACTTAAATTTCATTTCTAACGTATCCATTTGAAACGAATGAAAAATTTTTTGCATTTCAGTTTTTGTTAGGTGCTCTATTCTATCGGGAATCTTTCACGTTTCTCTCCACAATCGGTTTATTACTCATATTGAGTGGACTTTGGTTTCTTTGCGATCGAGGCCTAACACATGCAAATAAGAAGGAGCAGTAGTTTTTTTACATGGGAGACCGAATTAAAAATTCTATTTCTAGATTTTTTGACAGATCGTTTTTGCCCCACCTTCATCAAAAGAAATATATTACAATCTAATGAATTTTCAATTAATGTGACGTTTGAACAACATATTCTATTGACATAAAGGTGCTTATAAAAACCAACCATTGTGGAAGCTTGTCTCATATTTTATTTTTTTTTTTGTCTTATTTTTATACATTGAACTTCCGATAAAATGCAAAAACCCCATAAGTGCAAGGAAGCCCTCTTTATGCGGTCTCATGAAAATATGGACGGATTAATGCAAAGAACGCATAAGTGCACAAGAATTCGAGAAAAAAACGTGTTGCATTTGTCCGTACTCTACTGTATTTATTGTCGAGCGACTTAATACTAATCTAAATACTAAATACATTTATAACTGTTCCTGGGGAAATCAGGGCAGATCGAAGTTCGAGTTATCAATTCGGCCGTTTACACGTACGTCAACATCGTTTAACAAATTATCAAATTCCCTTTTAATGTTGCGTTCGTGTCCACACGCCACATATAATATAAATATATAATATATTATGGCGATAATATATTGGATGGTGTTACTCGCACGTGAATGTTGCTTTTTTTTTATATTATAGTAGATTTACAGAATATTCTTGAAGAATTGAAAAAGAGTAATGAGGAGTTTGTATGGTCTCATAATCTCATTGGCGGAAGCTCAAAATCCAAAATCAAATCCCGATAAGTCAAAATCAGAAAAACTGAAAATGCAAACTCATAATCCGAAAGCTCAATGTATAAGGAGTTTAAAAAAATCGAAGTAATTCTAAAATCCCTGAGGAAATCAAAATCCGCGAAAATCAAAATCCGAAAACTAACATCGATTTAAGCTCATTTGGAATCCCGAAAAGCTTCGTATTTTAATTTATAAATTTTCTATTTTGCAAATCTCTTAATTTCTTTTAAAACTGAAAACCATAAAAACTATCATGACTTCATATTGAGAAAGTTATTCAGTGACATTTATTATAAATTTAAATAAATGCATATTGTAATAGCGAATGAACTTCTGTAAATAAATAATTTTGGTACGATTAGCGACGTTCTGGTAATATTTTATTTCAGTTTGTTTTTTTTTTAAACTAGTTTTCTTTGATATTGCTTATTTAGTGATACGTATGATCATAAGTGACAAGTTTTGTTTACTGTTTTAATTGTTTTAATTCACTTATTTCATCTTGAAAGTTGGTTTATGTTTGAAAAGTTTTGTAAAATCTATTTAGAAATTTTATGACGCTTTATTCCCAATGCAGCAAATTGCTACAGTACTTAATGTTTTAATAAAAAATACAAATCCCATTAAATGATAATCCCGAGAAAACATACCGAAAATATATTCCGACACTGTAAAAATTTAGGCAAATTTTAATTCTGGTTATCATTTTTCGGATCTTTATCGGATTTTTTTTCGATTATTGAGTTTTCGGGAATTCGAGATATTCGGCGATAATATGATTTCGGGATTTTGTAGCTTCGTCAGGGTATTTTGAGTTTTTCGGATTTTTGAGTATTTCGGAGATTGACAGATTTTTGAGAATTTTGAAAATTCGAGAATAGTTTATTGTATGTCTCATAATCTCAGTTGATGTCAAAATAGTTTGAAGATGGTTTAATAATAGGTATGTTCCCGTACTGCACGAAACTGGCCAAAACTACCAAATTTTTTGAAAACTGTATCAAAATTGGGCAGTTTCGTACAGTACGGGAACAGACCTAATACTTAAAAATAAATTTCAATTTCGAAATTCAAACACAAATTTAAATCAGCTGCTTATGCTCTCAGCGCTGATTAGAATATTTTTATGATACCTTTTTTCGTCGGCGAAATAGCCTCTGGAAGTTCCACGCGTATTTCTTACCGAACTGAGGCGAAGCCTTATCTCAGTATGTATAGGCTCATATGGGCTCTACGCAGATATGCAGGAAGTAAATTTCCTATACTTAACACTAGTGATGCCACGAATATGGATTAATGGCTGATACGTAATACCGAATATTCGTCAACCTCTCGCGAATAACGAATATTCGGCAACCGAATATTCGGCAGTAGAAGACGCTTGGGCCTACTCGCGACTAGCTGAGTCAAGGCGAAAAGCTGCCGCTGAAAAATTTGCACTGTTTATAATGATTTCGAAAAAATTTAGAAAAGCTAGCGTACATTTAATATTTCCTAAAGAAAAAAAAGCAAATCTGCTGTATTTTTAGATCACCGTAATTAAGTTTTTTAATATTGTGAAAAAATTTAATTTGTATTACTGCTGATTTTTTAATAAGTTATTTCTACATTCGGTATTCGGCGAATATTTTAACTATTCGCCGAATACGAATACTGAAAAATTGTTTACTGCCAATAGGCCGAATACCGAATAGTGGCCGAATATTGTGGCATCACTACTTAACACATGCAAAAAAAAAAACGAAGAAGTACTTTAAGTTACTTCTGATATTTCAACGAATCCGCATTTAAATCACACATTTTCTATATTTCTGTCGACCTGTCATGGAAATTTGAACTCTGATTTCCTTTCTTCACAAGAACGAGCTCTATACTTCCTGCATATCTGCGTAGAGGCCATTAAACATGAAAATATGGAAAAAGCGGAAAAATCTAATATTTTTCATATAAAACTTCGTTAATTAATTAATAAATTTAAAAAAAAAAGACCCTAATAGGCTGAAAAATTTCATATCACTAAGGGCCAATATTACCAAACATATTTAAAAAAATTTTAAAATTAAATTAAAAATTTTTTTTATTTTAAATTTCATTTTCAATATGCAACTTTTTTAAGTATAGCAAAATGTGGCAGCACGCTCCGCTGTCAGGGTAGTCAGTCAAATTCACAAATGATTGAAATATTATTTTAGAGCATGGAGCCGTGTGCGCGCAATTTTTCATCAGTCTCATATCGCTGTAATCCGAATCCATAAATTTAAAGCTTTGCTTGTTTCGTTTTGCGCAGATTTTTTCCGTAAAATTTTAGAATGAATGTAATCAGCTGTTTTTCTACCGCCCAAAACAGGGCTGTTACCATATCTTAAAAAAAACTTAAACGACCTGCTGAGGTAGTTTAAAAATTTTTTAAAAATATTTTAAAAATTTCGTTGGTGAAAATGAAAATCAGATTTTATTATTAAAATTTTTATAAATATGCTTGGTAATATTGGCCCTAAAAGTACGAGTAAAAAAAAAAAATACACTCGTGTGTTAGTTTTCGATACTCGGTACTTTTTACTGGGCACCTGCTAACCGGTAACGATTACATATGGTTTGCTTCAGCTCTAGCCGCACGTGTTTAGCGCTGTTTTAGAATAGACCTTCTTCTTTCGTCAATTTAATAAAACAAAAGAATGGGTAAAATCAAGAAAGAACCAGTAGATGCCGATTCAACGGTTGGCACAATTAATGATACGGTTCTGGACGCAACGGCGCCAATAAAAGAGGAAGAGACATACTATGATAAGCTAAAGTTTTGCAACACCATCGCTCATCCGATGGCTTCCAAGAAATTGACTAAAAAATGTTATAAGCTCATAAAGCGGGCCATTAAGCAGAGGACATACCTACGTAGCGGTTTGAAAGATGTTCAATTGCGCATACGGAAAGGAGAAAAGGGGTACGTTTGGAATTTAATGCGAAAGATCAACAAAAACTTTTATATAAATTGACGTTTCTTTCGACAGAGTTGTTCTATTTGCTGGCGACGTGACACCAATTGATATCATGTGCCATTTGCCTGCAGTATGCGAAGAGAAGGGTATTCCGTATGCTTATACACCATCACGAGCAGATCTAGGTGCTGCAATGGGCATGCATCGCGGTGCAATTATGATGCTTATACGGGAACATCCGGAGTACAAAGACCTTTATGATGAAGTACAGACAGAACTCGCAGAGTTAAATGCTCCACTGTAATGGAAATTAGCGCGATTCTAACGTGCCACCACAAATGAGAAAAAAAAGAGAACTTAGCTTTAGCTAGTAGGATCAATTTAAGTCTAAATAACTTCGACTTTTTTTTTACCTCTTAAGATTTTTAAAAATAAAACTCAAGGTCCAAATCATCATTTTCTTCTTCTATTTATCATGGCCAATTCGAAATCAAATGAATATAATCAAAAACTTAACCGTCTCTCACAGGGGGCAACTCTTTGGCTTGTATGCATAAGGATAACATCGGATCTTTTTTACGACTTTTTGAGCGATTGCTAGGTTCACATTGAAAAATTGGATGCTCAAAGAGGCTAAAACAATTTTATTTCGATTCTTATATGCTTAATTGGGCTGAAATAGCCCGAAAAAAAGGCTAAGTTATCAATCATTGTGAAACCAGTTCTCAAAGTTATAAAAGTTCATTTCAAGAACTTGGTGCAACTGTAAAATTTTTAATTTCACGATAACTTTCCAGTATAACAGGTTGGCTGATAAGTCCCCGGTCTAACAAAGAAAAGCGATACAACGATTATAACGACCTTCCAATTTTTTGATACCATTTTGGTAGTACTCCTTCGGTTTTGCCTCAAAATAGGCCTCAGTTTCGGCGATCACCTCTTCATTGCAGCCAAATTTTTTCCCTGCGAGCATCCTTTTGAGGTCTGAGAACAAGAAAAAGTCGCTGGGGGCCAGATCTGGAGAATACGGTGGGTGGGGAAGCAATTCGAAGCCTAATTCATGAATTTTTGCCATCGTTCTCAATGACTTGTGGCACGGTGCGTTGTCTTGGTGGAACAACACTTTTTTCTTCTTCATATGGGGCCGTTTTGCCGCGATTTCGACCTTCAAACGCTCCAATAACGACATATAATAGTCACTGTTGATGGTTTTTCCCTTCTCAAGATAATCGATAAAAATTATTCCATGCCCATCCCAAAAAACAGAGGCCATTACTTTGCCAGCGGACTTTTGAGTCTTTCCACGCTTCGGAGACGGTTCACCGATCGCTGTCCACTCAGCCGACTGTCGATTGGACTCAGGAGTGTAGTGATAGAGCCATGTTTCATCCATTGTCACATATCGACGCAAAAACTCGGGTGTATTGCGAGTTAACAGCTGCAAACACCGCTCAGAATCATCAACACGTTGTTGTTTTTGGTCAAATGTGAGCTCGCGCGGCACCCATTTTGCACAGAGCTTTTTCATATCCAAATATTGATGAATGATATGACCAACACGTTCCTTTGATATCTTTAAGGCCTCTGCTATCTCGATCAACTTCATTTTACGGTCATTCAAAATCATTTTGTGAATTTTTTTGATGTTTTCGTCGGTAACCACCTCTTTCGGGCGTCCACTGCGTTCACCGTCCTCCGTGCTCATTTCACCACGCTTGAATTTTGCATACCAATCAATTATTGTTGATTTTCCTGGGGCAGAGTCCGGAAACTCATTATCAAGCCAAGTTTTTGCTTCCACTGTATTTTTTCCCTTCAGAAAACAGTATTTTATCAAAACACGAAATTCCTTTTTTTCCATTTTTTTCACAATAACAAAAGTTGCTTCACAAAAGACGCTCTATCTCACAAACTAATTGACTTACAGGCGTCAAATTTTGACACGAATCATTTGAAGGTTGCCACTATATAAAAATAATATGCATTTAATACTAGCGACGCCATCTATGTGTCAGACCGGGGACTTATCAGCCAACCTGTTATATGTGGCAGGTTCAATGAAATTGTATCTAAAATGGTTGGGGAGTCCTTAAGTACCTAATAAAGTAAAAACAGGGCACACAAAAGGTACAATTGTATCCAAAAATTCTTCTATGATGTGCACTTGATGCTGCAAAAATTTTAAGTTTATAGATCCAAGATCATGGAATTGATTACTTTCGAAGAATTCGAAGGCTTTAGAGTTAAATTTTCCACGATGGAGTGATTGTGAATAACCACATTTGAGACTTTCGTTTACGGTTTCATATTAATTGCATATTGTTGGAAGGGAAGGGCTCTCCTCTATGGACATGCCCTATACTATCCTTTTTTTGACAAGCTAGTGGAAATCATTGCATTACCTAGGTGTGGAAATATGTATGTGAAAATAGTAAACAATTTTTCTTTTTTTTTGGCGTCCCTTTGGGATCTTTTTTTAATATTTTTAAATTTTTTTTAAATTTACATTTTGACGTTTTTTTTTGCTAAAATTACAGAAGTCCATATAAATTTTTTTGCATTTAATTTTTTTTTTTTTTTTAACATACAATAGAGTAGTGCTTACGTTTACAGATTACATACACATGCAGTTGTTATTGATTAACCGTACTATTCAATTAATTAGATTTCTTAGACATTTAGTTTATATAAATTTACGTTCATAGACAATGGTCTATTCTGTAACATTTTGCATAGCTTATGCTCAGCATAGATTTTTTGTTTAATTTATAGAATTTTTTTTTTGTTTTGTTTTATATTTTTTTTTTTTTTTTTTTTTTTCTTACTGTGTGCACGTTTACATCATAGACGTTGTCGCAAAATCAGAGTAAGTTTTTTGTTTAGTTGATTTTTCTTTCCTAATATTTAATAAGTATTTAAAAAATTGAAAATAATTGAGTTCATCAATTTTTGTTTCTTTTATTTTTTTGAAAAACGGCAATTCCGTTTTTTGGGCATCATCTCCGTGGCAGACACAAGAGAAGAGATAGAGAGAGGGAGAGAAAGAGAGCATAAACGTTTTTTAGCATTGCACACTTATTGCCACTTTTGCTATTTTCTTAGACAGAGAGATAGATAGGCAGTCATTCATACAATGCAATGATATATATATATCAATATATATTTGCAATTGGGAGGCTCTTACTCTGCACTGCGACCAAAGCTCACAATTATTTTAAGTCGAGTAAAACTGGTAATCCACTTTAATTATTTTTAGTTAAAAAAGGCGAAAAAAAAAAACTAAAGCAACCGTACAACGTTTGTTGATTATGTTTTCATAAAGCAAAAACTGAAAACGATATTCATAATGGTATCTTCGCTTTCGAATCAAGTTGATTTTCGCAATTTATTTTAGAGAAGCGGCCCTTAGTCCTAGGAGGCCTAAACACACGAACGTACAAAAGTGAGAAAGCTGAATTTTTAATTAAAACAATGAAAAAAAAAAAAAAAAAAAAACGAAGAATGGGAAACAACTACAGTTGTTATATGTATTTCTTAAACGAAAAGAATCACGGGAAATATCGTCGGCTTCGAGTGTAAATCTGCTAACTCACATTTGAAAAGTTTTACAGGGCACACAAAAAAAAAACTGCTTCAAATTTACATTTTCATCTTAGGAAGGAATCCCAAAACATAGTTGGTTTATTTAACGATATTTAATACATGGGCCAAAATTCTTTTTAATGCCTTCACTTCTGTCCCTGTCAATGAAAATCAGTTTTTCTGAAGGAGCAAACCATATTAATAAAAAATTAATTTTAACAAAAAATTTATGAATAACGAAATAAAATACTCTAGTCGAATTGAAAAAAATCAATGATTAACAAAACTAAATTTTTTTCCTTCGCAAATTACGGTAACATTGTTGTCTTATCTTGTCTTGTCTTGCCAAACAAGACAACAATGTTACTGTAATTTGCGAGTAAACAAGATGGAAGTTTGGTAATATTCGATTTTTTCCAATTGGACTAGAGTATTTTATTTCGTTATTCATAAATTTTTAGGTAAAATTTATTTGTTATTTATTTGATTTGCTCTTTTACGAACACTGATTTTCGTTGACAGAGACAGAAATTTAGGCATTAAAAAGAATTTTGGCCCACATGAAGGAAAATATGTTTGCCAAACGCGTAATACTTGTTGAGAATTGTCAAACTCTAGCAAAAATTTCCGTAAAAAATAAAGGCACGCAACTCAAACTTTGGACAGACAGTTTTGCCAAACGAATAAGCACACTCTCCTTGACAATCAATACCAAGATATCTTTATCATCTGCACTATATTTGTTAATGCTTGATTTATGATTGATAACAGGTTTGAGGCCGGCATTATGGGAGATTTAGTTTTTCGGTAATTTAGCTATCTAATATAAATTTGCTTCATTTTCAGCATTTAAGTCGCTGTCGCATTCTCACTATCGCACACTCTCTTTCTATCTCTCTCTCTCTCTCTCTCTCTTTCTAATATTCTTTGATCAGAAAAATGTAGGTTTTTTTGACGATTAAAATTGTATAACTGAATTTTACATGAAAAATTGTTCAATTTTGTTTCTTTTAATATGAACTTTAGTTAATAAAAGTTTAATAGAAATTTTATATAATATTTTGTTGAGTTGCACTGTTTTGCAGCAGCAACTTCGCATTTCAATTTATAATAGCTTACATTCAATTGCATATATATATATATATATATATATATATATATGAAACTTAGTCAAAATCCTTTATATACATAGCAAAAATTAAAGGGTATTTTATGGTTATATATTAAATATTAGCACACATACATTTTCTACTGTATGTACGCTTATTTACGAGTTGAAAGTTGTATTTATTTTTGTTTTTCCAATTTTTTTTATTTTTAATTTTTTTTAAATTTTTTTTCTCTTTTGTTTATGTATAAAACAAGTATGCAATGCTGCGTTGCTACGTACTAAGTCTAAAAGGATTATTTAATTATGTACGTTGTATATATATATATATATATTAATATATTATATGTGTATGAAAATCGTGTGTATGTGTGTGTGTGTATTCGTATATGCAACTATATGTTCCCCGATGGAAAATGTTTCTCATTCATGTGTTAATGTTGCCATTTTTTTTCTTCTCTTTTTTACACGATTATGGGTTTTCATAAAATATTGGGGGTGTGCTATTAAAATATTATATAATTACTACACGTACCTATATTACAAAAACAGAAATAACTACTTCCAATAAGATTTTTCTTAGTTAGAGCGCAAAGAAAAAATCTATATATGTCTATATGAGCAGGTTTTTGGGGGAGAAATAGGAGACTAGCAAGTATTGTTAGGAACAAACTCTAAGAAGCTTCTTTAAAAAAAAAAAAAAACACTTTTTCACTGTTATTTTATGTAGATTTTGTCACCATCAAAAAGAGCCATCATGATATTTGGTGTAAAAGTTCTTAATTCCACAAATGATAGAACAAAGCCTAATATACTTCCGAAAAATAATTCGTAAATTCCTTAACACTTGATGTCAAAAAACCGTTAAAACTATAAAGTCGTCCTGACTTTTGAAACATTATTTTAAAGCGATAGAAAATGAAATATGTGTTCTATTTTATGGCTAGAAAAGGATTATTTTTTTTTTTTGTTTTTTGTGTACAATTCGAAAGAAACGGGCGAATGTATGTACATATTTTGAATAATTTTTTTTTTTTTTAATTAAACTTTTAAAGCTCGAAAGCATTTGAGGTCGAATTTCTTTGATTTTTATGAAATTTTAAAGTATCTTTTATAAATTGCATGTAACATATACATTCGCTTTAATTTTTTAAATGTTTTTTTAAAGTTTTGTTTTAATTTTTAAATTTTTTTAAAATTTTTTTTTGTAAGTTTTTTCCCGTTTTTTTTTTTTTTTTTTTTAATTTTTTCTTTTTAAATTACTTTAAATTGTATACAGAGTCAAACCACAAAATACTTCATGCAGAAAATAATAGGTTTAACATAATTTTTTTTTAAAGAATTTATTGCTAAGTACTAAAAGCAAATACAGTTTACATAATTTCAGTTTTAATATAAAACTTAAACTTTTTAACGTTGAGTTCAGACGAGTTTTTTTTTTTTTTTTTTTTTTTTGTTTTGTTTTCATTTTCATTTTTTTTCTTTCTTTTTTTGTGTATGTATTCTAATTTTTTGTGTAATTAATTGTGTGTATTTTTGCGCTAGAAATTTATGTCTGCTGAGAATATGCATAGAGTCCCATATCTTATGTATTTATTTTTATATATATACTTGTATATATAAATGTGTGTATGTGGAGAAAGCCAAACGCACTCTGACAGTACAGTGAATATTAAATTGCCAACAAGCATGAAAGGGAATACCTGGAAAGCATTCACACATGACTGACAGTCAATATTTTTTTTTGCTTACAGTTTGTCTCCAGTTACTTCCTCAGCGCAGTCACTGACGAATTCGATTGTTTGTTTGTTTGCTATTAATAAATATTCACTGGTTTCTAAAGGGTAAAAAATATTCGTTAAGAAAAACCAGCATAATTAATTTAACAAAGAAAATATATATCAAACAAGGCTATACTTCTTGAAAGCTTCTTTTATACAGTGTGCTAGAGTGGAAGCACTCTATTCCAATTAAGTTCATTTTAGATGCATTAAATTGCAAGCATGACAAGGTATCTTCGAAATGCTGCCAATTGAGAATTGCACAAGGCAAAGATAATTTAATCTGGATGAAAAACTTTTAGTTCAAAAGCACTTCCACTTATATTGAGGAAAAAAAAAAAATATTCAAAATATGTACATACAAGAAAACGTTAAAGTTGAATTTGAAAATCTAATCTATGTTCTTTTTACCACTAAATGCATGTTTGTATATGCAAATAAATTGATATACATACAACATTATCATATTTAATGTCTTAAATATAGATTAGAATTCGGTTTTATATCATAGTACAATTCGTATGCATGTTGTGTTATGAATACATACATATACATATATATGTATGCTTTATGGGTTTGGTGCGGACTTTTTTTATATATATAAGTTGACGTCGCTTAAAATGAAATGGTATTTTCATAATGTTCCTTCATTATTTATACCCATTCATATACACATATTCTTCCATATATATATATATTATATATATATATATATATATATATATTTTTTTTTTTTTAAATTTCTATTATATAATTTTATATTGTATTTATAGGTATTAGGTTGCGATAATTAAGTCTAACCATAAAGTATTAAATATCTTTAAAATACAAACTCTCCACATGCATACTTATATGCATGTTAAAAAAAAAAGTATATATATATATAGTAGATATTAATTTTAATGTATATATATACATACATATATATGTATATATATACATATGCATGCATCAAAACATATGTAGTTTTTCTTATACAAATTTTAAGTGAAAAGTAATAAGTATTTCAAATTGTAGTTGTGGTTAGTATGAAGACAACAAACAGCCGCAACGATAGACTCGCTTCCATATGTATGCGGTATGCTACGCTGATAGGAAATACTTCTTATCTATCTATCCATCTAAAAATATTTTTTATAAATAAGATAACTTTTTTTTTTTTGATTTTTTTCATTCGTTATTAGACGTTTCAAAAAAGACCTGAACAACAAAAAGTTTCTTAAAGTTAAACAAAATTGTTGAAAGCATAATAATAACATCATAAAAGATCATTTGCCGTGCGCTTGGGAGCGTATCTTTGAATTGTTTCTGTTGTTGCCTTTAATAATGTTCTTTTTATTGTTAGAATTTACTGAAAGTAATTGTAAAATCCATTGGTTGCTTGTCCCAGCTCACGTATAGCAGCGAAGGGATCCTTCTCTGAATTAACCAACGAGCCGCTGTTTTCATTGCTTTGATGATGATGCTGTTGTTGTTGTTGTGTGTTGTTGTTGTTGTTGTTGTTGCTGATGATGATGATGGGCAACTGTTGATGAAGACGACGATGATGATGTGGGTGTCGTTGCAGTGCCCAAATTCTGTGGATGTGGATTTGATGCGACATTTCCAGCTGCAGCTGCTGATGTTGTTGAACTGCTATGGGTCGGAAGTTTATGTCCCAGTGGTCCTTGACTTAATACAGCAGCATAAGTGACATGTGTACTGCCTCCGATTCCACTAGATGTAACATGATGCATATGGTGGTTATGATTTCCACTGTTACTGTTGCCAGTTGTTGTTACACTGTTACTGCCACCATCTGTAATATTTATATGTTGTTGTTGCTGTTGTTGTTGCTTGCTGTTGTTGTTGCTGTTGTTGTTGTTGCTGTTGCATTGGATGACCGCTTTCGTTACGTGAAAATAGTTCCGGCATGCTAAAGTTGTTGTACAACATCTTTTGGAAAGCATTATTTCCGGAGCTGTTACTATTAGAATGCTGTTGCTGTTGTTCATGTTGTTGTTGTTGTTGTTGCTGTAGTTGTAGTTGTTGTTGTTGTTGTTGTTGCTGTTGCCGTTGATGATGTTGATGATGGCTGCTGTTGCTATGGAACAAAGCTTCGATTAAATTTCCACCGCTGGTACCAAGCCCTGTTAAAATGTCATTAGTTATGACATTTTCATTCGTTGTTGCTGCTGCTGCTGCTGCTCCCGCTGTAGCTGTAGATGAACTTGAAACCGAAACTGTTGTAGATGGCATTGAACCAGTAACATTAGGTCCAGCTTGTTGTTGCTGTTGGTTATTGTAGAGTGCGCTTGGATGTTGCATATGGTGTGATTGATTATGGTGATTGCCACCATTTCCAGCCGATAAATTTCCACCAAATCCACCAACACCATAGCCGCCAGCACCAACGCCAAAATTACCGTTCATTGGAGCTGCTTGACGACGATAAAGTGGCACCGATGACGAACCGGCTGAGTGAACGCCCATCAGATTAGCTGCTGACATTCCGCCACTGTTGCCACTGCCGCCGACGCCGCTGCCACCACTTCCGAGTAATATGTCTTTGCTATTCAACAGTGTGGCTAAATTATGGTAAATAGAATAAATGATTAAAAGCGTAAGGGACTAAAAACTATATATAGAGACAACGCGTGCTTCTCCCTGATACTTACGCGTGTTCAAAAAGTTTGCGGCTGTTTGCTGCTGCTGATGGAGTTGCTGTTGTGCCGATTGCGCAGAGGTTGACGCATGTCCCTGCAGATGGTGTTGCTGTTGCATATGTTGCTGCTGCTGCTGCTGCTGCTGTTGCGCCATAAAACCAGCCGTATGTTGGTTTATACTAAATAGTGATTTCTGTAGGCTGGCAACGATGCCGTTTGCGTTGCCCGCACCGCTATTGGCATTGCCACCAAGACCACCACTAACATTACCGCCACTGCCTAACATTGCAAATGGTTTATGTTGCTGCTGTTGTTGTTGTTGCTGGGCACCCAATGAACCACTGTTTGTTGACATAAGCAGATCTCCAGCATTTATGCCAAGTAAATTTGAATCATTGGGTATAGCGCTGGAAAGACCACTTCCGACCATGCCGTTTCCAACTCCAAAGAGGTCACGCAGTATGGGTTGCGCGATCTCGTTACCATTCATTAGAGAATTGAAGGCCAAATCGACTTGCTGATTGAAATTGATGCCACCGTCTAGCGGTGGTGTATCCAATTGCATACCCGGACCTTGTGGAAGCAACATTGGCCCCCCACCGGCGCCCGCTCCAGATGTTAGTGAATTTAAATATGGATTGTTTAAGCCACTCGCGCTGTTATTGCGATGTTGCTGCTGCTGTTGTGCCTGTTGCTGGTGGTGCAACAATTGCGGAGGTGGCTGCATTAGATTCTGTGCCAACATTTCTCGAGATAGACCGAGATGTGCTTGGGACAGCTGTAACTGCTGCTGCAACGCCAAAGGCAGTGAGGTCTGCCCTTTGTTTGATTGATTGTGTGGCGTCAGCTGTTGTTGCTGCTGCTGCTGCTGTTGTTGTTGTGTGCTGTTGTTGCTGCTGTTGTTGTTGTTGTTGTTGTTGTTGCTGTTGCAATACGGTCATAACTTGGCGTAGCACTTCCATAAATTTTGTGGCTGCTTCTTGGCCTTGCATTTCCATCAATTTAAGATACCATTTGTATTGGGATTCTTTGGATTCGAATGCCATTTCGTAGATGTTCATATTTGGTGGCAGAAGTGCAGAGCAATCGGGCGGCTGCGGTTGTTGTTGTTGTTGCATTGGAAATCGAAGTGCCGTTGGCGATTGTTGCTTGTTATTGGTATTTAATAAAGATGGTGGTGGCGGCGGTCCTTGGAAAACATTCAACGGTATGTGGACATTGTTCAAAAATTGATAGTCCTTGTCCTTGAATGCTGGTCCTGGTCCAGGACCTGGGCCGCCAGGTCCACCAGCACCACTGCCGCCATAAAAGTTCCCTGGAGGTTGTGGTGGTCCCCCATTAGCTGGACCCGGACCCGCCGCTGGTGCTTGTGGGGGTGGTGGTCGCTGTTGCATAAATGGATCCATTGGACTAATTGGCCCATTGGGTATTACGACGTTTCGTTGTTGATTTAACAGTGGTTGCAACTGATTTGGTGGCGGAACATTTCCCCCGCCACCGGCATAGCCGACCGAAAAATTTCCCAACGGCGGCGGCGGTGGACACTGGGCATTTGATGGCGGCGGTGGGACATGTTGCTGCTGTCCGAAAAGCGATTTCTTCGCTAAAAAGCCCAGGTCACTCGGATTTGCTCGCATTTGCGGTGGCGGCGGTTGTTGCTGACCAGGTGGCACTTGGATCGGAACGCTGCCACCACGTATGCCTTGATTGGCTTGTTGCTGCTGCTGCTGCTGTTGTTGTTGAGGCGGCAATGGACGATTGTTACTGCCAGCAACTGAACCAGGTGGTTGTTGGGACGGAGGCGGCAACTGCTGTTTGGGCAACACACTCCAAGGATTACTTTGCGGCGGTGGTCCCCACAAACTTGCATTCGGATTTTGCGTTTGAGGCGGCATTGGACCTTGTTGGCCGGCTGGTCCGTTTCCTCGTAATTGTTGCTGTTGCTGTGCTTGCTGCCAGGCCAAGTACTGTTGCGGAAAGTGTCCAGCTGGGTTGGCGCCCGGATGAACGCCCGCTGGTGGCGGTGGCGGTTGACCACGCGGATTAAATTGTTGCCCCAATGCGGCTGGAGGTGGTGGCTGAGGCGGCGGTTGCTGTTGTTGATGTGGTGGACCCATAGGGCCCCTCATTCCGCCCATCTGTGGATTATTTCCAGGGAAGTGATGTCCTGGACTTGGGCCTGGGCCTGGGCCAGGGCCAGGTCCTGGACCTTTCCCACCTGCCATGCCTTGATTCATCATTGCGGCAGCAGCTGCAGCCGCACTGTAGGCTGCTGCTGCGGAGTGTTGTGCATATAAATGTGGTGGCATTTGCTGATTTCCAGCATTAGCAGCAGCTGTAATCGCTGCATGATGCGGTGGTGGCATATGGGGTGGCATGCCCGGCACGTTCATGTGTGGCGGAATCGTTCCATTGCCATGATGATTTGGAGTGCCTGGAGGAGCAATAACCGAAGGTGGTCCAGAATGATGAGAATTATTGGCAGCTGCTGCAGCAGCAGCGGCAGCAGCAGCAGCAGCTGCAGCGGCCGCGGCTGCAGCAGCAGCTGGACCACCCATAAGGAACATGGCAGCTTGATCGCGTACATAGGCCTCCGGTTGAAGCGAACGTGGCACGAATTCCGGCGCCAAGGATTCAAAACATAGCCACGCTTTAACTCCACACCATCCAACTGAGATCGTAGAAATGACCAAGTTATGCCAAAAAGTGAATTATTTTCATCGCAAATCTCAATGAATCGCTCCCAGACTTTGCGACAACGTCCGATAGAGCAAAGCGCAACTGGATCGCCTACAACAGCGACGAGACTCTGCGCACGTGTTATAGCCGTGTTAAGGAGTTTCGAATTACTTAGAAACCCATAGTCGGTATCCTCGTTAGCGGACGGCGATACGCCCGGTCCAACGTGTGGCATCTGCTGCGGTAGACAAGTACGACGCGTACGCACTGTGGAAAGGAAAACGGCACGAAATTGTTTACCCTGAACGTTGAGGACACGCTCTACCGAGATACCACCCATTCGACGCTTCCTCAGCTCGGAACGTATGCGAAATACTTGATCGGCATAGGGTGTCATTATGCCGATGCTTGCATCATTCACCTTACCCCACGAGCTCGGCCACTTCTTGCGAAGTTCACAGACCCTTTCAACGACCTCATAAACCTCAGCGTTGTTATAGAATGCCGTCGAGTTCTTATCCTGTACATCTTCACCACGTGTAGTGAAAAACGTAAGCGGATAGAAACGTTCGTGGCGCGGCTGTTTACCAGATGCAATAAGCTTCTGCTCGTAGAATAGTTCCGATGTGAATTTAATGATCGCTTCATGGGCACGATAGTTCTCGCATAGCAATATCTTGCAAGCGAAATTCGACGGATAATGATCGTAGAGACGTTCGAGCAATGATATATGCAGCTTTCGTTCCATAGCAAAGGCTGAGAATAATTCAGGGCTCATTTGCATGTGATCACCGGCCAAGACAATACGTGTCGAGTCATTCGCCAATGCAAGTGGCATAATTGCTTCGCACTCCATTGCCTGTGCAGCTTCATCAAGAAAAATATGCGTAAAATAGCCCTTGGGTAATCCAAGTGTTGCCAATTCCATTGAAATGCTGAGTGTGACAACAACAATACGATGCTTCATTATGTCCTCCACAGTCGGGCGGCGGAAGTTACCCAATTCATCCGTTATGCAGTACTAAATACCGGAAAAAGAATAAAATTGTTTCGTTTTTTTTTTTTTAAGTTTCAAATTACACGAGATATAGAATTGGAAGTCAAATGACCAGCCATGTACATATATCATCAATTGGCATGAAAAACAATCGATATTTAGATCACAATATGCCAATCTAGCCAAGTGTTACTGCTTCCTTCCCTGAATACAAAACTAAAATTGTCTACAAAAATCAATCTAAATTTTCAGCCCGATTCTGAATATTCTCGGGGAATTGTTCTCAGCGATTTAAAAAAAAAAGTTCTCCCATTCTAAACACACTGGGAAGGGAACAACATAAAGGTGCCGAAAATTCTGAACATTTTTGATCAAAGGTCCATTACATTCTTCTTACTTTTATTGACGCGGGGAAATATTCATTTAGAATAGGGCTGTTTATCAAAGTCTATTGATGAGAATTTCTCATCGGTTGATTTCCTCCATGGTGATTTTCTATATGGGCACGGCACGGTCCAGAAAAAAATCAATCGCATCTCAGTGCAAGTAGAGATTTATTACCTCTTGGCGATGTCACACTTATAAATTTAATTTTTATAACTTAGGCCCGATTTTACAGTGCATACTTAAGGTCTCCTTAGCACTTAAGTAAAGCTTAAGTCTGTAAGGGCCAATATTACCAAACATATTTTAAAAAATTTTAAAATTAAATTAAAAATTTTTTTATTTTAAATTTCATTTTCAATATGCAACTTTTTTAAGTATAGCAAAATGTGGCAGCACGCTCCACTGTCAGGGTAGTCAGTCAAATTCCCAAATGATTGAAATATTATTTTAGAGCATGGAGCCGTGTGCGCTCGATTTTTCATCGGTTTCATATCGCTGTAATCTGAATCCATAAATTTAAAGCTTTGCTTGTTTCGTTTTGCGCAGATTTTTTCAGTAAAATTTTAGAATGAATGTAATCAGCTGTTTTTCTACCACCCAAAACAGGGCTGTTACCATATCTTAAAAAAAACTTAAACGACCTGCTGAGGTAGTTTAAAATTTTTTTTTAAATATTTTAAAAATTTCTGTGGTGAAAATGAAAATCAGATTTTATTTTTAAAATTTTTTTAAATATGCTTGGTAATATTGGCCCTAAAGCATTTTAACAGTACAAATTTTAAGTGCTCCTTAAATAAGTTTTCAAATTAATTTAATGAAGGAATTTCACTAATTTTACGAATTTTAAAAAAGTATAAACAAAAAATATAGGTTTTTTGAAATGTTGCCTGCCGAAAACAATTTTCGTGAGTTTTGGATAAAAATTGACTGTTAAACCACTTGACACTTAAGGTGTTCTTAAGTCTTCATGCTTCCTTAACTTAAGTATACACTGTAATATTGGGCCTTAATGTCTTAATTTGGAGGAAAAAAGTGGAAATGGAAATTGAAGTATGTATTCCAAAAAGAAAGCATGCCACACACGAAATTTTTTTGAAATGAGTTCTTCCGAAGTCTTTGCACAGTCTATAAAAACGAAATCCACGCAGTATTTTGGAGCTATGTATGTACTTACATATTTACTCTGCGTCATTGGTTTTTTCGTTTTTTTTCTTTTATTAGGAGTAATATTCTTCATTATCGGAGGTGTCTTGTTGTTAGGATAGTACTTACCTTTTGAACAACATGATTTACAGTGGCCACCCAACGCTTATGGTAGTAGACACGTAATGGTGTTGCCTCCGCCAAACCGTCTTCAATCCATGGATGAAGATATTCTTTGATGTAAAGATCAGCAGCAGAATTCGAATGCGTGCAAATGAGTATCTTTGCGTCTGGCTGTATAAGGAGCTGTTTGATAGCTTGCGCCAGAGTGTACGTCTTGCCGGTACCGAAAGGTCCAATCAACAGTATCGGTGGTAGCTTTATACCGAGCGAAGTAGTAATCGCATTTACTGCTTCACGCTGTTTCGCATTCAGCTTTGGTTCACACGTATCCGACCACTGCTTTTTCGGTGTCCACGGTATATTCGGTTCGACATCTGTGTCCGGGAAAATGATCTTGAAGTCGGTAATCTTATCGACGGAATTATGCCATTCACAATACGGCAATCGATTCAGTTGGAACTGTATGTCTACGTCGATTTCTGTATCGGCTTTTAGTGCCATTTCTTCAACACATTTTGCGGATAGCTTGAGGTAGATGACATTCTTACCCTTATCCTCAATGAGCACCTCATAGACTTTGCGCTTTTTATCTCTAGCTAGTGTTGGTGAAACGGAATTTGTATTCGGTTCTTCTGGAGGTGATATATATACACTGGAACAGCTCGAGAGTATAAGTCTTCCCGGTGAAGTATCCTCAGAAATATCCTTGCCCAGACGCATTAACGCGAACAATTCATTCGAACAGGAATATTTTGCTGTGCTTGTGGCCATACCCGCCGGTGTTAATATATACGTTGAGGTCACTGTCAGTCTGGTTCGTACATTAAAGCGCGCTATCTGTTCATAACGTGCAATCTCCTCGACATATAATAACTCATGTATACGCGACCGATAATTGCTCTGTGTCAATCGTTTCTCGAGAATCGTCGATTGGGTTAGCGTGAACGTTTGCGCACGCGGGCATGGATATCGTTCGAGCATCTCTTTTTCATGTTTTATATCGTTCATGTATGCTTCTGTGCATAGGTGCGTACCCAAAGATGCGGTCTCAAATTTTGCCAATTGTGTATTGGAAATGTCCCAACGTGTCGCCGAGCTATTGATGATATCGCGTTTGATCTCTTCGATTTTCTCAACGTCACCAACAGGCACCACATCCACGCAAAGATGTCGTAAAAGCATTGGCTCTGTACCAAAATCAAAGCAAACAGCCTGACGGAACGTACCATAGATATCTGTATGGAATTCAATCACCACCTGATGTCGAAGTATCGCAGGACTTTTTACACATATTTCCAATATCTCTCCCTTTTGCGAGTTTTCTTCATTTTCACTTGGCGTTGAAGTTGAGATTGACATTGACATTGGCGTTGGCGTTGACGATTCGGTTACCGCTGTCAAATCTGATGGCGTTGCAACCCATTCCTGATTTGACTTTAGTTCAACATTATGCTCCAATGACGTCACAGTCGCTTTTCCCGATTTCGAAAGATCGGCATCGCTTATTTTGCCGCATGCTTTAATTGATTTGATTGAAAAATGATTTCGATGTTCATCTTGCAGCAATGCAACAGCTTTCAGTGTATCCGTTGACGTCAGCTGGAATACCCATTCACGTTTGGAACTTTTTGAACTGATGCTGGTAACCAGCTCCTGTTCACAGGTCGCGTCTACACCAGCGACTTTTTCGCACATTATGCGATCTGGTGCTGTGGCCTGAATCCAACGTTCGAGTATTTGTTCCGTATACGATTTTCCATACAGTTCCTTCTCGCACGCCTTCTGCAAACGTAATCTTCTATACTCGAAGCGCTCTTTCCACTCATTTAGTTCCTCCAGACCGTGCGCTTCAACGCATTGATTGCCATAGTGACAGGTTTGCGTCTCACTGTACGACTCACAGAGCCCATAGTAGTCAAGTGTAAAGCCACGTGGCGGTGGTCGCCACTTCCAATCACGGCCTGATGACAAACAAAAAAAAAAAAAAAAAAAAATTCAAATAAAAAAATCAATAAATAGAAGGCCGCTTTGAAATCAGTAAATTTTTATTTTTTAAATATCAATCGCCATCGGTGTATATTGTTCTGCGACTTACCATCTCTAATGCTGATGAAAACATAAGAAATAAATATGTAACACACTCACCTTCATCCGACATTATCACATTCTGGTGGCTTTCAGTTTGACAATGATCGCGTAATTCATTGCGTGTCTTGAAGGTAATCGCACAGTAGGAGCATGTTATACCATCGTCGGGCTTGGGCGAATCATCTTCGGCATTAGTTTTAGTCTCAGCGTTATTTTCGGCTTCGGTCTCACCATCATTCGCTTCTTCAGTTCCTTGCGGTCTGGTCAAACTGATTGCAGCCAATAGATCGGTTGTTTTTTGCAGCGTTGACGAGGCCGATGCAGCCGACAAAGCGGTCGACGACGATGATGCGGAGGAAGAGGACGATGATGAGGACGATGACGCTGTAGATGACGCTGAGGAGCATGAAGATGATGCAGTGCATGATGATGTTATTGTTGCTAGACTGCCGGCACTTCCACCACTCGAACTGCTATTGCTGCTTAAAGAACCATTCACTTGTGATTGCTGCGGTTGAGCGGAACCGCTGGCGCTGTTGCCACTGTTGCTGCTGTTACCGCTGTTACCACTATTGCCGCTTCCGCTCCCGTTCCCATTCCCATTCCCATTCCCGTTTCCATTTCCGCTCTCACGCTTCTTCAGTCCTTTGTTGCTTAGCAATTTGCTGTATTTATCCAATGGCAAATTGTTTGTAGCCCAATGATCCAGCTTTGTATCAAGTGAAGCTAATTCGTCTTCAAGACGCGCTTGCGCTGTTTTCGACGACTTACTGCTGCTGCTATTTCCGTTCCCACTGCCGTTCACCATCGATACGATTGACTTGTAACGTTCGAGTGTCTTTGTAATATCAGCGAAACTTTGTTGACCATTTATTTCGGCAATCCATTCGCGTAGTGTTTGATCGGCTTCCTAGAAAGCAAAATATATAAATATAAATATGAAAATAAAAATAAAAAATGAAAGAATTTTGGAAACTTCTAAATGTTCTCATGCCTCAAAATAATTCTACTTACGTTGTATTTTTTAAGCTTGCAAAGTGCATGCACCAGCCAACGACGCGCACGCGATACACTAGCAAGGCACTCTTGGGGGTGTTCCAACAGCAGTGCGAGTACTTTTCGTGCATCGACAAGACAGGGCTCATATTTTCCTAGCTCCAGCAGGCACTCGCAACGTCCAAGAAGGCATGCTACCAAGCGATCCTTTTGAATGCGATTAGCACTACTAGCGTTGGCAGAATTTAAGCTAGAGCCACTATCGGTGGCACTACTGCCATTACCGCTGGTGTTGGTGTTGGTGGTGGTGCTGCTGCTACAGCCGCCCCCGCCGCCGTTGCCACCACTGCTGTTGGTGCCGCTAGAGGCTAACAACTGATCGTACAAGGTAACTGCACGGGACCAGCTACGTCGCCGAACCGCATCGTGTGCCTGCATTTCTTTTTCAGCCATTTTTGATGTTGTTTTAATCGCTTCAGTGTTCGGTTTAAAATGTTTTGTTTTTTTTTTTTTAATATTTTTTCTTCTTAAATTGCTTAATTTCTAAGATTTTCTTTTTTTTAGTTTTTTGTTTCGTTTTTGTATTTTTTTTTTTTTTTTTTGTTGGGTTTTTTTTTTTTTTTTTTTTTTTAAAGAATATTTCTAATATGACTTAATTTACTGAGAACGTTTGAATAAAAATTTATTTTCTGGCTAGTCGTAGGTTGCCTCTACTCCTTGTCTTTGGAGTTCGTTTCTGCATTAGTTAAGACATGCTAAAAATTCCGACGAAATCTGTAGTAATATATAGACATATAGACGATAGGTATTAGAAAATTAGCTTGCGCATGGGATATAAGATGGATGGTTCAAGGGTTTGGTTTGAACTGGTCAAATGGTTTCAAATGGTCGATGTTTCAAATATCAAATGGTTTGAATTCGTCAGACACGCCAACATATCGGACGGTCTATAGCCTATAGTCTGAGTCTAGAGATACATATGCGATGCGTTATGAACTTGAATGAAAGGAGACATTGGTATGTAAACGTTCGATCAAAGCGTGTAACTTGAAACCTTTTTGAAAAGCAAAGTTTTGAACAACTAAAGCAACATTCATCAAACAGTCCAGTTTTTTTTTTTTTTTTTTTTTTTTTTTTTTTTTTTGCGAGAAAGGGGATACTTTGTGTGTTAGCACCAACATTTACGACTTATATACAAGCTTTATGCAAGATAACTCATCCGAATGTAAGTTTGTGATTGAAATGATTTTTTTCTTTTTTCGTTTTTCTTCTTTTGTTTTCTCGACATCTCGAACATTTGACAGAACAGTTGTCTTGGAATATTATACAAACATTTTTATGTCCCTTATGACTATTAAACGTAATTTCACAATAGAGCGGCTTTCAACGATTTTCCACTTTTATTTTCTACGTTCTTTTATTGCTTTTTGTCAAATTTAAGGCACTATATCGTGTCCTTAATTGGAAAAACCCGAAAGGCAAAAGAAAAAAAAAAAAATTTTTTTTTTATAGATATTGCTCTTTGCTTTCTGCTTCAATTCTCGCTTGTAAGCACTTTTAGAATTTTCAATAATGGCTCATATGCTGGTGTAATGTATGTAATTCGATTTGAAGAACTTACCTTTCGTTTGTCTCGAACAAATTCAGCAACTTTTGTAAAATAAATAAATTAAAATTTGCACATCACGCAGAACTAAATGCGTCCATTTACACTGGCTCGAAACTTGTTCGGTGCTCGACTTATAATTTAGATTTTTCTCTGCTGTTCGACTTATAACTAAGATTTTTCTCTGCTGCTCGACCTATAATTTAGATTTTGCTCTGCTGTTCGACTTATAACTAAGAGTTTTCTCTGCTGCTCGAATACCTAGATTTTGGTCTGCTGCTAGAATTATAACTTAGATTTTGCTCTGCTGCTCGACTTATAATTTAGATTTTGCTTTGTTGCTCGAACTATAACTATGTTTTATCTATGCTGCTCGACTCATAACCTAGATTTTGTTGCGGTTCATTCATTATCGAAATGTATTAACGTGTAAATCCCGTCTAACTTAGATTTGGAAACGGTAAATGTAACGAGTATAGTTGACTTACAATTTTTTAGATGATTAAATTCTAATAAGAAGTATGTTTCACACACACACACACACACATACATATATAATATATATATATATATATATTCTTAATTAACGTTGCGCCTCGACGTGCAATAATTATTGCTAGCAATCTGTGAAATAGTTTTGGCAAAAGGTAGAAATATTGCTAGGTGTTACCTGGCATCTCGATACGCAAATTTTCATGGCATACCATCTGTCAATTTCATGTCTTGCCATTGGCAATATTGCCAGGGTGGATTTGCTTACGCTGCGCCTCGACGGGCAATAATTATTGCTAGCAATCTGTCAAATTGCTTTGCCAGGTAGAGGCAATATTGCCAGGGTGGGATTTTTATGTTATGCCATCTTCATATTCAAAATGACGTTGAACAGGCTACTACGCTGCGCACGCGCTCTCGATGCCTTGAAACAACTTTATTATGAGTGTGACAAAGAAGAAAAACGAAGTTAATCAAAATTTTAGGTTAATCCATTTTTACAAAAACGGGATCAACATAGTTTGAACATTATCTTATAAATATGGGCGACGCACCACTCCATTTTGACGATATACACACTTTGAAAATTTCATAGAAACGAAGTTCGGCTGTCAAATAGCAAAATGACAGCTCATTGCCAAACTGAAAGTTGGCAATCGCAGCGTGGCAATATTGCTTGCCATATATTGCCATCTTTTCAAAATGAGCGATCTCCATTGGCAATATTGCTCACGTTGACAGATTGCTACAAATAATTGTTGCCTGTCGAGGCGCCATGTAACCGCCAGCACAACCAGTGCTGTCAGATTGAGGTATTTTTCCCTTTTTGTGGTACTTTTTGACTAAAATTTTAGCCAAAAGGGAAAAGGTATTATTTGTATCTACCTCGAACAAGGAAAGGGATTTTTTTTTTTACTGATAAATACTTCCGCAATGCCAAATCGGCAATTCTGGTAAACGTCAATTCATAAACTATTCAAACAAGTTTCGCACGTATAGTGGTACTTGTCGCTCTTATTCTCGTTGAATGGGACAGCAAATAGCATAGCATTATTCATCAAATGAGAGAAACACTCGAAACGTATACGCATTCATTTAGAAGTAATTTGATTTTGGCCTGGAAACCAGCCGGATATCCGGTATGTGGCATTCGGCCGGATACACTATCCGTTGCAACAACTAATCGATGGTGCTATGGTGTGTTTTGATTTCGAGGGACGTTCGGAGATGTGGTATTAGCTCGCTTTTCTCTCTTCCCCGTACATCCCTCGCCATCAAACCAACCCCCTCCCCCTCCCCCCAAACATGAAAAAAAAAACTCTGAGCAGTGGCGGTTTTAGTACCACCACCTCCCTGGGCGAGATTTCTTCGGCGCGACCTTACTGCAATTAAAAACGCCCGTTTATGTCCGGCGCCCACCGTGCCTTACACAAACGCCGCTACTGACTCGTGAGTGTGTCTAACTTGAACTTGGAACTGGAAACTATGGGAAAGAAAGAGAAGCAGAGCATTTGAAAAACAGTCATCTCTGTTACTCTCACGTTTTTCTACATACTTATGAGCGACATTTGTTTATATGTACATACGTCTGACCCTCAATAATGTGAGCGCGCATAGTTTTTCCCTCGCAAGGATCGATCGCTGTCCGCTGTGCATATTAATTCAAATTGGACTTCGATTGAAGCTGGATCATAATTCCAATTGGAAAAAATAAGGCTTATCGCTGTTCGCATTCAAATGGACCGTTATCGTCGCGCTTATAGAGGTAGGAGGGCGGAGATCCACTCAAAAAATTTGGCGCCGAAAATTAACCTCACATTTTTCTTTTTCTTTTCCTTTACACAAAAGATGGCAATTCGCCACTTACTCCACTCACTCCACTGTCAACGAATGCCTTTGATTTTAACATTGATACCGAGTCCTCGAGCTCGAGTTGTCCAAGATTCACCAGTATATTCGACGGCGTGCGTAAATCGCCGATTCCACGCGAACGTCAAAGGTTGAACAGCGTGTCAGCGTGTCCCTGGTCAACTATACCGAAATCCAGCGATAGCGCACGGAATATGAAAAGCAACAACTACATTAAGCAGATTTCGAAGCTTGGCAGCGAGAGGACTCTAACTTCAACGTCAACTTCAATTTCAACGCCGACTTCAACTCCAATCGTACCATTACGGCCCACACGTCATAAACGCCCGATTAAGAGGGAAATTCCTGAGATCAGGCTTCAACCGCCACCGCGTAGCAAGCGCTGCCGCAATCAAGATTGGCAGAATTGCAACATTCCAATTAAAAGTGAGCCGCGAGACTTTGATGAAGATCTCGAGAATGGACACTGCTTGGCACCGAGACGATCCTTCGATTCAAAGAACATACGTTTGTCCTCGCCGGTTCAACCGAAACCCCTGAGTCCACGTTTCGGTGAGTTCCTCGCACGTTGGGGCATCAATTGCTTGAAATCGATTTTCGAACGTCAAGAGGTCGATTTGCAGACATTCTGCTGCCTCACCGCCGACGATCTCGAATTGCTGGGCATTCAGGATCCGGTGAATCGCGAGCGTGTCATACATGCAATCAATTTCTTAGGCGGTTGCCAGTCAGACAGTGGCCACAGACTTGGCATAGAATAAGAATAAGAATAAGAATCCTTGTGTTTTACGTTTTTTGTTTAGTGTTTTATTGTCACAGTCCTCATAGACGGAGCTTCATCAAGGCTTTTAAGATATCCATACAACGTACTCTCATAGAACGTACTCTCATACAACGTACTCCCATAGAACGTACTCTCATAGAACGTACTCCCATACAACGTACTCCCATACAACTGGAAGAGCAAGCAAGCCAGCCAGCAAGCGATTTAAATTAATTGTATTAGTGAGAATGTTTATTTATTTTATAATTTAAGTGGGTCTTTCAATGTTCAATGTTATTTTATCTATTTCTCGGTTTCCAATCATGCAGGAAATCCTGCCAATATTGATGAAAACATCCAAACATATAGATGCGCTTTTGATTGTAACTGATTCCATATGCTTGTATCTATATCTGAATATTTGCAGGAATTGCTGAACAGGAATGCCGTACTGCTATTGGAAACTGGGCATTATATTAATTTGTACCGCGACTATCATAAAGACAAATAAAAAAAAAAAAAAAAATGTTTTCAATGTTATGACGAAATGAATGAAAGACATTTGTATGTTTTTTTTTTTTTTTTTTTTTTTTGAAGAGGATTGGAACGGAGGTTTTAAAGGGATAAAGCGAAGTAGAGTGATTGTTAGTATATAATGTATGGAGTGCATAGCGTATACAGTAGAGTGGGTTAGTTTATTCCTTGGTGAGGCAGAGCATCAAGACCCTAGTTATATTTTTGAAAGTATTTAAAGTGATGGGAATTTCTTGAAGTGAACTCAAGCGGAAAAATTTCTAATGATAGAGGTATAAAGGTCTGTAAACGAATATATATCGCACCCTTGCTCCTAAACTGGCACAATTCAAAAAAATCAAATTTTCAGTAGAAGCAAAAAACAGTTTATAGAAGACCTGGTGAAGTACGGAAGGAAAAAAGTGTTACACTAGTGAGGAGGTCCATTAAAGAGAAATTTTCGTTTTTTTATTTTTTATTTCGACCTACGTCTGTGGAAATACAAGCCTATTTTTAATTGTGCCATTTTAACGTCATTTTTTTTTGTCAAAATCACTGTCTCAACTTAAATTGTGGCCCTTTAACTGCAAAAAATGTTTATTCTTAAAATTATTTAATAAATGTACCGAAGCCTTGCAATACAGTAAAAAAAACAAGCATAGACTAAATAAAATTGATGGTTCTGACCAGATCACACCATATTATGGTATAATTATTAAAGGACATTCTATACCTACTTTATATTTTTCAATTTTGTTTTCTATTTTGCGAAGAATTTGGTGATATGAAACCTTTGTGCCTCTTCAACTACAACTGTTCGAGTTCTTTTGCAAATTGTGCCACTTTAGCTACAATAATTCGAGTTCTTTTTTAAATTGTGCCTTTTTAACTACAATAATTCGAGTTCTTTTTTAAATTGTGCCACTTTAGCTACAATAATTCGAGTTCTTTTTTAAATTGTGCCTTTTTAACTACAATAATTCGAGTTCTTTTTTAAATTGTGCCACTTTAGCTACAATAATTCGAGTTCTTTTTTAAATTGTGCCTTTTTAACTACAATAATTCGAGTTCTTTTTTAAATTGTGCCACTTTAGCTACAATAATTCGAGTTCTTTTTTAAGTTGTGCTTTTTAACTGCGAAAATTAAAATTTTGGAAGTTTTATGCTGCTTACAGACTGTTGCATTTAACTGAATTTAGCTGTTATGAATTTAGCATTTATCGCTGCATTTAACCTGAATTTAACCCTCTTTAATGCAGAAATAAAATCATGAGTTTAGCTGTTTCATTTTGCAACACTTTCTTTTTTGGTACTCAATGCAGATTTTAATTTAAATTATTATTACCTGCAAAAACTGAGAAAGAACAACATTATAAATAAACATTTTGCTTATATTATATATAGAACTAATCATTTATTACATTTTTATAATATGAATCAAAGTAAGTCAGTTAAATGCAACAGTCTGTAAGCAGCATAAAACTTCCAAAATTTTAATTTTCGCAGTTAAAAAGCACAACTTAAAAAAGAACTCGAATTATTGTAGCTAAAGTGGCACAATTTAAAAAAGAACTCGAATTATTGTAGTTAAGGTGGCACAACTCAAAATTTTTTAAAAGCCAACTAGCCACTGAAATCAATAAAAGAAATGCAATGTTTTATAAAAATCATTAAAGCTTGTATTACACTGTTTGGCATTTGGCCAAATATTTGGAATAAAATTTTTTACAAATATTTGATAAAATATTGTGTTTGATCGGCATATAAAAATAGGGTATTACACTGTTTGGCATATAAATAAAATATTTGGAACTTTTTTGTTTGGCTTGATTCAGACAAATACATGTTTGGAGCAAGCGAGTCAAAGTTATTTTGATAGGTATTAGACTGTTTGTCATCAAATTATTTGACAAGAATAAAGTATTTTGAAAAAATTCTTTATTATTTCATAATAATTTTCTTGTTCTTTGGAGAAATTAAAAAGATAACAAGTAAAGAAGTTTACATCGGCTAAGCCGATTGCACACATACCTTTTCCTCAGCCTTAAATATGTTGAAACATTACCTTAACAAAAATTCCTGCCCTTTTCGTTGTTCTAGCTACACATTATCTGTGCTTCGATTTAGCTTCACAAACTCGAAATTATATTTAAGTACAAATTTTTTGCGAATGGTGGGCATGGTCAAATTTTAACCGTTAGACGACATTTTGTCTAGCAGCGAAATACTCAATTCAAAATAGTGAAAATCAAATTTTCGCGAATTTCGCGGATGGTGGTCTTGATCAAATTTTAACCCTTAGAGGACAATTTGTTTAGCTGCGAAATACTCAATTCAAAATAGTTAAAACCAAATTTTCACGAATTTCGCGGGTGGTGGTCTTGATCAAATTTTAACCCTTAGAGGACATTTCTTTGTTCAAACTCAAGCCCCACCTCTTTCCAAGCATTATCTCTGATTATTTTATTTTTATAATCATTTAACTGGGCGTTCCAGAGACATTCGCGCATTTCCACATTGCTTATCAATTTCATTATTTCGGTGTCACTCCACTGTATGGAAACCTTTTTGACTCTCTTTTTGCCTTCAGACATTTTTTAAATTCAATTTTAGGTTGAAATAAAAATAATTTTGTCTTTATTTGGCTGTATTTGTTTCTGCAGTTGACAATGAATATCCAAACAAAAATAATATTCCAAATACGTGCAAACAGTTTGCTTTGTTTAAAGCGAACCCAATTACACAGAAAAAAAAGTGTCAAATATTTGGCTTTTTGACGATATGCCAAACATAACCCAAATACGATCAAATAATATGTTTAGTCAAATATATTTGCCTATTACACTGTTTGAACCTGTGTTTGGCACCGAAATTCCAAATATTTGGCCAAATGCCAAACAGTGTAATACTACCTTAAAGAAATATAAAAAAAAAACAAGTATCTAGTCGCAATATAACATAATGGTAGTTTGATTTTTGCTTTAAAACAAATAATTTTTCACAAAATTATGTCAATCGGTATTATTTGATCTATAATGGCATAACTTATAATAGAACAGTCAAATGAAACCACTTTTTGCGACTAAATCAGCACAATTCATAATGGTACACCACAAATGTGATCATTTAGTTGCGCGAAAGTGGCACATTTTAAATTAGTTCACTTTATGTGCAACAAAGTCTATCTACTTTGCAAAGACACCTTGGCATAATTCAAAATATTACTCTTTAAGTCAAACTGAAGAGGTAGTGCAACTTGCATCAAAACTGGCATAAAGTTATTTTTTGAGTTTAGGAAGATAGTAATGCGAATGAAATTTTTGCAGTAGTTAAAGACATGTATTATGACTTGATATATGGAAAAAAGTCGATTTTGGAAAATTTTGAATTGTGCCAGTTTAGGAGCAAGGGTGCGATATGTGCTTGAATCATTGTAGGGCTATGATGCAGACCAGGGCTGGAACTTGGCGAAGAAGAAAGTGCAGCAGATTTAACAAAAAAGGGCAGTAGATTTGAATTTTGCGCAGTAAAAATAAAAATCATTACAAATCTTTTTTTTATAACAAAAATATATTTTATTTTTTTCAAATAAAAAGAAAAAAAAAAAACAAAAAGTAAATTTCATGTAAATGTAAAATCCAAGATGTTAAACAAGGACAACTATAGTATCTTTGTTACAAATAGAATTGCGGTGTTGATAATGCATAATCAAAATTGGTACTTTTTTGTTGGTAGTTATCTTAAGGAGTTTTGTTTGACAAAAAAAAAAAAAAATAAAAAAATCGAGTGACACCAGGGAAAATCGCAGTAGATTTTAAGATTTTCGCAGTGTCGCAGTAGATGTCAAAAATTTCAAAAAAAAAAAACACAGTAGATCTACTGCAATTGCAGTAAAGTTCCAACCCTGATGCAGACACTCGTCGACCTAATCAGATCAATCGGGCCTATTACAGTTGTCGTCGCTATCGTCGTCGACGAAATAACAACGATGTCGTCGTCGCCGTCGCTTCGCTCTTTAATAGCTATTACGGTACTAGTTCAAGACGACGACGACTAATTTTAAATGAAATTGGTAGCACTTTTATTTTTTATTCGGAAAATGGAACAAATCTTATGAAAATTTGGTTGTGTGACATAGTTTTAAGAGTAAAAAAATATTGAAAGCTCAAGCGAAAATGAAGGAAATCCAAGTTATTACCAGAGGAGAATTTTAAGACAAAGAATGGATATTTTAAGTTTGCATGAGAGGAACAGTTGAATTAATTTTTGACGAAATAACTTCCCATTCTCCCTTAAAATTGCTAGGAATAGTTACTTTTCGCTAACCTCTTGCCAAACTTGGGTTCTGTTTAAGATGGCTCACTTTTGAATGAAATTGATCTTTATTTTTTATCTTTTATCGCACCACTCGCCTGCTAGTCGTCATCAAAATAAGTAGCGACAGAAAACGTCAAGAAGTGACTCTCGCGGCGACTACGGTAATACAAATCTGTCGCTTCGTCTATTTTTTGCGTCGACGGCGATTACCATAATAGGCCCGAATATTTGAGAGAATTTTGTATGACAGCTTATATCTTCTTATAAGCCAACTATGTTGCTGGATTTTTATAATACATATTAGAGCTGGAGGACTATCGATAGTTGCGACCATCGATAGTCTTGATCGTCTCTAGTCTGATATATCGATAGCATCGGTAGTACTATCGGAAGATATATTTTCAAATATTAACTAATTTGGTTCGCAAAATGCTAGTGGTTTCAATCAACCATAATTGAGCTGTTTAACATTTAAATATCCATCATTTGAAAGTTTTAAATTTAAAAAATGAATGCGCTCCTATAATAATTTAATAAAATACACTGCATAAGTATCCCTCCTCATTTTATATCACGTGGTAATATACAAGAAGCCGAATTTAAAACTTCTTAACCAATTTCTGATTTTAACTCAATTGCTAGGCATATTTGTGACCAGTCATTCTTGATGTCTTAGCGAAAGTGCATCGTATCTATCGTAAATACTTGGTGACTATTTTCATACTAATTAGCGTATACAAAATCTATGGTTTAAAAAAAAATTGCGTCTATTTAATCATGAAATATCTCATTTAACAGTGTTAAAATTTAAAATTTCTATCAATTCTCCTTTGTAAACACTGACAGTGCATATTTGTGATCTACCTGAATGAAAAAATTTTCGTGTCTAAAAGCGAAGTGAAACAACTCTCTCTGCATCAGTGCATAGAATAAAATGTAGCATACGCCTATAATTCTCATTTGGTTTGAAAATGGAACTAAACTCGTCATATCTTCATGTAGAGTATTTCGAAGTTTGATAATCGACAAGTGAATTTCGTAAGTCATAACTCATCATCAACATGACCTCATTGGCATCATCGTCATCATCACACACATCAGCAAGCCTCTATCACATCTCACATCACCTCATCATCATCATCACCAACATCATCGGCATCATCATCGATAGGTTAGAGTATCGATTATTTTGATAATCGAAAGTTGAATTTTCGAGCGGCTCGCCCTAATCTAAATGAAGGCATTTTTTGGAATCTGTGCATTTACAAAAGAAGGAAGCCCTCTGTCACCGCCAGCTCCACCTTTCGAATGGTAAAGTAAATGTCCTTGAATCAAAACTATCGGTAGTCTTCAAAAACCATTTCAAAGAGAGAGAGAGAGAGAGAGAGAGAGAGAGAGAGAGAGAGAGAGAGAGAGGAGGAGAGGAGAGAGAGAGAGAAGGGAGAGAGAGGAGAGAGGAGAGAGAGGAGAGAGAGAGAGAAGAGAGAGAGAGAGAGAGAGAGAGAGAGAGAGAGAGAGAGAGAGAGGAGAAGAGAGAGAGAGAGAGAGAGAGAAGAGAGAAGAGAGAAGAGAGAGAGAGAGAGATTGAGAAATGTGTGCTCTTCCATATTAGCTCACAATTTCTATTTCTCCGTCATATGATCTCCATTTAAAGAGAGGATTGCGAAAAGTAATTTCCTCGGTCTTTAAGTTTTTCTCTTCTTAAGACCACAGATGTATTTCTCGGCCAACTGAAGATTCATCACCACTTCCACTTGAAAATAAAGCCATTACTCTAAATAAATTTCTTTTAAACTAAAAAAAATAATAGCGGTATTCATGTAATAGCGCAAACCTCATATTTTTGCACCCTCATAAACCAACTGTAAAATTTTGCATGAAAATAATATTACGCGCTCTGCACCACGATTAGACAGCGCAAAGCGAGCGTATAAAGCGCATAAGCTCGTTGACACGTTTTTAGGTTTTTTAAACATATTAAATTGAATATTTATTTAAAAATTTGATTTTCTTGCTCAATTTTGGCATTGCTTGGATTTTCCTTAAATGAGGTGCATGAGCGCATGTCAAATAAAAGTATTCAACTGTCAGTTGTGCATGCTTTGCGCTATTATATAAACATGAATACCACTAATATAACAGGCACCCCTTCATCCCAGCTACGAAACGACCTTGCTTAAGGCACTTCACCGAGACGAAAGCATCGGGAAGAGTTCAAAATCCGCTCATCAGGCTGTCTAGAAGCGGTCTAATTATTTACAAGAGAGTTCTTAAAAAAGAACAAAACAAAAACGAAAAAAAAAGAGAAAAATGTATACAATATAAAATCGAGTTTGACTTGTTTCCGACCATTCGGAAATAAATTTATTCAATCAAATCAAATCAAATCGAATCGAATCGAAAATCAAAATCAAAATCAAAATAAGAAACGATAGAGACACCACATTCCATACAACGAGAGGCCAATGATTTTAGAACGATGTGTAGCAATCGCAGCTAAAAATTGCGTTCTTCGATCGGTTCTCGTATTCAGGGTTCAATGGATTCGCTCAGCCGACGTTATTGGCGTTCCAAAAATCAATCGAAAATATATTCGACCGAAAAAGCTGAATTTTTGAACACAATCGAAAACTCTTCACCAGTGATGCCAGATTTTATCGATAAAAAAACCCTCATATATTGGAAAAAACCCATTTTTCCCCATTTTCAAAAAATAAAAACCCACCAAAAAACCCAGAATGATTTTTTGAAAATATGGGCGTACCGATTTCAAAATTGAACATTGGATTTAAACGCAATATTTTAATATTTTAATATTTTAATAAAAGTATCAAGAAAATAACAAAAAAAAAAAAATAAAAGTAACTTAAAATTGTAGTAGTAAATATACCTTAAATGTAGTGCATAAATTTCTATATAAAATTACCCATACTTTTCCCCATGTCACGTTTTTTGAATGAAAAAATCCACAATATGGGGAAAAACCCACAATCTGGCATCACTGCTCTTCACAAAACTCAAGACGATTTCGATCGATAAATCGATAATTGCTGATAATACCTAATACTTAGAAGTTTTTCTTTCGAAATTCATAACTGTATGGTTGAGAGGGGCCACGGGGTGAAGCGGGGGTAATGTTATTAATTCCCCATCTTATAAACGCCTTCTCATCGGTTACCTATATTTAGAGGAAAAAAGAAAGCTTGTCTCGGACTCATTAGTCCGATTAATCATCATTGGGGCTATCCGCTATTTGGAATCTTACACTTTTGTGGGCGTGGCTGATAAGCAGAGATATTTCTATTACGCTCACATTCAATATAAGTAAATTGACAATGAAAAATGTGGAAATGTGATGCTGTTGGCCCTTTATTGCGTTCCATGTTAACTTTTTCGGCGGGGGGTTTAAAAAACCTTAACCCAACACCGCCTTACGCCATCGCCCGAGTATCCCCAACCTAGATCAAATTTGTCGCATTTCACTCAGATTCCAAAGAAGTGAGCATAAAAGGGGGCAAGGGGTTCGAAAAATCTTATGCTCGCATACATCGGAGCCTGATTTATACTTAAATATGCTTACTTCGGTGGAGGGGGCAGAGGGTTAAGAAATGGTCAAAATCACGCTTACGTAATTAACGGACAGCCCCTAAACTGTAGGACGCGCAAATTTTCTTTCCTGAACGAGCACCATGGGCTCGAAAGGGTTAACAAAAACACTACTCTCTCATCACATGCATTTATGGATATCCTTTTCCAGTCCGCCGTCCAATTGAAAGAAAAAGGAAAGAACGAATCGTGTGGAAAAATTCCTTAATTCAATCGTAATTATAATTAATTCAATTAATGGATATCTCTGCTCGTTGTGAAGCAGAGACCGCCGACCAGAGGCGACAACAGCAAAAACAAAAAAGCAAAAAAAAAAAAAAACAGCAAAAGAAACAAGCAAAAGAAAAAAGAAAAAAAGTTAACCAAAAAGGAAAAAAAAAGAGAGAGTACAAGTAAATGAGATGCACTTCCAATCAGTAGCAATTGACACTGGAACAGGCCACTTTGAGCAGCAACAGCTGCTCCAGCGATTACCTCGACCGCTGCATCTGCATCTGCATCAGCTCTGCATTTGCATTTTCATAAGCTCTTGTTGCTTGCAGTTTTGTTGTTGTTGTTGTTGTATGTATGTTGGTATGTGTGCGTGTGCTTGTTTGCATTTCGATTTTGTTGTTGTTTTATTATTCTTACCTTCAGAAGCGCAAACGAAAGAATGAGACGAATGACCAAATGTGAACGATTGTAAAAAATTAGGATTGTTGCGAATACACGCGCAACATCCGCATCCGCAAATGCGGAATTTGCGCAAAAAATTCGATGTTCATACGGCGGAGGATGCAGCTGAGCTACAAAGTATGCGCTAAAATTTCATTGATTCTGATGAAGGACGAATCAGAAAACTTCGGCAAAACTGAAGCGAATTTCCCATTTCCCGAATAGGCTGCTAATTAAAACGAGATAAAACTTACGGGTCAAAAATAAACAAAAAAGCTCGAAAATTACTCATTCATCTGCTATAAAAAATATTCGATTGAAAGAACATAAGTCTGTACCTAGAAAAACAAAATTTGGAGCAATTGCCAATTAGTCTCGCACGTAATTGGGCGTATATAGATTTATCTTGTGTGCGAATAGCAGCTCTCACATTCTCTCGACTAAAATCATTACCATGTGTGAGTGTACCATGTAATGCATGGTACCCCAGCAGTTATTTAGGAAGTGCATTACCAAAGTAATGCATTTTTTTCATCGATGAAATAGGAATGCAAAGTAAATTGAATAAATTTGCATGGAGACCCTGGCTGGAAATTGCCTAGAGAAAACTACTTAGTTACCAACTAGATAAATCTAGACTGGCGCTAGCTAGAACCGCCCCTGTAGGGGCGATGACTAGATTAATCTAGACAGGGCCTAGCTAGTTCTCTCTAGGTAAAGCCCGGACAGCAAACTTTAGCCTGGCGCTAGCTAGCGTATCCGGCTTGCAGGCGTAGCATAATGTTTTGTAAATGTGTGAGTGCAAACAAGTATCGTGCTTTGCTGGGTAGGTAATCAGTACTGAGTGAAGATTCAACGAGCATGGGGGAGTTTTGATTACTTTATCAATTATTCAGTTATTAATGCAGTATTTAAAAAACTATAACGAGTATTTAGACGAAAACCAACGAATACACTCGAGTAGTGTAAATTTTTAGCATTTTTACAGCTCTTCTATGCTCCCTATACATGCAAAATTTCATTCAAATATCATTTGAGTTTCAGATGTTAGAGAGAATTTTCAAAAAACGCCCATTTTTCAATAATCGGAAATGACATTAGGGGTATTCACAAAGGCGTCGGAAAGTCGAAAAGTCGGAAAATCGGAAAATTTTAACTGCCCAAAAAGTTGTGCAAGGTACAAAAAAGTTAAAAAATTTTTTTTAAGAAGTCGCATTTTTCCGATTTTCCGACTATCCAACCATTTTAACACACCTTTGTGAATACCCCTATTGAAGATCTATATAATATGTTTAAATTGGAATTTAATGCAAATATCTCAAAAAATGCAGACTCTACAGCGGTTTTCGTGATTTTTATTACAGACTCTAGTACTGGAGGTACCCACCAAAAAAAATAGTCCGAACAAGTCCATTCTCGAACTTGATCTTACTAATATCTTCGCCAATGTGAACGCCGGATGTATTCTCCCCCCAGTGCGTGACGAATTAAAATCGAACATGTTCCGATATCGACATTTTTCGACATTATTCCAGCTTACTTGTGAGTACCCCTATTGATTTTATTGCTTATATAGGTACATTATTTAATAATTTTAAGTTTCATAAAACTGAAATTTCCTTTAAAACAAAAATATTCGCATCTGCGGATGTGAGTTTAAAAAATCTGCATGTTAAAAACCACGCATCCGCAACATCCCGAATGCAAATGAATGGAGCAACAAACGAACAAACGCACGTGCAAACAAAAAAGGCAGACGATTTCAAGCACGACCGCTCGCCTTGAACAGGTGCGGCATGAACACCGTTGAGCCTTACTCAGGGCTCTCAAAGCGAATAATTGAGCTTTTGCTAAAAGCCTCAAGCAAATTATCGTTCATATAAATAAAATTTTTATTTTGCATATTTGAAAATTGATGAAAGTTCACTACAGCTTACCTAAAAGTATGCAATGGATTTTTGCCAAAAGAAAGCTAAATGAACCCACAATAGTACAACCTTCACATCGTCAATGGTTACCGGCTCTTGAAGCGATGCAAAACGGAATGAAACGAAACGAAGCTTCTTCGTATTTGTGTTTTTGTTTTCGTTTTCGTTTTCGTTTCTTGCTTTTGTTTTTGTTTTTTGCCTTCGCCATTTAGCTTTTTCGCCATATACACTAGGAACAAGCAGCCAGTGCAAGTAGGCTGTCATCGTCATCGCCATCGCAATCATCATATAGTCATAGTCATCATAGTCATCGTAGCCATCATCGTCGTCGTCGTCGTTGTCGTTGTCGTTGCCTTCGTCGGAGTCGTTTTAACTGGCGTTTTCGTTTTCGTTTTCGTCGTCGTTTTTGTCGGCAGAAGCAATCTCGTTCGAGAATATTATAAAGCCAAACACATCGCTTTGTGACTTTCAGTCGCAGTTAGTCAGTCGGCAGTGATAAACCGAAATAAAGCGCTGGTAAGGCAAAGCGGAAAATCTAAGCTTAACTTCAAACATCGTCGAAAAGAAAAAAAAAACGTTAATTCAAAACAAGAAAGAAACCAAAACGAACAAAAAACAAACGAAAACCAAAAAAATACAAAAATTATTTACTTTCGAAAAATAAATATGTACATAGATCCGTAAATACACGTACGTGCGTAATTGTCAGATAAAGATATAAATAATTTTATTGAATTTTTTTGCTTTGTTTATTCAATTCAATATCAACGGTAGCTTCCAGCCGAGGAGGACTGAAGGACTTCTTCATTAAAGTATTTCATTAAAACAATTTTAATCCAAATTAATAAAAAAAAAAAAAAATTAATTTCAAATTATTCAATTATATTGGAACAAAAAAAAAAAAATATATACATATATATTATATCGAACCGAAATTCGAAATAAAATTTAAATTGAGAACTACAAGTGGCCGCGAGGTGCTCTTGTCCATGCTTGCGCTCGACTTTCGCGTGTGAGAGCTTCAACTTCCTTGAGTGGTGACGGCGGTGGCGGCGGCGACGACGACGACGACGGCTCGTCGAGGATCAAGTGAAGAGCATACTTCAAGGCGATTTTGAAAAGTTCTAGACGCAACTCAGTTCGGCTCAAATTTAATCAGATCACCAAAGGTTTCGGGAAAATTCGCAGTGAATTGTTTATAAATTAAAAACGGACAATCATTATACGCGTCCAGCGTCTTCTGCAAGAAATCATCCCAAAACGAACTTAATTGTGTGATTTGAAGAGGTAAGTTCACGCTGATCCTTTTACAATGAATTAAGTCAAGAATATTTTTGAAAAAGGTTTTTCGACTCGGGGATCGTATAGTCTCAGTTCGAACCTTCTATCGAAAACCATTTGAGAACAGTACAAAAAAACAAAAAACATAAACAGATTTGGTTTCTTAAATGTAGGTAAATTAAATTAAAAATGAATTAAATTAGAGGGAAAATTCGTAAAGAAATAATTCAATAAAAAAATTAATTAAATAATATTTTATAAAAGAACAGACGTGACGTGAAATAAATACAAAAAATTTTTTTTTTTTTTTTAATAATATTTAGGCCCGTTTGCTTCTGTTCTCAATAAAGTTTTCGTTCCGAAAAACAAAAAAATTTTTGTACAAAAATATTGACATTTTGAGAGGATATCGCGACGATTAATTTTAGACGGAATAGAAGCAAGTGGACCTAAATATTATAGGGATTCATGCCTTTGTTACTTTTCCCATCGGAAATTTTCATTTAAATTTTGACAGTTCAGTGATAAATTTCTCGTTTCGTAAAGTTTCCGAAGCTAAATGAATTCCAGTATTATAAAATTTCTCGAAAAATCATTAGTTTGGAAATGGTTCTTTCCATATTTTTAAAGTTTTGCTATCTAAGGAGTTAAATTATTTACATTATTGCCAGTCGGTTTTTTTTGTTTTTGTTTTTGTTTTAAGGGATATGTCCCATGAAGAATTCAAATTGTGGTCCAAATTCGTTTTTTTTTTAACAAAAACTTTGTTCCCAAAAAATTTCTTTATTGACTTTTCTTCCCAAAGTCTCCTAACTAACGACCAGAAAATTCTCTCAATTTTGGGAATATTCTCCTTAACTAGCAACAGTGGTTAGTTATCTTAGTGGAATTCCAGCGAGATCAGCGAGAGTCGATTGTATGATTTCTAGGGTCCGAGGTTCGATTCCCGGCACAGGCGAAGAGGAGTGTAATGTTCCAAGCCTAGCACTGATTTTTCAAAAAATCGCATCTTAGTGGCACACTACATAATAAGACAATACACTCACACAAACACAAGAAAACCTCCTTGGTATCACAATGGGCCGATTAACGGCCTAAGCGGCAGCCACTTCAACCTACCTACCTACATGATTTCTACGGCGGACCTTCTAGCACTAGGATTTGTCCTAAAGCGCATAAAAATTTAACAGTGAATTTTTCGAGAAATTTTTTTATGCCTTTGGTGTGGTCAAAGTTATTTTCAGGAAAAATAAATCTTTCAATCACAATTTTTACGGAAATCGAATGATAAGCAATTGATGTTCATTTGATGGTCCGCAAAAATATTTTTGCTGGATATGGTTATGGCTCTGTGCCGGAGTTAATTGAGATGCCCTAACTTAAGATGCGAGAGGTATCTTTGTTCAAGTTCCAGCTGAGGTCGTTTCTGTTTCTGTTTCGGTTTTTCTTTATTTATTCGTGGTATCACAGCGGGCCTATTTGGAGCCAAAGTGTGTCACCCTTAATGGTGGCAGCCACACTTACCTAACCTAGCCTAATCTATGGGGTATGACGGCCTTAGTTTCCGCCAGTACAAAAGAGAAGCTTCGAGACCTCGTAAAGCAGCTATGTTTGTCCATAGTTAAGGGGACCTTCTGGTCTAGAATTTTTTGAAAATTGATTTTTTTTTTAAATATATTTCGGAAGAATAGAATTTTAAGAATATGCTGGCAAAGTTTCGTGAAGATATTGACAATATTTGTTTTGCTACAGCCTTTGTAGAAGGTGGAGACAGCAGGCAGCGCGCTTGATCAAAGCAACTTTAAACGCGTTTATCTCAAAACTACTTTTTTTGACCTAATGTGAATGAAAACAAAAAAAACCATCGAACCGATTTGTCTGGAATTTTTATATATTATTCATAACATCAATGGCTATGGCCCGAACTAGAATCGAATTTTTATTTCAAGAACTTCATATTTTTTCATAAAAAAAATGGTCAAAAAAAGGGGAGTTTTTGATGGTTGAAATAAAAAATTGCGCCATTTTGTCAATTTAAAAAAATTTTTTTTATTCTAGTTCCTGCCATAGCCGCATTCATTCTGATTAATAACATATTTTTGTTTTTTTTTTTTCGATTACCAGAATTGCCAAAATCTTTCACACCACGGAGGTACTTTTTTAAAGACTTTTTTCCACTTCAACGCCATTTTTAAAATACAAAAAAAAAAAAAAAATTACAACAACATTTCTTATTTTTTGTCAATGAAGAATATAATAAGCCTGCATACTTAGAAAATCGTTTTTTATTTGGCTTAATACCAAAAAAAAATCATGAAAATACCCTAAATTTTCGTGCTCTAGACCAGAAGGTCCTCTTAATATGAAAAATTAGAAGCTCGTGGATGTGTGGAGTTTTGAATTCGTTGGGGTTGCTGTGTTCTGGGTATTATTTTATTATCATGAACACACACACACACACACACACACACACCACACACACATACATACACATATGTGCCTGAGTCTGAAAATCGAAATGGATTTTTTTAAATAATTTTTTTTTTTTTTGTTTACCTTCGTTCAAAGTCTTTTCGAATGTATAGGGGTATTCACAAAGGCGTGTTAAAAACGTTGGAAAGTCGAAAAATCGGAACATTGCGACTTCTTAAAAAATGTTTAGACTTTTTTTTTCTGTATCCTGCACAACCATTTAAGCAGATAAAATTTTCCAAAATTCCGACATTACTATTTTCCGACGCCTTTGTGAATACCCCTTATGATTGGCTGAGCAAGATGATTTCTGTGCATAATTTTTGTGAAAATAGTTGTCAATATTTATAATTAATAAATCGATTTACAGCAACAACATGAATAATTCACGCCTGGCAAAATTCATTTCATTCGAAATTGAATTAGATTTCTCAATTACATTTACGCAATGAATTTATTTTATTTAAGGCTATTTCGTATCTTTTTCGCCCTCTCTGTCGCTTCACTCTCGCATTGCGTTTGTTCATTCGGGCGTGAGGCCTTGATCGTATATGAAATATTTTGTGAAAGGCTTAGAATTAAGTACCAGGAAAGGTTTGGCAATAAAAGTTTCTTTTTGGGGGTTTTTTTTTTCGCAGTATCAGTATCAAAGAGTCCAGCAAGAAATCCGAGCGGAGAGGGTCTCGACTCCTTTCAATTGACGTTGACCGTGTTTCAATTTGAATTATTTCATAGCAATACTTTATTTAGCTATGTATGTACGAACTTTTTTGTTATTTGGAAAATTTGTAGAATTTGTGTAAAATAGAATTTTTATCATTTAACCCCATCATCCCGACGCTCGAGGGCTGATTGTGATGCATGGAAATATGATTGTTTGATATAATCCAATCGCTGCGACGAGATTGAGAAAATATTTATTCTCTCGATTTTTGGTATTTTTCTATATTATTTTAATTTGTTTTTTGGTTCTTTTTTGTTTTTTTCGTTTCGTTTCGTTTCTTTCTTATTTTGTATTTTGATGCAATCGATTCTTTAATCCGACGTTCATTAGTCGAAATTGACAATCGAAATGGTGCGAACAAGTTAATTGATTCTGATTCTCGTACTCTCTTGTCTCTCTCTCTCTCTCTCTCTCTCTCTCTCTCTCTCTCTCTCTCTCTCTCTCTCTCTCTCTTTGATTCGCGTTCGATTGACAATGAAAATGGATTACCGAATCAGCTTAAAAAAAGATTTCAATACTCTTTTTTCGGTGAAAATTCAATTCCAATTAGAGCAAATCAAATGAAACAACGGCTCGATTTGTTGTTGATTATTTTTTGTTTTTTGTGTATGTATGTATGAATGTATGTATGTGTGTGTGTGTGCGTGTGTGTTTGTTTGTTTGCTTCTTAGTCCTTGGGAATGCGTTTGTGTGCGAGCATGTACGCTGTGTTTTTACTCAAATACTTAAAGGTGTATATTCCCTCTAGCACTGGGCACTAGTTCGTGGCTGGTGAAATTACTACTTACTAGCGACCACCTCTATTTACTTTGTCAACCCTAAGCCGTGCATTTTATCATTTCGTTTTTTGTATGAAATGTCCGCCAATAGGATCAATCGCCAACACATTGTTTACCGCGAACCATTGAAAAGGGTTAAAAGCGAACCATAATCGAAGTTTAATTTTTTTCGTTTACGCTTACCAATGGATCAGTCAAGTAAGTACCCATATACGGAGTAGTTCGGTAGGTACATACTTCCAGTAGGTATGGCCAATCGACACCTACAGAACTGCAGGATTACTTTATAAAAGTCTGACTATATATACATTCGTATATGTATGTACATAAATACATGCATACATACATACATACATAGATGCACAAATAAGTACATACATACAGACGCACAATTTTCCAATTGAGGATCGATTCCACAATTATACACTAAAATGTATTTCACAAATTCTCTAACTCTTTAATTCTTTTGTACTCTCTCTTCTTCTCTCTTGATCAATCTAAGATATTGCTACTTTCGATATATCTCTTTCTCTCACTCCATCTCTGTCTCTTTACTGACTCGCCAATGGCCTCACTCTCTCTCACTCTTTCCCACTCTCTCTCTCTCTATCTCTCTAACTCTATCACACTCTCTTTTACTCTCTCTCGCTCTCACCGTCTCACTCTGTTTCCATCTCCCTTTCTCCGTCGCACTCTCTCTCCGACTCTTTCTCTTATTCTGGACGTCTCCCTCAAATTCTCTCTCGCACTTTCTCACATTGTTTCGCATTCTCTCACATTCTTCCTCAATCTCTCACATTCTTATTCACTCTTTCTACCGATGCGCCCTCTAAAGCGTTCTCCACTCTTTGCCTTCCATGAAGAGTTTTTTCAATATTCTAATATTTGTTTTCAAATTTTTCCTATCGCAATTTTTCCCTCAGCTTTTCTCTTGAACATTTTTCAACATCGGAATGTTTGGGGGCCATTGTACTCGTTGTGTTTATTTATTTATTTTAACCTTAGAAGTACCTACGCATACTAAGCAATAATTGGACAACAAAACGACCGAGCGACAATTGTGATACAAAAGAAGTGTGACATGTTAGGCTAGGCGCCGACTACTCAATTTTCAGTTGGCCAATTTTTAGTTGAAAAGTGCTCTATACAATTTAAAATTGGATACCATTAGAACGTATGTAATTTAAAATTTGTGGCAAAACATAAACTTTTTATTCGGTCTACTAAAAGTTGAAATGTCGGCACGCAATTGAGTAGTCGGCGCCTAGCCTTAGTCAAAACTAAGAAAAAACCTAAAAAAAAAAAAATTTTAATAAACAAACAAAAAACGACATCAAAAAATGTGTCTCCGAAATCGTAAGCGAGAAAGAGAAGGAAGGAAGCATATAATAAGGTGATAGCATGATATTCTTATAATACTACTGACAGACATAAGTATTTCACACTATGATGGTGTGAAAGCTAGGTGACACACATACATATGTAGGTATTTCTTAAGGGGGTCTTCTCATTGAAAACCCGATTTTTGGACCCTTTTTAAAAAAATTCTTATTTGAAAACGCAAAGAATAATTGAAAACTTTTTTTATTTATTGTACTACAAAAGGTTCAAAGTAAATAAAAAAATTTTTTTTGCCTCGATACGTGGGCTGTTCAAAAAGTAATGAGACTTCAAAGTTGGTGGTGAAAAAAAAGGTGCCGTCACGGCGGCCACGATTCCGGGTCTCCGGAGCGTCCGAAGTCAGTATAGATGTAATTCTCGGGTGAACCTCAAGCTTAATTTTGTGATTTTTTTTTACAAAATGGCGGCCATTCAAAAAAAAAATTTCAATTTCGGGCTTTTTTTTTTGTAGTTTAGTGTAAAAAAAAAATAGTAAAAAATTTTTTTAAATTATGGTCGAGGTTCACCCAAGAATGGTGACAATTCTGCGTCGATTCCACTTTGTTTCATTAAAATCGGTTCAGTTGAACTGGAGATATCATGGCCGCCAGTTCGAAAAACGTGGTTTCGAGATAAACGCGTTTAAAGTTTGAAGCAACGCAAAAATTACTCGTTTTAGCGCAGATCTTGCTCGACAAAGAAGGCTATATCCTCTAAACTATTTCGAATTTCAAAAAATCCTTTTAGGGGCATATTCACAACTACCCAAGCTATAAATAAATGCAAAAAAAAAAGTCGAAAAAAAAGTTGCTCAATGAGAAGACCCCCTTAATATTCTACCTTAGCCAGCATAGACTTCCCAGTAGTTCGGGTCCCCTTTTTTCAGCACTAACGATATCTCCCATCACTAGTGATGGGGACTTACTCCTTTCCAAACCACCAGCCAACTAACGAATTTAATATGGAGATGTCATTGGCAAGGACCGAGTGGTACGTTTTTTTCCATTACCTTTCACTAGCCGTTACATTAGGAAAAAGCGGTCCTGCTATGCATTTCTTTGCACTAGCAAAACGGGACTGAAAATTGGCCATGTGTTTTCAGAACATTTAATATACCACGTTAGTAGAAAGGAGAACATCTTGGGCTGTAGTAGCTCAACGGCAGCACATAAGCCTCACCATCCGAAGGCTAGCTAGAACCTGCCCTGTAGGGGCGATGACTAGAAATATCTAGACAGGGCCTAGCTAGTTCTCTCTAGGTAAAGCCCGGATAGAAAACTCTAGCCTGGCGCCTAGCTGGATCTGCCCAACTAGATAAATCTAGTCTGGCGCTAGTTAAGCGCTAGCTAGAGCCACCCCTGTAGGGGCGATGACTACACTGAAAAAATTTTGCATCGTTGTTTCTACGATAGGAAGACATAGAAAAATATAATGGAATCTACGTAAAATACAATAAGTTCTACTGTCAATCTAATAGTTTCTACTGTTCCCCACTTATATTGATATAATAAAACTAGCAAGCTCAAATCATATCTCCCAATGGCGTAGTTGAAGTGTGCTAGACTTGTAATCGGGAAAGTCCGAATTCGAACCCTGCCGCAGGCCAAAGAATTATTTGAAAAATGGAGAATAAAAGTAGCAAGTAAATTTTAAGGAAAAATTACGAGGGCAGGAAGTAAGTTGAACGCGAACCAATAAAAACAAGTTGATTTCGTCGGGCCTTCCAAAACTTCACGCACAAGCTCTTTCAAAAAATTCCTATAGAATCTTTTTTTTTTAATTTTTTAAGCATAAAAATCTTGATAAAATCTTTTATTTCTCAGTTTTTCAAATAATGTTAAATTATCTACTTTTCCAAAAAAAAAAAAAAAAAAAAAAAAAAAAAACTCGACGTTCGCTAGAGCAGGGATCGAACCGCCGACCTGGTTTTTTTTTTTTACAAGAATTCATATCAAAATGATAGGTTATCTTCTTACCTTTTCGTTCAATTTTTCGTTAAAATAAACGATAAGTTTTTCTCTAAGGTTTCAATAAGACAATCTTTTTGAATAAAAACCATAGAGAAATCTTATTGTTTTTCTTCCATTTTATGTGGTATCGTTTTCTCTGTGTAGACTTCACACCATATTGCATCTGTCTGTAATATAAGAAATGCCATAAAAAATATGCATGGGAAATAGTGTAAAATTTTTGTTCCACCCTTTTCCTTTGCAGTCTATAATTCGTTGACAATATTTCCACAAAGTGCTCTCGAACTATAAAAAAAAAAAAAATATTAAAATATCCCCCACAGGAATTAGGTTTTTTCTTTTTGAATGCAAACCAAAATTTAATTGAAAATTGGAAATGATTTTCAAATTTGAAAAGCAATCGAAAATCCGGATTTTCTTGCCATGACCGATTCTAACGAAATGTTGATCCTTCAAAGCAACGGAATTTGAGTGTGAGGCAGTAACAAATCGCTGTGAGTGTGTGAGTGCGTGCCTCTGTGTGCAGGAGCGGAGCGCATTACTCTGCTTTTCAAGCGGCTTTTGTTTTTTTTTTTTAAACCAATGCCTACCAAAACTGTCCGCGAACCTATGTGACAGTTCAGTTCATGAAAGTTGTAGGAGCATAAGAACTTTGAATGGGACGCGATGAATATAGATGCAATGGACGGACGAATGGAAATGATAGAGGACATTGTGGACGTTCATTGTTTATATTCCATAAAATTTCGAACACGAGAAATAACTGCGAAATTCAATTTTGCGGTCTGTTTGTAATGTTAACAAGGTTTTCAAATGGAAATAAAAAAGAGGGGCACAAACAAGGGAGCAACAGAGCGAGCCATAACGATAGCGCGGTCGATTCTAGAAAAAGCGTGACGAGGGATCTCCTCTCTCTCGGAGAAAGAGAGCGATAAAAAGAGAGAGAATGAGAAGGAGAAAGTAAGAGAGAGAGAATGAAATGGAGAGTGGAAGAGAGAGAATGAAATGGAGAGTGGAAGAAGAGAGAGAGAGAGAGAGAGAGAGAGAGAGATAGCGTAAAAGAAAGAGAGCGAGAAAGAGAGTGGGAAAGAGAGAAAGAGGACGGAAGGCGGAGTCAGAAAGAAGTCGGTTTGTGTGTTTCAGTGAGTTTTTATTAAAATCAATTTAATTTCATTTCCTTTCAATTTTATTTTTTTAAACCTCTTTCTTTTCTTTTTTCTTTTCCATCTTTGCTTTATTACTCTAAGAATTTTTCTTATTATTTTGAAATGAAGATTACATTATATCAGACAAGAGCGAGAGAGACAGAGAGAGAGAGAGAGAGAGAGGAGAGAGAGAGAGAGAGAGAGACAAGAGACAGAGATAGAGACAGACAAAAAGAGAGAGACAGAGATAGATAAAGAGGCAGACAAAGAGACAGCGAAATGGACATAAAGAAATGGAGATAAAGAAATAGACAGACAAAAATACAGAGAGAGAGTGAGAGAGAGAGGAGAGAGAGAGAGAGAGAGAGAGAGAGAGAGAGAAAGAGCAGAGAGAGAATAGACAGAGAAAGAGGGGAGTCCCGTATTTGCCCCGTATTTCTTACCAGTTCTGTCCAAAACTTGCTAACAACCTTTTTTTTTTTGATGAACAAAATATCAAAAAACAACTTAAATCAAGCAAAATACTTAATTTTGAGCGATAAAAACTTTGATTGGATGTTTCTGCGTTTGTTGGTTTCCGCGAACTGTCAAATTTTTGTGGATGACGGGAAATCCGTGCTGTCACCTAAAATTAAATCGCCGACCAAATCCAACCCTTATCTACCGAAATAATGCAAGTGGCTCTTTCATAACCGGGCTCTTTCATGCCACTTCTCCCCTACTGCACTCTTCGAAAGTGACCTTATCTTAAAGTGTCTGTTCGATGAGCTCTCGAGCATGACTCACATAATATTTTCTACTGGGATATTTATATACTGTGTTTTAAATATATATATATATGTATATGTATATAGTATGAAAGCGTAGTTCAAGCAACAATTTCATATGTATGCATTTGTTGCTGGATAATTTCATATGTGTACGCAGTATTAATTCATGTTTAAACAAACGATGCGATTTGTTGTTGTCCTTTTTGTTGTTGTTGTGCAATTTGCATAAAAAGTGCAATAAAAGTCGAAAAGGGACACTAAAAGGAAGATTAATTGGTCAGCGCTGCAGCTGACCATGAGCACGTCTGCTGATTTGTTACCCTACTTTGCGCTATTAAATCAGCTGTTGTGCTTAAAAATATATCGCAGACGTAATAAAAAAGTGTATGTACAAACATTTACACATACATACATATATATAGTTTTTTTTTTTTTTTTGTTATCCTGCGATTAAAAAGAAATGCGCTCAAGTGCGATTTAAGCTCTGATTGAATGTGTTTTTCGGTCCATTTTTCTTTTCAAATGTGGCTGTAGGAATAAAAATAAGAATAAAACGAAAATTAATGGGACGACACACTTTTGGCACACGCATGCACACGCACACGCACACGCAATATGCGCGAAAGGCATTTATAAAAATGGCGAAAAATTGACTTCCGGGAAAGGCAAGGAACGGAACGGAACAGAACGGAACAGAACGGAAGAACCGAATGGAGTGACATGGAATGGTGTGGATTGGAATGAAGTGGAATGAAAACAATGATAAAATCGTGTACGGAATGTGTACGCGTATGTGACTTGATTCAGAAAATATACCAAATCCACTCTAATCTCGTAATTACGATGAGTGAATCTGGCGAAGAAAGGATAACTACAATAATAGCAACAACAACAACAACAACAAATGAAAATGGCAATGGCAACGATAACGACAACGGTGGCTATGCATGCATGACACACCGAAAGGGGTTAGGGATGCTACGGATGTGGCAACGAAAATATGACAAAAGTAAATGCCTACTGCGAGGCAAGTGGCGGCAAGCATGAACACACGAATATAAAAAAACAACAACAATGTAAAATACCAAAACAGAAAAATAGAGAAGAATAATGAAAGGAAACAAAAAAAAAAGTAAAGTAACATGTACAACAATAACGAGGACGCAATGGCAACGATAATGGCAGCAGTAGGCAGACAACATGTCGGCAGGGCGCATTATGCTGTCAATCTTATTTTCATTATTGCCAACTTCATAAAAAACTGGGGTGGGCATAAAGGGGGACGAAGAAGGGGTAGAACAAAATTGGCATTCCACTGCATTGCACACACACACACACACGACCGCACATGCGTTATACGTGTGCGCGTGAGACGCGGTCATAAGCCGCTCGAGTTGCTGAATTCGTATTTCCCGTTAAAATTCGCGGCGGGAATAATTCCGGAGAAGAAATGAGCCGAAACACGGAAACACATCAGAGATGCAGAGCACGGCACTATTTTGAATTTTTTTGCTGCCGGTGCTATTGTTGTTGTTGTTGTTGTTGTTGTGCTTGCTGTTGCTGCTGTCATTGGCAGTAAAAGTGACAACGAAATATCAACGAACCGTGCAAAGTAGTAATAGAAGTGGGCTTTTAATGTAAAGCAATATGACAAGGTGACAGCAGCACTGACACATGGAGCGGGAGAGAGAGAGAGAGAGAGAGAGAGAGAGAGAGAGAGAGAGAGAGAGAGAGAGAGAGAAGAGAGAGAAAGAGAGAGAAAGAGAGAGAGAGAGAAGAGAGAGAAAGAGAGAGAAGAGAGAGAAAGAGAGAGAAAAGAGAGAGAAAGAGAGAGAAAGAGAGAGAAAGAGAGAGAAAGAGAGAGAGAAAGAGAGAGAGAAAGAGAGAGAGAGAGAAGAGAGAGAGAAGAGAGAGAGAGAGAGAGAGAGAGAGAGAGAAAGAGAAAGAGGAGAGAGAGGAGAAAAGAGAGGGAGAGGACGAAAGAGAGATAGAGAAAGAGAGAGAGAGAGAGAAGAGAGAGAGAGGAGAAAGAGAGAGAGAAGGAGAAAGAGAGACAGAGAGCGTGTGAGATAGATAGAGCAAAAGAGATTATAAAGGACATGCAAGATTTGGGTAGACGAGCAGAAAAGATTTTGAAATGTTGCACAGCATCAAACAGGAAGGGACCACCGGTATACGCCAAACTATGAGAAGCTTCTCTCACCAAGCCCAGAACTCAAAGACGCACAATAAGATCTTATTTTACAGTCCTTTTCTTAGGACAGACAGAAGACACAGAAGAGAGAACTAAAAGATAAATATAAGAAGAGGGAAAGAAGAGAGAAAGAAGAGAGAAAGAAGAGATAACGAAGAGCGAAAGAAGAGCGAAAGAAGAGCGAAAGAAGAGCGAAAGAAGAGCGAAAGAAGAGCGAAAGGAGCGACAAAAAGGAGAAGAAGAAGAGAGAATGAGAGAGAAAGGAGAGGGAAAGAAGAGACGCAGAAGAGGGAAAAAGGCAGAAGGGAGAGAAAAAGCAATGCGAGAGAGGAGAGGGTAAAGAGGATAGATACAAGCGGAATACAAAGAGGGAAGAGACCAATGACACACATTAATCTATGGGAAGTTTCTCTCAGCCAGTCTAGAAAACAGTGAAAAAAAGGATGCTCAAAAGAACTGCTCAAATCAATCAAGAGCAAAGGAGAAAAGAGGGAAACAAAGAGGAAAAGAGAATCAAAATTAAAAGTGATATTTATTCTATACACTTGTGGAAAGAAAGAACTAATAGCATGAAACAAAAATTAAAGAGAAAAAGGAAAGAATTTTGAAAATCTGGGAATTATGAAAGAGAGAATTCTAGAACATAGTGCGAGAGGTTGTAAAAACATAAAGAAGAAGAGTAAGAAGAATAAGAAGAAGACGAAGACAAAGAAGAAGAAAGAAAGAAAAACGGAGAGGGAAACAGAAAAAGTAAGACAAGTATGACAATACAAGAGAAGAAGAAGAAAAAGAGAGCGATCAGATCTTCTCTTTAAGCTTCTTAAAAACTCAACATCAGATTTGAACACATCTGCCCATAATTTTGATTTGTTTTTTTTTTGTTTCTTCCCAATTTTAATCGTGCTCTACAACGGCTTTCTTTTGCTAAGTTGTTTCATGTGCTTATCCTTGGGGATCTCTTATATTTGTGTGCCTGTTTGCAAGTGGCTTACCCATGTTAACATTCTCTCGCTGGAAATTTTTTTCTCTCCGCCTGCCTCGCTGCCTGTGCCCGTTAGCTGCCAGCCTGCCCAATTGTGTGTGTGTCTCTCTATGACTGACTGGCTGGCTGACTGGGATAAGAGCAAAGTCAAGTGAATTCAAGTATAAGGAGCATCAAGTGTGAAGCCCCCAACAGTTGGACGGGGGAGTGCTCGTATTAGTAAAGGGTTGCGGAATAAACAGCAGCCTGAGCTCAAACTGAGGTATGTGGCTGATGCTGATGCTGCCGCTACCGTCGCCGTTCGCCGTTGCCTCTGACTCTGACTCTGATGCGAAGGATAAGAGCTGAGATCCGTTTGCAAGCAATTCAGCCCGTTGACTGCTTATGTCCCTAATACGAGCCTTGGCAATTATTATTTCCTTAGCAAGAGGGAATAACCAACTAGATGTACGAGATATTCTGAACGTCAAGCGGATGATGAGAAGAAAAATGGGAGAAAAGTGCGCAGCAAAATGAAAAAAAAAACAAAAACAAAAACGAAAGGATTGAAAAAATGTTCTCGTCAACTTGTATGAACTGAGCGAATAAGAAAGAAAGCAGCTAGCTAGCGGACAAATCCAAGCACACACACACACACACATACACGCGAACGCACGCAGGCATGCATGTATGGTATATTCATATGAAAATGGTTAAACTTGCATAAAAAATTCTTTAAAGGCGTTGAATTTGGTAGAACAACACGCACACATAGGCACAGACACAGACACTCTACAAGTGAACAGTCTGCTTATCATCATTCACTCACTAGGCACACAAAACCACACACACACACACACACACACACACACAAGCACACAGTTGTTGAGGAACATGTAGACATACAAAGACGAGCACTTACCCAATGATAAACTGCAGTTTTCCTTTGTTTGCGCGAAGTGGCACAAAAAATGCATTCCTCGATGTCACAAATAAGTCGGTCAGGCCGTTCGGTCGGATTCGTTATGAGGCTCCTCTTTTTTTTGTGTGGTCGAACAATACGAAAAAAAAAAAAGGAAGGTGAAGAAATATTATATGCGCCTAAAAGCCAGCAACGATACCAACATAGAACGAAAAACTAAAAAACAAAAAAAAAAAAAATAAAAAATTAAAATAAATAAAGGAAATCAGAAGAGCATGGAAGTGAAGAGGATTGCGGATGTTTTTTAATTTATGCAAATGTACGTATGCCTCTTTGTGCATGACTGCGTTTGTTTTAGTATCGCTCTGCTTGTGTGCAAGTACATATGTATATAAATATGTATGACTTATGTGTGTTTGTGTGTGTTGGTGTGTGCTGAAGTGGCCGTGTATTTGTGCAAGTGTTTTGTGCTTAAGTCGGAATTTGGTCAAGTTGATTGCATCAAGCGCAAATGGTGTCGAGGCAAAACAAAGCCTCAAACTGAGGTTGTTTCGGCGCAACCTTGGCTAACGTCGTCTCCCACACGTTCGCTCCCATTCCCTCTGTTACCCTGGCACTCTGTCCATCTCTCCTTTTCTCTGTCTCTTGCTTTAGCTTTTTCTTTGCTAGATATTTTAATTTTCCGCCATTTCCGTTGCTTTCCGACATTTTATTACATGTTTTTTTTTCTTTCTTTTCCATTCAACTTGTTACTGCTGCTGTACGTTGTCGTTTCCTGTCGATTTTCCTCACATTTTCCAAAGATTTGTTTTTTTTTTTTATTTTAAATGGTAAGATTCCATTTCAAATCGATGTTAAATGTGTTTGAAGGAAATTGAACCATATCCAGGTACTTCGGTTTGGCTTTGGATTCCATTTTTTTCCCCCCACCCGCAGCCGAATACATAGCTTTCCATAAAAAAAAAGGAAATAAAATCGGAGAAACCTGAAAGTGCATTTTGCCCTAAATTATTTCAATAAGCTCTCTGTATCTTTTCCGTTTTCTCGCGTTTCCTTCGATGCGTTCTTCGATGAAGAGCGCTATCAAAAAGTCTTTTGGATAATGGAAGCGGTAATTGCTATTCTTTAATCAGTAATCATTGATTGGAATGTATTTTTTCCAAAGTTAAACCTGCTGATTGGTATTTGAAATGGATGGGTCTGAGGATAGTTGAACTTTGGAAGTTTGAATGAAAATGTGATGGATAAGTTAGAACATGTGACTGAGAGGGCAGTTGAGAGACTGAATGAAAGAAGTGGGGAGAAGAGAGAAGATGATGATCGAGACACCGAAAAGATATTAAAGAGACAAAAGAGAGAGAGAGAGAGAGAGAGAAGATAGAGAAACGAGACAGTTGAGAGCAACAAAGTCAAGAAAGAGAGAAAGATAACACAAAGAAAAAAGAGAGAAAGAGAAGAGAAGACAAAGAAAAGAGAAGAAAAAAGAGAGAAAAGATAGAGAAAAAGGGAGAAAAAAGGGAGAAAAAGGAGAGAAAAAGGAGAGAAAAAGGAGAGAAAAAGGATAGAAAAAGGATAGAAAAGAAAGATAAAAAGAGATTGAAAAAGGAGAGAAAAGAGAGATAAGAGATAGAAAAGATAGAGTGAAAAAAGATATAAAGAAAGAGAAAAGATAGAGAAAAAAGATAGTTGAAAGATAAAGGGAAAAAATAGAGAAAAGAAAGAGAAAGAGAGAGAAGAGAGAGAGAGAGAGAAGAGAGAGAGAGAAGAGAAGAGAGAGAAGAGAGAGAAGAGAGAGAAGAGAGAGAAGAGAGAGAGAGAGAAGAGAGAGAGAAGAGAGAGAAGAGAGAGAAGAGAGAGAAGAGAGAGAAAGAGAGAGAAGAGAGAGAGAGAGAGAGAGAGAAGAGAGAGAAGAGAGAGAAGAGAGAGAAGAGAGAGAGAGAGAGAAGAGAGAGAAGAGAGAGAAGAGAGAGAGAGAAGAGAGAGAGAGAAGAAGAGAGAGAGAGAGAGAGAAGAAGAGAAGAGAGAGAAGAGAGAGAAGAGAGAGAAGAGAGAGAAGAGAGAGAAGAGAGAGAAGAGAGAGAAGAGAGAGAGAGAGAGAAGAGAGAGAGAGAGAAATAAGAGAAAAGAAACGAGAAGGGAAAAGAGAGAGAGAGAAGAGATAAAGAACAAGAACAAGATAAAAAGATCCCAGAACGAAAACTGAATAACAAGGAAGGAGGAAGAAGAAAAGTAAGCGAAAAAACTCTTATATGTACGAGGAAGCAGAAGATTCAATCAAACCTTGAATGTTTTATTATTTTCCCAGATCTCATCTTTTATGTCATTCCCCTTCCGTCAATTTAAATCAAGTTTTAATGAAGTAACAAGACTTTCTGCCTTTGCGAGCTTTCGCTGATACTCAGTTCCGCCACTTAAATAAAAATAAACAGCCTAAGCAAAAGCAAAAGTGTTAAATAACTTCAAATATGGACGGATTGATTTGATTAATGCATTGAATGATTGATTGATTGAAGTTAACTCGTTTAATGGAAAATAGAATATCGAAAAAGTATTAGATTGCAATTTCAATTAATGCCTTCAAGTAATAAATTTTTTTCTTCGAACGAAAAACCTCAAAGCAACTAAAAAAAAAGCAAGCGCAAGGGAATAAAATGAGGAATCGAGGGATGGTGATGGTGAAAAACGCATAAAATTCATTTATTTCATTGCAATGCCTTTTAAGCTTGCTGAGGATTTAATAAATTTCGCTTCGCTTTGTTGTGCAACACTCAAAGGCAAGAGATAAAGCTGACTAAGCATACCCAGATTATGCTATTCCATGGAATGAGAGCGATACCGAGACAGAGGAAGAGACAGAGCCATAGAAGGAGGAGTAGACGAAGAAGGATACGGGAACCGAAACGAAGACTGAATCCCTTTTGCTATCAAAATCAGCGGCAATCGATGCTTATTGAATGTGCTTTGTAAACACATAAATTTTCATGGAATCTATTGATATAAGCATTCAGGCATGCTACAGAAACTGCACACGACAACCACGATGATGATGACTATGAAGACGAAGACGAAGACGAGGACAAAGACGACTATGGGTAAAATGACAATGACGACGACGATGATGATGATGATGATGACGACGATGATGATAACGACGTTGACATCCACAGTGTCAGCGATAGTGTATCTTACAAATAAGCCAATAAAACTTAAATCCACGCAAGCCTCTTTGAATATTGGTTTTCCGTTGATCAAGCTCTACATTAAGTCGCATAAAGAGTAAAAAGCATAAAAAACATACGAAAACAAATATGCAAACACAACCATAAGCTCTTCACAGTACACATACACGTGTGGACATATGTATGTGTATGTGCAAGTATTTTGTGTAAAAATGTTCATATATAAAATATGCTTATGAACTTAAAATGCATATGAGCGCCGAATGCACTTAAGAAGTTCGCTCGTTCGCTCGCAACTCAACGACTTATTGTGTCGGTACACATTGCGTATGCGTAATGTGAAAACAGTATGCGCCGATGGGACTTTGGGACATTGCGCATACGTCGTGATACACAGCTGCAATTCTTGCGTTGTTTTTTTTTGCTTTCATTCTTAAAATACGTACTTTTGTTTTTATGATTATTTATAGTTTTATTTTATTTATTCATTATTTAATTTAATTTATAACATTTAATTAACGTGAGAATAATAATATGAACCAAAAAAATTAATTGAAATTTCACTCACGTATCGACAGTAATGGAATTTATTTTTCCTCTGATTAAAAAATCAAATCAAGCTTCACAAAAGATCTTTCCCCTTGCAGCAATCGATTCGGTCTTTAGCCATAAATTTTGCAGTCAATATGTTATTGTATAAATCATGAAAAGAGAGACAGAGAGAGAGAGAGAGAGAGAGAGAGAGAGAGAGAGAGAGAGAGAGAGAGAGAGAGAGAGAGAGAGAGAGAGAGAGAGAGAGAGAGAGAGAGAGAGAGAGAGAGAGAGAGAGAGAGAGAGAGAGAGAGAGAGAGAGAGAGAGAGAGAGAGAGAGAGAGAGAGAAGAGAGAAGAGAGACAGAAGAGAGAGAGAGAGAGAGAGATAGAGAGAAAGAGAGAGAGAGAGAGAGAAATATTTACATTAAAAGGGGATAAGTAGATATTCACGCTTACCAGAGGCGTACGCAGGCGGTGATTTTGGGGGCTTCAACTCCCACGAATGACGTGAAATTTCAAATGAATAAGACGTAAAGAATTATTACGAAATATAATTATTTTAATGCCCACAAAATTCCTTCCGAAGTAATGTTCTATCTACGCGCCTGACACTCGTGCGCGAGGGCAAATGAAAAAAAAAAAAAAATAATGAAAAGAAAGACACTACTGAGATTGAGACACGCGTATGTGTCAGGAAAGAAATTTTCAAGAACAACGCATTAGATTCGTATGACACGTACGCGGAATTTGCGTCATGAGACGCGCAAAACTTTTGCCAAAAAAAAAATAAAATAGAAAGAGGATGAACAAAAAAGTAAAAGAAAACGAACATAAAAAAAAAACGGATTAAATGGAGACAAACCAAGCCAAACGACAAATGGGCAGACAGGCGAGAAGATACTTTCAAATAGCTACTTATGCCGAAACTGCACACAGCCAAGTAGACAGACCGACAAACAGACAGTTAGAGAGATGGACCAAAAGACATAAGGACAGGCCGACCGAAGCATAGATAGACAAGCAGACAGACATACAGACAGTTAAGGGAATTATGTCGACAAAATTACATTCAAGGAAATCCTCGAGAAAATTCCTTCGAAAAATTCCAGTGACAATGGCTCCTAACCGTCCTCCGTAAACTTTAACGCTTTTCGTCTTTAGGCTTGTGCATTTGTGCGTTTTTATGCCTCGATATTTCTGCGCGAATTAAGGAACTGTGTGCATGTAACTTTCATAAGCTCCTTCTTTAAGAGTTAAATAAAGAAGTTGAGTTTGAATCTCAAAAATAAATTAACTACTTTTCGAAGAAAATATGTCGACACGCACCTGCGGTCTCAGCGAACTGCGAGTAGCCCAATCTGGAAAAATCTCCAGCTAGTCCTTAACTGAACACAATGTTATCGAGTTTTCGCATGAACTCAACTCAAATTAACTTCAACTTCAGAAGGAACAAAAACCTTAAATTATAATGACGAATAAATATGGGGAAAAGAATATTGGTAATTGCTTCGCTTTTTGTATCGCAGTTACCCAATTACACTAGTTTACAAATAAAAAATTTTTTATTTCTTCAGAAGTTCTTAATGCACATTTCTTTTGAACTTTGGTCTTTTATGTAAGCACGAAAACAATATTCAAAAAAGTCTTTGTGGAACAGTTTTTTTTTATATTGGTTTCTGAAAAAAATACTTATATTTTTTTTTTTACAGAGGGCATTACCGCTTTTTTGAACAGAGCCCGACAATTCACCATCCGATTTGAAAATTATTATCCCTTCCATTAAAGGAAAATAAACTTTTTCTTACATAGCTTTGAGATAGGTCAGTAAAAAAAATATTCTGAAGGCCTTTAAGCCCAAAGAAAAACAAAAATTTTTTGAGAAAATTCATCAAATTCTCCCCCTAAGGAGCTCTCTCCAGTTCGGCCAGAAATGAGAAACTTCATATAAAAACAGTTTCAATTCTGATTCATTTCTGAAGCTTTGTTTTAATGAAGTTTCTCATTTCTAACCGAACTGGAGAGAACCCTATAATCGGCATCGAAAAAATCGATCGCAAGCAAAATAATTTAGATGTCCTGGGAAAAAATACTGTACACAAGTGATATTATAGTTCATGACCAAAAGTTTCACAGCAAAACCGGAAGTGACCAAATTAAGTGTCTTCTATCGTATTTTCTACGTCTCCTCTCTCTCTCTCTCTCTCTCTCTCTCTCTCTCTGTTTTTCTATCCCGCACAAAGACAATTGGGTCTATATAAATCTTTGATAGGATTACAGCAAAAAACAAGTAAAACATGAAATTAAGAAAAGCGGAAAAAAATGAAATAAAATAAAAATAATAATAAAAAAACAACAGACAAAGAAAGAGAAACGAAAAAAACGAATTTTTTTTTTTTTATTCAAATGAGACACAAGAAGTTGGGATCCACGTAATTTACGGTTGCGCCGGAAACGTTCGCTCGGGCTACAACCATTTTCATATAAAATAAAAAACACACAAGACTGACACTATGATACAACCGAACAACCGAACAACCGAGTAAATGAGTAGAAGAAACTGGACGGACGGATCGAATTGTCGCTTGTTCGGTCGGTCGTTGGGCCGGTGGGCCGTTCGGCGGGTAAAGACAAAGCAAGGCTAAGGCAACCAAGAAGCAAGCACGTGCTCATATTAAAATTCGAAGCACTACCGACGAAGCGACAAGGCACATGACACAGCATGGTGTAGCACCTTCGTTTGCGATTTGCAATAGCAACAAAATTTTCCAAAAAAACGAAAAACGACAAAAGGAAAATTCAAATCAAAAAAGCTACAATAAATAAAAGAGCAACACACAGTAGGAAAAGCAACAGAAGCAACAATCACAATAATAGTACCTAATAATAATAATAATAACAAAAATGACAAAAAAACAAAAAAACACAAAACAACCAAAATCCTATGAAATCTTGAGACGAACAGCAAAGGATAATAAAAAGCACAACTGCAGCCGGCATTGGTCGATGTACGAGAACCGCTTCGAAACATAAAAAACGTTGCAGTAAAAACTGAGATTTCCGTATTAAATGCACCAGCTTAAGGTGCGCATGCATGGGTGAAGATTTCGGCCGATTAAAATCCCTCTGAAATGATTGGAGTTACAAAGCACCAAAAAAAAAAAAAAAAATGGTAAGGATTCATAGCTATTGGAATGACGAAAGTCCCTCCCGAAAAGATGGAAGAGATAAAATCTGTATGGAGAATCTTAAAACATAATACAGTGTACATCTCTCCTTGCGGGCACTCCTCGTAAGCGGACAATTTTTGGAATGTTTGGCGATCCTGCCCCTCAAATAGTTTCCTCTTAAGCGGACATATTTTTCGATTTCGCAGGTGTCCGCATAAGGGAGAGTACACTGTACTGCCATTGGGAGACCGACTGCAGCGCAAAAAAATAAAGAATCTCAATTGATTGGGAATAGATCCAATCGAAGGTGAAAGAACTAATTTTTGACTGAAACTATAAAGCAAAAAAAAAAAAAAATAACTTAGAGAGGGACAGAAAATACAACTGTCAGGTAAAAGGAAAGATTGAGACAACAACAGCAATGCCCAATGCAATTAGAGACAAGAAAATTGGTAGAGGGCCTTCCTACAGGCAAAGCCGAAATGCACCACAACTATTCTCATTCAAAATAAAACATAACTGAGATAACAAAATCTGCGTTCGTGTCAGTTGGAATGATTTAAATGAGATTTAGCAAAACGCGAGAATTAACAAAAAAACGCGGTGACATAGAAAAAGGCGTTAGGCCTTCTAAAGAAATTCTCAATCAAAATATGTCGAAAATGCAATTTTCGCATTCGCATTCTCATCATTTTCCCTTAAGCAATTTTTTAGTGCAATACTCACTTCAATAGTGATCTTGGTCGCGATTTCGCGGATGGTTTTTGATTTTTCTCTTAGTGCGACATTTCTGCTTCAAGCTGCGAAATACTCCAATTCAAAAACTGAAAATCACATTCGTTTTTCGTTGCAGGCGATGTTGTTGGTAAATTTGATCCATAGTGCTGAATTTATTTGGCAGCAAACACAATCAATTAAGCAAAAAATTTGTATCAGATGTGAAAGCAAAGATCTTTTTTCATCATTGTAAGTGCGATGATGACCGGAAGTATAGCGAAAGGATCGCAGGATTTTTATTGCAACGAAGCTTAAGTTTCATGTGCGCATTTACACACACAGGGAATTCAATAAGCGGGTTATAGTAAAAACGTTATCAGGGCAAAAATCGTTATAAATGTGATTTTTGACTTCTAACACTCACGACCAAGAATGGACGACGTTAACAATGCTATGGTTTGTCGACATTTACTAGTTAAAGCCAGTGCTAACATTTCAATATGACATCTTTAATGGCTTAGAGAGTAATAGAGAGAGAGAAAGGTGACCGAAGAAGACAGAAGACAGACAGACAGACAGACAGACAGACAGACAGACAGACAGAAGACAGACAGACAGAAGACATGGCTAGATCGATTCCTCTGTCACTGATCAAGAATATATATATATGTCTAAATCTACCGCGAACTCCTTTGGTATGTTACATACACGTGCCAAACTTAATAACCTTCCTTCGAGAAAAGGTATAAAATGGTAGAGGGCCTTCCTAAAAACTGAAATGCACCACAAATTCCATTCAAACAAAAACATCAAATGAGATAAAAAAATGGGAAATGGGAAATGGGAAATGGAGAAAGCAAAACGCAAAACATCAAAAAAGCGCGTACAAGAAAAAGGCGTTCGGCCTTCTAAAGAATTTCTCATAAATTTCGCATGCAATTTTCTCATTCCTTCCTCGTTTTCCCTCCAATTTTTTAGTGCTTTATCTTTTATCTGGTGGTTTGGTTTTTTTTTTTTTTTTTGGTGCGCTCGCTTCAACGCTAATTTCCCCCAAAAACTTCCATTCGTTTTTCTTGCAGGCGTTGTTGTTGTTGTTGTTAGTGCTGAATTTTTTGCAGCAACCACAATTAAGCAAATTACTGTGAAGTCCAAATCTTTTTCATCATTTAAGCGCGTGTCCGGAATGCGAAAATGCGAAAGGATGCAGTGCATAAGAATATTTTGTCAGTGCGCATTTGAAAAGGGAATATGCGGAAGCTTTTCACGGGGGAGAAATTAAAAATTGCAAAATAAAATGGAGAGTTAAAGCTTGGTGTCATTATAGTTAAGAGCGGTAGAATTCAGAAAGCATAATGGGAAAGAGACAGAGAGAGAGAGAAGAGAGAAAGAGAGAGAGAGAGAAAGAGAGATAGAGAAGAAGAAAAAAGAGAGAAATAAAGAGAGAGTGAAGGAGAGGAGAAGAATAGAGAAGAAGAGAGAAAAAAGAGAAGAGACGAGGAAGAGATCGAAAGGAGAACATTGTCAAAAAGTTAAGAGGGCATCGGAGATTATGGGAAAAGAATGCAAGCAGAGAGAGAGAAAGAGAGAGAGAAAAAGAGGGGAAGAGGAAAAGAAAGAAAGGAGAAAAAAGAGAAGAGAGCGAAGACAAAGAAAGATAGAGAGAAATTAAGAAAGAGAGAAAGGAGAAAAAAGAAAGATAGGAAGAGAAAGAGAATGCAAGAAGAGAAAAAGAAGAGAAGGAGGAAAGGAAAAAGAGAAGAAGAGAAAAAGAGAGAACGAAGAAAGAGAGAAGAGAGAAAAAGAGCAGGAAGACAGAAGGAAAAGGACGAGAAATAACAAAGAGGGCAAAGAGGAACCATTAGAGAAATACGACAAATTGTGGACGACGAGGAAAGCCTTAGCCATATTTGAGATAAAAATGAGCATTGCTATGAAGAGGAAATCCGCGAATTTCTTGAAATTCTGATGTGATGGAATTTTTTTCTGATATTTTCAATTGAAGCGGAGCCGCGAAAAACATTTTCAGTGACAAATTTTTTTAACCAAATTTTTGGACTTTCGCTTTCAATAATTCTCTAGTCCTTTGAGCTATCCCAAAAATATTGTTATTAGGTTAAATCTTGGACATTTCTCAATACTTCGGAACCTCAAAGTAGCGAAGTGGCCTTGTGAGTACTGAATGGCATGAGAAATTTTGCAAAAATGTGAAATTTATTACTTACAACGTTATTCGCGGCTCCGCTTCAATTTTTTTACCAAGTTGAGATCTATAAGAAAATGCTTCAAAATCCCTTGACTTTTTTTTAACATCCAGACCTGATATGAATGATAAAAAAAAAGTAATAATAAAAAATAAAAAAATAAAATAAATTATTCCATCAAAAGCTTTCCTCGGACTTTCGAATGAAAATGACATTATTGAAGAGCAAAATAAACAAGAAAAGGAAGAAGCAGAAAAAACAGCAAAAATAAGACAATAATAAGCGAAAATTATTTATTTAAAATTATTTTTTATTTTCAAAATGAAAGTTATTAATAAATTTAGATGTTTGGGATTTTCAAGTAATACTTCTTCTTTTTTCTCTTCGTTATTTTTCGATGCTTTTTATTTAAGTAATTATTTTTTTTATTTGAATTTTTTCTTTTCTTTTTTTTTTTTTTTGTATTTGCGCAGTTAGCCAATTCAAGCTTGCTTCTCTGTAAGCTTTAGTTTAAGCGATTTATTGTTCAATCGCACGTAGGTACGAGTGAATATTCACAACAACAACAACAACAATAACAACAACAACAACAAAGATTGTAAGACGAATGCGCTGCGCACTTGACCTTGAAAATCTTCTAATAATTTTGTTTATTGTTGTTGTTTAGGTTGTTATTGTTGCTTTTGTTGTTGTTGTCAAACTATCGACTTTGTTAGTTAGTATAATGATTGGCATTTTGCCAGCATTTGTTTTTTAACCCACCAAACGGACGGCAGCAGCTGACTGGCAGTCATACTTGTCGTTACTGTAGCGCACATGACGGACCAACGGACGGACCGGGCGAAGGAGCGGGCGGCTTGGGCGGCTACGATGCTAATATGCATGAACGAATGTACGAATATACGTATGTGTGTGTGTATGTATGTATGTGTGTAGGTATATGTGTGTGCATATATTTTGTATGTATGCATGCCGTCATAACTGGCAAGGGAATTTAAATAATTAATTTCAGTTTTATTTAAATAAAAAATAATAATTCTTTTTTTTTTTTTTCTTCTAATGATTTTATTCTAATAGAAATTCTTTTTGAAAGATTTTTTTCTGTTTCCTACTCGCATCGCTGTCGATGCCTAAGTCGTGGCAGTCGTTGTCACCGTCGTTGTCGTTATTGAGGTAATGCGGTTTGGCCACTTTAACGCTCGACTGATTCGTTTAACTGACAAATCTGGCGACCCACATCTCATCTCATATGTTGTCTTGTCTTGGGCTCTGGCTTGGATCGGCTTGGGGGATTGAACTGGGTTGGATTGGATTTTCTTGGCTCGGATCGGATCGGATCGACGAAACATCTGCGCTGAGCTTTGTCATTGCGCTCGCTTTTGGCATCATTGTTGACGGTTGAGCCGACTGTACTTACATATGTATGTATGTGTGTACATATTTGCGTATTTGAAAGTAAATGAGCGTCTATATTTTTTTTTGTTTTTTGTTTTCTTAATTAACATCTTGGCAGCAGTTTACCGTACTTAAATTATGCTTAATTATTCCATGCGAATAATAAGCATATTTGTTTAAAGAGAATTGAACAAATGAAATTTTATGTATGACGATTGCAAGCTGTTTCATAGAATCTCATTTGCCGCATGTAGTGTACCGAGTTTGTATGTATGTATGTACAAATCATCATTAACCTTACGGGTATTTATAAGTCAAGGTCGACCACTGGTGCGGCAAGTACAACGATAATAAGTGTAAGGCCCGATAGTCGGAAAGACGGCAAAGAAAAGAAAACCAGAAAACAAGAGAACAAGAACATTTTTTTTTTTGAACGATCATGGACGACTCGTGTGTACGTTACGAATTTGTTTTTGTGGTGGCAGGGGGTGAAAATGATTAATATTTATGACGTTCAGAAGTTGTTAAGCCCAAAGAGAAAGAGAGAGAGAGAGAGGGGAGAGAGGGGGAGAGAGAGGGAGAGAGAGAGAGGGAGAGAGAAGAGGGAGAGAGAGAGGGAGAAGAGAGAGGGAGAGAGAGAGGGAGAGAGAGGAAGAGGGAAGAGAGGGGAGAGAGAAAGGGAGAGAGAGAAGAGAAGAGAGAGAGAGGAGAGAGGAGAAGAGAAAGGGAGAGAGAGAAAGGAAGAGAGAGAAAGGGAGAGAGAAAAAGAGAGGAAGAGAGAGAAGAAGAAGAGAGGGAGAGAAAGAGAAAGAGAGGGAGAGAAAGAGAAAGAGAGGGAGAGAGAGAGGGAGAGAGAGAAAGGGAGAGAGAAAAAGAGAGGAAGAGAGAGAGAGGGAGAGAGGAGAGGAGAGGAGAGAGAGAGAGGAGAGAGAGAGAGAGAGAGAGAAGAGGAAGAGAGAGAGAGAGAGAGAAGAGAGGAGAGAGAGAGAGAGAGAGAGAGAGAGAGAGGGAGGGAGAGAGAGAGAAAGAGGGACTTAGAAAGGATAACCCAATTAGCAAAATAGCTTTAAAATTGGTAAATTCCTACCCAGTTTTTGGTAAAAATATTTTGTTGACCTCAGCTAAATTGGGCTAAAGTTACGTCCGCGTACGTTGATTTGTAGAAAAGTTGTAATATAATAGATGTCGATTGGCGGTAATAAGACATTTCGACTTTAAAATTTTCGCATTCAGATGGCAATTTGTCCAAAAATAGGTTTAAAAGCAGTCGAGAGGACATCGAAATTACGAAAATTCTACTTTTATTGGACATATGAATCAAACGAATTCAAGCAGACAAAAAGAGAGGGAGATATAATTAGATAATATCTTACTGATCCATTCGTATTACCTACTTCAATTCAACAATGAACGAAAGATTTTCTATTAACCCTCTGCAGCTGACGTAGTATTATTTTAACAATGCAGCTGACGTGCGATCTACCAGAAATCTCATCTCTAAATCAATTCTCCTCTTGACATTCCTGACGTGTTTTTGGCCTTATTTCTTATAAGAGTAAAAAGTTTTCAGGCGAAAGGAAGGTAAACATTTGGAATTTTTTTTTGTTTTTTAAAGAGCACAAGGATCGTAATTCCGGATTTTATAAAAGCACGCAAAATTTTCCATTTTGCAGGGTCTGTCAGACCTCGACGTCAGCTGCAGAGTGTTAAGTGTATTCTTGGTGGGCATTTCCACACGGACGCGCAACGCTTATTTGAATAGTTTTACGAACGTGACAAAACGTTACCTTTTGAGGAAATGCCCATATCTATGCTTAGCTTCGATTTATGGTGAAAGTTTTCCTTCATTTTTCAATAATAAGAAAATATAAATTTTTCTTAAAAAACAATATTTTCCTATAGACAACACGGATGCAGAAGAAGAACGTGAAATTGGACCACAAAGTCGAATTTGACTATAAGGCTTTTAGGTTGAAGTAGGCAACAAAACCAAGGCCAAGGCCAAGCCTAAGGGAATCAATAGTCGAATTTAAGACGAGATTTATCTCAAGAACAAGAACTTTGAACAGATTCCCATTTTTGATTGGTGCTGAAAAGAACATCGAGTTCATTAGTGATCAAAGCACAAATGGTTCGATTGATGGTTAGTACGATGAATGGATGGCTAGACCGATGTATGGATGGATGGATGGGGGTACGTGTCTTTCGAGCGTATTATATATTCAAATCTTGCACCGATTGCCATAGATTAAGATCCAAAGAGCGCACACGTGTGGCTTTTTACATTTCCAGAGAATCGTGTCACCATAGCCATGTTGTATGGTGTCGATGTGCGAGGGCAAGGTATTCAATGGAAATGGGTATTAAGAAATTCCAGCTTAGGTAGGTAGGTACATGCGTTGATATGGTCTTACAGTGCATATAACGTTCAAGCAGTAATTATAATTTGAAATGAACAAGATAGATGAATAAGTTATTTATGAAGTTGAGCTCTTTATTTAAGCCACACAACTTTGCATGTCCGTTAAATGTGCAAATCCATATCCATATCCATTTCGATTGCAATTCATATTTGAATTCCATTCGATCCATTTCGGTACGAATGGTAGTTGTTGGACGCACCTGGGAGCGTATGTTGACTATTTGCATATCTACGACTTTAAGACTGTTAATTCGCATATCAATTGGAATCGGTAAGCAGTCATCATGTAATGAGTAATGAGAAAATTTCGATTTGCAATTTTATTGAATTTATCGAGACGTTCAGTGAAGTTAGAAAAAACTATGGTGATAGAAGGATGCCGAACGAGTTAAATACATATGTATGTAAGTACATACATGTAGTGCCTACGTTATTGAAGAGCGAGACCCTAGAAAGGATCAATCAGAAATAGAGGTATCTAATAAATACGCGAGCAGAAAATACAAACACAAATGGAGAGAGAGGCAGTTTGTTGGGTAACACTGAGAAGACACCATGGGTGGAGGGGGTTTAGGGGGGAGGTCTCTTTTATGCATATTTTTTTCTGCTTCAATCAATATATTTGAAAAATTTTTTATTTCTGCCTTGTTTGAAGTTCTTTTCGTGCCCATTTCCAAAACACTGGCAAATGTCCATGGCGAAAAAATCATTTTAGGCCATAATTTTATGTAAAAGAAAAACAGTAGGAATGACAACAACAAGTAAAACAACAACAAGACATCAACAATGGAACAGAAAAAATGTAAACAATGAGAAACAATAGCAATAAAAAGAATGGAACAAAAAAAAAAAAAAAAAAAAAAAAAACGCCAAAAAAAAAACGTTGAAAAAATGAATACAAAAGTAAAGGGGAAAAAGATGGGCAAACCGGAACACGACGGAATACAACAATCAAAAAATGGCAACAAATATTCCCAAAAAAAAAAAAAAAACAACAAGAATTGCTGAGACTAAAAACATTGCGGAAACGGAACTTGAAGATATGACGGGGTGGCATTAAGCGAGAAAGAGAACAAAGCGATGTACACTCGCACATAGACAAAAATTGGTTGGTTGACACAAATAAAAGCACTACAAAAAATTTGAAGGATGGCAAAAGAGTGACAAGGAGGACAGTGCGGCAGAGAGAAAGAGAGAGAGAGAGAGAGCGAGCGAGATAGACCGTGGGGGAGAGACCGTGAGAGAGGGAGCGAGAGGGTGAGAGGCCGGGAGAGGGGTCAAGAGAGACGGAGACGAAGGAGAGGGTCGTCTGCCGAAGGCACATGGATATCTGTGGGATATACGCAAATACACACACTCATACATACATACTCACATACATACATACACAGGCCCATGCATATGTGCATAGGCATAAGTCACCACAGTAGTCAGTTTTATAGGTGAGTAAAATATCGGCTTTGAGTCTTTCCTTCAGAATTAATAAGATAATGGTTGGTAATGAATTAGACCCTCAAAATGTTGGGGGTGAAAAGTGGAGCAGATATACACAGAATACTAGAAGAATAACTTAAAAGAATACTCGGAAGACCCCAACGTGCCATTTGTTGAGGTTGGTTGGGCTTAGTGGTCTGTTCTATTCGGTTCTGTTCTATTCGGTTCTGTTCTGTTCTGTTCTGTTCTGTTCTGTTCTGTTCTGTTCTATTCTGTTCTGTTCTGTTCGGTTCTGTTCATATCTGTTCTGTTGTGGATGCGGGCTAGACTGGACCAGTGTTTTGAGTATATTGGTGGCACTTTTTCCCCGTATATCGTTTTTCTTTTTTAAGTAAATATGTTTCGCCCCACAGGCGCAATAAAGTCACTGCGGTCAGAGCTTGTGTTTTGTACCATTTGATACCATTTAATCGCTCAGATTCTATAGAGTGGACTGGCTGCTGGACTGGCTTTCGAATAAACAAACTTAGTGGAGGGAAAATCGAAAGTCAAACGGCATAGGAGCCTATAAACGGAAATCGCAACCATTGCACATAATTATTAAATCAATTAGATTGTTTGTCCATTATTATCCCTGTCGTTGATTTATCCAACTTTTGGTCGTTTGAAATTTCAAAATGGGCTAAATACCAAATGAAATAATTGAAAGTCAAGATAAATGCCCGCAATGATAAATATATGGGGGTCCATACTGCAAAACTGAACGCCTCTTTAGAAATCCATTTCTCATTCTCTCTCTCTCTTTATCCGGTGCGTAAGCAACCATAAATTTACGCTTTAAATCACTGGTGATCGACTGACGGCCCAACGGGGAGTATGTATACGTAATTCCAGAGCTCATACGCATTAATTTGATGGATTTCAGTAGGCAAAAATGCGGGCGACATGAGACAGCATGAGATAGAAGCAACAAAAACAACAACAACAACAACAAAAATAACAACAACAAAATAAACACAAATCACAGGAACCAGAGAACATACTTGATAGGGATGTGCCGGATAGTGAATTTGCCGGATAACCGGATATCGGATATCCGGTAAAAATATGTAGCCGGATACATAGTATCCGGCCGGATATCTGAAAATTATTTCTCTGTATGAAATTGCACTTTCGCTGGCGACAATTGAACAGATTGTCCGAAATAAATGATTTTCTGGCAACGCAGTTCATTGGTATAATATAGAGCTGGAAAACATTCGATTCCACCATTGATATTATCGATGTTTTTAAATTTCATTAAACTAAATTAATTATTTATCACAAAAAATAATAACCCAATCTAGTTTATGGTAAAAAAATAGACAATCGCAATAAAAACATGGATAATGCTTAAAATTAAAAAACATCAATCTGGTTGTAAATATCTAACTAACATCGATGTTTTTCAATTTTAAGCATTATCGAAGTTCATACTACGACCGTCTATCCTTTTCCATAAACTCCTAAGTTTGTTAGAATTTAAATTAAGTTAATTTGACTTAATTTATTTCGATCAATATCTATTAAAACAAAATATTTAAAAACATCGATACCATCGATGATAATATCGATTGCTTTTGAGCTGTAGCATAATCAGCTGTTCTGATTTATTTTGCACGTTCAACAAAAAGCAAAACTCAAAGATGGACAAATCAAAGTCTGCGGTATGTATCGGTATCCGGCCGGATAGTAGTGATATCCGGTGGGCTTACCGGATATCTAAAAACCAGCCGGATACGCCGGATACCAGATAGTTACCGGATATCCGGCACATCCCTAATACTTGAGGTATTTTTCATGTATTGCTGGGCACAGTGGGGAGTACAGAATCCTACAAATTTTGAGTTAAGAGGGGGCTGCGTAAGGTTTAGGACGACGTGGGACTTAGTTTATTTATAATAGTGGCAACAAGCGAAAATGGAAAGGGAAACAACAACAAATAATGACAATAATAGATATGAATGACAAAAACAGAAAGATAAAACAACAGCAAAGAATAATACCATTACTGCCTAATAAAGGAAAGGAAAAATTTGTTTTTTTGTTTTTGTTATTGTTGCTTATATATTTTTATGGTTTTCTGATTCTTCTGGATTTGACATAAATTCAATGATATTGAAATTTCCGAAAAAGAAATCGCGTAACCGCGATGTCGTCGTCGTCGTTGTTGACATTGACAGCGATTCGAGAGCCTGTGTCAATCAAAAGAAAAGAAAAACGAAGATACCAACAGCAGTGGCATACGGAGGGCTTGTTTTTTTGGGGGAGGCGGGGCGGTTCAAGCCCAAGACCGTAATCCAGGCTATGATGGAGGTGCCGGCAAATTTATTTTTCAGCTCAATCCATCTTAAGGGGAAGCGGTAGGGGACACGGCCCCATTTCTTTCCCCAATCAAATACGCCCTTGTTCAAGATCCCATCGAAATGGAATAAATCCGAATGGAATCCAATGTGATATAAAGTTTTTTTTTTTATTCCTAAAATCCCTCCTGAAATAATTTTCTGTGTACGCGCATGACAAACAGATTCGATTTCGATTCGATTTCGATTTCGATTCGATTTCGATTCGATTTCGATTCGATTTCGATTCGATTTCGATTCGATTTCGATTCGATTTCGATTCGATTTCGATTCGATTTCGATTCGACTGATTACCTTTGCGAGGCACTGTGATTAGCTACACTCTTATAAATATCCAATGCATTTACATACATACATTTGTATGTATGTAAGTGCTTAGGTTTATGTACATGTACTTACGTATGTGTGTTTGTGTGTGAGTACTACTTAAGTATAAACATAGCGAGATACGCTTAGGCTAACGTTTATGGCAAGGCTTTTTGCTCTATGCTTGGCGCATACATAATTAGCCTTAAGTTACTTTACGTTCTTCCACCAGACCGCCTCACGCTTCCCATTGAACACATGGCGACGGGGAAAACAAAGTGTGTTTCCGACGTTCTTCGGTTTTACGGTTTTCAGTTTTTAGTTCGTCGTATTTCAGATTTTTTAAGGTCGAAATTTAGCTGAAATTCAATTAAATGCCTTTAAAACCGTATTTGCGTTTTAGTTTGAACTATGGGCGAACGTGCTCAAAGCAGGGATGCGTATTAGGGCCCGGTGTAACCGCCCTCTTTACCCCGCAAACCCACGCAACGCGAATATTAGTGGGATCGAAGCTTGTTGTGTACGCAAAATTGTGTGCACTCGCCTCGCATGGTAATTATCTTGACTAGAGTCTCTATTAAACGCTCATTAAATTAATGGGCGTGAGAGGGAGAGAGATCAAGAGAGTGAAAAGGAGAGAGAGTGAGGGACAGAGGGAGAGAGCATAGGAAGATGAAGAAACACAGTTCTCTAGGAATTCCTAGGCGCGAAACGTTTCATTAGCATATACAGCTACCGAGGTCAGTCGGCACGTGTGAATAGAAGTCGAGATTGTCACAGTAGTTATGTATGTATGTATATTATTGTCAATATATCAAGAGTATGAAGAAGTGAATTTTCTATTTGAAATAAAAAGAAAAAATAAATCAGTCTGAAATTACATCTGGGCTACATCCACAAAACAAAACAATAACTTTAGTCTGCAATTTAATATACATATGTATGTATGTATGTATGTAGTTGTATGCATCAACATCTGTCCTCTTCTTCAAATTAATCGATGTAAAAATATAGTCGAAACTCTCTACAAGGAATCCCAAGGGACCGAAAATTCGTTACTTGAGAGAATTCGTTATAAGGAGACAAAAAATTTTAGCGAAAAATCCTTCCGATGTTTCGCTATAGAGAGAAATTCTTTATGGAGGATTTCGTTATAGAGAGTTTCGACTGTGTTTAAACTTTGAAACCCTTCACTAAATTTTAATTGTGAAGGAGTTTTTTTTGATTAACCTCCAATTGCTTTGCATAAAAATGTCTGAACTCTAACATGGGTTTCGCCCTCCGTGGCGTAATTAATTGAAATGCTAACTCTTGGTGGCTGCCACATTAGCCAACCAACCAACATAGTTATTGTTGGAAAGGGTTAAGTTATTGCCATACTTCCGTTGAGATCTCGAAGTGGTTAAATTCTGAGCACATAATTGTCCTTTATATGCGTTTCTGTGGAGGGGAAGGGATTGCGACTGGGTTGCCAAAGTGACGTGAACAAAAGAACCCGAGGAAAAGGTCTCGATAAATATCTTTGTAATGCCTTAAGCTTTTCCCCTCCCAAAATGGTTCTATGCATAGGCGCGCGTGTGTGTGTGTGAGTGTTAAGGAGAGGGTATATTATTTTTAGACGTTCTCCAGCCCAGTCCAGATAATTAAGCATAATTTAAACACTCAAAAAAAAAAAAAAAACTGACTAGCTTCCAAGTTTAATGACACCCTCTAATTAGTTATCCGAAGCCTTGTGAATTCGATTGAATTCGACGACTTCAACTCCGCGCCCATTATCTCCTACGCGGGAGCGCTTAATTGACCCGACATCGATAATAAATACTTTCCACTTTATTGCCCAAAAGGATTTGCCTATTAGCCATGCTATTCCCTTTTTGTTCTCTCCGCTTCGTTTTGTTTTCCTCCTTCGTTTCTATATGGCTTTCTAAAACGATTTCGCAATGAACCGCCGAACTGATAAAGGCACATCGCTTCGTGGGCTTGGGTTTGGCGACTGTGGGGGTACTTTGTGTTCCTGCGAGATTAACATTCTCTTGAATGGCAATTAAAAATGTGACCCGCACAAGATAGCTTTCCAGTGTCATCGTTGCGACCTCGAAGATGGCAGCTGCGATAGCTTCATGGACCCGAAAATGCTATGCAATACTTTCCGATGCCAAAAAAAGACTCTAAAAAAGAGAGAGAGAGAGAGAGAGTGAGTGGGGCGGGGGGAGGGGGGGGGGTGACTGACAGGGAGAGAAAGAGAGAGCGGGACACGTTTTCTTCCGATATTACAACTAAAGAATTTAATCTCTCTTGCCGCTCCTGATAGGCGATGTACGATGTGCGATGTGCGATGTGCGATGTGCACGATGAACGATGGGTGTTACGAGAAGGGTGCGCCATAAAGGAAACGCCATGAAATGAGAATAAGCTGGGCAACTTCGACGAGTACAGCATCTTGATTAGGGAAAAACTTGGAATTGGTGTTGATTGGACTGCAGGGACTAGAGGCACTAACTGACTCTCTCTAACTCTCTCTCTTTCTCACACACACACACACACACACACACACACTCCTTCTCGCTCTCTATTGGGAAAACGTCCCTACGGAGGCTATTAGTGATACTGCGATTGCTATTTTGCCTTTTGTTTTCATAGGCAGTCAGTCGATGGTGCTGCTGCTCCGTCGTTGCTTGCTTGCTTGCCTTGATTTCTTCTAGTTTCTTCTTCTCTTTTCTCTTTGCGCCATCCTCAATTCTGAGCGCGTAATGTATCCAAGCAGACATTTAATCTAATAAAAGGTTCCTTCATTGCCTCCTTTATGACTGCCTTTGTATCTATCTCTCTCCCTCTTTCCTTCTATTTTCGACTCCTCTTCCTCTTCGTATCTTTTGACTACTCTGACTGCATCTGAAGGAAGATGGATGAAGGCGTGAAAGCTGGAATTTTCTTGTTTTTTTTTTTTTTTTTTTTTTTTTTATAGAAGTGGAAGTTTCTAGTACATTCTCCCTTCATCCTTTTGGACCATCGTCAGTCTTCGAAGTCCTTTTAGAAGCAGAATTTTAAATGTCCTTTAGTGCAGCGTAGTGGAGAATGTGGGGAATTTATTTATTGGCGTTTTCTGTCGACTGAATTCCTCATCTAGCAGTTTTTGTCCTTACACTACATACATACACATATGTACATATACACATACATTTCTCGCCGTTCGGGTCATTTTTGTTAGCCGAAGCAGTGAAGCCAAATGCTTGCAACGCATCTGTTTTAATATCATTAAAATATCTAATTGTGACACTATCAAGACCATCGTCGTTAATAATAAAAAAAAAAAAAATGTTTCAACGCGCGTGTAGCTGTCCATGCATCCACCACACACACACACACACACACACACATAGGCACATAGATATGTTAGTGTGTATATGCATTGGCGGTGCTGCGATCGGTCTGGGCAGCGCATTAAAAATGCGTTAATTATGTACGCCAATGCGTTTTATAATTTCTAGACTTTCAATGACTGAAAATATGCTTTTGCTGCGCATGATTGCGCTACGTTCCGCAATTCGGACTCTTTTAATACGAATTTCGATCGAGTATTGTAGAATGTTTTTTTGTTTTTTTTTTGTATTTTAGGTAGTATCGTTTACCCAGCTGGAAAATAAATCCAGCAGGAGAAAAACATTAGTGATTTCACTGGTTCATACAGGTGACATTGTCATGCATGCCACCTTGGGGGACATGTCATCGTGGAGGGGTGCTGTTCATGTGCTTGGATCGCATTGGCTACTGAAATTTAAAAAAGGTTTTAACGTCAGTTCAGCGTTAGCATGAAGTGGCGTAGTGGATGAATGCTCGACTCACATTACGAAGATCGCGGTTTCGATCACTGGCTGAGGCGAACAAAAATTGTTAAAAATAGATTTTAAAATATTTTCCGAAATATTCAAAGAGAGGGCAAAGAAGAGAGTTATCAAACTGGTTTCTATAAATTGACATTTAGAGAGAAAAGAGCAATGTGCTGCTCTCAAATGCTTTTTTCACCCCTAATGTCCTGCTTGGCGTCACTAATGACTTTTTCTAATCCCACGAAGACAAATTCACCCTGGAAGTCCCTGTCAGTTCGTGTACAAATGTCATACAAAATGTAGTACGAATTGTCATGCATACCGGCTCCAAATTTACCCTGGAATCACTGATTTTGTCAGGGGAAATTTTCTTGCTGGGCAGTTATCATATTAGGTAGTATGAGAGGCAATGTTGTTACATGAATATTCTTGCAAAGCGGTATTTTTCTTAGAAAATTCGCCAAAAAATGCAAGATTACTTTAACCATAAGCCTTTTTACCGCTACAAATTATATATTCATAACGGGATATGAGTTAGCACCACTGTTGCCAGTTTAGGGGAATCTCCACAAAATTAATAGTAGATTATGATATTTAGTGGAGTCTAAGGGCAGAAAAGTGTTCAGCGAAAATTTTAATGTAACCTTATGGGACGAAGTTTTTGTTTTTAGAAAATTTTAAAATTAAATTTTAGGGAATTTAAGCCTTGGTTTGAGACATTCATGGGAATATACCCTTGAAAAACTGGCAACAATGGTTAGCACTGCTGTCAAAGAAACTGTCAATTGTAGATCGCTTTTATCAGACTGTTAGCGGGAAATCTTTTAAGGAGATTGAAGAAGATTTAACAGCTGATTGTGGTAAACTTTTTTGTAATACGCTTCAACGATGTAAATAAACGAATAAAATGGCTTTATGGTATAAGGTCCGTTCTGTGAAGGATGATCGTATGAACGAAAATGTCTAGTGAAAATATGTTAATATAACGCAAAAGTAGGACATTAAAAAATAAAAGAAGAATTTTTTTTTTTTTTAAATAACTCCTTATATGACCGACAGTAGCGCCACAAAGGAGTTTTTTGATAGCTATAAGATTTGATGCGATTGTTATCTTATGCTAAGCAGGAAAATCCCCATTCCGAGCATTATTCGGATGTAAACAGTTACATTTAACGAGTCGTTTATATGCTCACTCGTTTATATGTATGCGTGTGTGTGAGAGCCAGAGTGTGTGTGTGTGTGTGTGTAGTACGTGCTGTAAATTCGGTCGCAGAACAAGAGAACAAAATTGTGTGCGTAGAAAGATGAACATTTTCGCATTAAAAATTTTCAAAGTTATTTATCGCTCATCGCTCGCATTTAACGTTTATGAAAAGGGATATTTTAATTTCCTGTCAAGAGGAAGGAAGTCCGTCGTTTTCGTTGGATTAAAATGAATTTGAAAATGACGAAGCGTTGAATGCCATCATGGGGGCATCATAACATTCACTGCCCATTGTAGGGTGCGAAATGAAGTTGGAGAATTACTTTCGTTTAATTAATATTAATTATTCAGCATTCTTTTATGACAGTTTGCGCTTTCAGTTACTTTTTTTTCTCTTTTTGGTTGTTGTTTTTTGTTGACTTAGAGTCGCTTTTGTCGCTTTAAGCTGAAACTTATCTAAATTGAAGTATACTTTTAGGTTTTGCGAAGCCAAGTTTTTCTTTCTCTTTTCGTTTTGCTTTGATTTTTTTTTTTTTTTTTTGTTGTTGTTGTTGTTTTTGTTCCTCATTTCCTTCCGTTTTTCGACAGTTTGTTCTACGAAAGACACTTAAGTTGATTGCTTAAGAAGCGTGTTGGAAAATGCGATTTTATTCATGCAGCGGAGCGAGAATTCCATTAAATGCGTACGATTTATGAAAAAATATATTTCGGGTGAAAGTTTTTGTTTTTGTTGCGAAAACTTATTTTATTTTAGTTTTTGTTTTTGTTTTTCTTGTGTTTGGTTATAGGAAGGGAGGGAAATGAATATGATGGTATACCTCAAGGCGTTAAAGGCTTTAATGGCGTTAAAAAAGAGAAATAATCGATAATTATTTTGACATTTTGTATGTACCTACATAATTGAGATGAAATTCCTTGCTTAAGATTATGGATAGATATAAATCGATAAATTTCTGTTTATTTATCCTCATCGGTTAACGATAAATATCATTAAATTGTTACTTAGATTCCAAAATTTTTTTCGCTTTATATAACACAACCAGTAGTAAATTAAGAATTTATCGATAAAATTGCGATATCGAAAAATATCGATATAAATAAATATCGATAGATAAACAATATGCACACTGAATCTTGAAATTTCGCCAATTCAAATTCCAATTGAGCCAACTGGAAGTGGTTTAAATGTAAGTAATTACAATAAATAACCTTTCGATTGCTGTATTTATCGATAGTCCTCGATGAAACATAAGTCGATAGTTGCCGTTGGCTATGGCTTCAATTTTGATAAATGAAAAAAAAAAAAAAGACAATCATTTTGTTGAAAACTATGAAAAAAATTCCCTAAGGCTGAGAACACACCCGATCAGTCAAAACGATTTCGTTTCGTTGGCAAAAACCGATTTTCTTTCTCATTCAAAATCGTTTCGCTTTGAATAAGCTTGTGTGTTTCCAGCCTTAACGTCTTCAAATTAAATCCCCCCAAAAAAAATTACGTGAAAATCTTCTATTTTTGCTTTAACCCAGTAACCCGCATAAGGGCATTTCCGCACGAACGCGCCATTTACTTAAGCAATTTTAAGACCCGAATAGAAGAATGCGGTAAATGGTACTTTTGTTTCTAAATACTTTCCTGCACTGTGTAACTTACTTACCAAAAATACATAGGCAGCTGCCAAGGGCGACAAATTTTTAGGGGCGGTAATCTCTGAGCGTTAATGCATTGAAAACTGAAAAAAGGAAATTAAGGCTGCTCCCTTGGGTGGCAAAATCACGTTTGCCTAGGACGGCAGATTTGCTTAATCCGCCCCTGTATGCAGATCCCAAAGGTGACAAATGCGTTACTTTTTCAGGAAATGCCCATTAGGGAAAAATTTGAAACGATTTATAGCATTTATTATTAATGCCTTTAACACTTTAATGCCCAATGTGACTTTAAATGACAATTTCTCATATTAACAACCAGGTCGTCTTATGCCTGGTTTCCAATAACGCTCGTTGCTTAAGATTTCATTTGTTGAATATAAGTACGGAATTCCCGCGCCATTGGACCGCAATATCTTCATATAAGAATATATTCTCCCTTATGCTAAATATCGGAAATTCCGGCTTAAAGCTAAGGCCTCAGTTCGGCTAGGAATGAAAAACTCCAAATAAAAAAATAAAAAAAAAGCCTCCGAAAATTCCTGACATAAATTTCACGCTACATTTCTGGGGCCTGGCCGCATTTTCGGTAAAAAAAAGTATCATAAAATTTTACTGCTTTCTTGCCAAAAAATGCACATCAAAACCCAGGCCTTCCTATAGCAGAAATAGTTCAAGTTGAATTGTTTCTCGCAGAAAAGTGACAATTGATGTCACAATAGTTTGAAGGTGGCTCAATAATACTTACAAATCATTTTCAATTTCGAAAATCAAACTCAAATTGAAATTTAAATCAGCTGTCTATGCCGTCAGGGGTGTTTAGAATACTTTTATGATACCTTTTTTTTTTTTGTGCTCGGCGAAATAGCCTAGGAATTTCCGCGGCTATTTTTTACCGAACTGAGGCGAAGCCTTTACTCTCAAGACCAATTTATGTTACACATTGTGGTAAAATAATCTCTACATGTTACTCTTTGTCTATCAATCGAAATCGTTGTTGTTCATTTAAAACACGTAATGACCTTTTAAAGCAGCAATATTTCATTTCGGCCATCCAAGGGTTAAGCTGAGTTTACCATTGCCATTGGTGTTGCACTTACGCATTAGCATAACAACTTACTTAGCATAAAAACTCAAAGTCATGCTGAAGGGTTTACGGACTTCAAATGCCAATTTAAACAAAATAAAAGATATGAATAAAGCGACAAGGAAGAGAAGATGTTGGCCATTGATGATGGGGGGGAGGTGGGGTTGGCCAAGGGCATAACGGAATAACAATCACACCCGATAGCAGTCAATGTGGGAAATAAGTTAAGAACGGTAAGTGGGAAAAGGAAATTGTAACTGCAATACTATACATTGGCATGCACAGGCAAGCAGCCGACGGTATATTCATTTTGGGGAGGGTAAGAAAACAAAAGAAAGAAAAAAAAAAAAACCAAATAAAAATAAATAATTCACTTCAATTAATAGGTAACAAACTTTAATTTAATATTAAATTAATAGGTCGAAGGGTTGTGCCTCCTCTGGCTGCGTGCCTGGGCATGCTTCGTATGCAGTTCGCAGCCCGCAACACGTTTGCACGCGATCAGATTTTGCGAGGAAAGCGAATGAATGAATTGGCCCAATGTTGGGCTTGCGCTAGAAAGAGTAAGGCTGCTCTGCTGCTCTCAATGCGTTGCGGCGCCACTGTTCATTTAAGTAATGAAATTATTTGTTGCTGTTGACAATGAACGTTGTCAACATGCTGCAATGTTGCGAAATACGATTAAGCTTGCCACTGTCCTTTGAGACCCAATGACATCGTATTGTATCGTATTTTTATTTTCTTGTCATCTTTCTTTCTTCTTTCTCTTTCTCTATTCTCTTTACTTTTTTTTTTGTTTTGTTGTATTTTTGCTTTTGGAAACGCAAAAAATAAAATGAATGAAAGAGCCATTCGGGCAGTTAGTTAAGAAGGCATTGAATTGACAATATAAATTTTCCTTTTCCTCGTTATGCTTTTGCTTTTGCTTTTGCTGACACAACAACAATATCGCATTCAATGTTGCTGCGGAAAATTCTGCCATACTCGTCGACGATGCCGACGACAATGACGACGACAGTGACGCCGCCGTGACAATGGAGGCAATGAAAATAGTTTTTCAGCTTCTTATGACTGCTTCATTTTGTGTTCATTTCCATTGTCGTTCGGTTCGTTTGTTACTTATGTTTGTTTGTTATTGCCTTTTGCTTTTTTCAATTTTCCTTTGTCCATTTCATTATTATAATCCTTGTTGTTGTTGTGTGTTTGTTACTGCTGTCGCTGTTGGTGCCTCTGTATAAAGCTTCAAATGTGCACAATTCGACTTGTTCGGTTCATCGATGGATTTGCAATGTTGAACGAACGACTTTGAACTATATTTAATGCGAAGTACTTATGTAGGTTGCTTGTGTTTTTTTTTTTTTTTTTGCCATGTATATTGCATCGAATGCATCTGTATGTGTGTGTGCTTCCCAGCAGATAATTATGGTTAATACCCAAACCGTGCAAAAGAAGAGTAATGACTTATTCATCCATTTGGAGTAATAAGCGAGCAATCGAGGTTTTAATATTACTCCGCTTGTGCTCTCTCTTGAATTACATAGAACAGACTGCTCCACTTGATATCCTTTCCGAGGTCAAAAGGTTTACTCCTCCGCCGGGACATCCTATGTTAAAAAGTATACTTATGAAATCTGAACATCTCTAGTAATCCATTTCTCGCAAAGGAGCGATTTAAGATTACTCTTTGGATGATCCAATTATCTGCTGGGTTGTGTGTTTGGGTGTGAGAAAGTACGAAAGTGTATAAGAGTAGATATGCCGCCCGTGAGTACTGCTTGATGGGTCGAAAGTATGATTGGCAGCTGGAAAACTTCTTGAAAACAATCGCAATTCGATCCGCCATTCTACGAGAAGATGCAGTAACATTGTTGCCATGTAGGAAATAATGACATCGATGACATTTTCAAAACGGGTTTTATTAACCTATTTTGGACGGAGCATGATACAAGAAAACAAGATAGCGCCACTTCAGTACCGCTATTTTGAGAGCCAAAAATTGAGTTTGTGACGTCACTGAGCGTGAAATTGTTGTTGTTTCCCATGCTATTGAAAAAAGTAAAAAGCCGGTTTAACATGGGAAACAACAACAACGAATCGCGATTTTGAGTTTGTGACGATTCCTCTCTCAAGTGGCGCTATCTTGTTTTCTTGTATCATGGGACGGAGCAATTTTTTTAAAAAAAACTTTAAATGTTGGTTGGCTGGTTGGTTAATGGGGCTACCACCAATGGTGACACACTTAAGCCTTACATGGGCCCGTTGTGGTATCACGAAAAATAGGGAAACAAAGAAGAAGAGAAGCAGAAGCATCTTGAGGGCGGTTTTTTATGTGAGGGCGGCTCAAAAAGTTCTCGACCCTCAAAGTGGATGATCAAAAAAAAAAAAAGGTGTAGTTCTGGCTGCCACGATTCCAGTTCTCCAAGTTGTCCGAAATGAAAAAGCAAAACGGGCTATAATCAGTATAGATGTCATTATGTCGTGAACCTCCAAAATAGGTAATTTTGGAATTTTTTTAAACAAAATATCGGCCATTGAAAAATGACACATCGATTTTGGTTATATATTTTTTTTTTTTTGTAGTTCAATCTGAAAAAAAAATAGTAAAAAATTTGTTAAAATTGTGATTGAGGTTCACGTCATAATGGTGACAATTCTGCGTTGATTCCAATTTGTTTCATTAAAATCGGTCCAGTTGGACTGGAGAAATCGTGGCAGCCAGTTCAAAAAAAAAGTGGTTCCCAGAAAAATGCGTTTAAGGTTTGAAGCAACGCTAAAATTACTCATTTTAGCGCAGACCTTGCTCGACAAAGAAGGCAATATCTTTTAAACTATTTTGAATTTCAAAAAATCCTTCTGGCACAATACTCTCAAATATCCAAGCTATCAAAATATGCAAAAAGAAAAATGGCAAAAAATTTTTTGCCCAATGAGACAACCCCCTTAATAAAAGAAATATGATTTTCATAGTGAGAAGTGAACAATGAATTTCATTCCGTCGCGCACAGCTGATTCTGACCAACTTCGATCAAAGAATGACCACATATTGTGATTAATATTGTGAAGTAAAAAGAAATTGTGTTGCCACTTTAAAAATGCAACCCTGTGAGTTCGATTACATGAGTAATTAGCGTATGCCTTCAAGTTGTGAAAGTAAGTAAAATTACCTATAGGTTCTTTTTACATGTGTTTGGTATAGGAAATTTACTTGCTGCCTTAGAGCGTAGAGCCCTCTACCCAAGAAAAATAGGGATTTTCAAATGAACTTCAATATGAAAAAATTAATTTCATTGATAGATCGATAAAAAAAAAAAATAGAAAAAGTTCAAAACAAGCGATGACATTGATTTCCTATTGGGCTTTTAAGGATACAAAGCACAAGTACCTGACTGATTAGTAGCAAGAGCAATTGGGCAAAAAGAAAAGCTTAAGAGAAAACAAGAAGGAAAATATCCTAAAAATAAAATAACTGAAAGTATAGGAGAAAAATGCGGCAGAAAAACGTGGAAAATTCGTTGAAATTGTTTGTTATCGGCATTCGTTAATACTTCTTATTGTTACCGGAGTTTTGTTTTTGTTTTTTCCTTCTTGCCTTTGGTGTTTTTTTTTTTTTTTTTTTTGTTCTTTTGGTGGTTTTTCTTGCTGTTGCACTCAGTGCTGTTGTTGCAAGTTTAGTGCAGTTCTTAACGTGCAACATGCTGTGCTTCAAGTGCGTCAACGAAATAGCTGTAAGAACTTTTTCCCCAAGTACCGAATCAAGCAGGAGGCACAAAAACCAAAAGAATAAGTAGAAGAATGCAAAAAAAAAAAAAAAAAAAGAATAGAGAAAAAATAAATAAATATAAATAGCGAAAAATGGGAATAAGTCGAAGAAATCCCTTATTCCGTGCTGTGAAAACGGAAGTGCATTGGGAAAAGTTTTTTCACTGTTGCACTACAAGAGGCGGATGGGTGGAAGAGACGTGGTTGGGAGGAGAGTGAGAGTGAGAGTCTACATTTAAAAGTCATACACCAGCGGGCTTAAAAACAACAAAAAGCAATAACAAACAACAGCAACAACAACTGCAGCAACACTTGCAACAAAAATAACAAGAAAAATATGGAAGAAATTGGAAAAAGTAGAGGAAGCAGAATAAGAAAAAAAAAAGAAGAAGAGCTTTTAAGCTCGACAGCCATGTGGCTCGATGCCTCTGCCAGCCAATGGCTCTCTAGTGGGACGCAGGCTGGCGCAAGGAGCAATACAGGAACGTAGACTTGGGGTGATTCTGGGGGGCCGGGGGGGATTGAACTCCCTTTCGAACGCCGAAATTCAACCGGGAATTCCGACGAAGCACAAGCAAACACGAGAAAGAAATCTTGATATAATCATTTTCTTATGCCTACAAAACCCCTTTGGAAATAATTTCCTGTGTACGCACCCGGCAAATGAACACGCCAAGATGACACAGCGAGATTGGATGAAAATGAAAAGTTTCTCCGCGGTTTATATTGGAAATCAATTTTATTTTCCATTTTCTTTTTCGGATTTAGTTTTATTGAATTTTTATGATCGTTATTAATATTCGTAAAAAAAAAAAACAGTCACTTCATAAAAACAGGGTCTCTTTTTTTTTTAATTTTGGTTAAAATTTATGTTGATTTTTTCTTTTCGTAATTTTGTTGTTTTTGGTCGTTGTTGTTTGAGAGTTTTTGACATGTTCTCTTCGATTTATGACAGCTGGCCTATGACACTTCCTTTGCGTCTGCCATTAAACATAGCCCAACATAGTTCTCCTTATCCATCTCGGTTTTCTTCGTCTGCTCGTTCTTCTTTTGCTATGTCTCCATACATACCAAAGCCAAGCCGGACCGGACCGGCCGGCCGTGAAGAATACCCTCACGTGCAACGTCAGAAGTCTGAAATTTCCCAACAATTTCGTGGGGAGTGCTGTGGGGCGGTTCTTTCGGTTCACTTCGGACGTCGACAAGTACCGGACCGGCGTGTTGTAGAGTGTTTTGGTTTGCTTTTCTGGTCTAACAGTGCCTTTTGGTATATTTTGTATTGATAATGGCTTCAAAAAGTTTTTGATGTTTTCGGTTGTGGTCGTTGTGTGGAGAATGCCGGTTCCAGGGGGTTGTTTTTTTTTTGTGGTGGTAGCAATGGCGACGGCAACGGCAACGGGAAGATGAGGGAAACTTGAAAAGTTGGTCGTTGTCATGTCATAACTGGTGGCCCGGATATGATGGAAACGGCGATGGCGTCTGCCACGCAAAAATGAGCAAAGGTTTGAATGCGGAAATTAGTTCGGAAACGATTCCGAGTAGCAGTAAATGGGCAATAAAAACTTAGAATCGACTGGTGACAGAAATGGGGCTGGGGATTGGGATGGGCATGGGCATGGGCATGGATATTGGAGAGAAGTAAGCATGGAAGGCTTAAGACTTGAGAAAGTTGATAGATTGAGGATGATGGCATTAATGCAGTGGGTTTTATGACAGTGGAGCGCGATGGAATGATAATTAATGTTACGGCGAGGAACATCCATCTAGTCGAGTAGTTGGAGGCGAGAGAAAGGCAACAATTTCTATTAAAGAAAAGCTAATGAAACTGATGGGTAACAGGAAAAGCATTAGAAACGAAACAGAAATGAACGATGAGAAATAGAAAAAGTGAAGAAGCAAACTTCAGAAGACAGAAATAAAAGAAGTTAATATTGAAGTAGAAAGGCAAAGGAGGGAGAAAGGAAGAAGAGACAAAAACACGGGAATGAATGGAAGTGGAAAACGAAACGGCTGAAGAAATAGTTAGCCATGAAGAGTGAGAGAAAGGCAAGTGGGCGGAAAAGAGGAGAGATAGAGGAGGAATATATAGTTTAATAAATAAATGAATGATGCAATAAATTGAATAAGATTGGAAAAGGTCATAGAAGCGAAAATTGTCTCGATGAAAGCACACTCAAAAGGAGAAGAAAGGAATATAATATACAATTATGAAGCAAGCCTGGGCTAGGATAGGCCTTGGACTAACAAATCTTGACCCGATCAAGCTTATCTTGGCCCTACTTTGGGTAGAATCGCCCCCATATTCTATCCTGGCGTCATTGTGGACCAAGGTTGTGCCGCCACATTAGTGGCATTCTTAGGAAAAATCTAGACAGTAAGTCACTTGATTTTAATAGTTATAGAATAACGTAATAGAAGTGTGGTGTACCACGTTATAGCTTTTGGCCGAAGTTGCAGCTATAGTTCTATATGGCAGTGGCGATATCGTAACCACATATAACCATATATGATACTCTCATAGATATTGCGCGGGACGTAATTCGCGCCAGTTAGAAAGAGATGTTACTCGGCAGGCAAAAAAAGAACGAGCGAGAAATACTTTTGGTGAGTACCTAAGTGAAAAATGCTCGTTTTGGTGGGTACCCAATCGATAACTTAAAACAATTAACCAAGCTTGGTAGAAAACTACCAACCGTGGCAACCGTGTATAGGATGTCATATTAATAAAAGGTATCTTCTATTTTACTACTGAATATTTAAACGACTTTCTCAGATATGTGAATAATTTTATTTTCGAATTCGTCTAGTTCTAAAACTAAAAAAATTACCATATGGATGAATTGGCAGTTCTAAATAGGTCCTATACAAAAATTATTAGGCCCATTCTAACCGAAGCATTGAACACGCCGGGAAAGAAAAAAGTTATGAAAAACAGTACACAGGAGAGAAGAAAGAGATAGAGAAGAGAAAGAGAGAGAGAGAAAGAGAAAGAGAAGAGAAGAGAGAGAGGAAAGAGAAGAGAGAGAGAGGGAAAGAGAGAGAGAGAGAGAAAGAGAGAGAGAGAGAGAGAGAGAGAGAAAGAGAGAGAGAGAGAGAAGAGAGAGAGAAGAGAGAAGAAGAGAGAGGAAAGAGAGAAGAGAGAGAAGAGAGAGAAGAGAGAAGAGAGAGAAGAGAGAGAGAAGAGAGAAGAGAGAAGAGAGAGAGAGAGAGAGAGAGAGAGAGAGAAGAGAGAGAAGAGAAGAGAGAGAGAGAAGAGAGAAGAGAAGAAGGAGAAAGAGAAGAGAGAGAAGAGAGAAAGGAGAGAAAGAAGAGAGAAGAGAGAGAAGAGAGAGGAGAGAGGAGAGAGAGAGAAGAGAGAGAGAAGAAGAAGAGAAGAGAGAAAGAAGAGAAGGAAGAGAGAGAAGAGAGAAAGAGAGAGAAGAGAGAGAAGAGAGAGAAAGAGGAGAGAAGAGAGAGAGAAGAGAGAGAGAGAGAGAAGAGAGAGAAGAGAGAGAAGAGAGAGAAGAGAGAGAAGAGAGAGAAGAGAGAGAAGAAAGAGAGAGAGAGAAGAGAGGGAAAGAAAGAGAGGGAAGAAAGAGAGGGAAAGAGAGAGAAAAGAAAGAGAGAGAGAAAGAGAGAGAGAAAAAAGGTGAGAAAGGGAGAGAGAAAGGCAGACAGAACGAGAGAAATTCTCATCGAATGGCCTCATGACATATGTATGTACATATTTCATTTATAAATCGAAGCTTCTATCGGTATGAGTGTTCATGTAGCGAAAGTTTTTTGAAGCAGCCGTAAAGAAAAGTGGAAAATAAGAAATCATATGCTGCTTACTTGGAATGCATTGGCGTCTTGTTGCCTGAAGGGCCCGATAATCTAGGTTCCGCCCGCTATAAACGTGAATGAATTCTTTTTAACCAGAAATGAAGCAAAAAACCAAAAAAATGCGATTCGTTCAGATTGCGGCGCTGATTGAGGGAAGGCACTTTTAGGTTAGTGTGGCATTAAGACGTCATGAATCCATTTGGAAAGCCATTCCCATTCCCATTGCCATTCTCATACCCATTCCCATTCCCATTTTCAATCTCATTCGCTTCGGCACCATTACTTTTTAGTGCCATAAACGCGTAAAATATACAAACGGAGTCTTGCACATCCATTCGAACTCGTACAATTGCTGATGTTGTGCGCTTATTTCGTATTCAATTTGCGTGAAGGGATAACAATGAAATGATTATTACGACTCATTTTTTCACGCAGGCGATCGTATGTGCAGAGCGAACGGCTGGGTGCTGCGGGCGGAAAAGGGGAGCGGCGTTGGGCACATGCCCTCAATAACGCGTTTATCAAATCGGCACGATTACGCATGCTGGGCGTGAGGGATAAGTCATGCAAGGCTCATTCTTGTTTTTACTTTGATTCGCTTGTGGCAACGATAGTTTTGCTGTGTTGTTGTTTTTCTTCTTCTATAAAGGATTTCTGGTATTTTTTGATGGGATTATTCAGCGTGAATATTTCATTTACGGAGAAGGCGATTAAAAGACTATTATGAAGAAGAGGGCTTCCAACATTTGGCTTCCCAATCTTGATCACGCCACTCTTCTCTTGTCCTTTCAGACGAAGCATTATCATACAAAGCATCTCTACCTCTCTCTTCCTTATGCAAAGTGAATCTCTCTTTTTCGCCTTCTATGTCTCTTCCTCTCCCTTTCTGATTTATCCCCCTCTGTTTATTTTTCTCTCATCTTCTCCTTATTTCTATATCTTGGTATTGCTTTCTGTTTCTTTCTATATCCTTCTCTTTCTTTCTCTTTCTTTCTTTTTTCTTTCTCTTTCATCCCTTCCACTCTCCTTCACTCTCCTTCACTCTCCTTCACTCTCCTTCACTCTCCTTCACTCTCCTTCACTCTCCTTACCTTTCACTCTCCTTCACTCTCCTTCACTCTCCTTCACTCTCCTTCACTCTCCTTCACTCTCCTTCACTCTCCTTCACTCTCCTTCACTCTCCTTCACTCTCCTTCACTCTCCTTCACTCTCCTTCACTCTCCTTCACTCCTTCACTCTCCTTCACTCTCCTTCACTCTCCTTCACTCTCCTTCACTCTCCTTCACTCTCCTTCACTCTCCTTCACTCTCCTTCACTCTCCTTCATCTCTCACTCTCCTTCACTCTCTCACTCTTCTCTTCACTCTCCTTCACTCTCACTTCACTCTCCTTCACTCTTCACTCTCCTTCACTCTCACTTCACTTCTCCTTCATCTCCTTCATCTCTTCTTCTCTTCACTCTCTTCACTATCTCCTTCACTCCACATTCACTCTCCTTCACATCTCCTTCATCTCTTCACTCTCTTCAACTCTCTTCATCATCACTCCTTGCACTCTCACTTTAACTCGTTCATATCTTAACTGTCTTACCTTACTTATTCTGCACTCTCACATATTATAATTATTTCCGAAAATTCTACATATCTTAAAAGACTGAGGCTGTCAATAAAGACTATCAAAGAATACATGTTTAAAATAAAAACTACTGCATTACCAAGTCAATGAACTGTCAAAGAGCTGGCGTTCATCATCTTGCAACTCACAATAGATATCTAAATGTTTATCTATCATTCGATTTGCAACATACTCGAACGCAAAGATAAAAGAACAGTGTACAACGAGTCGGAAGTGCGTCGGAAAGAGCAGGGCAATAGGGCTTACTCTCACTCGTGTTCTCAATTGCTGGTTTTACTTTTTATTCTTTCGAGTTCTTGGACTTTGTTTACTATAGAGGGTATCGATAATGGTGGAATAGAGACAGATGTCAAGCGCTCTGTTGAAGTCGTCGGAATGTGAGTTAATCATAGGGTATATCCACTCCTATGTTGCTCAATCGTTGCTTGGTTTGCATTACTTCTCACTTTTATCTTCTTACTTGCTACTTGGCTTCGGTTATGATTTTTGGTTTTGTTGTTGCTGTTGTTATTGTTGCTGCCTCTGTTCTTGACGTCGTGCGAATGTGTTGTTCTTTCTTTTGTGCTTTTATAGCCGTCGACATGTTGACTGGCTAAATGGTTGTTTGGCTGGCCAGTTGACTATCTCACTGGCTGATTGACTGTCTGGCTACCTGGCTGACTACTTGACGGTTGACGGCTTAACTGGTTGAATGAGCTTGACCTTGTAACTGAATGCGAACGTTTGCATTTGAAGTCGTTTGAACGTTCTGCTTAAAAAAAAAAAAATTAAAAAAAAACTTTAATTTGCCATAGATGAGATGGAGAGAGGTCTGAAAATATGATGTAATAATGAGGTTTTCGCATTAGAACTGACAAAAATGAGGTATGGAGGAGAGACGGTTAAAAGCTTAAAAGGAAGGTCAGGATTTTATGTTGAGAGATTGGAAGATAAAGGAAGGGAGAGCAAGAGAGAGAGAGAGAGAGAGAGAGAGAGAGAAGAAGAGAAAAGAGAGAGAGAGAAGGAAGAGAAAAAAGGAAGAGAGAGAGAGAGAGGAAGACAGAAAAAGAGAGGAAAAGAGAGAGGCAGAGAGAGGAAGAGAGAAAGGAAGAGAGAGGAAGAAGAGAGAGAGGAAGAGAGAGGAAGAGAGAGGAAGAGAGAGGAAGAGAGAGGAAGAGAGAGGAAGAGAGAGGAAGAGAGAGGAAGAGAGAGGAAGAGAGAGGAAGAGAGAAGGAAGAAGAGAGGGAAGAGAGAGGAAGAGAGAGGAAGAGAGAGGAAGAGAGAGGAAGAGAGAGAAAGAGAGAAGAGAGGAAGAGAGGGAGAAGAGAGAAGAGGAAGAAGAGGAAAGAGAGAGAAGAGAGAGGAAAGAGAGAAGGAAGAGAGAGAAGAAGAGAAGAGAGGAAAAGAGAAGGAAAGAGAGGAAGAGGAGAGAGAGAGGAAGAGAGAGAGAAAGAAAAGACACAGTATAAGAAGGAAAAAAATAGAGAAAAAGAGAGAGAAGGAGAGGAAAAGAGAAGAGAAGAAAAAGAGAGAGTAAAGGAGCGTAGAAGATCAAGAGGAAGAGAGAATTGAAAAGTAAAATTACTTACTTTCAGTTCTATTTTTAGAGTACAGTAAAAAAATTCAGAGAATAAAAGGACGAAAATAAAAGGGAGATAGATAGTTTAAAAAAATAGAAAATACAAGAGTCAGAATAAATCGGAGCGTAAAAGATCATAGAGTAAAGAAGACACTGCAAAACTTAGAGAACTTTGAACGTGTACTTTTCGTTTCCTATTTTCTTTGGTGTACAAAGAGACTTGACAATATTATACATGTAGTATTTTTAAATTTTAATTATATTATAAAATATCTTACATACCTACGGAAAACTGCGAAGACGATTTGAAACGAGTCGTGAAAACCAATGAACGGCGAAGAGAAGAGAACAATAAAAGTATTCTCGTTGAGTTGGCTATACAATTTGCTAAATAATTACAACTATCTTCATTGAATGTGCAGCTTTAAGCTCATTGTTACAACAAATTCTCGTACACAACTGATAATTGCATATCGATCACGTTTTCTCGACTTACTTTTAAGTCCAGTGCTTCGTTAGTTGGGCTAAGAGAAGAGAGGCACGTCTCGGAACTAATTAGAATTTCCGATATCGTATTTTGTAACGCGTATTTTCCATTTCGTCTATTCCAGTTCATTCTATTCGAGTCCATTATATTCCAGTCCATTATATTCCATTTCAATTAATTTTATTGCATTCCATTCGATTCAATTTTATTTGGTTCTTTTCCCCTATTTTCATGGCTTTTCCAATCATTCAAATAAAAATAAAACGTGCATGGTGCAATAAATAAAGCACATGTATGTATGTGTAAATCAGCGTTGCCAGATGACTTTTCTTGCAGAGCGAGACAAACTTTAATGTATTTTCGTGACGAAAAAATTAAGGCTTTCCCAAAGATTCCCCTTCTCTCTTGCCAAATATACCTATTCATAACAAATTTATTTTTATGGCTTTATTAATTTATAAATTATGCTCGCATATACATATGTGTATGCTCTCACACCAGGGTTGCTATATGATTTTGATTTTGTCAAAAGTTTTTGAAAACAGCTCCCCAAAAATGGAAGATCTAATAGTGGAAACTTTTTTGTGTATGACATTTAATTTGTAATATTAATGAAATAAATTCATTTCCTCGCGGGCCATTCAAATTTGAAGCTAAAAATCATCTGGCAACGCTGATGCGAGAGCATATATGTGTATGTGCATGTATGCAGAATGAAGATTAGTGGGGAAAACTTGGAAGTGCCTTTAAACTATTCAAATTAGAATGCTTGCAATCGTTTTGGAAATTCTATTCTGGGGTCTTTTATTTCAATTGACAATTAAAAGCATTAATTTGCTTTGCTTGTTGTTGTTTCTCTTGTTTGTTTTGATTTGCTATCTGTCTGCCTTTTAAGCAAATTTTTTTATTTTTATTTATATATGATCGATGACTTTGAGAAAACAGGAACTTCCAAAAAATTAAGAAAAAAAAAAAAACTAATAAATTGGATTTAAATGAGGAAGAACGAAAAAGAGAAACAAGAAGATGTCTATACGCTTGCGTGACGGCTTTTTGAGATTAGTAAAAATTACTTTTCAGTTTCAAAAAAAAAAAAAAGTTGTTTCTTTTATAAGAACATAAGAAAAAAAAAATTAATAAAAAATTGTTCGTAAAAACAAAATAAATATTAAACTACCTCATGGGCGTGAAGGAAGCTCATATGCAAGCTGTAAGACATACATATGTACATATGTAGGTACATATATTTTGAAAACCGCCCTTTTGCTACGCCAAAATTTCAAATTTTTTGAAATTGAATTGGAGGTCTAATAATTTCATAGAAATTTCTCAAAGAATTGAGATTTTAGAATGAATGAATGGACCCACAGAAGGACCGACAGATCAAGTGCAGATGGCTTGAGAGATGAAGTGACAGAAGTTCTGACAGATGGACTGATAAATGGACTCACAGATGGACTGACATATATACATATATTTATATACAGGGTGTTCCATACTCAATGGATCAAAAAAAGGAGGTGATATGGGGGAACCCATACAAGCAAAAAATTGTATGGAAAGGGGGCTCCATCTTGCACTCGTAAGGAGCTAGAGGCGCGGAAAGACTTCGACAAAATGGGTGAGCATACTTTTAGGCGGATATGTAAAACTAAAACACTATTCAGAAATTTTTAAATTTCTTAGATTTTTCTTTTTCTCATGCTGCCTAAAAGTGTGCTCAATAAAATTGATTAAAATAACTTTTCTGGGAGTCTAAAATACAAAATAATTATTTTCAAACCTTAGTTTTGCATTGATTGTGAACCATGATTAGCAACCATGGTATCAAATTGAAGAGAAAAACTCAAAGTTTTCGAAAAGAGTAAAAAAACGAGGCTCGATCGTATTTCTTTTGAATTAAAACACTTTAAAAGCCAAAATTACACTATTTTAATCTTAGATGATAGTACCAGAGAAAACGGAGTTGAATTATTAAAAATCGTAGTATGCAGTGTTAACGGAAAACCGCCAAGCTTTTCATATCATATGTGATTTTGAATTTATGGCCTGTAAGTGAGGAGCACCAGTGAAAAAACCAAAATATTGGTTTTTGCATGTAACTCCTCAGGGGTGCATTTGCGACCCCCCCTCCCCCTGCCATACGATTTTTGGTCTGGACCCCCCCTATCACCTCTTTTTTTTTTGATCTATTGATTATGGAACACCCTGTATATATATATATTTGATAGATGAACTGAAGTATGGACTAACAGACGGTTTGAAAGATCGACTGACAGATAATTTGATAGATGTAATGATAGAAGACTGATTGACGATCAAATTGAAATAAAAGAGTGAAACTAAAAAGGTTTAAGAATTTTGAGTTTCCTGTTGACGCTGTTCAACTCACAAAATTCATTCCGCCCCCCTCTACTGCTACCTTTCAAATCTCATTTTGAAGGATTTTTTCGATTTAGTTTTCAACGAAATACTAACTATCAGATTTATTTATTTATAGAACACAGAACAAAAGGGATTTTTAAAATATATTCGAGGGAAAAGTAGCGCCAAAATGCGATGACAACACTGCTTTGACCCATACGAGACCTCCATTTAATTTTGCTTATGAAAAGGACGAAACTTTTTTCTCAAAATTATCATCGAAATCTTTATACATGTTTTTCACAGTGAGAGCTCTATTTTGCGAACACTCTATCATGGTTTTATAACTACACAAATGCGTTTATAGTTGCTTTTAGTACCTACATATATCTGACGATCTAACTCCATATCGGAAAGGCGAATTTCAAAATTAAAATGAGCTTCCCCCCACACTACCCCACACATGGGTGGCTTCACTGTACTTGAGTCCGATCATTACCGATCGCGATGATTAGCGAATTCGTTTTGCATGTTTTCAAAAGCTTGATTTGTTTACAATCCATTTGAATCAGCTGAAAACATGTTCTAAGGCTTTGTTGTGTTTCCGTTCGGTGCCGGTACGAGGCAAGCACACACGTACATGTGTGGGTTATTGCATACATACATATGTATATACATATGTACATACGAATGTTTGAACGAGTATGTACATTCGGGTATTCTAAGCCGCGTGACGTTAATCAACACACTTAAGTCTTCTCTTAGTTCTATCTCTCTCTCTCTCTCTCTCTCTCTCTCACTCACTAAGTTCTCTTCTTTTTATATCCGACACACTCTGTGTCGAGGGTATATTGCGTTTGTGTGGTTGTGTGTAACACCCAGAACCAGCAGAGATAGACCATACAAAATGTATATAGAAATGATCAGTGTCACCAGGAGATTCGATTTAGACATGTCCGTCTGTCTCGTCTGTCTGTATACAGTTATCTTATCGAAGGAGTTGAGCTATCTTGTATGCGTGGTCACGGAGACATGAGTAAGAACAAGTTCGAGAATGGACCCGATCGGACCATTTTTGGGGTTACCTCCAGTACTAGGGTCTGTCACAAAAATCCCAAAACTGCCTCAAAATCGAACGTTTTCGAAATATTTCCATTAAAAACATCGACTTTGAGCGTATATTTAAGCCTCTGAATATAATTCAAAAAAAAAATGGAAAAGTGGGCGTGGCAAAGGGGCGGTTTTCATAAAGAAATTTAACAAAAGTCGGCATAGGGGGCCGCTTATGGCCTTAAACACCTCTTGATATTAAAAATTATTTGAACATGTGAGTCTGTGTCGGGTATTTTATTGTCAGGCTCGCCTGACTATAACACCCTTACTTGTTTTTATTTTATTTTAATAATCGTTTTTATTTTTATTTCCTATTTTTCTATGTACATAATTAAGAAATATATCTTTAGCGTTTTGCTGTCTTCTTTTTGCCTTGTTTTTGTTTTTGTTTTGTGTTGCTTTTTTTCAATTAAGTTGGCTTTGTTTCTTTCGTTGTTCGTTGAATTATTTTAGCGATCGTCTATCGTGATGACAGATCAAAGTTTCAAGACGGCATCTCTGTTTTTTCATATCGAGATGTTGCAAAAACAACAACAACAACAACTATCTATACAAATAACAACAATTATAATGTGAAAATAATTGCAGGGAAAAAACACAAAAAAAAAAAAAATTAAAATCCAGTCATGAAACCTAGGCAGCTTCGAGATGATTCTTCTAATAATTCTCGATCGATTTGGTAGAGCGAATCAAGGCGAAGATATACTTATAATTGGAAATGAAATGAGTTAATCGGTTCATGCTTTCAATTACTGAGTCGATTTGTAAAATCATTAAAATGTATTTTTACTTAGGTATAAAAAAGTACTTCAATGGATATGAATTCCACAAGAACCATTAATAGGAGTACTTAGCGAAACCAAAAAAAAAAAAAAAAAAAATTCGACGGCTTAAGTTTTTCTAAAATTTGTTTTTACACAATCACACAGGATATCATATAATCCTTAGATTAGAAAGCAAACTTTTCTCAGTTATCCACATTCACAAATCAACGCACCTACAAACAATATTCTTAGCTTTTAACTAGTGACGTGACAAATTTATAACACTATAAGGGACATGACGTCTAACAAGCTACATTTCAAAGTGATATTTTTATACCCGACGCACTCTGTGTCGAGGGTATATTGCGTTTGTGTGGTTGTGTGTAACACCCAGAACCAGTCGAGATAGACCATACAAAATGTATATAGAAATGATCAGCGTCACCAGGAGATTCGATTTTAAGACATGTCCGTCCGTCTATCTGTCCGTCCGTCTGTTTGTATACAGTTATCTTATCGAAGGAGTTGAGCTATCTTGACAAAATTTGGTATGCGTGCTCACGGGGACATGAGTAAGAACAAGTTCGAGAATGGACCCGATCGGACCATTTTTAGGGGTACCTCCAGTACTAGGGTCTGTTACGAAAATCACAAAAACTGCTCTAAACTCGAAGTTTTTCAACATATTTTGATGAAATTCGATATTTGAACATGTTTCAAGGCAAGTAATACGATTTCCAAAAATTTTAAAAGTGGGCGTGGCAGAAGGGCGTTTTTCGAAAAATGTCCCCTACACCCGAAATCCAAATGGGACTTGAACGAAATTTGGCACTTATGCTTCCTTTGTAGCCATAAACAATTATCCAAAAAAATTTCCTCGGTCGGTCCTTTATTAAGGGTACCTACAGTACTAGGGTCTGTCACAAAAATCCCAAAACTGCTTCAAAATCGGACTTTTTTCGAAATATTTCAATGAAGCTTAGAATTCGAGTGTATATTTAAGCCTCCGATTAGAATTTCAAAAAAAGTGGAAAAGTGGGCGTGGAAAAGGGGCGGTTTTCATAAAGAAATTTAACAAAAGTCGGTATATGCGGCCCCCTAATGGCCTTAAAAACCTCTTGAATATTCTTACTTAGTGGTCCTGTTTTTTGGGCGTGGTTCAAAAATTATTTAAATATGTGTCTGTGTCGGGTATTTTATGGTCAGGCTCGCCTGACTATAACACCCTTACTTGTTTTTTTTTTTTGAAAATTGCATTTGGGTGATTTAAAATTAGGTTTTTAATTAAATATTGCAATATTGTTAAACAAATGTATATGAATTCAATCAATTTTTATTACTACTTAGAAGAAAAAAAAAAAAAAACCATAACTCACAATGATCTGTTTTTGGGCATTTTAATAGAATCTTCCAAAAATAATAGCCCAAGGAATAGAAACACAAAAATTAAGCAATTAATATTTGTATTAACACAAAAAATAACACATTTTTTTTTACTTAAAATCTAATCAATAATCGTCCGACGATATTAGTTAAAGGTTAAAACTAATTTTTTTTTTAAATTTATTAATTCTGTATATATTCGTATAAAAATGAAGAAATGTTAACTTTTTGTAAGTACTTCACGTTTTTAAGCAAAACTTCTCTTCTCATAAAATGAACAGCACCCATCTTCGATGACAGTGTCATTAGAACTGGGAAGTAATTCCATTTTCCTCTGCATATCATTGATGAATTCGAAACTTCAGATTGTTAATCCCATACTCCATCTTTAGTGATCTTAAAAAGTTACTTATTCCAAAAAAAAAAAAAATATTAAAAACAAATCCCTAAAAGACCGAGGAAGAAACGAGTTAAAGCAACTCAAAGCTACCATCAATTGACACCCAAACAGTCATTTATGACGTTGTTATCGCTATGTCATCGATTATTGATTTGAAGATTTTGTCAAACAGTGGAAATTTCCGGTTGGAAACACTCACTCATAAGTAATGAGGCTCTCATCATTAATATATTGCTTATAATATTAAATATTGTATGTATGAAAATGGAGGTGCGTCCGTGTGTCTGTTTATTTGTGTGTCCTGTATAGATTGCCAAAATTTTTCGAAAGATTTTCATATACATTTGTACATTTATTCAAGTTGTCATGGGGATAGTCTTTTTTCATTAGTTTTCGAGATATGAAAATTTCAACATCCAATAGGATGTCGAAAATTCAAATCCTAAAATGAACGAAACTTTGAAATCCCTTTTCAGTGAGCCGATAGCCAAACTGAAAATTTTCAATCTTGGACAAATCTCTTTTCGTAGCATACTTAAAAGGGTATCGAAAGCGCTGGGGGGGAACAATTCCCTAATATTTTATAAGAAGAGCAACAGAGAATATTTTAATTCAGCAATTTTACCAATGATTCATAATTAAGGCTCAAAGAAGATTCACAAAACTTTTAAAATCGTTACTCAGGGTGTTCTTAAATGGAGAAAGCCACAAGAACGATGAGATTTCAGACTATTCGAATTATTCTTAATATTTATAAGGATTCCTTTAGGTGCCCGAATTTAAAAAATATATTTTGTTGCCCTTAGGTCCGGTTTAGACTAGGCAATTCCGATTCAAGAGTTGCCAACACTTGTGGGCAAGGAGGCGACGGGCAGTGCACTCGATTCCACTGCGCGTCGCCTATTTGTCGACTCTTCAATCAGAATTGCTTGGTCTAAACCGGACCTTATTAAAAGTGTTTGAATTTCGACGAAACAGTTTATTTTGTTCTTAGCATACTTTAAGGCGTATTTATTTTTTCAAATCCATCGATGAGTTATTCTTTTTCACTTTAATTACTCTGCGCGAATGACAAAGGATCAATCTGTTGGGAGAAAACAATTAAATAAAGTTTATTTGGGAGTTTAAGATTTTACTGCAAATGTAATCAATTCGTGTCTCATACAAACCACGTCTTTTGAGCAACATTCTCCGCTCCTTTCTGTCTGCACGGATGGATGCGGCGACCAGCAACGACCACATGATTGGAATATGGAAAGCAATTTAATTAAAATTTCATAGAAATATAAATAGAAGAAGCGTTACTTTGGCAATTATAATAATTAAACGGCGAAACCGGTGGCTCAAGAACACCGACCGCAGCGCACATTTTCCAGGCACACTTCGAGGCGGAATTGCTCTGGGAAAGCTTTCTATGCGTGAGCGGGAACGAGTGCAAAAATGAGATCGACACTGACATCGACGGCGACGCCGTGGGCAATGTTGATGTTGATGTCGATGTTGATGGTAGTGGCGAGGGTTGGGCTGGGGTTGGGCGAGGGTTAATGCGATACGAACGCAATGCGCACCAAATCGTTGTCCAAAACTATAAACAGAACAAACTCGGAATAGAGAAAGAGAAATAGATAGAGAAAGATTCCGATTCAGATTCAGAGTCAGAGTCAGAATCAGCGCCAGCGCCAGCGCCGGAGGCAAAGACAAAAGCACAGACACACGCAATAGACTATAGAATTTGTTACGAAGTGAATGCGAAAATCCACGTTGGGAAATTTCGAAATTTTGCTTAATTTGAAAATTTTCAAAACTGGCCGCACACACGGACAAACATAAACATACAGATACGCGCACGTACCTATTTAAATTGGCATGAAAAGCAGCACCGACGATTGTAACAACACAGAGAGGAAGCCGAAATGGGCAATGCGAAACCGGAAACGGGAACGGTGGAATAGAGTTTTAAATTTTCATGTTTCATGTCAGAGACAACCGAAATTGAGAATTCAAAATGGAGCCCAAAAAAGATCACATCTAATTGTGAATTTAATTATTTTATGCGTGCAGCATAGTAAATTATCTGAAGTACAGCTTTGGAAAGGGGTTTAGTGCAGAGGCGAAGGATGTTGAAGGGAGGGTGGGAAAGAGTGGTAGAAAGAGCGAAATGCCTTTCATCAAAACAAACACTACATCCATTCGCCATTGCCATCAAAATGTTTTGAGGTTTTAAAGCGCTTAAATTGAGGTATGACTTTAGGCGCGCGCACACGAAAACATCTATTTGATTGTATAATACGCAAATGTGAAATGGCACACACACACACACACACACACACACACACACATACACACACGTACATTTAATATGTGTACATTTCCTATATGGGCGAAATAAAGTTTTTATTACATTGCTGTTATTTGGTTTTGTGTTTGAGGGAGAAAAACGAAATTATAAAATTTAAGCATACTTTGAGTTTCGCCACGTAATGCATTTCATTTCAAATTTAGAACTTCGAAATGGGAAATTTCAATATATGCTGTTATTTCATATTCTCTTTGTCTCTCTTCCTTCCTAACCCTCTCTCTCCCTCTCTGTGTACGCTTTTGGTTGTTTTTGGGGAAGACATATGTTTATTTATTGGAACAACGAATTGAGGCACATTTTTGAGCTACTACTGCTTAACGAATCCGGGAAACTTTTTTCAATGCATTTAAGGAGTGCTTAAATTAAAAGCATGATAATTTTTTGCTATAAATTTTAATGTTTCACATAAGAAAATCATGGAGAAAATGAAGAAAATTCAGAAAGAAGACCGAGGAGTCAGCACAAGCACAATAGAAATGACTGCTTGGTAGTAACCATCACAGCACAAAGCCAAGCATCAACAAAGGATCAACAACTTTGGAAGAACGCCCGCACACACACGCACACACACACACACACACACACACACACACACGAACAGAGCGCACAAAAAGATGCTAACAAAAAGAATGCATCGTGCTTTCAACTTATTTATGATAATGAGCAAAGGAGTCAAGGAGTTAAATTTTGCTTCATTTGCAATGGGATGCTGAAGCTTCCTGTGTGCTATAACCAATGTTTTTTTATGCAAATATCGTCTTTGAAATTTTCTCACACTTAGCAAACCTAATTTTGCAAATCCAGCACCAGCCAGAGAAGGTATGAACCGGCTTCAAAAAATTTTCAATTGCATATTTTAAGGAGCAATCATCAAAATTTTCAGCAAACGAAGTAATATTTAAAAAAAAAAACTAATTAAATTATTTTTTAAATAAGTAATTAAATAATTTTCTTATTATTTTTTCCCCTCCTTACCATGCCTTTACAGAGCCGGCGTTCTTTTGGTCAGGCTTACTTTATTTTGAACGATCTTCTTATCAAATTTTATGGTTAGTCTTTCAGCCAATTGATTTTTGAACTGATCTGACATAATATTTTATCTTAATTTTGCTGGCATTCCTTTTGACGTGATAACGTCTTTTAAAATCGATGATAGCAAATCAGAGCAAGCAATACGATGAGAACGGCCAATTCGGCGAATTCAATGTGTAATCAAAGTGCGCATTTGTCGCAAATGACATCGTCAACATCATCTCCATCAACATACACATCATCATCACCAATCATCACCATCATCATCACATCATCACCATCATCACCAATTCATCATCACATTGTCACATCCATCATCAATCATCATCACTCATATCATCCATCATCACAATTATCACCATCATCTCATCACCATCATCACTACATCTATCAACTTCACATCATCATCCAAATCATCACAGTCATCATCATCACCATTCCATCCTCACCATCATCATTCATCCATCATCATCACATCTCACACTCACCATCATCACATCATCACCATCATCATCACCATCATCACATCATCTCCCATCATCATCACCAACTCACCATCATCATCATACCATCATCTATCATCATCACACATCATCATCATCATCACAACATCATCCATCATCATCCATCATCACCATCATCCATCACCATCACCATCACCATCATCCAATCACCACCATCATCACCATCATCATCACCAATCACTCACCAATCATCATCCACCATCACCATCATCATCACCATCATCACCATTCACATCATCACATCATCACCATCATCTCATCATCATCACTCACCATCATCATCACACATCATCATACACCATCATCATCATCATACCATCATCATCACATCATCCATCACCATCATCATCACCATCATCACATCATCACATCATCATCACCATCATCACCATCCATCATACATCACCATCATTCACCATCACCATCATATCACATCATCATCTCATCACCATCAATCATCACACACTCTATCATCATCACCATCATCATCACCATCATCACATCATCACTATCATCATCACCATCATCATCACCATCATCACCAACCTCACCATCAACACCATCATCACCATCAACACCATCATCAGCATTGTCATCCCCATCATCATCACCAACTTCACCATTCTCACCAAATTTACCATCATTATCACCATCATCACCATCATCACCATCATCACCATCATCACCAACATCACCATCTCACATATTCATCACCATATTCATTACCAACCTCACCATCATCATCATCATCATCATCACCATCACCATCATCATCGTTATCAACATAAACATCATAATCACCAACATCATCACCATCATTATCGATAGTTTCGATTATCGATAATTTTGACCATCGATAATTTTGATAATCGAAAGATGAATTTTCGAGCGGCTCGCCCTAATCTATGTAAATTAAGGCATTCTTAGGAATCGGTCCATTTCAAAAAGAAGAAAGCCCTCTATCCACCAGCACCACCTTTCCAATGCTAAAGTAAATGTCCATGAATCAAAACTATCGATAGTGTTCAAAAACCATCGATGTTTTCGATAGCTTGAAACCTTCGATAGTATCGATAGTGCTATCGATTGTTTCTCCAGCTCTACTTCTCAATGTGTTGTGGCGAGAAGTGCAATTGTTTTGTTCTTGCCGTGATCGCATCTACGAATTCCTAGCTTCATATAGATCGTTGTCTTTCTTTCCTCGATTGCGTGCTTTCAGTTTTTGATTTAAAAAAACAACGAAAGAGTAAATTATATCCTGTTTTAGCATTACATACTCTTTGGATATGTGAACGAACAAATTTGAAAAACAAAACAAATTTTTGAATCCTGTATTTTTAAAGAACCTAACAGACCAAGAAAATATTTTCAATCCCCCTGCATACTCTATCGAAATTTTTGTATTTCCGGAACAACAAATTACAACAATCACATGACAGCCTACGCTTCAGCTTTAGCTTCATTATAATTGAAGCCTTGGACATCTAAGTAGTTATACAGTCTGTGGTAACATTACTTCAACCTACAATTCTCATAAGCATTATGCGGATTAACATATAACACGTAACAAAATTGTCCGACAATTTTCTTGCAATTTATTCACGCACTCATTTAAGTTGTGCACTAGTCTGGTCCAAAAAAAGAAAAAAATAAAGCTCTTGACATAAGCTATCGCTTGTTAAAATAATGCAGAAAATTCCGTGGACACCCTGTATGTAAATATATGTATGTGTGTGCTGCTGCATATAAAAATTTCGTTTTATTAATTTTTGCGCTCATGTGCGAACTTCTTTTGCCTACCGACAAGCGTACCTACATATACGGCTTTAAGACACATTAAAACATCAACACCTTGAGGCATAGATACCCAGCGGGAAATGTCCCCCTGACATCATCGATGAAGTCAGGGTGATTTTGGAGCCGGAACGCATGCGATTTTATACGACATTTTCTATGATATTTGTACAGGAGTTGGACAGTGAATTCACCGGTGACTTGTCATCGTGGGATTAGAAAATGTCACTGGTGAATTCCTAGAATAACATGTCATGCTAGGGAGTGCGATGGCGAAAAAAGCATTTGAGAGCAGCAGCACATTGTTCTTTTCTCTCCTAAATGTCAATTTATAGAAACCAATTGAAAATTCTCTTCGTTGTTTTCTCTTTGAATATTTCGAAAATTTTTCAAAATCTATTTTTAACAATTTTTGTTTGCCTCAGCCAGGGATCGAAACCGCGATCTTTGGATTCTGAGTCGAGCATTCATCCACTACGCCACTTCATGCTAACTCTGAACTAACGCTAAAATCATATTTTAATTTCAGTAGACAATGTGATTCAAGCACATGAACAGCATCACTCCACGATGACATGTTCCCCAAGGTGTCATGCATGATATTGTCACCTATATGTCATCGATGATATCACTGATGACTTTGTCATGCAGGAGATATTTTCCACACACACACACACACACACACACACACACACACACACACACAAATACACAACCTGGACACAGACGTTGAAGCGAGAGCTATGAAACAACAAATGTCTGTGCCGAGCTGTGGCACTGACGTTTGAAGAGCGAGCGTTTCGCATCCTTCCATTTCGTTGCAGATATTGTTGGTGTTGTTGTTGTTGTTGTTGTTGTTGCTGTTCTTTTTATTGTTCTGTGCATGTTTCTTTGATAATTTATGTCTGCATATGGCATCAACCTTTTCCACGGAAACAAACATATACATACATGTACACATATATAAAGTCGAAAAATTGTTTATCTTCAGACGGCTGACAGCTTAACTCAGCTCGTTCTTTCGTTATTAGAAAGAGTGTGCGTCTACTAAAACATTTAACTATTATCCCCCACAAATCCGTATCCCCTTACCCACCCATATATACCCCACTCATATATATATGCATATATTTTAGTATTTCTGTACCTCTATACTCTTTATTTTTTGATAGTCGCTGTGCCTTAAGTTATGCAATGATTTTGTTGCTTGTATGTTGTATATGTTTGTAAGCACATGAATTCAAGCGTTTCTCTTGTTTGTGTACTCACTTGATAAAATGCTTTCAATTCATGTGGGAATTATTTAAATTCCATTTTGAATGGCGTTAATAGTCGACAACGAATCACAACGACGACTGGCCTAATTCAACAAAACGCTGCAACATTGCTAAATGGAAACGGAAGCACAAGTGAAAACATCACCATCAGCACCATCATGTTGTATGGCTGTATGCCCCTCAGACTATGCTAAGAAATTTTCACGCTTCGATTCGACTCGACACGACTCGACTATCTGTCAGTTTGATATACTATTTCCTCCTCCACTCTCATTCGTTTACTTCTTAATTTTCACTCTACTCCTTCTTATTACTACTCCTTTTTTGTGTTCCCATATTTCTTCCCTTTCTTTTCCACCGTCTGCATTCTTATATCTATTGTTCTCCGCTTCCTTCAGCTCCTTCTCCTTCAGATGCTTGTCGCTCTTCGATTTCTTCTTATGTTCCGCTGTTCCATTATTTTGGGAATTAAACGTTTTGGAATTCTGCTTTTTGGCGCCTACCGCGCGGTGCAAATGCGGCTGATGTGCCTTATGTTTTAATGATTCATGTTGCCTTTGCCTCTAGTCTTCTTTGTTTGTTTGTTTGTTTGGCTAAAATTGTTGCTTCTGTGCTTGATAGCTGCGTGTTCGCCTCCATGAACATCCTCGTTCACATACATACAGTATGTTACATGCACATATGCAAAAATATACATATTCACATGCATATGCGTTCACATGCGCCTGTTTGCCTGTACTTTTGCCTTCTATGGGTGCTCTTGAGTGCATCTTGTCTTTCTTGGTCCCATCTCAACATGAGAAGACTATTCTTACCATGCCATGTTGCCTTGTTCCGCCAGTCACGTTATTGTTGCTGTCGTTGTTCTTTGCTACTGTTGCATTTAATGTTTCGCATTTATTATGCCCGTCAAGTCCAAACACGCACCGAAACATGTAAATGCATATTTATGTATGTATTGTCTGTGTGCGTGTGTGCGGTCATATTTCAAGAGGCACATTTATACTTTAGTATTTGTAGCTACATATTTACAATATGTATGCATATACATGCGTCTAAAGCAATTTCCTTCCTCGCTACCTCGTACGTTCATGATTCTTTGTTTTCTTCGTTCCTGTCCGATGGGTTCTTTCCGCGTGCACTCTCTTTTTTCTGGTCCATTTTTGTTTTGACTTTTTTCTTTAAAAAAAAAAAAAAAAAAAAACATTTAAAAAGCCCTTCAAAGTTCTTATGAAAAGCCACATTCTTTTAGTTAAACGTTTTGACGCCATGCTTCTCGTTTTTCATGTGCGTTTTTGTGCATGCATGTGAAGGTCCTTCGTCGCATGGGAAAGGCGCCAAAAGTTTTAATGGCGAAAACTTTATGCTCTATAAAAGAAGCTGAAACACGATTGAATCGGTGATTAGCATCAGCGGAGAAATCAGACGAAATGTTGGTGTGAGCGGGAAAAAAAAGAGTGCGAGAGCGAAAGAAAGAGTTGAGATAAAGTGCGGCACTTGAGGCCTGTGGAAAGTAAACTTAATGAGATTTAAAGGGGTTAAAAGAAGAAATTCATATTTTCAAAATATTTTTGGAGCTCTTGGCATCTTAAGTGTTCCCTTTTTCTTTAATTCAGTTCTCTTTCCTCAGTTTTTTTTTCCTCTCTTAGTTACGCCTCCCTTTAACTCCTATTCGTTCTCTCCCTCCCTTTCTACACCACCCTCTTTGCCGCTCTCTCTGTCTTCAAATTTTTTATACTATTTTCGCCTCTGCCCTAGCAATCGCTTCCTACTGATCTTTCTACAGCGCTGTGCCCATTTCTCCTTCTGTTAATTTTTCATATTTGTCAGTCCCTGTTCGCTCTCAGTTTCTATTTTTGGCTTTCTTAATTTCATTTTTTATCTCTTTCTCTTCTTTTCGCGGTCTTTGGGTCTTTTTCTGTCTTTCTCTGTCTTTTTCTGTCTTGCTCTCGCTTGCTCTCTCCTCCTTTCCAATTTTTTTCTCTGTTTCCTACTTTTTCTCTTTCTCTGTTTTTCTCTTGTATCTTTCTTCTTCTCTGTTCTCTGTTCTCTCCTTCTCTATCTCTCTATCTCTCTCCCCGCCTTATCCCCTTGCCATCTCTCCTTGCCTTCTCTCCATGCCCTGTCTGTTTGCCTTAATCCTTTCATTTTTCTCCGCCTTTCAACCGCTTCCAAACTCGTTCTTCCCCCTTCTCCAAATTTTGCCGCAATTTCTTTCTCTCCCTATTTTTCCTTCTCCGAAACCAAATTCGTACATTCTTTGTTGACTTGCAAAAGTTAATTACTTTCATCGTTCTGCCAGCCAGACTGGCTCATCCCTCTCTCTCTCCTTTGCCCTCTTTAATATCACTCCCACTCTCACATTACTTTCCATACTTTAATTGAGTTGCTCGCTCTTAAATGCAATGATTTAACATTATAAACTGCAGCTGTCAGCTTGAATTATGACGAGCCTATTTAATAAACTATTTTGCATTAATGCAGCAATGCTCGGCAGCCGCGCATTTGATTAACTGCAAACCGTTATAAAATGCTGACGCAGCAGAAAATTATTGCCAAATGAAGTTGTCGGGAATTTTCTCACGCTCGAGAGCATCGAAAATGGAGAACGAAAGAAAAAAAAAATCGATTCGAAATTTGCATATGTACATGCTATGATTTTAATTATTGATGATATAAAAAATCGAGCGCGATTACAACAAACAGAGAGAGAGCGAGTGAGAGAGAAAGAGAGAGAGAGAGAGAGAGAGTGAGAAAGAGAGAGATAGAGAGGAGAGAGAGAGAGAGAGATGATAAGAGAGAGAGAGATGGACAAAGAGAGAGAGAGAGAGACTGAGAAAGAAAGAGACTGAGAAAGAGAGAGACTGACAAAGAGAGAGAAAGAAAGATTGAGAGAAAGATAGAGAGAGAGAGAGAGAGGGGAAGGAGAAGGAGAGGGAGAAGGAGAGGAGAGAGGAGAAGGAGAAGAAAGGAGAAGAGAGAAGGAGAAGGAGAAGAGAGAAGAGAGAGAGAGAAGGAGAAAGAGAGAGAGAGAGAAAAGAGAAGAGGAGAGAGGGATAGGAGAGAAAGGAGAGAAAGAGAGGAGAGAGAAAGAGAGAGAGAAGAGAGGAGAGAAAGGAGAGAGAAGGAAGAGAAGAGAGAGAAGGAGGAGAAGAAGGAGAGAGAAAGGAGAGAAAGGGAGAGAGAAGGAGAGAAAGGGAGAGAGAAGGAAAGAAAAGGAGAGGGAAGGGGAGAAAAGGAGAGGGAAGGAGAGAAAAGGAGAGAAAAGGAGATAAAAGGAGAGAAAAGGAGAGAGAAGGAGAAGAAAGGAGAGAGAAGGAGAGAAAAGGAGAGGGAAGCAGAGAAAGGAGAGAAAAGGAGAGGGAAGAAGAGAAAAGGAGAGAAAAGGAGAGAGAAGGAGAGAGAAGGAGAGAGAAGGAGAGAGAAGGAGAGAGAAGGAGAGAGAAGGAGAGAGAAGGAGAGAGAAGAAGAGAGAAGGAGGGAGAAGGAGTAAGAAGGAGAGGGATAGAAAGAGAGTAAGATGCAGAAAGGTACGTAAAAAAGGTTAAAGAATCGAAGAGTATTCCAGGGAGGTCGAAAAATAACTGAGCTCAAAGGAACAACAACGGAACAAAAATTAAATTTATCAACGGAGGAATAATTAAGAAAAGGGCAATTCAAAGTTCTATTGCAATTAAAGGAAAAAGAATGCAAGTGGGTGAAAAGAAAACTTACTAAAGCATTGGTTGAAAAAGCCTTACAGAAACAGAAATAAAAGAAAGAAGAGAAGACGAAGACTCATAAAACGATAAATGCGAAAATATGAGAGTGAATGAGAGAAGAATTGTCGGAATGCTCGGAATAGATTAAAAAAGAGATGATTTTTAAGAAGAAAAACGAGTATATAAAAAGACTTAAGAAAGAAAATAAAAGAAAACAGAGAAAAGATAAAATTTACAAGAGATTTCGTTCGAAAGATAATCAAAGGCAAAGAAACAATGTTGAAAAATATGAGAGAATAAATAAGGAAAAATCTAGATTTCTACAAAAATTCGAGGTAATAATAAAATACAGATAACAAAAGACAGATCGAAAGGAGAACAAAAAAATGGAATAAAATTTATGTGAAGATGAAAAAGAATATAATTCTACTAAAACGAAAGAAATGAAAGCGATGAAAAGCTGTTATGACAGCTTCATAAAGGGCAAAACATTTTTCATTTTTTGTTCAGTCGAACGTGAAAATACAAAACGAAAATACCTAAACAAGGCTAACTATGACAAGCGATCTCTGAAGTTAACACCAAAAGCGACATTGAGACCAAATCTAGCACCGATGACACTAACACTGTAACTCCGATTTGTGTGCATCCAATTATGGCGCACAAGCACAAGCGCCGCTTCAGTAACTCGCTCCCTATCTCTCGCTCAAGCTTTCCTCTCTAACTGCCTTACGATACATGTTTGCCGGCAATGCTTTGCTCGGCTCCATACTTGGCTAAGCTATGGCTTTTCTCCTTGAAAGCAATCCCGGCAAAGTAAACTTCATTAATTATTAATGAAAATGGTGAGTAGGAATGGTAAGAAGACGACGGCGGGAGAGGGAGAAACAACAAAAAAAAAAAAAATGGAAGCAGTTAAATGGATGAAAAGACGTGAAAAATATAAGGTGATTGCGAGCGGGCGTGAGACGGTGAGAGGGATATCTACATAGAGCGAGAGGGAGAGAGCAAACAACATGCAATTGATAACCTGTGTGCCCGCTATATTTAAACAGTCTTACCTTCCCTTTCCAGACCCGCCCCTCAGCCGTTTAAAAAGTCTTCTACCGAAGTAGCATTTTTTTTTAAATTCTTGCGACTTGTTTTTCTTCATACTTTATTTAACCTTCCTTTCCAGTCCTTTCCTTTCGTTTCCTTTCGTTTTGGTTTGGTTTCTTTTCGATTCATTTTGTTTCATTTTGTTTCGTTTCGTTTCCTTCACTTGGTCGTCACCTCACTTGCTCCATTCAGTGCAACAATAACGAATAACGTCGCAGAGCATGGCACGGCACGTCGTATGAGTGTGCGGTTATGCATTTCGCTTCGGGCATCTCGGTGTGTGGGTCTGTGAGGCTGTGAGGCTGTGAGTCTGTGGGTGTCTTGCCAGTGTGGGTTCTTGTGTTTGTGTTATGTGTTGGTATAACCTATGCTGCCTGCTTGTTCTTACTCCGGTTGAAATTTTCTTTTTTCTTTTGTTTTCTTGTTCGTAATTTTTTTTTTGCCTTTTTTGTTTTGTTCATTTTTCGTTTTTGTTCTCTGGCAGGGCTGTATCGTTTCGTCGGAGCTTGCTTGTATCGTTGGTGCAAATGAATTTTTAAGCCAATGTTGCTCATACGCACCACTGGGCCCACTTTAAAATCTCAACAAAAGCCGAGATTTATAAACAAACTTTGGCCAACTTTTATAATATTTGGATAAGCTAAAGCAGCGGCCACACAAGCAGCTCCGGCGGTTCTACGGGTCCGTTACATGGTTTTTGTTTGGCGCTGATACAGCAAAAGCATTAGCGTTGCATGCTGAGTGAACTTTTTCTGTTTTTTGCATCAAGTGGCTACAGCCGTAGGTACTTGTAGAGTTGGCGGACGACGTTTGTTATCAGCAGGAAATTTTCAAATAGTTTTTAAGGGTATATATGTTGTATGCATATACACTTACATACATACATATTTTTGGATTCTCACAGCGCGCGAAGCTAACTTGAAATTATTATAAAATCAGTTTGCTTATTTAAGTGTAATGAGACATTTTTTGCAAAAAGGAGGTAACTTTGAACTTTTTACGAGCTGTGGTGATATTTGTATTGTTATCTTTTTAGCCACTTTTTATACCATGAATCCAATAGATATACCATTATGAGAGGGCAATGCTTACGAAGATACCGACGGACCTATTGTTGAAATAATTTTTTAACATTTGCTATTTTTTGGCTTCTTATAAATTTGATCGCAACGAACGCTTCGTTAATCGACATACATATGGACGGAAGGTTTAGAGAATCTTTTTGATATGATATCTCAATTATTAGCTACTAATACTTTTTTCTCGAGACCGTCTGGAGAGCTCCTCAGGAGATCTTAGGATCTCTTTGAGATTTTTGCGAAATAACCTCCCGATCTTTTTTAGTCCTCGTTGAAACCTCCTCGAAACCTCTTCGAAACCTTTTCGAAACCTCTTCAAAACCTCCTTGAGACTCAATCAAGACCTCTTCGAAAACTCTGAGCCCCCCTCGAAACCTCCCTGATACCCCATAGAAACCCCTCGAAACCTCCTTGAAACCTCCTCGAAACCTCTTCGAAACCTCTTCGAAACCTCTTCAAAACCTCCTTCAAAACCTCCTTGAGACCCAATCAAAACCTCTTCGAAACTTCTTTGAAACCTCTTTGAGAGCCCTCGAAGCCTCTTGAAATCCTCCCTGAGACCCCCTAGAAACCTCCTCGAAACTTCATCGAAAACTTCTCGAAACCTATTCGAAAACTTCTTGAAACCTCCCGGACACCTCCTTGAGACCTACTATCTAGAAATGCAAAATTTCTGTGTTGATAACTGACCTTTGGATCAGTCCATTCGAAAATACATTGAAACATTCTTTTATTTCGCAGGATAAACTGTAATGTTAGTGAACAACAGGGAATTTCGGGTCCCTTGAGCACTGCGCTTTGCAAAACAATAAGCTCTCTCGTTATCCTCCTGTCGCTCATATTTTGGGCAACACAAAACTGAATTAATACATACAACTTTCAAAGGAATAAGTGCTTATGGAGAGGGCCTTTAAATCAACACTATTCTGAATAATATTTCACGTGAACTTTTCCGTCAGTTTCAATAGAAATTTGTATATACAAAGTATGAAAAAATGATAAAATATACATATAAGTATATTATATGAAAAGTTCGCGTGAAATATTATTCAGAATAGGGATGAATGTGTCTCTGTTCCGGAACAAGTGGAAATATTCCAGGAAAAAAATCTTAAGCCGACCCAAGTAGCAAAATGTGGTATTCATTCGGTATTTCATTTCTTTATTCAAACTTAATATGATCAGTTTTTGGTATTTGAATCCTCCCTTCTTTAATGTCACTTAAATCGGTTTTAAAGTAGAGCTGTCACTTTGGTTTTAAATTGGTATTTAATATCCTTCTTAAAGCAGTCTAAGATGGTACTGAAATTAGTAGCCATATTCGAAGCATTAAATCGGTATGATGGGACGTATTTAATACTTCGAATATCGTACTTAAATTAGTAAAGTGTCTTTCATCAACGTGTGCTGTCAAAATGGAAAAATTTATGGCCACCCTGCATTTCAGTCCGGTGTCGACCACCGAAGGGAATGGTGTACGCTCGGATGTTAAACTTTTCCTAATCAAATTATTATATTTGTATTCCTTCTTATTTGCAGCAATACTTATGATTGTACGAAATTTAAAATGCTTACGAGTTAATCTTTGCAAATTATTTGACTTAAGAAAAGTATATACTAAAACCCCACATAAAAACAAATTTTTAAGCACCAGCGCATTGATTTCAGCGTAATTGTTTTACAAAAATATTTCATCAATTCAAACAATTATGAAGGCGCGTGAATTTTGAAGGGGGTAGCAGGTGTAATTTCACCGAAAAAGTCGTTGCGTATGTAAAATCGCTTCAATTTGGCGTAACGAACAAACGCCAAAGTCATTTATTTTACTTATCATAGCATTGATGAACACAAATATCTTGTCAATAAAATTTTAGACAGAACTAACACCCTCTGCGAAAAATGTTTTCGTTTCATTTTATCATTAGTATTTAAATCAATGGGATAAAAAGAGATAGAGAATGTTTTTATAAACTCATAAGCTGTGCTGGAGTTAAGAAGCCTTTAAGAAGATAAAAACTAGAACTTGAAATTTCGCTCTCCTATTTAAGTGGCAATTAAGATAGAAATACGCTTCTCAATTTCTTCTATCGGACCGCCCACATGGGCCCTTTTGCACTTAATTTGGACTTTAATATGTCTTAAAGACGGAGTGCATACCTTTTGTAGCCTTCTTCACTACTTCTTTAAGTTATGATAATAAACATTTTTGTTACTTGGGGAGAGAATGAATTTTTCTTTTTACCAAGAATTTTTCTGAAAACACGCATTATTTTCCCTAGTTTTCTAATTGGTAGGAAAATCTTGTAAAAAAACGTTTTTTCATCAAAAGAGTTCCAAGACAAATTTAAATACCAACATGGAAAATGGAAATGGAAGAATTTTGTTTAAAAAGTTGACTGTTGCTTATTGAATCTTCGTTCATCGTCGTGATGTGGAACGTTAGATGCGACGAAGAGAATAAAAGAGGAATAAAAAACATTTCAAAGGAGAAAAAAAAAATTGCAAGCCAAAAACACATTCAAAGCAGGAGAAAAGAGAACAAAAAACAAAACAAAAAAAAAAAAAAAACGAGCAAACAGGCTTAAAAACTAACTTCTCTTTCATTTCCACACGCTCTCTATCTGCCTATCGTTTGTGGTTTGGCTAAACTTTGTTCGAAACAATGTGCGTGTGTAGATTTTGTTGTCAGCTACGCATCTTATTTGCCCCTTTTAGCATGCCCAAAAAGTTAATCGTGCAATCTCATGTTATAAGTGATTACATGCATGTGTGCTTGTGTATGCCCTGCAGTAATGAGCCGGTAAATTTCCCAAGAAGGACTAGCCTTCGACCGGTCCAAATCCTACCGGATATATTATGGCAGTTCGCTTGTTTTCGTTAGTTTAAGGGTGGTCCGTAAATGACACTTTCATCAACTTAGAATATAAGAAATTGGTTTTTTATTTTCCATATTTGACTATCCTAATAACAGACAAAATTACGACAATTGACCCAAAAAGAACTGACCTACGGTCACCGGTTTTGCGGACTAGTCCCTCCCCAATGGCAGGCCCATGTTTAAAAGGCCAGTTAAATACATTAGAAGTGGAATTATGAGGGTACTTGTACTGGTAACATGAAGGACTGACTGAAGGCTACACTTGGGTCAGTCCATATTACTGCAGGGTGTGCATGGTTTATTTTGTATGTGTGTGTGTGCCCGCCTTGGTGCTAATCGCTTGTGTTGGTGTTTTTGTGGTGAGTTGCACAAAGTTTTTCAATTTTTTTTTTTTTTTACTGTCTTCGTTAAGTAATAATTTATTAAATACTTAAACGAGGTAATCACTTCAATTCTCCTCGCTTTCACCAACATGGCTTATCTGCATGATTCTGAGAAAACCGCACACGAAATAAGAACTTCAATTGAAAATATTTTGGTTTGGTCCTGAAAGGGTTAGTTTTCGATCAAATCGGTTTCATTACATTATTAACAAATAAAATACTAAGCACTAGAGGGTTTTTAGTGCACTCGAAAGAAAAGCTGAGAAGGAAATCTATAACAAGAGAGAGCAAGAGCAAATTGTTAAGAGCTGAAAGTGAGAACAGAAGATGTAAGAGAGAGATTGGAGATCGAAGAGTGCTATAAAAAAAAAATAAAGAGAAACGGGAGGATAAAAAGTGTGAGAATAGCGGTATGAGGGAAACGAATCGGGGGAGAGAGCAAGAGAGTAAAATAGATGAAAAGAGAGTGAAAGAGATTTAAAGAGATAAAAGAGAGTAAAAGAGATTAAAAGAGAAAAAAGAGAGTAAAGGAGATTAAAAGAGAGAAAAGGAAGAAAACGAAAGAAAAAAAAGAGTAAGAGAGAGTGATAGAGAGTAAGAGAGAGTAAGAGAGAGTAGAGAGAGAGTTAGAGAGAGTAAGAGAGAGTAAGAGAGAGTAAGAGAGAGTAAGAGAGAGTAAGAGAGAGTAAGAGAGAGTAAGAGAGAGTAAGAGAGAGTAAGAGACAGTCAGAGAGAAAAAGAAAGTAAGGCAGTAATAGAGAGTAACAGAGAGTGAAAGAGAGTAAGAGAGAGTAAAAGAGAGCGAGAGAGAGCAAGAGAGTAAGAGAGAGTAAGAAAGAGTACGAGGGAGTAAGAAAGAGTAAGAGAGAGTAAGAGAGAGTAAGAGAGAGTAAGAGAGAGTAAGAGAGAGTAAGGAGAGAGTAAAGAGAGTAAGAGAGAGTAAGAGAGCTGTAAGAGAGAGTAAGAGAGAGTAAGAGAGAGTAAGAGAGAGTAAGAGAGAGTAAGAGAGAGTAAGAGAGAGTAAGAGAGTAAGAGAGAGTATGAGAGAGTATGAGAGAGTAAGAGGGAGTAAGAAAGAGTACGAGGGAGTAAGAAAGAGTAAGAAGGAGTAAGATAGAGTAAGATAGAGTAAGATAGAGTAAGATAGAGTAAGATAGAGTAAGAGAGAGTAAGAAAGAAAGTAAGGGAGAGAGAGAAAGAGAGATTAAGAGAGAGAGAGAGTAAAAGGGAGAGTAAAAGGGAGAGTAAAAGCGAGAGTAAGAGCGTGAATAAGAGAGAGAGAGTAAGAGAGAGAGAGTAAGAGAGAGAGTAAGAGAGAGATTAAGATATAGGTTGAGATTAAAAGGGCGATTAAAAAGCCCGAGAGACATTTTGCAATGAACTAGTAGGTGAATACATACATATAAACCTTTTCCGAGGTCTACTTGTTAGAAATCTGTCACTGAAAAATGTGAAAGAGTAGCAAAGAGAAAGTTCTTGAAATTTTTATCGATGAGAACAATTAAAATAGAAATAGAGAGAGAGAGAGAGAGAGAGAGAGAGAGAGGGCGAGAGAGAGAGAGAGCAAAAGAAAATATATTGAACTTCTCTTGCATAATTTAGATTTCCATCGTTCCATGCGAGAGCGTCAAAAGCAAAATGAAAGCTAAAGCTTATGGACCTCGGATTTGATTACAACCAACAAACAGACACATTTACACGTTTTGTAATGCTCGGGGCTTTTTTCATGGCTTTGAATATTAGCTAACGATTGAAGTCATTTCCATTCGGATTCTCATTCGCGTACGTATTCGCACTCGCGCTCGCATGCATATGGCTGATGGCTGCAAAGCTTACGATATTAGCTGCGTTGTCAACCATATTGGCTGTGGCGTTGCGGCCGCTGTGGCGCTCAAAATGCACATGTTGTTCTTGTTGTTTTATTTGCCATCAAAAAAGTCGATTTGGTAACGAACTTGAAATCGCCGGGCACAGCATTAGGCATGAGCACGAGGTGACGGGCTTCATGAATAAACAAATATCGCACCTCGGTCCGCATCGGTGCTTGTGCCGCTGGTACGTGTTTCCGCGTATATTTATTTTTATATTTTTTTTATCTTTCTCTTTTTTGATTTTTGATTTTTCCAATTCTTTTTTTATAGAACATGAATTTGATTTAAAATTTCGTTCTTTTATTTTATATTATTTTTTTTACTCTTATTTTTAACTTCTCTTTCTGAATTTCTCTATCTATACCATAAACGATTTTGAAAATTTTCCCCAAAGGTCATAGTAGGGCTAATAAAAAATGTGGAACCTTTTTGTTTAACTTTTTATCTGAATGTACAAAATTTCAGGAGCATTGTATGAAAATTATAAGAAAATCGTTAAAAAACAAATAAAGCTACAGCGTTTCAATGCGAGCGGCCTGCATGCTGCCTGTTTGAGAAAAAAACTCTTCAACTTCTTCGGTCCTATATCCTTACATGATGTCTTTAACCATTTAAAATTGATTCAGCGGGCTGCATTGGAAAATCGAGGAGGTTAAATCGATTTTAGAGGAAAAAAGTTTTTTGAAGTCGGAAAGCATGATGCCGCAGATCAACTTGGTCTATCCTTTTGAAATTTGTATGCCCTATTTTGACAGATAGATCAACAGATATTAACGATGCATTAAAAAATTTCTATTTAAAACAACAAAATAACCCAAATTATTTTTTAACGAAGGTCGCTTTTTGGACTTCAAAATCATGAAAAACAATCGACAAAAAACTAACTATTCCTCAGTATCTCAGAAAACATATGACTGCTTAAATGCATTTAAAAATTTTCATTTCCGATGATCCGTTCCTCGTTTTGTAAATTTTAAAATTCAAATTTGGGGTAATACAGATTTTAGAGCGCTTTTTTATAAAATTTATAATAGACCCTAATACAGGAGATACCTTTAAAATGATCCGATAAAAAATAAATAAAAAAAATTGTACCCCAAAATGGTTTGAATCCTGTCCCCGCGAATACACATGTCGAATTCCGTCGAGATAGCTATCTTTCAATATCATTCTTTCTATATTTTTCTCTCTCGCGTTCCCTCTTTCTGTCTCTTTTTCTCTCCCTCTTCCTCTTCTCTTCCTCTTCCTCTTCCTCTTCCTCTAACTCTTCCTCTTCTCTCTTCCTCTTCCTCTCTCTTCTCTCTCTCTTCTCTCTCTTTCTCTCTCTTTCTCTTCTCTTCTCTCTTCTCTCTCCTCTTCTCTCTCTTCTCTCTCTTTCTCTCTCTTTCTCTCTCTTTCTCTTCTCTTTCTCTCTCTTTCTCTCTCTTTCTCTCTCTTCTCTCTCTTTCTCTCTCTTTCTCTCTCTTTCTCTCTCTTTCTCTCTCTTTCTCTCTCTTTCTCTCTCTTTCTCTCTCTTTCTCTCTCTTTCTCTCTCTTTCTCTCTCTTTCTCTCTCTTTCTCTCTCTCTTCTCTCTCTTTCTTTCTCTCTCTTTCTCTCTCTTTCTCTCTTTTCTCTCTCTTTCTCTCTCTTTCTCTCTCTCTCTCTCTCTCTTTCTCTCTCTTTCTCTCTCTTTTCTCTCTCTTTCTCTCTCTTTCTCTCTCTTTCTCTCTCTTTCTCTCTCTCTCTCTCTCTCTCTCTTTCTCTCTCTTTCTCTCTCTTTCTCCTCTCTTTCTCTCTCTTTCTCTCTCTTTCTCTCTCTTTCTCTCTCTCTTCTCTCTCTCTTTCTCTTTCTCTCTTCTCTATCTCTTTCTTTCTCTCTTTCTTCTCTCTCTTTTCTCTCTCTTTCTCTCTCTTTCTCTCTCTTTCTCTCTCTTTCTCTCTCTCTTTCTCTCTCTCTATTTCTCTCTCTCTCTATTTCTCTCTCTCTTCTTTCATCGCATTATTTCTCTTTCTTTTTATCTCTTTTTCTTTCTCCCTTTCTCTTTCATTTTCTTCCTATATCTCCATGATACAAGAAAAGAAGATAGCGCCACTTCGGGTACCGCTATTTTGAAGCATTCTCTCAGAGAGCGAAAATGACGAAATACATAAAAGAGAGAGCGGCATGCCATGCTATTCTACGACTTTTTATCTTAAAATCCCAATATTTCTTTTAATTTATATTATTTATTATCGATTTTTGCATTAGTATGTAGAGAAATGTTGCAAGAAAAATTAAAAATTCAGGTTTCTTAAAATAATAACTTTTTCATGCATAATTTGTTGTGCAAAGTTTCACTTGTGCGAGGGTTGAAAAATTTTCGGCAAAGCTCTTTCGGTCTGGCTGCGTCGGAGCGATCGCATAGTAACCCAGCCGGAATTGTGTACAGGAGGTGCTCGAACACGTGCATAGCACAACGAATGATGTGCACAGTACGGTGCTTACGGTTTGCTTTTTGATGTCAATACACCATACTGGATATGAAGTGTATCTGTTGATTCACTTTGTGAATCGTTTCATGCACAAAACGTTTTTATTTTGGCCTACCTACTTTGTCATAACCTCGTGCTTACACACCATAACTCCCGCCTGGGAAGCTGAAGTGCGGACGTTTTCTGCTCTTGTTTATAAAAAACAGCGGAAAAAATTCCGACACTCCGCTCGCAATGTTATCGCTCACAGCGCTGAAAGCGAACTGACGATCGAAAACGAAATTGCTTGCGCGTTTCCAGCAAGTGGCTCTTTGAATGCAAAATTATTAATGAAAAAGTTGATTTTTTGAATGAAATATATTTTTCTATTTTTCTTCAAACATTTCTTTACACGTTGATATAAAAATCTGTTGTCTTAACCTTCAAATAGAACCAAAATTCGCATCCGAAGATAAAAAGCCGATTTAACATGCAAAACAACAACAAAATGTCAACAGTTTTGATTTATTTCGTCATCGGCCTGAAGTGGCGCTATCTTCTTTTCTTGTATCATGCTATATCTCTTTCTCTGTCTCTTTTATTTAATTTCTCCCTTTCTCTATTTCTCTTTCTCTCCCTATTTCTTCCTATCTCTTTTTCTCTCGTGTTATACAAGTAAAAATGCACAAAGGCAACATACCCTCGACCAGTGCTTTAGATTTTATAAAATAAATCGAGCAATTAAAAAAAAAAACAGTAGTATTAATCGCTAGAAGAAAATATACTTTTCCTTCGAAAACCTAGAAAACTCACAAGTCAAGAAGGCTAAAAATTGAACGAATGAAATTTTGTCTCTCTCTCTCTTGCTCTCTCTCTTGGTTTTGGCTTAGTATTCTAATTTCTCTTAACTTATCTCTCTTTATTTGTCCTATTTTTTAGGCTTTCAATTTTTAATCTTTTTTATTTCTTGTTTTTATTTCTTTCTTCTTCCTATTAGCATTTAATGTTCATTATTCGAATAAAATACTTTTGGTCCCTCTCATTCTAAATAGTTCTTCTGAATGTTTGCCGCCTCCTTCTCGATTTCGGCACTTGAAATAAATATTCGTCGAAATTGTATTTGTTCAATTTTTTTGTAGCTCTTAGTGTTTTTTTTTTTGCGCATTTCTATTTATGGTATTAAAACATTTGCAGCATATATACAGGCATATAAAGCTAAATAAAAAGCTAACTTATATGGAATGGCAAAAATTCGTTAAATAAATAAATTAAAAAGAAAATGCAACTTCAAATAACGTGGCACATTCGCATGGCAAACAAACATACAAACGTAGACCATAAATTTTAATTACGAGCCTTTTTTTTTTGTATGTATATTTGTACACATATATGTATTTATATTTAAGTACATACATACAAATATATATACATAAATATGCGCCTGTGTGTGTGTGAATTTTGATATGTGTCCACATTTAAACGCATTTATGTTCTATTGAAAGCCACCGAACCCTTTTTCTTTTTATTTAAGGCCACTAGAGAGTACGTTGCTTCCGTTCAATGCCTGCTCTTTTGATAGGAAGAGCGGATGAGTTGTGGGGTTGGGGATTACTTTTGAATGCTGACACACATTTTCACGTATGCAAATAAAAATAATTGAAAAATATTTTCATAGCACTGAAATGTAAGCAAATAAAGAAAAATATATTAAAAAAAAAAAAAATAAATAAAAACAAAAAAGAGCGCGCCAACGAAGCGATTTCACGCCATAATGACTGCAGGAAGACTGGCAGGTAACAGAAAGCCGTATAGACAGACATTGCTGACAAACAGCCCTGCACACGGACACCTTTCAATGAATTTGTATGAATAACGAATAACGATGATAATAGCGGCATTTGCATTCACCACTTTTCCGTGATTTTTGTTTTCATTTTTATTTTTGATTCGTGTCAAAAAACTAAGCCCTATAAATGCGAAATGCTGTAAAAAATTTCTCAAAATAAAAAGGAATCATTTCACGAATTCATGAAAAAAAAAAAATAAAAAATTTAGTTGTTATATAAATACCTCCATTGAAATATGAAAAATCCTTCATTTATATTAGGGTGTCCCAAAAAAGATTTTTATTTCGAATTTCAAGAAGCAGAAAAAAGATAGCCAAGAAGATAAAACCTAATATTTGCAATTTTTTTTGAAATAAATTGGCTATCATTGCATATTCAAAATTTGAGCCTTAACTTATGCATCGTTTTCTTTTCACAAGGTGTAAAAGAATGTAATAGGCTGAAACATTTGGACCTCAAGTGTAAAATCATAATTTGTGGTATTGAGATTACTAAGAACTTCCACTATTTTCCATACTGCATCATTACTTTGCTTCATTTCTATGGAATCTTTAGAAGTTATGAAGCCTTTTTTAGGAGGTTTATGAATATTTTCCAAAAATATTCCTTACATTTCTTCTTAATTGACCAAAACTATTGGCTAAACTAAGGGTTTATGTATATTTCAGTAAAGTTCAGTCTTTTTCTTAACAAAGCAATGACTCTGAAACAATAATGTTTGTTACTGATAAAACTTATGCTTAAAATTCAAAAAAATTGATTTCCGAAAAGCTTGATTTTTAGGGAAAAATCGGTACCAGTAACCTCTGAAACTTTTCCGAAAAATTATGAAAAAAAAAAACTCAAAAATACTTCAGCCCCTAGGCTTCCAAATATGAGTTGTGCAACTATGAAATTAGAAAAAAAATTTTTTTTTGGGACACCCTCAATTCGTAATCCTTTAAATTTTCTCCGGTCTATATGAATAATTTTTTTTTGTGATCAGATCTATTCACTCAGATCAACCGATTTTAAACATTAAAAGGCGGTTCAAGGACACTATTTGAAAGAGCACCAAATGATCATCGATCTGGTCAGGAATGGCCTTAAATGACATTGAAATCTGTGTATACATAGAGGGCACTTTTTAGTTTTTCTTCTGATTTCAGGTCAAAATTTGTAACTTTGTAGTACTTAAATCATATCTAAGAGCGCTCGGATACAATTAGTGTGCTGCAAGGATTTGTCCAGTTTTATTTTTCTCTCACTTTAATATAAAAAATGTACATAAATTTCCTTACTTTTTGAGTTAGAAATGGCTAAAAAGGGCTGGAAAAAAAAATGTAAAATATCTGAAATTTTTAAGACTGTTTGTATCTATTGAATGAAGATTTCTGGGGGCAGCTATTACTACAATTCGTTTCTCCATATCAAAGTCTAATTAATTTTTTTGAGACAGACTTTTAAAGATCCATGTAATACAAATAGAACATGTAGACAAGCAAGCACAACCAAATATTAGAGATTGACTACATTAATCAAGTTCTTTCAAGAACTTAAGTCACATTTTGCGTAGCTATATCTTCGATGACTTCAAAAATGGGTCACAGTGTTATTGAAATAATTTGGGAAAATTCATCCTCTTTAATATACATAGACCTAGTGGATCCATTGCCTTGTCCACGAACAAATAAGACATTTATTTAAACCTCGTGGAACGAGTCATATGAAGTGGAAATTTGTAATCCCTAAAAGGAATCACACTTGACGATGGATAGAGTGCACTAATTTTCGCAAGGCCTGCTTAAATTACCTAGGTTCTTCACATTATAAAGGTTCAATTTTTGTGTGGTTAATCTGTTTGTTTTTAATCCAAATACGTAAGCATTATACAAACATATTAACATGAATGGTTCACAAAATATATTTTTTTTTTAATAAAAAAGCTGTTATTTTGAAGCTCAATAGGGACGTTTGTTTCTAATAATCTCCCAATTATCTCTGAAAGATTCTTAGAATACCAGCGTAATCTGTTTCATTCGCATCAGTTCGATGGTGTTCGCCATATCCGGGGTTCATATAATTACTATGTAGACTCGAGTGCATTAAAAACAATTGACAAAATGCACCCACTACTTCTACCACAGTCACATGAAAAAGTTTTCTTACTCCATTCGTATTCTTTAAGTCCTTAGTTAGGTTAGTGCTGAACAAACGATCACGAAAAATCTTGAGGAATTTACTGGAATTTTTATTAATTTTTTTTTTTTTTTGTAGCAATTTTTTGTCAATTTCAGCCAGCAGTAGGTACTTCAATGCGACACCAACGCCAGTGTTTTTCTTCAATTTCTAAGAAAATCTTTCTTTAAAGAAATACTCGTCTGCAATTGAAAGTAATTATTTTAAAGTTTTCATATCATATCATTCCATTAAAAAGATCCTCAAATGAAGGCGCTCCAATTTTGCGTATATATGTAAGTATATGTATGTACATATAAGCGATTTGCCGAGGTTCAACTAGACGGGGGCTCGAAAACTTCTCTCAGCATCCTTCAGCCTTGCTTTGTCTTATGGAAAATTTCAAGTTGGGTGAAAACTTATCGCAAGTGCGTTGCGTTGCGTTGCGTCGTCTCTCAAAATAATTGGCATAGAAACATTTTTTAATTAAAATTAAAATTCGAAATATTCCAGGAAATTGTGTTCTAGTTCCAGGAAGAAATTTCTCCACACATAAGCAATCTTACGCACGCACGCAGCACACACACAGACCGGGCGAATACGCTCTTAGGGGGGGCGTGAATTTCGTAAACGTCATAAGCAGTGACAGTGGGAATATTGAAGAGCCAAAAGCGCACTCTCAACCTCAAAATCTTTGACGTGAATCTATCGAGAGAACGAGTGAGGTGTGTGGAGTGAGGAAGTGTGAGGTATTGTTAGAGGTAGGAAGAACGAAGAGGCGGAAGCTAGCTAAAAGTCTCCAACGTAATGGGAAGCGATTGAAATTATAGCTGGCAATGACAGGCAGCTTCAGCTTAAAGCACACAAGCAAAAGCCAGCGACGACGGCGCTGAGAAAAACACAAATGCACAGAGAGAGAGAGAGAGAGAGAGAGAGAGGAGAGAGAGAGAGAGAGGAGGAAGAGAAGAGGAGAGAAGAGATGGGAGAGCGAGAGAGGGAGAGAGAGAAGAGAGGAAGGACGGAGAGGAAGAGAAAAGGGAGAGAGAAGGGGAGCGCAGAATGGTGCTGAACGTGAGTTCGAGGATTAAAGCAAATAAGGAATAAGGGGGTTTTATTAAGAGATCTTCATGCCAAGTAGGAAACCTCATTAGCACCTCGAAACATACAAATACATCATAGGTCGTCCGTTTCTCTCTGCGGGTGTGTGCGTGTGTGTGTGTGTGTGTGTGTGCTTGTGTGTGTGAGGTACTAGACCGAGGCCGAGACTTGGCGTGCCAGCGCTCAGCCAGGCATCAACGGAACTAACAAATGTGTGTGTGTGTTTGTGCGCGTGCATGTGTGAGTGTGTCCATATGTGTGCATGTATACGTGTACAAGCGTGTGCGCTTAGTTTTGTGTGGAGGACACATTGCATTTCAGTCCTCGTGTCAAGCTGTTGCAATGCTAGCAACAAAGCGCGCTGCTAGCTGAATGTTGCACGGATATCATTATAAGGCGACAGGCATCTGCGATAGTGACAGCATAAGCTCAAGTTGACGCCAACAAAGCAACTGGAACGCTAATGCACACGGTACATATGTATATATATATATATATGCACATACATATAAACAATATAAATTTATATAAATATATTTCCTGTATATGCGTGTGTGTGTGTTCATGTGCACCCAAATAAATGCATGTGGTATGTGTTTTATTACTTCTGGTGTGAACGGCTTTGTGTGGCGTGTGTGTGCGAGTGTGTGTGTGAGAATATGTATGTGTGTGATTACCAGATGTCTCATAATGTCGTTCCGAATTTTGGCGGAGCATATGGTGCTTAAGTCTAAGAAGCTTATGTGAATAGAGTACACAGTTAAATACCATACCGGAGAGGTCAGACAAGTCATAGAACCACACCGACATCTATACAAACATACGCACACATTTACTCACGCACATGTTTCTTCTCTATGGAGATTCTTCCATCCGGAAACAATTCTAAATCAATGTTCTTTGATTGCCCAACTTAACACTGAAACATACCCACAATATATTTCATAGTTTTGAATCAGAGCATACATAAATACCAGAAAAGCAGCGGAGCCCAAGCGGCGAGCTTATTCATGCGCTACCAAATCATGCCTGAGAATACGGACGTTGACAATCTGATATAAAATATTAATAGTACATCATGAGCATAAGAGGATTCGATTTCGAAAAAAAAAAAAAAAAAAAACTCATAAATCAATGCAGACAAAGACACAAGGCACTTTTGCGTAGAGAGATAATTTCTTATTGTCCTTCGGGAAATTCTTGTCCGAAGGATAACAACAAAATTACTTATTTAAAATAAACTTAAAGATCGTGACGTCTTGACTCATCGGTGGCTTTGGCCTATAGATCTATAGAGAATTGAAACATTGTTATAAGTAGCCAATTTCCCCACTTTTGAGCACATTCTGATTGGAGTTTTTGTCCTTAATCCTGTTTGAGTGTTTGATTTTATTCTCCCAATATATGTTTGCTCTGCTGCATTTGTTTCTTCAAGTAATTTTTTATTATTGTTCGAGGAAAATTTATTTTGATTAATAATGGTATTTTACAATTTCACTAATTTTTTTCTCTCTCTCTCTCTTTTTGTAGGAGCGCTGCGGAATAATGTCAAAATTGCTCATTGTCTTGACGACATGCTTTTTTGCGATAGCTAACTCTGGTGTACCAATAGGTAAGTGCTCCCGATTAACACTTAACATTGGAATAACTAAAAAATTTGCCCCAAATTAATTCACATTCCCGATCACAGGAACGGGTGGGCCTTCGTTGATATACGAAGGGAAGGACGCATTACTAACATGCGTTGTATCAGAGAACCGTGCGAATAATACAGTGATATGGAAGAAGGCCAACGAGATACTAACGGCGGGTATGGTCCGTGTTACAAGCGACCAAAGAATTAACATACTCCACGATGAGAGTAAGTTTTATCGTTCTCTCATTGTCGTACCCAGTTGGCCTGTTTTGATTTTATTTTTCGTTTTCAAAACTCATCAGATCCGAAAGGTCGTGTCGACTCGGGCGGAGAGGTTTGGGTGTTATTAATTAAGAAATTAAAACCGAGTGATTCGGGAAGTTATACGTGCGAGTTGAATTCGCAACCGGTTTTACGAAGTATACATATACTTTCAGGTAAATGAGAGATTTCTCTGGCTTTTTAATCGCAGGATGGCTTTAACATTTAATCTATATATATTTTAGTCAAGCCATTGCCTGGATTTGGCAATGGAAACGGTTCAACCATCTCGGATGGTAGCGATATGTTCTTAATACCGCCGCCGCTAGACTCGACCGACAACCGTTCGTTTTGGCGTTCAAGTGTCTCGCCCCAGATAACGCACGACTTTACGGAATGTTGCGAGACGGCGAACGTGACCAGTCAGTGTATGGGCTTCTGTAATGTTCATAATATACTCGATGGGACAACGGGTATCGAGCCCGAGGCATGCGAAAAAGACTTCCCCAACATTGTGCGATGTATGGCCGATGGACGAAATCATGTGCCATGTTGTGTTGAGAAACAGATTCCCGATTTATGCCAGGACATGTGTCGCGGCGAGTATACGCCATTTACTGATTTCCTTAAGACACGCGTCTCATGTCTACAGCATACGCTCAGCGGCTTGCAATGCATACTTCAGGGGGTACAGAATATACCCAGCATGCCGGTGCGTATTACCGTCGAGGAAGTTAGCGAGACAAGAGTTAAAATCAGCTGGTCACCACCCGAGAAATTACCCGACAAAGTCGGTCATTATACTGTGAATATAACTGCGCTCCATCGGTTCGATGAAGACAGTGAGGACGATGACGATGGCGATGAGGATGGCGATACATCTCCATCGGCAGCATTTTCTGCGAGCAAACGAACCAAAATTCAAGATTTACCAGCTAATCAAACGTCAATAACACTCGACGGTTTGACGCCATTGACAATGTACGCGATTATTATAACAGCAGTCAATGAGTATGGATCGAGTTTACCCAGCGAACGTTTGCGAATTTTCACGCATACGAGTCAAGCGGACTTGGAGGCTAAAGAAGCAACGGCCAGTTCAATTGTCGAGCCGGATTCAATGCCAAACCTACCGGACATACGTCGATGCTGTGAGTCCAATGGCATGACGCATCGTATGTGCTTGGACAAGATGTGCGATCCACAGAAGACTGATTTGGCAACTTTGCCCGACTTTATGGTCTGCGCCCCGTGGTCGAATATAACCTTCAATTGCCTGGCCAATCATATTGATCATACACCGTGTTGTCGTGCCCGTGGAATACCTTCAGCATGCTTTCCGCTTTGCGCGGGCAAGATCACAACGGTCGATTTCAGTCTCTTTAAGTAGGTTATAATTATTAAATACCAGTGAATTTCGATCTTAATTTGATGCATTGTTTGTTTCCTTCCCGTCCATCATCATTCCCTCATATTTCGTTTTTATAGATGTCTCCGCTTCATGTCAGAATATAGTAGTTGTCTGTTCCAAGGATACGGTGTTTTAGCAAGTCCACCGACAAAATTGCATACGATTGCAAAGACCGATACTTTTATTATATTGGACTGGAATCGACCAAAAGTATTACCCGATACAGTTATAACCTATCATGTCAAATTTCGGCGACTTGGCGTTGGTGATGATTATCTTACAGTCGAGAAGGTATCGGAGCGTTATCATATATTCGTCGTTTTATTTTCATTTTAAACGTTCTTCGAATATTAACTTTTTCAGAAATCACCGCCACTTATTTTGGAAGGTCTTGAACCTTATCTGTATTATGAATTTTACGTTGTATCGGTGAATCGGTATGGCAAGAGTGAACCTTCGCCACGTTTGATAACACGTACACAGCCAGCCGAGCCTCGTGATGAAGAGCCGAGCAAATACAATATGACAACTTGTTGCAAGGTCTCTGGTCTCCTGCCACAATGTATACCGCTTTGTACGTACGACATTCGTCTCTCTGATATCGAGAAGTTGGGTCCAGCGTGTCGTGCTCAAATGCGTAAGTTTTGGCTCCTTAGTTCCACAGGGGGTTTTTCCCAATGATGTCTTTTATGTTGAGGTTTGCTATTGGCGGACCCCGGGATAGGCCGGGACGTTTAAAAACACACGAAGAAGAAAAATAATATATTGAGGTTTGCTCTGTAGCTAATGCCATTCATTGACACTTCTTATGGCCTTTGATTATTGTTTATTAAATAGCTTTTGGGAAATTTCAATAATTTTGGATTTTTTTTCTCTTCTCTTTCCGTCCTACAAAATCTAGCTGTCATTGCTCGTTGTGCCGCAGGAGGACGTGATCATACACCATGCTGTACTGCTCGAGGCGTCATTCCAGCTTGCTTAACTTTGTGTCGTGGTGTCATGCCTGTCGCCCCAACGTCATCGGCTTCACCAGATTGCCTCTCGTATGCGGGCAACATTTTGCAGTGCCTCGAGGAAGGTTCGTTTGCCCGAATTTTTCACCATTCCACGCATATCCACATCCACATCCATATCCATATCCATTATCTAACACACTCACATTTGACTTCAGATCCCAGTTTTATTGAATATTGTTCGCTTTGCGTTAACAATGGCTGCAATCGTTTGAGATCTTCTGTCATGCATGCCAAATATTTGTCAATTAAACTCTAATTAAATGCACTCACACTGGGGCGCAAAAGACACACACACACACACACACACCAAGTCACATACGATAAGACAGAGACACAAGCACATCCACACATCATTCGAATTAAGTGCGTTGAGAACGTGAATGGATGGCAGGCTGCTATCAATTTTCTGGCTCACATAATTGCAGCTTCCATATGGAGCACATCCGGATACCAATCGCCCTCTCTCTCTCTCTCACGAATATTGTGTACGGATATGTGCAAGGACCAGCTTACAGCTGGGTACTGCATATAATCAAATACCAAATCGAAACAGAACGCATCAGAATGGCCACACTTCACTTCACCGCACCGCACCTCATCACATCACATCTCATCACAACACATCAGTACATCAGCAATGTCCTGCTTCTCATCCTATCCATGTCATTCTTGTCCCTATTGCAATGTATTCCTCAGCTAACAATTGTTTTCAATCGTTTTCTTTTATATTCTATATCACTTTGTCGCTTTGCCATGCTTGTGTCCACCAACAAACCCCCCCTGGGTCCTCGTTACTGAACGCCTTCCGAACTCACATCGCACCAGGCACCGAGAATATTCCAGCGCCGGTCAAAGATTTGCGTACGACTGCAGTAACAAATACTTCGATTAGCCTAGCCTGGGAGTCTGGGTCAGCGGAGACTATCGATGGTGACACATCCAACGATGAGCTGCCGCCAACAATAACGGGAGCAGCAGCAGGAACAAAAAACCAACGACGAACAAATCAGTCCATTCGTCCAGCCGATGTCGAATTGTCACCAGCAACTGGTGAATTCGTTTCTATACCAATGGATAGCACAGCAGCAGCAGCAACAACAACAACATCGATGAAAACAGCAAGAAAAACAGAAATTGATAGTTATGGTGGCGCTGAAGACGCTGACAGTGATGCCATCGCCATTGATTTCATTGTGCAATACGGCAAAGTCAATAACATGACCATGTACGAGACAGTGGCGCGATTGGAGAACGTGAGTACAATGCGAATGCAAAGAGAAAAAGACAAAAAAAAAAACAAAAACAAAAACAAAAACAAGAAAGAAAGCCAAAACAAAGCATAAAACGTTATCCGACAAAGAGAATTACAAAAACCATCAAACTGACAGAGAGGAAAGAACAAACAGACGAACGAACAAACTAAACGAATGAAACGTATAAAACAGAAACACACATACAATTGCTTCAAAGTTCAAACCTCTGAAAACGGTTGTTCTACAACTGGGAAACAATTTATAAACAAAAAAAAAAAAAAAACAAAAAACACCATAACAACATTAGTAAAAAAACAATAACAAAAAAGGACTCAAAATATATCCCTTATCCTTTAAATTTGCATTAAGAGCAAAAAAAATTTTTTTTTAAATTCATGTTCAGGTCATTTTGAAAGCTTAGAGCTGAGAGCAGCTCCCAAAGGAAATGTAAATTTCGACTCAGCATGATCATTAAAAGCATTATCTAAACGGAACGGTGGTGGTAGCGAAATGGGTGGGAGGGTATGTGGGTCTTTGAGCTATGGTTAAACCGTTTCGGCTGACGCAAACCATTTTACCCGAATGCTAAAAATTAGCAAATTGGAAATTGGTCGTAATCCTCTGCACTGCAGAATTGCTCCCTTTACACACTAACACGCTTGTATCTACCCTGCAGTAATGAGCCGGCCAGTTTTCTAAGAAGGACTGACTTTTGACCGGTCCAAATCCTACCGGTTAAATTATGGCAGTTCGCTCCATGGAATTCGGCTAGCCGGCGGTCGGTAATAAAGGAGTTAGTTCTATGGGTAGTCTGTAAATGGCACTTTCATCAACTTAGAATATATATAAGAAATTTGTTGTTTATTTTCCTCATTTGACTATCCTAAAACCAGACAAAATTACGACAATTGACCCAAAAAAACTAGCCTATGATCAGCCGTTTTGCGGACTAGTCCCTCCCCTAGGACGGGCCCATGTTAAAAAGTTCAGTTGAATACATTAGAAGTGGAATTATGAGGGGACTAGTACTGGTAACATGAAGGACTGACCGAAGGCTACACTTGGGTCAGTCCATATTACTGCAGGGTACAAACAAACATATGCATATGTCAAAAATGTATAATTAAATGTACTTGTTATGTGTGTGTGTGTGTGTGTGTGTGTGTGTGTGTGTGTTTTCTGTTGACGGGTGGTTTTGTGCAATAGAAAGAAGGCATGTCGCATCGGGCATCGACGATGCAAAATTTAATGTGATGTTCAACGACTGCACGGGGGGGTATGAATGGGAAAATTGAGAAAAAATGGCATGATAATATGGGGATGGTGGGATGATGATGCAACAAGCAGATTGCAACTAGAATCAGAAATCAGATATTAACCGTCACGAGAGATATCCTGTATCGAAGTTTGTTGGGTCGTCGCTTTGGCGAATCGTTCCATCTAGCGCGCGTTCTCGCTTGTTGTTGTTGCCACAATAGATTTTTGATTTCATTTGCGGTTTCTGTTGAGCGTCAACAATTTAAAGCTAAGCTAACCGCATTGCATGACAGCAGTTCTCTGATAATGTTGATGTTGATGATGCTGTTGCCAATGCCGATGCCGATGCCGATACCGTTGGCGATTCTGATGCTTATGCTTCACCCAACAATGGGCACTATCCAGCTGTTCGGACCGATGCCGACCATAAATGTCATCATTTTCAACGATGCAATATCGGCAACTTAAAACGCAGCGACAATATAACACATTCAATAGCACCTAGGTTCACGTACATACATATGTACCTTGATACATGTACATACCATATGTATACTCTTATACAGATGTTTGTTTGTATCATTGATGGCGTTCAATATTGCAGCAAACTTAGCATTAATGTTGCCATTCTTGAAAAAGCTGCGAGCGTTGATTATTTTGAAAATATTTAAATGAAATTTTGTTACCGCTGTTACCGCTTATGTTGCTTTTGTTGATATTGTTGGTATTGTTGTTGTGTTTGTTGTTGTCGTCGTTGTTTGGAAAACCACAAATATGACAATGTTGAGGTCGATACGAGTGAAAGCATGGTTTTTACCGCTAGAAAGATACACTCACATTGGCTCAATATGCTGACGTTGATTTCAATGACGTTGGTGATAATGGACAGGACTCTGTTGGTGGTGTTATTGATAAATTTTTGTTTGTTCGGTTGTTATTATTATTTTTTTTTTCCTTTTTGGATCTCATATAATTTTGCTTATTCAGTTGTATGTACTCCGTTTTGATTAAATTGCTATATTGCTTTTCGTTGTTTGGTTTGTCGCTAGTGGTCTTGCTGTGTTGCTGATGCTGTATATATTTGTTGTTGTTATTTTTGTTCTATGTCAATGGCTGTGTCGAGTAAATAGCATTATAGTTTACGTACTTTATTACTTTGTTTGACCTCCATCGAATCGCTTTCAATATTTCATTCACTTTCATATTGCCACTGCCGGCGTTGCTCCGCTGTTCCGTTTGCTCCTTGGAAGAGATAAGGCGCTTTATTTTTTTTACTTCTCTTGTTCCATTTAATATTTTTCTACTGTTGCTGCATTGCTAACTTGCTTGCCTGTTTGCTTCCTTGCTTGTTTACTTAAAAGTAATTTCAGGTGCTGTGTTCAGTTGGTGTGTTCGAACTAACTATTGTATCCTGTCGGTTGTCCGTTGGTTGTGTACCTATCAATTTTCGAACACCATTGCGCTTCATTTATTGCAACGTTTTCTTTTGACAGCTTTTTAATGGATTGAGCTGTTACAGTTGAACGTTTATATAACGACGCTAACAGTGTCAACACAAGAACAGAAACCAAATATCAACATCAACAATACCATTACAATGACCATCAACATCACCGTCATCGTCACCGTCACCACCATCATCGCCATCATCCTCATAATATTTGCTTCATCTTTCACATTCTTACTCTCATCATTTTACTGGATTTTATATTATTTTTTGTTGCAATCTATTCAAAACGTTTCTGTGTACACCATTATCACCATTATGCTCAACACTATTGCCAACATTCTTCACACCATTTTCAATCCCACAAATTCAATGTCTGGTTGAAGAAAAAAGAAAAAAAACAAATGCTATGGAAATAATAATAAGAACAATACACTACTTTCTTTCACTTGCCAAAAATTCTTTAACCACATATTTCAATTGGCTCTGATCCAATGAAAATCGTTCTTTCCGAATTTCGATTTTCTCCGAAATATTCAAAATGTTGAATGCAAACCGCAAATCGGAGGGGTCGATTGTGGATGAAAGTGTATTATCCATTCTTTTGAATAAAATATAAAGTATTTCCTTTCAACTGGAAGAACCTGAATGCCTCACCTTCACCTTTTGTTTTTTTAAATAAAGGTACATACATATCTACGTACTTATATACACAGAGAAAAAAATCAACCAGGAAACTGATTAAATCAAATGGAAAAACATAAAAACGGCTTCAACAAGGAATTTTTTTAATTTTAACAATTTTTCTTGGTGGAAAAAATAAAGATTTTCCTTTTGAATCAACTATATTTCAGGTTGAATTGACATGATAATTTTCAAAAATGGATTTAAATTTAAATTGTTAAACTAACCACCATGTAGGAGTGTAGGTCTAACTCTTCTTCTTTCTAATCCCTGCAATGTGTTAGAGCTACGCTGCTTCAACATAGGCATATAGCATGAGGAAAAGAGAAGCATGCAATGGCAGCGAAATCTTTCGCTCTGCTGTGGTGAAATACATTGCCACTTTTATTTTTAAACTTGGGAGATTTTCGAGTACATAACATATAAAATGTCTACCAAACTAATAAAATGATATGAAAAGCTTGAAAAACATAAAACTAATCAAGGACAATATAGAAATTTTCCTACCCTGTCCACATAACTTTTTGATCACATTGTTTCAGCAAAAATACTAAATTCTATGTACAATAAAATTCGTAGCCGTAGTCAAAAATGTATGTCAATTTATTACAAAATGAAAACATTCGTGCACATTAAGCAAAAACATATCGTAATATATTTATTAAAGTTTCAATTATGAACTTTTCAAGCAATATAAAAACCGAGCTGACGCCGTGTTTCTTTGATAATTTTCTTGCAGGTGGCATCATAGTGCCACTTTGTGTCTACCCGTATTGTTGTTGGTAGCTTTCTGGTGAATTTCTCGAAAGAGTTGAATTTCCTATTCCTGCTTAAGGTTTTTGTTGGTAGTTTTTTGGTGAATTTCTCGAAAGAGTTGAATTTCCTATACTTGCCTAATGGTGAATTTCTTATTAGCGGCAGAGGCTTTTCGACGTCGACAGTTAGACCTACACTCCTACATGCTAACCATTGACATAATTGAAATGACAAGATAATTATAAAATAAAAAAATTTTTTTAAATTGTACCTATAAAAGAAGAAATGTCAAAACAAATATACTAAACGTTCAAAGCAAACGGCCACAGAGCCCTCTGCTTAACATAACACCAAAAGCCATATTGATGTGATAAAAGGGAAAAACAAGCATTGACTGGAATCAATATTATCAAATATATTAGGTCTGTTCCCGTACTGCACGAAACTTCCCAAAACTGCCCAATTTTCATATAGTTTTCAAATTGCTTTCCTCCGACTCCAGAACTTCCCATCCTTTCAATCTTTCTGTGTTATTTCCGTGTTATTTCCTGACAAGTAGTGGGTTGCCTCAGTCTCCTAAACTAACTCGGGAACCACAACAGTGTGACATTGTGTTGGGTTCCAGGTCACGAGGGATGCGAAGGAAATGAAACGGGTGTATTGTTTGACCGAACGGGTAGCTCAAAGACAGCTTATCGGGCCCGAACCTTCTTGTACACTTCAAAATCCCCACATAGTACAGAAGCTTCTTCGGAACTGGGAGGAAAAGTCTTTGTACACATTTTGGATGAAATCAAAAGGTCGATGGCAAGCCAAAAGTTTTATCAATCCCAACAAAAAGATATCCAAAAGACTACTTTATCTCAGAAGGAAAGATCTAAAGATTCTCACCGAATACTTCGCAGGGTTCTGCAATTTGAAATATCATCTCAAGAGGTTAGGCCTCTCAAACGATTCTGGATTGGCGAGGTATTTGGAAATATTGGACGGCCTCTGTGCTGTAGTTGGATGAGAATGCCCTAAATTTCGAAGCGTGAAGCTCTGGGTTTATCTCCCAGCTGAGATCGTGGATGTTTGAAATTTAAATTTTAATAACAAAAAATAATAATAATAAAAAAAATATAAATAAAAAAAAGGCCTGACGAAATACAGAATGCATCGGGAAACACTGATACAAATCTTAATCATCGTAGCATTGAAAATCACTTGGGTTACCTTAAACCCCAGCGCAGGTTTTTCCCTTCAATGTTCTTAACTTAAAGAGAAGAATAATAAAATAAAAATGTGTTTAATTTAATATATGTATATAAATAAATTAAGTTTTTTATGGTTGGATTCGACCTTCAAAAGTTCAATTTTCGACTTAAGCGATTATTGCGTTCGATCGCGTCTCATTACAACAATGCAATTGCCTTAACGGCTTTACCTGATGACTTTGAAAATGCTATTCTTGCCGTTAAATTTAACTCGCTTAGATCATCGTTAAAATTACAAAATTCATTTCGGCATAAAACAAAAAACAACAACCAAAACTCTAGATCCGACAGATTTGTTCATCGGACGTGCAAGTTGGGGAACAAAATATAAATAAATATAAAAAAAAGATTCACGCATGCAGGAGCCCCCCCGCCCCGATCTGGGGTCGCAGTGTGTCTCACCGCTATCCATGATAATTGAACGCAGCTGTGAAATAACTTACACTCTGACATGGACTTTGCCATTGACTTACATTCGCATGTTCCACTTGTTGTTGGTTTCGCTGTTGTTGTTGTTATTATTATTATTCTTTTTTATTACACCTTACGCAATTGGCATTGCATTATGACAGGTTGCAACCGAAGCAAGGCGAAGCAACCCAAAACAAAACAAAGCAAAGAAAAACAAAACAAAGCAAAGCAAAAACAAAACAAAACAAAACAAAACAAAACAAATCAAATAAGAAGATCCAACTAAAGTAAACGAAAGAACCCACCATAAACCAAAGAAAAAAAAAAAAAGAACAACAAGAAAAACAAAACAACAAAGTACCAACAACAACAGCCACAATAAAGACAACAATAATCGAGATTTATTTTCGTACATGGTCTTAGCCATATCAGTAATGAATCGTTTATCCACAGCAGTGGTGAAGAAAACGAAACACAAAAAGTAATAATAATAAATAAATAGATAAGTGCACTCTACATTCGGTAGAATAATTTCAGGGAAAAGCTTCTTTTATTTACCTATGAGATTTCGTTATAATTTTTTAAAATTTTTTTTTTATGAAAAATAAGGAAATTTCTTATGTACAACTTGAATGAGTTGAGGGGAGATAGGGGAGGGCTGGGCGCTTTTTTACAATTTAATGCCAAAAAAAAAACCACACATTTGGCTTGATATCTTAGAGATAATTTTCTTAAAATTATAATTAATCCCCAAATTAGATACAATTTTCGAAAGTAATTCAAAAGTGCCCAATGGCTTGGTATAAAACCCTACGGTGGGCTTGGAAATGGCCAATGAAACACTTTAGGTTGAAAAAACACCAAAGCCAACAAAACGTTTTTTTGACGTACAGCAAAAAACACTTTTCGACATAACCCACACCAACGCCAACAAATTTGTCGAGATCAAACAAAATCCAAGCCAACAGCTTTCTGCATGCTTTTTTGTCGAAGCTTCTGTTTTGCTCGTGTCGTTTTCAGTGTGCGTTGCTCCGTAAGCTTACATGAGATTACGACGTCGCCGAGCATGCGCAACGTTTTGTCGAGTTCGGTGTGGGTTGGCGTTCGAACAAATGCGTTGACCAACAAAATGTTGTACTCGTACTCGGTGTGTGTTGCTAGATAAGAAGCAATATACTTTTGTCGAATACGACATGAAACAACGTTTTGTTGGCTTTGGTGTGTTTTCAGCCTTATATCCATTATATAATCGTCTGCTAACATTTCTTCAACAAATAATCCCTCACAGGCCAAAAAAGTTTTTTTTTTGAGTAATCGAATTTAAAGTTTCAGAAAGGTACATTCATATACATATTAAAAAAATAAGGTGTATAAAAAATTTGGTCCTCATTTTCTCTCATCCCAAAAACAATAGTCCATTGTGCCGTATGAGAGCGAAAACACCAGATTAGTTAAAACGAAACGGTTTTGACTAAGAAAGAAAAGGTTTTCTCTTGACTGACGAAACGAAAACGTTTTGTTTCGTTTCGTTTGATCCGGTGTGTTCTCAGCCAAAAATATCTTAGGACATGGAAAAAAGTATTTTTTATTTTTTTTTATATACGAGCAGATAGTAACTCCGTTACGATAATGCATTCCTCACGTTCTATTATCTCACTTTGAGCTGACTAGGTGAATATGAACATCTCGAAAGAATATGGGACGATTTATTAGGTATAGATCCCCCTAAGTCTTATAATCTTCGTTTATTTTTTTTTTTGTGTTCGCTTTCACTAGCATCGCTTAATCGAACATTAATTTTTACCGATCCCCTTTAAAAGTCCAATACCACCTTAAGCCTCTAACGTCTAATGGACAAATTTTTACCCTGTACTTATGAAACATTCCTATAAATCGTTTAACATGTGTGTGTGTGCGGACAGCTTATGTCTCTTAAGCCTGAAATCCACTAAAGAGTTTTTAACGTAGAGAAAATAGTGTAGAGTGTAGAGAATCTACCCTTATGTGAATATTTGAGCCCGTCGACCGTCTCTACGATAATGCAGCTCTACGTAGAGCTGTTGTCGACATAAAAATGAAGAAAAAAGGAGTAAAGATTATTATTATATAATAAATTTATACAACCTATGTGTGTAACAGATGGAGCCAACACATTATATGTCGGCCAACATACACGTTATAACTTATAAGCAATTTAGTGTCTACCACTCCTCTTTGAGTTCCACTCCCCAGAGATGGATTGTTTTTTTTTGTGTGTTTTTTATTTTTTTAATTGAAGTTGCTGTTGCGGTTGTGCCCTTTGCGAAGCAAAAGTATTTAACGTACCGAATACCGACAAATTACCGCCTCAAAAGACTCTTTTGTTAGACCAAAAGACGGACGAAAGGAGGGACACGCGAACGAAGACAATTCGTATAATTTGGGCAAGCGTAATTGAATTACTGCGAATAGTAATTACAAAATAACTAATTCGAATTGATTACCCATGTACCTACATACATATGATTACACGATTAGACGATTACACGACGTGACATGATTACTCTACGCAGGTAGCTGCGATAGCTAGGCAGTTACAGACGTATGTATGTATGTACAATGTGCATATGTACCTACATATGTACGAGTATGCATAGTGGCTCGAATTGAAAATACCGAAATACGAGCACCATACCAAACCGTAGCATACCATATACACATACCATACACACTATGTTCGGTCAATAAAATCTTTTATGCAATTATACACACAGGAATTGACCACAAACGAGACCACTGTGGAGCTAACCAATTTGGAGCCGCATTCATTGTATCGCATTGTTGTTGTCGCTCATAGCAAATACGGAACATCGCTGCCATCGTCGATGCTATTAATCAATACGACAAATACCGATGAAGAGCTTCGTAAGTGCGAATAAGCCGTTTTAACCATATCAAGCCTAATCGCATTTAATGCTATGACATTGGTCGATCGATCGGTCAATAGATCCACCGATCAATCGATTGATCTATTCAGGCCATTGAAAAATGCCTTTTTGGCAAATTAGATAAATTTTCAAAATGTTGCCAGCGAGGAAATATCTTGAGACATGACACAAAATATGGCATAGCTATGATTCGTTGAAAAAATGTTCCTACAAAAACAGTAAGCCCAATTCTATTTGGACACATTTGATAGGTACATACGTTCCAGGAAAAAGTTTGACAAAACTCATGAATAAGTAGAATAAAAAATGCTTTTTTTAAGACGCGTTAAATTCGTCGAATAAGCTTGAAGAGAAAGATCGCGAAAAAATTGAATTCGGTGAAATTGATTTTTTTTATTTTTTTTTTTTATGATGTCATCGATGAAGATATTTCCGAATGGCATATTATGTTTAAGCCTCTTTATGCAAAAGTGTACAATATGTTTTCGTTTATTGAATTACCTTTGATCCCAGCTCACAATCAAACCTTTGGTGCACCATCGCCCCCACATTCCTTGACAGTGATGGCACAGAGTGCCACTTGGATGCAGTTAACGTGGCAGCCTCCGGAGTTCTCACATCCTCATGAAAATATTATTTATCGGTAAGTGGAAAACAATTTTTTTCCATATCTTATTTTAAGGAGCTCTCTGATATAACTGGAGAGAGCCCCTAATTTGTTTTTTATGAAATTAAAAAAATTTTTTCAATTTTTTTTTTTTTTTTTTTGGGAATTTTGCTAATTTTTTTTTTCATTTTTTTAATAAATTTTTTACATACATATATTTTTATACCCAGCGTAAGCGGGGTATATTAGTTTTGTGCGAATCTTGTAACAGGGAGAACTAAGCTCCGGAGATATAGAAAAATATATATAGAAATGATCAGGATCAAAAACTGAATCGATTTAGACATGTCCGTCTGTCCGTCCGTCCGTCCGTCTGTCCGTCTGTCCGTCTGTCCGTCCGTCCGTGGTCGGATCTCCTCCGAAACGGCTGGACCAATCAAGTCGAAATTTGGCACACAGGTATATCGGGATCCGAGTATGATCCTAAGTAAAAATGGGAGACATCCGCCCACTGCCACGCCCACAAATGAATATAATTTGTTTTCAGTAAATTGCTTGTAACTTGCGAACCACTCAACACATTCCATTGATATTTGGTGTACTGGTATACTACAAAAAGGGACATATCCTGGAAAAAAATGGACGCCGCCCTCCGTGAGCCACGCCCACAAATAAGCCCACAAATAAGGGCTTATCGTAACTTGTGAAGTAAAAGGCGTAGAAGCTTCAAATTCGCAACATAGGTTGACCAAGACGAATGAAAGGTGTAGGAAAAAATTTTATGAGGCCCGCCAACTGCCACGCCCACAAATGGAGATTTTTCGTAACTTCCGAAGTAAAAAGCGTAGAAGCTTCAAATTCGCAACATAGGTTCACAAATGCGAATGAAAGGTGTAGGAAAAAATTTTATGAGGCCCGCCCACTGCCACGCCCACAAATGGAGATATTTCGTAACTTCCGAGGTACAAGGCGTAGAAGCTTCAAAATTGCAACATAGGTTGACAAAGACAAATGAAAGGTAGAAATTTATGTAGCCCGCCCACTGCCACGCCCACAAATGAAGATTTTTCGTAACTTCCGAAGTAAAAAGCATAGAAGCTTCAAATTCGCAACATAGGTTCACCAAGGCGAACGAAAGGTGCAGCAAAAAATTTTTTGTGGCCCGCCCACTGCCACGCCCACAAATGAAGATTTTTCGTAACTTCCGAAGTAAAAGGCGTAGAAGCTTCAAATTCGCAACATAGGTTCACCAAGGCGAATGAAAGGTGTAGGGAAATAATTTTTGTGGCTCTCCCACTGCCACGCCCTAAAATAGAGAAGCAAAACATAGTGCGCTCATAACGTCGGGACGCTGGGTATTTCAAAGTCGGGCTTGACCGACTTTAGCTTTCTTACTTGTTTTAATTTATTTTTTATTTTTTATTTATTTTTGAATTTCTTTTTGATTTTTAAAAAATTTTTAAATATTTTTTTTTTTGATATTTTTTGCCGCAGCATCTACCATAAGCCAATGAAATCGGATCGCTTCATAACCATTGATACAAAAGTCGCATGGCTCCGAATCAACAATCTGAAGCCAAGTTCTCAACATATTATCTACGTGGAAGCGATGGGAGAAAAAGCAACCTCCTTGCCATCAGAAACCCTGGTCGCCTGGACCGATCCTGCTTTGCCGGCATTTGTTGACGTAAGTGGATAGTGGCTCAAATATTATTCATAGGGTCTTTATCTAAAAAAAGAAAAATATGTTCCCACGAACTTTAGCCTCCAACGGTACATCCGGCTGATAATATACCGGAGGGCAGTTCAATTACAATACTTTGCCTGGCACTTGGAAATCCGGCGCCAACGATATCACTCTATGTCGGCGGTCATCTCGTGCGGCAGGACACTTCGCGTCATATGGTTACGGTCATACATAATGTTACGATCGATATGGAGCATATTTCATGTTATGCCGACAATGGATACGGTGTCCCAATGCAGGCGACGCGACGTATTAATATTTGCTGTAAGCTCAGAATCCAGCACCGACCGACTTTTTTTGTTTTCATTCAATTTGCCAATATTCTCTCTTTCAATTTTTTTTTTTTTTTTTTGTTTAGATCCACCAAAGATTCAAGCAGCTGGCATCACTTTTGCTGCCATGGGCGATGAAGTTGAGCTGCGCTGCATTGTCGATTCGAAGCCGGCACCGAAGACAATCTTTTGGCGTGACCACGATGGTCGTGTACCGGTTATTCAAGGCGGCAATTATGATATATCCTCGTCGACGAATGAATCCCGTCCATCGTTGAACATTATGACATTGCGGATTAAAAAATTACAGACTGCCGATGTGGGTGATTATTTCTGTCATGCTGAGAATCCGTTCGGGTCGTCGACAATGCCCGTTTCGGTACGCATACGTAGTCCACCGTCGTCGAATCGTAATATCTCGGATTGTTGTGCCCAAATGAATGTTACCATGGCTTGTCGCAGTGCTTGCAGTTATTATGTGGACTTCGATGCCATTGCCGATCGTCCCGAGTGTATTGTGGACTTCGATAAGCTCATGAAGTGCGCTGGCGATGGCTCCGATCATCGTCCGTGCTGCGCGGAAGCGAATGTTCCACGCAAGTGCTTGAACTGGTGTCGCGGTGAGACCATTCGCGCCAAGGAGATTTGTAGTCTACAGTACGCCCGCACAATTGTCGGTTGTTTTGAAACGTATAGGGATCGTCTACCCGGCCCACCGGAGAATGTCGCAGTTAGCGTGGTCTCTGATAGTGAGGTTCTTATACGGTGAGTAATTCATTCATTGCCATTCAGTCTCTCTAGATCACTTTTTTCCCTTGCGCTTTATTGTTTTAACTGCGTCTCGCTCTCTCCCTCGTTATATCCCGCCCGCCCTCTCACGCGTTCTCGTTCGTTCGAACTTATCTCGCGCATCCTGTTTTTATCTTAACATTTCGCTTTTTAACATTGCATAATAGAAGAAGAGAAAACGAGAAGATCAGCTGTGCTGTAATGTTTTTTTTGAAAAATGTTATATGTAGCAATGAGAAGATACTTATACGTACATAGGAAATTGGGGAAAACCCGAACGAAAACCTTGTTGGCCTACATCTATGATCACAAGTTCTTAAATGCATTTTAAAGACTCATTAAGTATTTACTTAACTCAACTTAACTTAACTTAACTTAACTTAACTTAACTTAACTTAACTTAACTTAACTTAACTTAACTTAACTTAACTTAACTTAACTTAACTTAACTTAACGTAACGTTACTTAACGTAACTTAACTTAACGTAACGTTACTTAACATAACTTAACGTAACTTAACGTAACTTAACGTAACTTAACGTAACTTAACGTAACTTAACGTAACTTAACGTAACTTAACGTAACTTAACGTAACTTAACGTAACTTAACGTAACTTAACGTAACTTAACGTAACTTAACGTAACTTATTAGCTCATTTCTCATTTTCTTTTTTCATTTCATCGCATTTGTGTCAAAAAATCACACATGCCTTTGGTATAGGAAACAATTTTATTTCGAACCAGGAAAGTAACCAAGAGCGGAATAAGGCTCTTAAATTTCGGGAAAGCTGCATAAAAAGCTCTCAAATAAAACCAATGGAGATGAAGAAAACTAGACAAAGAAACAAAAAAGTATATAAAAAAAAGCTGAATATATGGGAGAAAATTGAAAAAAATTATAAGAAATTGGTTTTAACAATCGACAAAGGAAGCTTCAAACATGAACGAGATTGTAAATGGACATACATAGATAAGGTTTTCCAAAAATTCTTTTATTGAAAGTTGTGCCAAAGATAAAAGCAGCTTGCAAACCTAAAGAGAAAATTGCAGAGAATTCGATATGTTTGGTTCGTTTTGAGGAAACTCTTTTTTCTATTTTACTTGAAATTTCTTATATCGACGAACTGACTTCACAGGGGTATCTGTCTTCTTTGACATTAGATTCGTATTGAAATTGAAATTGAAATATGGCTCTGAAAGAGACTCAGACAGTGATGTGGATAGAGACAGTGACTACGGCCAAGGCCAAGATCCCATCTCAGAGTGAGAATGAGAATAAGAATGTGAATGGAACCGAATTCATTTCTAAGGACATCGATAGGAATAATCGAGCAGTGGAAGTCCTTTGATTGGCAGCACTACAGAATTCTTGAATCACCAACACCATGGCCAGTCAGAGACGAGTGCATTTCGAAACTAGAATTTACTTCGCCCTTTGACACTTCATTCGTTTACTCGTCGCAACGAAAGCAGCGAAGAACTTGGGTAGCCCTTCTTTTCTATGTATTCTTCTAAAATTTATTCCGGAGAAAAAAGTATTGAGCGTTGTGGTCTGCATTCTATCAGTGTTTTTAATATTTCTTGTAATATTTTTTTTTTTTTTTTAGTTTTTGTCTTCATATTTGTCAATGATTCCAATGCGTTTTCCTTTTTTACTCTCATTTTCATTTTTGGTACAGTTGGGATCCTCCTTCCAAGAATCCTAACATGGTCGATGGATATCGAATATTTTACCATGAGGCAGCTGCACCAGCAAACGATGCTGCTACTGCTGTCACCGACCCAACATCGACGTCACCGCCGTCATCTTCATCGTCGACGGCAGCGTCATCGTCGTCTGGAATGCCATCTTCAGGGGAGAGTAACACGACATATAACCATAATACTACTGAGATACGTCGCATCGATGTCAAGGAAACGTCTGTGAGCATAGATGGACTTAAAAAGGATGTACTCTACGAGCTGGTCGTTAAAGCTGGCAATACTCATGGTGAGTACATCGCAACTGCAAAAACATCAAACCAATTTTCTCCATTCATCTACTCATCCGCTCATCCACTCACTCATTCAATCATTCTTTTTGTTTTTGTTTTATCTATTTTGCTTTTTGTTTCATTTTTTTTTTTTTTTTCAGGCGCCAGCGTCCTCACCGATCCGATTAAGTTTACACTCGGCGAGCATCATGTGACATCGGCGACCACATATTCGAACGCTGTGGGCACGATTAGCGGAATTGTTGCTGGCATATTGGCAATACTGCTGGCAGCGGTTGCCATCATTTCATATCGGCGACACCGAGCGAACGCCAATAAGGCCGCCGGCAGCGTCGCATTCGAGAATCCGACATACACGCGCGGGTTAGAGCAAGTCCAGGTATGAAAAACGTTTGGTTCATGTGATGGGATAAGCGTGTGTGTGTGTGTGTGTGTGTGTGAGTGGGTGTTTGGGTGTGTGTGGGCATGTGTGTACTAATCCACGCGTTCACACTTGAGGGATTGGGGAGATTTTTTGGTTTCTTTCATTCCTCAAAGTCCGGACATTTGTTAATCATTTGGTAGTAAAAACAACAGCAACATCAATAACAACTAAAATAAGAATAAAAATAGGTGACGAAAAAAAAGAGAAAAATATTGAAAGTCAGGCGATAAAAAAAAATCCCAAATGCAACTGGTGTTCACCTTCATAAAAATCGCATTCTTACTGGCTCATTTAGCCTTAAAGTATGCAAACAAAAAAAAAACAAAAAAAGTATTTCGAAAAACGATTTCGATAGTTCAAAAGCTGTTATTTGATTCAAGCATGAACGCATAGTGAAGTCCATATAACCATCCCAGTGTGTGTAAACAAAATAGATTTCTTCTGTGCTACCCAGTAGGGAATGAGTGACATAATTCATCCGTCATACACATATTCAAGTATGATTTGAATGGATTTGTGCAGGGCATGCCAGAAAACATTTGTGCTCTCTCAGCACTGGAAATATCCCCAAAAAATTTTTTCTAAAAACTTATTTTCGCAAGGTCTCCCCGAAAGACCAGAAATTCCTCAAAATAATAGCGAATATTCTCCTAAACTGGCAATAGTGTCTCTCAGTTCAAATGTTTTGCTCATTATCTCTTCTCACTTTGATCTGAATAGCCGAAGATTGAACGTCACGATTTGATATGTGACGATCTATTGGTATTTCCGTCGAATTGGGATTTTTATACCTCACCTACATACCTATAAATGTAGGTAAAGTGTATATGTGTAAAGGCAAGAATCACTCGAGATATTTTTCGACCTTAATAAAGGTGTACAAAAATGATCAGTTGGGTATTTTATTATCAGCAGGGCTCGGATTTTGTTGACTTCTATAAATTTAAAGCATACTTTATGGAGTACAAATTTTGTTCAGCTCACATAAAAATAAGATTTAACTCGATTTTTGACTTATAATATCCATTTTTTTGAAGCAAAAAAAAACAGCTTGTTCAGTTCAACTTCGCTAAATAGATTCGATAAATGTTGGTAAGAAAAATTTTTGCCCCATAAAGTATGCTTTAAATTTATAAAAGTGAACAAAATCCGAGCCCTGATTATCAGGATCGCCTGACTATAACATCATTCTTCTTATGCTATTTTGGTCTTTCATTTTATACTCATTCGAATTTTAAAAATTATTATTATATTAACTACCTACTTATGCCCTCTCTTCGGCAATTTTCAGCTCTATTTCCGCACTGTCACAAAGACAATAACTTTTCACGTTTTTTCTGACTTCTCTTTGAATCAATCTTCGATATCAATCGATAACTCTGTCATTTCCGAATCGAATTCCTTCTGGGGTCACGCAAAACTGTAAGGCGTACAACCGAATGTCAACAAGTAGCTTGGCTTCGCTTGGTTGTGGGTGGTAAAAGGACTTAGGAGAAATGCGTTGCCACAATCGCTTGCACAGCGGAGTGCGCTTTCTTATGCAGCGGTTGTGTTCATATGTGTGCGTACAGTAGTACGTGCGCATGCGTGAGTGAGTGTGAGTGTATGTGTGCGTACTTTCGCTTGAGTTCCTCCAATGTGCATCATTGAACTAAGTTAAGTTAAGTTTGTTGTATTTAACACGCTTTCATTATTATTTTCACTGTCTATGGTTTTCGTTTTCGCTTACGTTTACGTTTTCAGTGTTGTTGTTACTTGATTACTGATGCGATTAATGCCCAAAGTGTTTCATGTTCAAATTTTTTTTTCTTTTTTCTTAATTCTATTCTTTTTTCCTCTCCTGCTTGTGATTTTTGGATGGGCTTCTGGTACGTGTATTATGTACTGCAGCTACCGACAGTTACATCGGCCATTACAACGCACAATGGCGGCTCGAATGGTTTGCGTGTATCGTCAATGGCATCACCGACAATGCTGACGACGATAACAACACCATCCTCGGCGTTAGCGTCGGCATCAACGACGTCGCGCAATAATCGCCATGCCGCTGCCGCTGCCGCAATGGATGCAAACGAAGCGCATACACAGTGCAATGAAGTGAACCCCTCAATTTATGAAGAGCTCAAACTTGGCCAAGAAGGTGCTGGATTTAAGAAGCTCGTGCCATAAATGCCAAAAAAAAAAAACACAAAAAAAAAAAAAGAAAACACACAACACCACACAACAGTAGATCACCGAACAGCACAACTAATGCAAACAAACAAACACACAGATAGACATACACGGAAAGAGAAAACAAAAAAATATTAGAAAAGAATTGAAGTCAAAAATGCAAACAAAACCGAAAAGACACTTACACGCACACACAGATGCACACGCATACATGCATACGTTCTTTATTCGAATCAATTGGACCTTTGTATTTAATAATGTAGCTAGTCTTACGTACGTAACTTCATTATTGTACGCATACATGCACACATGTGTATTTGTGCGTTTATCCCGAAATCCGCAATACGCTTTCGAAGCACGCTCGATGGACCTCCTTGTACGTAATAATGTGTGAAATGAGGTCTTCAACTTTAGAGCTCATTTATTGATATTGATACACTGCAATATAAATTGATATATTGACATTGAGAGTATTGCTTGCATACTATTGACTTTTAAGCATTTATTGATTCATGAATGTATGACTCGATTGGGATATGTATGTGTTTTAGCTATCAAAGTATTGACGTATTGATTTGTATATTGAAGAAATTGTTTATGCTAAGAAAATTTCAAAAGTTTCTAGATTTTTCATCGTAAAAAACTAACAAAAGTTATTGATATACAAATGATGATCAGTCGATTGATTCATTGATGAAGCGATTGATTGGTTGATTGAGGAATTGATGGATTGATGGATTGATAAATTCTTCGAGTGATTGGTTGTTTGATTGAGGAATTGATGGATTGATTGATTGATTAATTCTTTGATTGAGGAATTGATGGATTGATTGATTGATTAATTCTTTGATTGATTGATTGATTGATGCAATCATTTATTGATTCATTGATAGATTGATTGAATGGTTGGTTGATTGATTGATTGATTGGTTGATTGATTGATTGATTGATTGATTGATTTATCAATTCATTGACTCATTGATTGATTCATTGATTGATTGATTGGTTGATTGATTGATTTTTTGAATTATTCATTCACTGATTAATTGATGGATTGATTGATTAAATGATTGGTTGGTTGGTTGATTGATTGATTGGCTTATTAGTTGATTTTTTTATTAATCAATTCATTGGTTGATTGATTGACGATTAATTGAGAGTTCGATTGGCTTGTCAATTGAATCTTTAATCGATTGATTACTTTATTGATTAATAAAAGTTATAATTGTTTTATTGGTTGATTAATTTATCGATTCATTGATTGGTTCATTAAAATATTGGTTTATCGTTCATTTGTAACTCGATTTATATATGTAGAATTTTTTTTTTTTTTTTTGTTATCGTCTGCTTATATATTCCCAGCCGGAAATTTTCTCATATAGGATCAATTCAATAATTTGTTCACCAAGGATATCAAGGGCAACTTTTGAGTACTTCTCAATTACAATGTCATTGTCATCGATAGAGGTATCGACACGATGGAGTAGACTTACTCCAAATTCGATTACCAATTCGTGACATGTATTGTTATGACGGCCAATGCCGCTTGTGTGTAAATTTAATTAGAAAGTTGGTGAATAATCAGGAGGAGGCGTGGCTCTATGCCATGCTGAAATCATTGATTGTTTCACTGGGACGTTTCCGGTTGGGTTGTTGTAATCATTTCATAAGTGTATGCGTCTGTGTTTATTGAAAACTTGTAGGTAACATTGTTTCTTAAATGGAATCGTTTCCGTTAATTGTAGTGGGTTAAAGGTACGATATTAAAGCGACTAGGGATAACAGCATTGGCAAAGTGCTAACCTTATAGCTGGGAATAGTTAGTCAACAGAATTCATTGGGGGTTTCGATTAAAGGGTATAATGTACTTATACGTTGCACACTTGCTCGCTCATTCGTTCTCGTCCATGGGACGTTTGTATGTGAAGTAGAGCTATAAACAAAAAAAAAAATAATAATAAAAGAAAAAATAAATAAATAAATAATAGATACCTAAGTTTTGAAAATAACACAAGAAAATTTAAAACAAAAAATGGTGCGTTCAAAAAGTTTTTGACTCGTTCCTGTTTTTAGAAAAAAAGCTGTTTCAACGCTAGCGATTGCTGAGCAATCTTAATAAATAGACTTAAGCTTTTCTTTAGAATTTAAAACATTAAGAACAACTTACAAAGATGCAAGCATACATGCGTACGTAGTACATACGCATTCTATGTATCTTTTAAAACATTATATATATATTTATATATATATATATATATATATATATATATATATATATATCTATATGTATATATAAATAATATAAAAGAAATTGGGTATGTGTAAAAGGAAAAGGAAGAGAAAAATTATTAGTGATTTGACGTAGATTATTGTTAAAAAAAAAAGGATTCCGAATATTTCTTCGAAAAAGCTAAAAAAAAATATAGAACAAAATATTGTGGGAGAAATCATAAGAGGAGGACCTTTAGTAAGAGAAATAGGAAGAAAAAGGATGAGAAAGAGATAAAAACGAAGAAAAAGGATGAGAAAGAAAAAAGGGAGAAAAAGGATGTGAAAGAGAGAGAAAGGGATGGAAAACGAGGCAAAGTAATGGAATGGGTGGAAAAGAGTGGGAAGGGGTGGGAAAAAGAAGCAAAAGGAGGAAAAGGAAGATAAAGACAGAGAAAGAGAGGGAGTTGCGAAAAAGAATGAGTGGGTGAGAGTGAGTTTGGGAAATCGCCTGAGCGCGGAGGGACGGAGTTGGTGGGAGTGATGGAGAGAGGGAGACGGATAGGGAGAGAGAAGATTAGAGAAAGAGAGTGAGAGGGGTGGAGAGAGGTGGATGCTGAGAGAGATGGATGCTGAGAGAGGGATGGGTAGATTGGGATGGGTAGATTGGGATGGCGAGATTGGGATGGAGAGATTGGGATGGAGAGATTGTGCTGGAGAGATTGGGAGGGAGAGATTGGGATGGAGAGATTGGGATGGAGAGATTGTGCTGGAGAGATTGGGATGGAGAGATTGGGATGGAGAGATTGGGATGGAGAGATTGGGATGGAGAGATTGGGATGGAGAGATTGGGATGGAGAGATTGGGATGGAGAGATTGGGATGGAGAGATTGGGATGGAGAGATTGGGATGGAGAGATTGGGATGGAGAGATTGGGATGGAGAGATTGGGATGGAGAGATTGGGATGGAGAGATTGGGATGGAGAGATTGGGATGGAGAGATTGGAATGGAGAGAGAGAGAGCGATTGTGAGAGATGGATGCTGAGAGAGAGGGATGGAAAGAGAAAGAGAGGGATGGAGAGAGAGAGAGGGAGATGGAGAGAAAGGAACAGAGAGCATGAAAGAAATTTGTAAATAGATAAAATAAAGAAGATGAGAAATATAGTCACTTTCAGCGAAAGCGTTCATTCCAGTCGTAATTTAGCTGGGCCCTTAGTCTTTTCCGCTAAATGGTATCAGCGCGTTCGCATTGAGCACAATAATATTGTATTTACTGTTAAAATTAAAGTCCCTCTTACATACCGTATGTGTATTTATTAAACGTTAAATAAAAGTAATAAATGCATTCTTACATAGACTAATACATACACACATATGCGTCTAGAATATGCAAGAATCAAATAGAAAAATATTAAACAAATTTTATCTGTAAAAAAAAAACAAAAAACCAAAAATAAACAAAAAAATTAAAAAATATGAACTACCTATAAAAAGTAAAATAAAATGAAAAATCACGCTTTTGAGCAAACAATAATGTTTACTTAAATATCTCGGCTCGTTTGTTTGGCTTGAATAATTAATTAAATAACTTTATTTGTAAATATTTTTTTTGCTTCATTAGTTCAATTGAAATTTAAAGTTCAAAAATTGTGCAGTTTTCCTTTATTTGCAATACAATTTATAACAAAAGAAAATAAGTTTTTTCCATTTTATTTCTTACTTTTGCATACATACCTTCCCATACATACAAATATATTCTGTGCAAGCAGACGCACTGCGAGTCAAAGTACAATGGGTGAGTATATGAATCCTTGAAGTGAAAAAACCATTTACGCAATTAGTGGATGAGAGGCAAAAAAGAGCCAACTAACTAACTATGTGCAATCATCGCCATAAAAGCTACTGTTTTTAAGAACCCTTTAGACGTTACACGGCTTCCGTTATGGTCTTTTCATTTTTATTCTGGCTTTAGTTCGTCCTTGAGCTCTCGTCCGAATTATATCAACACTAAGCTCAGGCTGGCATTCCGCTTTGTTAAGGAAGCGAAAACCTTGGACCATGAATGCCAGACGGAAAGTAAATAGAATAGAAGTAGCTTACAGTGCGTCACGTATAGATGAAAAAAACGGAGTGCCGATAAAATTGATAAAAGCATCTCAGAAAGTGCTCTTTTCCGGGGATTATAAAGGTCGGTGTTCATGAGATCATTGCGCACAGTGTAGGTATAGATCCCATACATGCTCGCGACAAAAATCGAAGTAGTGCTCGCAGAATGATAAAATTTGCCGCCATGGGTTATTTTGACTCAATTAAGAAAAATATGAAGTTTCATCAAAAGAAAGAAAGAAAGAAATTTGGGTTAATATTAAACGCATACAACTATAGGCAAGCAGTTACAATCAAAAGCGCAGTTTACTGAAACTTCTTTCACATGTTTGGATGTATCGAGCATTTGCTCAAAATGCTACGCAATAGGTCTAGCACTATTGAAAACCAGGCATTCGAGTTGGTATTCAACGACCTTAAATGCAATCGCTTGAGCTTCGTTTGTCTGTCCCCTTCGTTTTTATGCCTTTCTTTTCATATTTATATTCAAAAACATTCCCCTTTTTTTAAGGCTTTCGAGTTTTAATTGCTGCCATCATAAACAATTAGTCCGCACAACTATGTGTTGCCCAAGGACATGCAACCAGGACGAAGGCTTAAGGCAATCTCGACAGCAACAACAGCACCAGCAGCGGCGACAACAGGAGCAACAACAACAAACAGAACAAACCAGTCAATGGATATAAACAAACGAAGGAAGGGAGTTTTACGAATCTCACTTTTGATGTGAGGTTCTCGAGTGAGTTAATGGAATTAGCTTAATCGCCGGAAGCACACAATTTTACTGATAAGACAAAAACAAACAAAAACAAAAAAAAAAAAAAAAAAAAAAAAAAAAACAGCGTGAAAGTGGGAGTGAGAGTATCTGAGTACAAGAGAAAAACGAGCGAAAATGAAGTATGTTTTATTTATCGAAAATTCCGATGATCGAGTAACCATAATAGTCCGGGAGCTAGCAGGTGTTTAACCCTCATAAGCGGAGCATTTGAAATGTATCTTAGAATAGGGAGTTTTACTCGTGCATCACATAAATCGTTTGCTGCCACCGCAGAGAGGTAAATGATAGAAGGAGTTTCCCTAGAGCAATGGAATTTGGTGAATGGAATTGAAGAGTGGAGAAGAGAGGAGAAGAGAGGAGAAAAGAGGAGAAGAGAGGGGAAGAAAGGAGGAGAGAGGAGGAGAGAGGAGAGAGAGAGGAGAAGAGAGGAGAAGAGAGGAGAAAGGAGAAGAGAGGAGAAGATAGGAGAAGAGAGGAGGAGAGAGGAGGAGAGAGGAGGAGAGGGGAGGAGAAAGAGAGAGAGGAGAGAGAGGAAGAGAGAGGAGAGAGAGAAGAGAGAGAGAGACGAGAAGAGACGAGAAGAGACGAGAAGAGACGAGAAGAGACGAGAAGAGACGAGAAGAGACGAGAAAAGAAGAGAGGAGAAGAGAGGAGAAGAGACGAAAAGAGAACGAGAAGAGACGAAATGAGACGAGAAGAGAGGAGAAGAGAGGAGAAGAGAGGAGAAGAGAGGAGAAGAGAGGAGAAGAGAGGAGAAGAGAGGAGAAGAGAGGAGAAGAGAGAAGAGAGAGAGGAGAAGAGAGGAGAAGAGAGGAGAAGAGAGGAGAAGAGAGGAGAAGAGAGGAGAAGAGAGGAGAAGAGAGGAGAAGAGAGGAGAAGAGAGGAGAAGAGAGGAGAAGAGAGGAGAAGAGACGAAAAGAGATGAGAAGAGACGAAATGAGACGAGAAGAGAGGAGAAGAGAGGAGAAGAGAGAGAAGAGAGGAGAAGAGAGGCAAAGATATGAGAAAAGAGAGGAAAAAAGAAGAATGACACTTCATCAAAAAGATTTAAGTATGTAGTTTCATTATTTTGAATAAAATAAATGAAAATCAAAAATTTAAGAGAGTGGACTCCTCTATTTTTTTTTCTTCCTTCATGGGGTTCTATCTTCTTCCTCCAAATCAAATCTGGACAATTGAATGAGCGAATTTATTATTCAATCAATATTAAGGCCTGCTCCATTGTGGTTGTGTGATTGTTTTAATGTTACATATATGTATACATACATATATTTACAGCGAGGCTTTTTATTATAAGCACCGTGCGCGTTTGTAAGTGTGCGTTTGTATAAGTATGGGTGTATTGAATGTATTATATCAATTAATTTATTAATTCGTTTTGAAGCAATTATACAAAACATTTTTGCAAACACTTAGCGATAATGTAGGTATTAATGTATGAGCGGCTCTCACTCGAAGGCTTTTCCATGTATGGATTTAATTAATTGTGCGTTATAAGTACTTGTATGTATGTGCATTCGACGCGCTCACTCACGCACTACACACACATAAGCACATACACACACACGTACACATGTTTGCATAAGTATTAAAATAGCACGCGATTGTTTTATTGTTTGGCTTAAGCAATTATTTTCGGGGGCATTTTCCTTTTTTTTTTCTCTCTCATTTAATCTTATTTTCAACAAAAGCGGGAGCGAGTGCGTGTGAATTAATAATGCGATTATGTAAATAAGCTCGAATCCAAATGTAAACAGAAACTTAAATGAAACGAAATGAAACGCAACGAGATGAAACAAAATGATACGAAACAAAACGATATCGAAAATGAAATCGAAATCGAGATCGAAAATGGAATATTTAAATAAAACCTACTTGATCCATATTGGGTGACGCGAGTAAAATTCCACTTAATTCCATTTTTATTGAGCAATTTCCGATTCTTAAGACTCAAGGTAAGTGCAAAGACGATAAGAAATAACGAGGAAAAAACAAATAAATGAAAATAAATTAAATAAAAAAAAAAAACAAAAATAAAGGAGGGAGAGGAGAAAGGGAAAAACAATTCATCAACGGAAATTGAATGACTCCGGAGTGTAAAGGGTAAAGGCGACTGCAGAACCTACATTGTACATACATACCTCCTGAATACACTGTAGAAAAGGACTTTTAGGTTTCTGTTGCGCAGTATTCTTGTAATATCCTTGAAAAATCCGATTTAGTAAGCCGTTTATTTTTCGAAACTAAATATCCCCAGCCAACCATATTCAGAGTGCTCCGAAAAAGGAGAAAGAAAAGACTCCTAACTGAACTCTTCAAAGTAGTGCTTGGGGAGCTTTTTTTCAAAGCCCCCAAAAAAAAAAATAAATAAATAAACCGCCTAGGATCGCTAAAGGAGTGTTCAGTCACACTTGACAGCAATACAGGACAATAAAATTAAATCGCTATAACAAAAAAAAGTCGCAAGTAGTCGCAGATCAAATTGCTTACTTATGATGATTTCACTTGAAGGTATTAAATAAATAAAAATTTGACGAGGTGTTTTTAAGTGTTTTATTTTTATTGTAATTTTAAAATATTTTTTACTTTTTGCCACTTATTTGTTCAAATACGGCAAATCACATACATATGTTACAAATTTGAACAAAAAATTTATAGTGACTTAAAATAAAAAGCTTATCTTATAATCTGGCATATAAATCATTAAAGTTGAACTACTTTCAAGAAAATTATAGCATTTCAAATATTGGCTATTTGTAAAGTTTCGTCAACTGAAACGAAAGAAATGTCGTTTAGTGTAACTTTAAAAACGTGGTGCGCTTCAACGGCTTAGCATATTAAGAAACATTTTCTTTGGATTCTCTTAGTACAAGTATTGGCCACAATTGCGACACTGTCCGACAGGGCCAATGTTTTTTCCTGGTCGGAAGTCGAACAAAAATCGATGAATATAAAAAAGAAGAAAGAAAAAAAAAGATTAGAAATGATTTAAAATTGGTTTTTAATAAGGTTGAGAGGAATCCAAGAGGACTCGAATTTTCCTTAAAAACGCTTAAGGAGAGCTACAAACATTTTATTTTGTATTTGCTAGATTAACAGCCGAATTCAGCAAAAATTAATGAAAACATTCTTAGTTTTAAATAAAGCAAATATTTCAAAACTTATTCACCCCTATTATGATTGTCGGCTGCTGATAGAGAATTGAAAAAGTTCTATCGTCGACTAAAATTTTTCATTTTCTAGTATGTGAAAAACTAAAATTTTTTGTCGAAAATAGAACTTTTTCGATTCTCTATCAGTAGTCGACATTCATAATAGGGCTGATGGTCTTTTTTCAGTTTTCACCCAAACTTCGATTTTGACAGTTTAAAAAAAATGGCATAGCTTAAAAATATTTGAAATGAAAATAAAATTTTTTTGTGAAAAACATTTAATAGCGAAACCTAGTGAGATGTTTCCATATAGCATTAACAACTATTTAATTCCACTCCCGAACTCCTTTAAATAATTGATAAATATTTGTTAATTCAAATAGTGAAACGAAATAACCAGAAAATTTTATTTAAATATCAATTAAATATTTTTTTGAATTCGGTCGTTGGATTTCAAATTAGATAATATTCCAAATTTTTCTGTATACTTTTAGGATCAGAAAAATACAAAAATTGATTTTAATTAATGGGTTTTCACCGAAAAGTTAATTGTTTTACTAATCAATCGTTTGATTATACGTTAACACATTTCGAAAAGATTTATTATTACACTCAAAAAAATAAAGTGTAATGCCCACAATTTTATACTTTGTCTCAACAAGTTTGTTGGTTAAATCGTTCCCAAAAATTTAAATTGTTCCAAAAAAAGAAAAATTGAAAGTTCTTAAGACAACAACAAAAATTCTTCGTATGACCACAGAAATTGAAAATTTATTCTTGATGCAACAATTTTTTTCAATAACATTGTCTCAACAATGTAAAGTTCTTGAGAAATTTGTTTTGAGTGTAGGGCAACAGAAAATATTTAAATTCTGCACCCAAAAGTATGCATCTAATTATTCCGATTATTTCCGATAGTGACAAATCTCGTCAATTCTGTCATCTTGAGGAACGGGCTTAAAAGATGCGCGAAACCTTTTAATATCTTCATGAAGCTACGTTTATAAAGGCGTAAAATGATATTAATTGGTTATTTAATATTGAAATTAGAAATGTTCCGCCGACTAATGGTAATTTTTGTAACCGGCGACTAATCGGAACAACTCAATTTATTTGTTTGCTTAGTTTTTTTTTTTTAATGAAGAATAATTGTTTTATTTTGTTTGTTAGAGACTACTTGCTAAATAAAAATACTAAAAATAATACTACCGACTACTAAAATGGCCGACTATTCGGCGAATTGACGGCGGAACATCTCTAATTCAAATGCATACTCTTAGGTGCTGAAAATAAATATTTTATATTGCCATATTTAATGTAACGGACTTAAATTAAGCCTAAATATCATAAATATTAATTTTTGGCTTAAATGCATTTTAGCGACCTATAAACCTGAATGAAAAAATTTCTAAATCATGCCGAAATTTTCCATTCGAACTTAAATTCCTATTTAGATACCACAATCTTAAATTTCAATACTTTTTTTCACGTCTAAAACGCCTTAATGTCCGTATCCTTAGTAAGACTTCTGCGACTTGTGTGGATCTTATGATAGAGTTCCAAGTATATTATTTTTGTTTTGTTTTCTTTTGTTTGACATTTTAAAAGTTTCGTTATTTAGAATGAAACATAAAAGAAAATTACTCAAAATATGCGTTTTAAAAGTTTCGAAGAGGGCGAAAAGTTGTGTTACAATTTGTGACTACAATTTTTAATAAGAATATATAAAAGAAAGTATGTATAATCCAAATCAATAAGATTTTCCTGCACCTTTTTGCAACTTTGTTTTTACGTTGATCTTTGCAGTGGAGTCTTCAATAAAAATTGGCGAAATTTTCGAAGCTTGGTGTGCAGGGAACAATGCAAATAAGGAGCCAGCGGTGCAAATATTTGTGAAAAACAAATTAAGCAGAGAGTTGAGTATTGAAGAGCGTAGTAAAATTAGAAATATGTGTGTTCATTTTGAAAAATTATGCTCTTGTATGAGATTGGTGGGTGCAAATTTATACGATGTTCGCGTCTTAAGTCTTTGCTCTATCTCTGTTGCTTTTTATATCAGAACTGTGTACGCAAAGACTTAAGACGCGAACGTGAAAACAGTAATGAAATCCTATGTAATTAAAAGACATCCCCTAGGGCTGGACCGTGTTTTTTTATTTTTTGTGCTAAATAAACATTTAAATTTTACAAATAAATATCATTCATTAATATTTTCTGAATTGTTATGCGATTTTCGGGAGTTTCAAAAGTACTCTATTTACCAACTTTGAGTGGGCGTAGCACAAAAAGTGGGCGTGGTAGCAAATTGAAATTAGGTTTTTCCAATTTTGGAGCACAACAGTAAACTCCGTTCCGAATTTCAATCCTCTAGGACTAAAATTGCGGAATTTGGGGCCCCCCTTTAGATGGGGGGTGGGGGTCGGGCTGGTTCGATTTTCAAAATATTTTCAAAATTTCTTAATTTTATGAAAATAAACCTCCATGTCAAATTTCATTGGCCTAGCACAACTCCTTCTATTTTTGGCCACGAGATGTATGGAGACGCGACACTGTGCGTCGGAGCGATCGCATAGAAACCCCGCCGGTTCTGGTTTGACAACAGCGGAAAAAATTGCGACGCTCCGCCTTCGATGTTATCGCTCAGAGCACTGAAAGCGAACTGACGATAGAAAACAAAATTGCTTGCGCGTTTCCAGCAAGTGGCTCTTTGAATGCCAAATTATTAATGAACAAGTTTATTTTTTGAATGAAATATATTTTTATATTTTTTTTCAAACATTTCCCTACACGTTGATATAAAAATATGTTATCTTTACCTTCAAATAGAACCAAAATTCGCATCCGAAGATAAAAAGCCGATTTAATATGCAAAACAACAACATTTCAACAGTTTTGACTTGTTTCGTCATCGGCATGAAGTGGCGCTATCTTGTTTTCTTGTATCATGGTATAGATGAAACTTTCGTTGAAAGAGTTGGGCTGCAAAAATTTTTGGAAAATTCAAATTAATTCCACTAAGCTAAGAATTTTTTATGTCTTCCTTTAATGTTATTGTTCCGAATGATTTTCATTCAATTAACGTTTAATTCGCAGTTATTAGAGTTGCGTGGAGCCAACTCTTTTACTTTTATATCATTTAGGTAGAAGTTTCCAGAGCAAAAGACTTACAAATTATGAAAATCAGTGCACTTCGAGCTGAAGGAAAGGGATAATAAAATAATTTAATGAAATCCCATTTTCTGTTGATATGCGCCTAATTATATTCAAAGTGCAATGGGATTTGGCGGTGACGTTTATGATGTCAATTGTCAGCGCAGTAGTCATGGGCGTATCCAGAACCTCATTCAGGGAGGAGCAAGATACAAATAGTTTGTTTTATATATATGTTAGGGAACGTGTCTAAACTACGTGAACCATTTTTAACTACTTTTTATCCCCCTCCCCCCCTCGGTGACAATCCTTAGAATACTCCAAGTGACCAATTTGTCCAAGTGTAGTACTTTAAAGACCCCCCCACCCCCTAAACGGGTCACGTAGTTTGGACACGTTCCCTTAGCACTTTGGCGTCTGTTCATAGATGTTTTCACATGTAAGCATAGGTTTCCTTTTATCTTTTGAAAAATGATCTTGCCGCCCTTGTCCCATTTCTTGATATTCCTGGAAAACTCTTTTGCGGTGAATACTGAGCAGAAATTATTTAGAGGGGGCAACTGCCCCTGCCTGCCCTACTGTAAATACGCCCATGGCAGTAGTTTATGGCGTTAATATAACCACGAAAAGGGAATGGCAGACAAAAGCATTTATCTGCTGCTGCAGCACCGGGTTCCATGTCTCGGTAAGAATTCGGTTATCCACCAACGGAAGCTGCACCATATTGTCACCCTGACAACGAGAATTGAAACACCACCGCCAACAACAAGAACAACGGCAATATGATTCAATTGACTATTCGAGCGTTTAAGAGAACAGCGTGGAAAACGTGGTAGTACCCGTTATGTACATATGTATGTACACCGAGAGAAAAAGGTAGTTATATTAACTGAAAAAGCAGGTTAAAATAACCGAGTTCACCGTTAATTCTTAGCTTATGTGTAGTAGCGGTCGATTCAACAGTACAAACACAGTCAATAGGGATATAACTACCTGATGGTTGATATAACTGTCTCGGGGTTAAATCAACTGTCACCAGCGACTGGGAAAAAAAATTTATTTTTTGCTTTGACTTTTTTTTACCTTCTTTTATTAATATTTTTTTTTTTTTATTAATTATTAATTATTAAATTATTATATTTTTTCTTTATTTATTTGTTTCTATTTAAATCTTTTTCTCTTTCATCTCTTTAAATTTTCTCGCCTCGGCCGAGCCTTGAACCGCTGACTTCCACACTTCGCTGGGCGAACGTCTTAACCATTACGCTAAACGAACGAATTTAATTTGTTGGTCAAAATGCTCACTTGAGCTTATGGTTGCTCAAGTTTTGGGGAACGTGCTTAAGGAATTGTTTCACTCCCAAAATTTTTTGCTTGAAAATGAACCATTAAAAAAAAAAACTAAATAAATTAAAATCTTAAAAATTTAGGAGAAAATTTTTGCCTTAAAAAACAACTACACTCTGAACAAAAAAAAAAAACTGTAATTAAAAAAAAAAATCAAGAAAAATTCCCGCCGCCAGCAGGGATAGAACCCCGAAGCTCACGACGGTCAACTCACAGCTTAAACAACTGAGCTATTGAAAACTCCGGAGACAGTTGATCAGAATGCGAACTTATACGTCTAAGTGAACGAAAGCGAATTTGAACATAAAAAGTAACTATTTTTCAACTGTTGATTTGACTTCCTTTTCCAGTCCATTTAACGGGGAATACAGTTTATTTGACCACTCTTACTTTAACTGTTCTAAGTGGTTGATTTAACAGTTCTTATTTCTCTCGGTGTATGTAGCTGAAAACTTTTTTTTTTTCAATTTTCTCTATTCCTGGAAAATGTTCTAACGAATTTGAATTTTCGGGAGAGTTTAAGATTATCTAAGTTATGGCTCATAAGTTAAAGCGCGAATTCCTAATAAGGTTAATTAATTAATGATATTTCCTTGGAGAACTAGAACACGAATCTTCGTTCTCACTTCATTTGCGATTGACTAGAATTTTTAAAGCATAACTGTCTAAGTAGTTATACTTATATTTTTTTTCTCACTCATTCATTCCTCGTGTGGTATAAATTTGCCCACTAACGTACCCATTCACTCAATGACTCATGTTTCCACTCATTCTTCCATTAACCCAAGCGAGCGATCATTTACCTAGTAACTCAGGAGCAGTTTTTCACACATCCGCTTACCGAAAAATTTTCTCACTCACTAACTCGCTAACCCACAGACGCATGTAAGTATTCACTCACTAATTCATTCACAAACTCACGCACTCACTCAGTGATTTAATCACTCAATGGATGACTCTTTAACTCAATCAATCATTAACGCACTCACGCACTCATTCAAACACTAAATCAATAGATTACTCTCTCTCTTAATCTCTCTTTCTCTTTCTCTCTCTCTCTCTCTTTCTCTCTTTCTCTTTCTCTCTCTCTCTCTTTCTCTCTTTCTCTCTTCTCTCTCTCTCTCTCTCTCTTTCTCTCTCTCTCTCTCTTTCTCTCTCTCTTTCTCTCTCTCTCTTATTGTCTCTCTCATTCTCTCTCCCATTTTCTCTCCCATTCTCTTTCTCTCATTCTCTCATTATCTCTCATTCTCTCTTATTCTCTCTTATTCTCTCTCATTCTCTCCCATTCTCTCTCATTCTCTCTCATTCTCTCTCATTCTCTCTCATTCTCTCTCATTCTCTCTCATTCTCTCTCATTCTTTCTCATTCTCTCTCATTCTCTCTCATTCTCTCTCATTCTCTCTCATTCTCTCTCATTCTCTCTCATTCTCTCTCATTCTCTCTCATTCTCTCTCATTCTCTCTCATTCTCTCTCATTCTCTCTCATTCTCTCTCATTCTCTCTCATTCTCTCTCATTCTCTCTCATTCTCTCTCATTCTCTCTCATTCTCTCTCATTCTCTCTCATTCTCTCTCATTCTCTCTCATTCTCTCTCATTCTCTCTCATTCTCTCTCATTCTCTCTCATTCTCTCTCATTCTCTCTCATTCTCTCTCATTCTCTCTCATTCTCTCTCATTCTCTCTCATTCTCTCTCATTCTCTCTCATTCTCTCTCATTCTCTCTCATTCTCTCTCATTCTCTCTCATTCTCTCTCATTCTCTCTCATTCTCTCTCATTCTCTCTCATTCTCTCTCATTCTCTCTCATTCTCTCTCATTCTCTCTCATTCTCTCTCATTCTCTCTCATTCTCTCTCATTCTCTCTCATTCTCTCTCATTCTCTCTCATTCTCTCTCATTCTCTCTCATTCTCTCTCATTCTCTCTCATTCTCTCTCATTCTCTCTCATTCTCTCTCATTCTCTCTCATTCTCTCTCATTCTCTCTCATTCTCTCTCATTCTCTCTCATTCTCTCTCATTCTCTCTCATTCTCTCTCATTCTCTCTCATTCTCTCTCATTCTCTCTCATTCTCTCTCATTCTCTCTCATTATCTCTCATTATCTCTCATTCTCTCTCATTCTCTCTCATTCTCTCTCATTCCCTCTCATTCTATCTCATTCTCTCTCATTCTCACTCATTCTCTCTCATTCTCTCTCATTCTCTCTCATTCTCTCTCATTCTCTCTCATTCTCTCTCATTCTCTCTCATTCTCTCTCATTCTCTCTCATTTCTCTCATTTCTCTCATTCTCTCTCATTCTCTCTCATTCTCTCTCATTCTCTCTCATTCTCTCTCATTCTCTCTCACTCTCTCTCATTCTCTCTCATTCTCTCTCATTCTCTCTCATTCTCTCTGATTCTCTCTGATTCTCTCTCATTCTCTCTCATTCTCTCTCATTCTCTCTCATTCTCTCTCATTCTCTCTCATTCTCTCTCATTCTCTCTCATTCTCTCTCATTATCTCTCATTCTCTCTCATTATCTCTCATTCTCTCTCATTCTCTCTCATTCTCTCTCATTCTCTCTCATTCTCTCTCATTCTCTCTCATTCTCTCTCATTCTCTCTCATTCTCTCTCATTCTCTCTCATTCTATCTCATTCTCTCTCAACAATTTACAGTACAAATGTGAAGAACCGCAAAAATTTTTGGGAGGATGTTTTAGCGCAGTAGCAGCGCAGTAGCAGCGCAGCAGCAGTTAAGTAGCAGTGCAGTAGCAGCGCAGTCGCAGCGCAGTAGCAGCGCAGTCGCAGCGCAGTCGCAGCGCAGTCACAGCGCAGTCTCAGAGCAGTCGCAACGCAGTAGCAGCGCAGTCGCAGCGCAGTCGCAGCGCAGTAGCAGCGCAGTCGCAGCGCAGTCGCAGCGCAGTAGCAGCGCAGTAGCAGCGCAGTCGCAGCGCAGTCGCAGCGCATTGCAGCGCAGTCGCAGCGCAGTAGCAGCGCAGTCGCAGCGCAGTCGCAGCGCAGTAGCAGCGCAGTAGCAGCGCAGTGCAGCGAGTGCAGCGCAGTTGAGCGCAGTGCAGCGCAGTACAGCGCAGTAGCAGCGCAGTAGAGGCAGCGCAGGTGGCAGCGCAGTTGAGCGCAGTGCAGCGCAGTAGCAGCCAGTAGCAGCGCATTGGCAGCGCAGTCGCAGCGCAGTAGCACCAGTGCAGCGAGTCGCAGCAGAGTCGCAGCGCAGTCGCAGCGCAGTCGCAGCGCAGTAGCAGTGCAGTCGCAGCGCAGTCGCAGCGCAGTATCAGCGCAGTAGCAGCGCAGTAGCAGCGAGTGCAGCGCAGTCGCCAGCGCATTCGCATCGCAGCGCATTAGCGCGCAGTCGCAGCGCAGTAGCAGCGCAGTCGCAGCGCAGTCGCAGCGCAGTGCAGCGCACTAGGCAGCGCAAGAGCCAGCGCAGTGCAGCGCAACCCCAGTTGCCAGTGCAGCGCAGTAGCAGCGCAGTCGCAGCGCAGTGCAGCGCAGTGCAGCGAGTCGCAGCGCATAGCAGCGCAGTAGCAGCGCAGTCACAGCGCAGTAGTAGCAGCGCAGTCCAGCGCAGTGCAGCGCAGTAGCAGCGCAGTAGGCAGCGCAGTTCGCAGCGCAGTCGCCAGCGCAGCGCAGTGCAGCGCAGTCGCAGCGCAGGGTGCAGCGCAGTCCCAGAGCAGCGCAACGCCAGTAGCAGCGCAGTAGCAGCGCAGTAGCAGCGCAGTAGCAGCGCAGTGCAGCGCAGTAGCAGCGCAGTCACAGCGCAGTAGCAGCGCAGTAGCAGCGCAGTACAGCGCAGTGCAGCGCCAGGGTAGCAGCGCAGTAGCAGCGTAGTCGCAGCGCAGTCGCAGCGCAGTCACAGCGCAGTCTCAGAGCAGTCGCAACGCAGTAGCAGCGCAGTGCAGCGCAGTAGCAGCGCAGTGCAGCGAGTGCAGCGCAGTCCAGCGCAGTAGCAGCGCAGTGCAGCGCAGTGCAGCGCAGTCCAGCGCAGTGCAGCGCAGTAGCAGCGAGTCGCAGCGCAGTCCAGCGAGTCGCAGGCAGTCGCAACGCAGTGCAGCGCAGTCGCAGCGCAGTGCAGCGCAGTTCAGCGCAGTCGCAGCGCAGTAGCAGCGCAGGCAGCGCAGTGCAGCGCAGTGCAGCGAGTGCAGCGCAGTCGCAGCGCGAGCCACGCAGCGAGTCGCAGCGCAGTGCAGCGCAGTAGCAGCGCAGTAGCAGCGCAACCCCAGTGCAGGAGGCAGCGCAGTCGCAGCGCAGTAGCAGCGCAGTGCAGCGCAGTAGCAGCGCAGTCGCAGCGCAGTGCAGCGCAGAAGCAGCCAGTGAGCGCAGTCGCAGCAGAGTCGCAGCGCAGTCGCAGCGCAGTCGCAGCGCAGTAGCAGTGCAGTCGCAGCGCAGTCGCAGCGCAGTATCAGCGCAGTAGCAGCGCAGTAGCAGCGCAGTAGCAGCGCAGTAGCAGCGCAGTCGCCAAGCGCCAGTCGCAGCGCATTAGCAGCGCAGTCGCAGCGCAGTGCAGCGCAGTGCAGGCCCGCAGCGCAGTAGCAGCGCAGTAGCAGCGCAACTAGGCAGCGCAGTAGCAGCGCAGTCGCAGCGCAGTACGCCCAGCGCAGTCGCAGCGCAGTGCAGCGCAGTAGCAGCGCAGTCGCAGCGCAGTCGCAGCGCAGTCGCAGCGCAGTCGCAGCGCAGTGCAGCGCAGTACAGCGCAGTAGCAGCGCAGTCGCAGCGCAGTAGCAGCGCAGTAGCAGCGCAGTAGCAGCGCAGTGGCAGCGCAGTCGCAGCGCAGTTAGGCAGCGCAAGGTAGCAGCGCAGTAGCAGCGCAGTGCAGCGCAGTAGCAGCGCAGTAGCAGCGCAGTAGCAGCGCAGTCACAGCGCAGTAGCAGCGCAGTAGCAGCGCAGTCGCGCAGCGCAGCCAGTAGCAGCGCAGTCACAGCGCAGTCGCAGCGCAGTCACAGCGCAGTTCAGAGCAGTCGCAACGCAGTAGCAGCGCAGTCGCAGCGCAGTCGCAGCGCAGTCGCAGCGCAGTGCAGCGCAGTACAGCGCAGTAGCAGCGCAGTGCAGCGCAGTGCAGCGCAGTCGCAGCGCAGTGCAGCGCAGTCACAGCGCAGTGCAGCGCAGTACAGCGCAGTCCAGGCAGTCGCAACGCAGTAGCAGCGCAGTCGCAGCGCAGTCGCAGCGCATTAGCAGCGCAGTAGCAGCGCAGTGGCAGCGCAGTCGCAGCGCAGTGCAGCGCAGAACAGCGCAGTGCAGCGCAGTCGCAGCGCAGTAGCAGCGCAGTAGCAGCGCAACCCGGCAGTGCAGCGCAGTCGCAGCGCAGTGCAGCGCAGAAGCAGCGCAACCCCAGGCGTAGCAGCGCAGCCGCAGCGCGTAGCAGCGCATGCACGGGGTGGCGCTGCAGCGCTGCTACGCGCTGCACGCGCTGCGATCGCGCGGTCGCGCGCATGCGCGCATGCGCGGCGATGCGTGCGATGCGCGCTTCGCGCGCTACGCGCGTAACGCGCGTACGCGCGTTAGCGCGCTACGCGCGTGACGCGCGCGCGCGCGCTACGCGCGCGCGCGCTGCGGCGCGCGCGATGCGCGCATGCGCGCTACGCGCGCTACGCGCGTACAGCGCGTAGCGCGCACCCGCGCGTACGCGCGCGCGCGCGTACGCGCGCGCGCGCTGCACCGGCGCGCGCGCGCGCGATGCGCGCATGCGCGCAGACGCGCGTACGCGCGTACGCGCGTACGCGCTGCTACGTGCGCGCTGCGCGCGACGCGCGCGCGCGCTGCACGCGGCGCGATGCGCGCGACGCGCGCACGCGCGCATGCGCGCAGTAGCGCGCATGCGCGCGCGCGCGCATGCGCGCCACAGCGCTGCGGCTGCGCGCTCAGCGCGCGAACCTGCGCGCTTCGCGCGCATCGCGCGATGCGCGCTATGCACTGCGGCGTAGCGCGCATGCGCGCATCGCGCGATGCGCGCTACGCGCGTACGCGCGCGCGCGCGTCACGCGCGCTGGCGTGCCGCTGCAGCGCATGCGCGCATGCGCGCTACGCGCTGCGACGCGCGCGCGCGCGCGCGCGCTGCACGCGTTGCACGCTCGAGCGCGTGCGCGCATGCGCGCGACGCGCGCGACTGCGGCGCGCGTCGCGCGATGCGCACGCGCGTGACGCGCTGCTACGCGCGCGACGCGCGCGACGCGCGCTATGCGCGCATGCGCGCTACGCGCGTGCGCGCGTACGCGCTGCACGCGTGCAGCCATGCGCGCATGCGCGCATGCGCGCATGCGCGCATGCGCGCATGCGCGCATCGCGCCATGCGCGCGACTGCGCTGCACGCGCTGCGACTGCGCTGCACTGCGCTGCGACTGCGCTGTTGACTGCGCTTTGACTGCGCTGCACTGCGCTGCCCGTACTGCGCTGCACTGCGCTGCTACTGCGCTGCACTGCGCTGCTACTGCCTGGGTTGCGCTGCACTGCGCTGCTACTGCGCCTGCTAGTGCGCTGCTACTGCGCTGCTACTGCGCTGCTACTGCGCTGCTACTGCGCTGCACTGCGCTGCACTGCGCTGCGACTGCGCTGACTGCGCTGACTGCGCTGCTACTGCGCTGCGACTGCGCTGCTACTGCGCTGCGACTGCGCTGCGACTGCGCTGCTACTGCGCTGCTACTGCGCTGCTACTGCGCTGCTACTGCGCTGCGACTGCGCTGCCACTGCGCTGCTACTGCGCTGCTACTGCGCTGCTACTGCGCTGCGACTACTGCGCTGCACTGCGCTGCTACTGCGCTGCTACTGCGCTGCTGACTGCGCTGCGACTGCGCTGCGACTGCGCTGCTACTGCGCTGCTACTGCGCTGCGACTGCGCTGCGACTGCGCTGCGACTGCGCTGCTGCACTGCGCTGCTACTGCGCTGCGACTGCGCTGCGACTGCGCTGCGACTGCGCTGCTACTGCGTTGCGACTGCGCTGAGACTGCGCTGTGACTGCGCTGCGACTGCGCTGCGACTACGCTGCTACTGCGCTGCTACTGCGCTGCAGCTGCGCTGCGACTGCGCTGCTACTGCGCTGCTACTGCGCTGCTACTGCGCTGCTACTGCGCTGCTACTGCGCTGACTGCGCTGCTACTGCGCTGCGACTGCGCTGCTACTGCGCTGCGACTGCGCTGCTACTGCGCTGCGACTGCGCTGCTACTGCGCTGCTACTGCGCTGCTACTGCGTTGCGACAGCTCTGAGACTGCGCTGTGACTGCGCTGCGACTGCGCTGCGACTACGCTGCTACTGCGCTGCTACTGCGCTGCGACTGCGCTGCGCTACTACTGCGCTGCTACTGCGCTGCTACTGCGCTGTGACTGCGCTGCTACTGCGCTGCTACTGCGCTGTGACTGCGCTGCTACTGCGCTGCTACTGCGCTGCTACTGCGCTGCTACTGCGCTGCGACTGCGCTGCTACTGCGCTGCGACTGCGCTGCGACTGCGCTGCTACTGCGCTGCGACTGCGCTGCTACTGCACTGGGGTTGCGCTGCTACTGCGCTGCTACTGCGCTGCTAGTGCGCTGCTACTGCGCTGCGACTGCGCTGCGACTGCGCTGCGACTGCGCTGCTACTGCGCTGCGACTGCGCTGCGACTGCGCTGCTACTGCGCTGCTACTGCGCTGTGACTGCGCTGCGACTACGCTGCGACTGCGCTGCGACTGCGCTGCGACTGCGTTGCTACTGCGCTACTACTGCGCTGCGGTTGCTCTTGTTGCATTTATTGCATAAAAGGTGTCCCGAGGAAAAGACACCCGTATTCGCATTCGCTAAATTTTTTACGAATATTTGGCGAATATTAACGTCCGAAAAATATACAAATCCTATGGATGTTATATTTTTCTTTTATGTAGATTGATTTGATATGTGTATTGATTTGTAGATTTCAAAACGATATTTAAAAGTTATTCAAAAAAGGCATGGAGAACAAATTTCAATTCATTTTCTTTACGAAAACAGGTTAATTAAATAACTTCTATTTTTGGATCATTGGGCAGCACTCTAACAAAAAATATGTGGGGCTTACACGGCACGTCAGCTGCCAATACCAAAGCATAGATACATAAGTGGCGCTTAATTTAAAACTGAACATTCGCGAATATCGTTGACAGATATTCGCATTTGCATTCGCATTCGCGAATGTTTAAATAACCATATTCGTAATATCACTAGGAGGTACCTTTTACGAGCTGTGACACTTAAAAAAAGTTTATTTTTGTATGAAATTTTTGCATTAAAAAAAATTATTTGTTTAAAATGAAAGTATACTTAAAATTCTATTTTTGTTTCATATATTACCTACGTTACATATGTTGGATTTGTTGCATATGTGGCATATGTTGCATATCTGGCATATGTTGCATATCTGGCATATGTTGCATTTATTCCATATGTTGCATATGATGCATTTTTTCCGTATGTTGCCTATGTTGAATATGTTGCATATGCTGAAAATTTTGCACTTGTTGCATATGTTGCATATGTTTCAAGTGTTGCATATCTTGCTTCTGCTCCATATGTTACATGTGTTGCATTTGTTGCATATGCTGCATAAGTTGCAGATGTTGCAAATGTTGCATTTGTTGTATATAGCTCGCTAAATCATTCACTCACTCAAATTCTTCGCATGAGGCGCATGAAAAAATGATTATCCTTTATTAAAAAAAAAAAAAATTTTTTAATTAATAAATTTACGGGAAACATAGGTACATATTTCATAAATCATCTCGTTCAGCTAATATGTGGGAAACCTGATAACTTCCGCGACAGCTTCTTTAACAGCATGACCGACCAATGTCCATGTCTGGCTAATCTCTGGCATCCGCATTTCCTAGAGCAGACAATTTTAAAGTTATGCAAAACTGAAAAGAAAAAGAAAAAAATTAAAGGGCAAGAGAAAGAGATAGAGATAAAAATAAAAAATAAAAAAGATAAAAAGAGCGAGCGAGAGCGATAGAGTAATTATAAGTTCAGCTGTTCTTAAGTACAATGCTACTAAAATCCTTCAAAGTTTTCCCTCCCCATACAAAAACAAAACACAAAAAAATAAACAAAACATAAAAGAATAGAAATTCAAATAAAAAAACCTCACACACACATATAGCCATGGATTTGCATGACTATTAGTAGCCCAGTAGAAACCCTGCAGGAAATGTCAATAGTGAATCTATACTCTTTCTCTACTGACTGCGTCAACAGTACTACTGACCAGTTATACCCGTCGCAATGCTTTGCGTTATTGACATTTAACATTGAGTTGTCATTGCATGTCTACATTTAGACCAAGGAACTAATGACGATCTATAGACGAGCTATTGACATCGGTAGCTATTATGGAGACAAAAGGAGTACTCTTTCGCTTTATAAGGAGACACGTTGTTGACATGGTGAATAAAGATGAACTATAACCTCTTGACAGTACCAGTTTCTCTAATGACATCGCCTATAAATACTGTTGACGTTGGAACTAGTTCTCTTGTCTATATTGACGTAAATAAAGACACGTGGCCATATGGCGACAGGCTTCCTGCAGGGAAACGTCAGTCGGACATCCGCGATTACATCCGCATGGAAAACAAAGCCGCACCCACTCGCTTTGCAAAGGAGTCGCGCGGTAAATATTTATACACGACTGTAATTACGCTTCACGTCGGACAAACTCATCGGCGCGGTGCGAGAAAGTCCGCTGGACGTGCTGTGCATGATTTTGCCATCCTAGAACAGGGTGCGATGGTGAAAAATCAGTTGAGAGCTGTGCCTGCATTTTTCTCTCTAAATGTCTATTTACGGAAACCATTTCAAACTCGTCCTTTGTGTCTTCTCTTTGTATAATCCGAAAGTTTTCAAAAAATATTATTGTTCTGCAATTATTGTTTGCCTCAGCCAGGAATGGAACTCGTGTTCTGCGGATTGTTAGGAGCGCACGCTATCCACAAAACCACGACATTCTACGACTCAACTAGCGCTAAGACCTTATTTAAATATAAGCAGCCAATGACATTTAAGCACATGAACAAGGTTGCTGTTGACGATGACATTGTCACCCAAGCTATCGCGTGACAATGTCACTTTTATGTCCCGGTGAAATCACTGGTGACTTTGACTCGCAGGAGATATTTTCCTACTGGGATTGCATGAGCGCTTCTATCTTTCTAAGTGTGTGCTGTGCGTGTGTGCGTGTGTGCGTGTGTGCGTTTTTCTTTTTACCGAGGAGTGGAAGCATCGAAAGCCTTAAGTCAGTGAGGGACTTTAATCATGTAAACATCTCCTCTCGTCCAGATGGAAAGCTCCTCCTGTAACCACCGTTAGGTATTTCGTTAGAAGGAAGTCCTGAGCGTTAGCTCAAATCGTTCGTTAGGTCGTACGGGTTCGTGACTGTTCGGGTGTTTGTGTGTTTTTGTTTGTTGGTTTTTTGCTGGATCGCATGGTGATGGGCGTGTGTGTGTATGTGTGTGTGTAGATCCGCCTGTTGCTGGGAAATTTGGACCAACGTAACATTAGATATTCGTCAGAGCAGTGGGCCAATTATTAGTTTCCAAGGGATATGTGCATTCATATGTGCACGGCTATATATGTACATATGTACATGTGCATATGCTTGTGGTAAACGAGAAAAACCATTCCATTGTCTACACAAACAGAGGCAAGCACAATCTCTGAGCTTGTATCGGTTTGAATTGGATATTCCTTGGCTTGGTTTTTGTGTGACGACGACGACGACGACGACGACGATGCCATGTCCTCAATGTCCTCCTCTTGCAAATAAAAGAACTTCTAAAATTCATTTCAGTTAGTGTATTTATAAGCATTAAATTCGGCCATGAGAAATAGTCCGGGAGATCGTCGCAAGCCCCTACCCAACCCATGAGGAAAAGTTTTGTCCAGAGAAAAAAAAATAATAATAATAATAAAAAGGTGTTGGATTCTACATATCAGCTTAGGCTTTGAATGATGCTCAGCGGGATTAGTCCCGCTTATTTAGACAAGTTTGTCAATGAGTTCATGACAATATCATCGATAGAATATTTTGAGAATGGGCTGTGTCTATTCCATTTAAATGTTTCCTTAAGACCATACTGTGGCTGTTGTTGTGACTGTGTGTGCTTAAGGACACATCACATTCTGAGGCTTACATAAATGCTAGAAATTATTTTATATGGACGTAAGATTTAAACACAATTGCACCTATGCTCTATCGTCCTCTCCCTTTCTATCCCTCTCTTTCTCTTTCTCTCTCTCTCACACACAAACACGCACTCCCACTCATAGAGAGAGAGTAAGAGAAACACAAAAGCATATTTCAAATAACTATGATGATAAATGAATAACAAAGTGCGTTGTATGTTCGTTGCAAATTGATTTTTTTTTTTTACATTTTCGAGTTTCGAATTCCTGAAAATTGTTAATTGAAAATAAAATATTTTGTAGCTATGGAAACAAGATAATTGAGCATAAAGCGAAAATGTTTCGCACTCAAAGAATTTTTATCCTTTTCCTGTGCTTCCACTCGTTTTACTTTCCGGGGCAAAGTAAAACGACTATGTATGTGTGTATGTTGTCAACTCCAGTCGAAGGCCTCCATCCTGGCCTGCTGGATACAGAATGGATTGGAATGGAATGTCACGTGGAACGATGCTACCTATCGACTTTTACGTACCGTTGTAGGTCTCTCTCTCGTTGACGCATCCAACGTTACTTACGTCAGAGAAGCGTTGTCATGCACACTTAGGACTCTTCTTTCATTCTACGAATGTTCTTCGTTAATTCGAAAATGCATACAATTTTTTTGTTTTTTTTTTTTGTTTTTTGTGGTACTTGCTTAAAGCAAGGCAAGGCAAGAATTCCGATAGCAATCCTTTTTTTTTTATCTTACGTATAGGTAGTCGAATTTTTTGATTTTCAATTGAATTTTGCTCTGTTTGCTTATTGAAGAGACCATCAGAGGAAGCTCTCAGAAAATTATGTCATATTGATCCCATTTGGATCAAGCATTGACAGCAAAAAGAGGGGCTTTAGTTTTACGTAATAAGAAAAAAAACAAACAAAGGACTTTCCTGGATTATTTCGAAACTGAATAGCACTTTAAAAAGCTTGAACGCTTTTTACTACCAAAAATTAAATATTGGAAAGCAAAGGTCGGAATTTTCTCATAACCCATCAGACTCACTTACATGTGGCACATCGTGTTCTCGCAGCATTCTCGAAGGTGTAACGATTTAGTAAAGGTAAGTTTTTCCCCAAGAAATTGGACATCCTTGACCCTGAAGAGCTGCGATTAATGTATCCATGATCTGTGAAAACTTACACACATATCAGAATTGCTAGACGAATTGCCGCTTTTTCGCCTCAAATTTGAAGGTCACTCCGGAAAATATATAATGCCAATTTTTTAACATAGATTAGGAAAATATTTTCCCCCTTTCTTTGAGAATATTTTTAATTTTTTTTTGGAAAATTGCATGACTAAAGTTTAAATAAAATAAAAATAAACTAAAATTTTTGCGCAGCGTTCTTCACAAACAGCGAACAAGAAAGATCTTGTGTGGCATTTGCTTGCACTGTGCGATACGTAAGTGTGACCTAAAATTTGACTGCAGTTCTAGAAAAAACTTAGTGAGTAAAGCAACGCTTCATATTTGGTTTAGTTACATTGGCAATACGTTTTTGTTTTTTTTAAATGAATCTCATATATTCTGGCCGAGAATCAAGTTGCGCACTTATTTATGGCTGTACCTCGTAGCCCGTTCAATATTTTATTTTCTTTTGTACGAAAAAGTTTTAGCCCTAGACTCATTAAAAATAGTTGTACGGATAAATGCAACACGAATAAATGCAAAAACCTCATAAGTGCAAGGTGCTTTGAAGACTTTTTTTTATGAGTTCCCATGGAAACATGCACGGATTAATGCAAAGAACGCATAATTGCACAAGAATTCGAGCTAAAAAACGTGTTGCATTTATCCGTACTCTACTGTATTACTAACTGGCCCGAAAAAACTACCATTTATCTAGAAGGTACTTATAAATTGCAAAACTTTTAAGAATTTTACGATTTTTTCACCTTTTTAAAACCATTCTGGCCAAAAGCTCCCAAGCCGCTTGGTTGGTAGGTTGAAGTGGCTGCCACTTGGGCCGTTAATCGGGCCCATTGTGATACCAAGAAGGTTTTCTTGTGTTTGTGTGAGTGTATACGTCTTTTTATGTAGTGTGCCCCTAACATGCGATTTTTGAAAAACCAGTGCTAGGCTTGGAACATTACACTCCGTTTCGCCTGTGCCGGGAATCGAAAATTCGGACCCTGGGATCAAGAGCATAGCACGCATCCCCTAGGCTATCCCAGTGCCACTCCCAAGCCGGTAAGAATCAGAAAAATTTCTTTGATCAAAATATAGAAGAATTATAACTGGTACTCTTCTTCGAGCACATTTACTGCAGCTGATCGCACCTAAATACCGTCTTGCCACTGGAAAACAATTTTTTACCAAAAATCAGAAGAAAAAAAACTCTTCAAAATTACCCTTGAAATATGCTCGAAATTTTTCATCAGACGGTTCAGAAAATCATTTCTAATTAGATTTTTCAAAAAATCTGTTAAGTGAAGTGTTGTTCGATTTCCAGTGGCCGAAATACGGGGAAACCATTTTTTTCAGGTGTGCATTAAAAAGTTAAGTATTTGTAAAACAATTATCTTTTATTAAATTAAATTAAATTTGAAAGAAAATGTGAGTATGATGAAAGTCTCGGAATATGTGAAATAAAGTCATAAGAGAAAAAATTGGCCATGAGCAATGGCGACCAAAAATATTTCAGTTGAGCCCTTAATATATGCACGTCAATAATTAAGCAAGGAGAGAGTACACTGTATACCCTTCTGAAGGTGAGTCTTAATAGGTGTGTTTTCAAGACAACAAGGGAGTTCCAGCACCGAAAAAATTTCAAATAATTAACCCTCTAATTCCTGGCTCCGTCTCTAGACGGACTGCTTTCGAACAAATTATAAAAAAAAAAAAATTCCTAATAATTTCAGATTCATGTTTTTCTACCCGAAGTTAGTCGTATCTGAACTTTTCAGTGAAAAAAAAAAAATAAAATGTGGCATTAGAGGGTTAACTTGTAGTATACTTTTTTGGTCTCAATTCAAATATTTTTTGTGAATTATTAAAATTTGTTCCGCATTTCTGCGACAAATTTTGAAAGAAACATCCCACCTTGCAAAAAAAAAAAAGGATCATCTGGCAACGCTGACACATACATACGAGTATATCGACAATTAAATTTCCAGCTGGGTCTATTGATTAAACTGAAATGTGTCAAGATTTTTTTGAATTCCAAGGGAGCTCAGCGATCCTAGACCCGATCCATTCAAGCATCCTAGATTACAGCATCAAATGCCGAATAAAAAATAATTTTCCATTTGGATTCGATATGGTATTCAACTGAAAATGTTTATTTCTTTTTGGAATACCAATAATTCGGAGGCGAATACCAATTCTTGCAATAAATTTTCGATTCATTGCACCACGAAGCACATTAAAATGTTTTATTTAGGAACATTTCTCCTTACGAACACCTACATACACATGCACGCATACATAAGTACCTACATGTGCACATACTAAAGACCAGAATGCTCTCAGGTGGTGTCTTTAAGCGTTAAAGCCCGTTTGCAGATGCTCGCTCGATAAAACGATTAAGTCCTTTAAGCGACCCGCACCGAGCCATAAAATTAATGAGCGTTAAAACTCTTTAAAGCACACACACACACACGCGCGCCCGCGAAGGCTGAGAGATATGGGAGCATTTTAACGGTAAATTATAAATGCAACACGTATGTATCGTAGCGCACAACATAGCACAACGCTTTCACGCTCTATGAAAGCAAGTCGCATGGATAAATGGATAAATAGAGTCAAGTACACCTCTGCTTATCTCGAACCTCAATATTACCCCCCATTCAACTTTGTGTGGTACAACATACATACATACATACATACATATGTTAGCCCCATTAGGAAATGAAATCATTTCTTCTTTCTTGCCATATTGAAAATCACCGTTGAATTCGTTTGTTCCAGAGTCAGACCTATGAAAGATGTTTCAAACACACTCCATTTGAATGTATGAGAAAGAAAGAGAAGCACCGATTGTTCCGGAACATTTAACAAACAACCGTCTCTACTAACTTATTTGTTTCAGAACTTTTGTTCGTCCGTTAGACTCTGCAGTTGGAAAAATTAAAAAAAATAAAAATTCTTTCCCATTGAACTGACATGTGACATGTGTCATCAAAAATTAGAACAACATCAGAGAATAAATTCTGAATTCGCCCGGGGGTGCTTTCAATTCGTTCGTTTTCTCGTTTTATCCCCTGCAGTAATATGGACTGACCCAAGTGCAGCTTCATGTTACCAATACTATTTCCATTATAATTCCATTTCAAATGTATTCAACTGACCGTTTTAAACATGGGTCTGCCATTGGCGAGGGACTAGAAAAGAAAATATAAAATCAATTTCTTTATACAGCAATAATCGGTTACAATGATACCGCTTATAACGATTATCGGTTATAGCGATCATTATTTTAGGTAAAGTTTGGTTCGCTATTCTTATTCTTCTTAATTTCTGTTACCGCCATAATGCGATTATCTGCTATAACGATGGATTTTTGCTGGTCCCTTCGACATCGTTATAACCGATTTTCACTGTATTTTCTAAGCTGATGAAAGTATTATTTACAGACATTTAAAGCAACCCGTTTATTACCGATTATTATATTATGCCATAATATAACCGGTAGGCTTTGGACCGGTCAAAGGCCAGTCCTTCTTAGGAAATTGACCAGCTCATGACACCTTGGGGGACATGTCATCGTGGAGGGATACTGTTCATGTGATTGCATTTCATTGGCTGTCTATATTTAAATAAGCCTTCAGCGTCAGTTGAACGTCAGCATGAAGTGGCATAGTGGATGAATGCTGGACTGACATTACAAAGGTCGCGGGTTCGAAGAAAATTGGTTAAAAATCGATTTTTTTAAATTTGCGAAATACTCAACGAGAAGACAAAGAAGAGAGTTTTCAAACCGTTTTCCATAAAGTGACATTTAGAGAGAAAATAGCAATGTGCTGTTCCCAAATGATTTTTTTCGCCAATCGCACCCCCTAGTATGACATTGTCATGTTAGGAGTCACCAGTGACATTTTCTTCATCCCACGATGACATGTCGCCGGTGAATTCATTGCTTAACTCTTGTACAAAGTATCCTATGAAATCGCATGCGTTCCGGGTCGAAAGTCACCCGGACTTCATCGATGATGTCAGGGGGATATTTCCCGCTGGGGAGTGTGCTTGAACTGAATATATGACAAGTGTGTGTACTTTCACCAGACTACTACATATGTATGTACATATGCCAGGACACATAGAGTCGAATGTTTACACACGGTCCCCCGGTAATTGTTTCGTGCCTTAAATATAAGTAGCATGAATCATTTGATGCAGGTTGAAATGATAAGTTTCCAAAGTTTGGCTCCTCGGGGCCACAATATGTATCGAATACACGCATGAGCATGTTAAAGTATAAGCGACAGGATTGCTACAAGCAGCTAAGGGCTATACCAATGGAACGATGGAACGATAGAGCGATAGGGCAGCCGATAGACCGAAAATTAGAAATAAGTAGCATGCATGTTACGTAAATTAATAAGCTCTCTTATGTTTGTCTTAACGTGCTTGGTTGCCAACAGTAAAAAGGAATTCGATGCAGATAAGCTCAAGTCATGGCGAGCCCATGGATTAACTTACGCTATGTGCGCTTGTCTGTGTGCGTGTGTGTGCATCGCATGCAATTATGGGAACGAGCTCAACTGCTGAAAAATCAACAGCCAGCTCTTACAATCAGTGGCGCAGCGAGACATTTCGGCACCCGGGTGAAAATGCCGCCCCTACTCCCTGCTATAGATAAAATGACCCAGCTCGATTCCAAATATTCCTGGGGAATTTTTCGGTGCGGGTTTGAAAAAAATTCTGCCTATCTAAGCACACTGTGAAGGTAATATAAAGATAGCAAGAATTTCGAACATTTTAAAGCAGAGATCATTACATATTTTCTTCTATTGATGCTTGGAGCACTACAAAAATTTATAGGAAAAAGTCCCGGGCAATATTCATTTGGAATAGGGCTGTTTTATAAATTTTTAAATATACTTTGGCTCCCAGGGCAGCTGCCCCTTTCGAACCCCCCTCACTACGCTACTGCACTTCATTATGATCACTTCCAGAATTATCCTCTTTAAGGTAAAATGTTCCATTTACAGAATCGATATATAATCAAGAGAACAAATTTATTAATAATCAATGAACAATTAATTCGTAGATTTGTTTAAGAAACATTTTAAATTAAGGGCTAGAATAAAAGAAATTAAAAAATTGTTATATATGAGTTTTCAATTGGATATAATGGTTATATAAACGACCGACGGTAGTGCAACGGAAACGACAAAAGATATTCAAGGACGTGTTGGTTGTTATGACTGTTTCGTTTCGACTTGCTCTTTGAAAGAATTTTCTTGTCACAATTTTCTCTCCAGAGGGCGAAAAAAGAAATGAAAACAAAAGAATTTATCCTTCTGATTGCCTCAGAAATTTCGAATGATTGGAAATAATTTTTTTTTGTGGGTTTCCCCTTTTTTTTTTTTTTTTTTTTTTGTTTTTGTGTAACATCGCATGAATCCCATTTGGACGAAGTTAATTGAAATGTTGGAGCTTCTTTTGATTTATTTTGTTTTCTTTGTCCTTTTGCCTATCGCCGTTCCATGCAGATGGTTGGCCCTTTCCCGCCGCGGAATTTTTATCATTGGTCCAACGCTTTTTCGCATGGATCCGGATTAGAGCCATTTTATATGCGCGCAATCGTTGAACTCTTTGAGCTTCCTCGGGACAGAAGTTGATTTTCTGATCGGGTGTATAACTTTGCTTGAAGCATACTGGTACTTGGAAGTCCTCAGCAGCTTGACTTATATCATTACCCCGGTTACGCTGCTCCAACAACAACGTAGCCTCGATGGCCCTTGCCAATGAGCGTTCCATTCTCTTCTCCCTGAAATAAGCGAAACGATCCATTTCGTTTTCTCCCGCTGGAGTGTTGGTCAATTGGATGCTCATATTATCAGACATCCTTACGAATCAATTGAACAGAGTGTCGGAGTGTACGGAGAGCTTTTACAATATCCCACGACGAAAAGAAAAAGGCAATTTTTTCGGTTTTGTTTTTGATGTCTCTCTCTCTCTCTCTCTCTCTCACGCACTCTCTAACCCACCGTCTCTTTCGGTAGCCTATATCAGGGATATATTAACGCTTCGTTTTATAAAACCAAACAAGAAATTTAATTATCGGAAATAATTGCGAAATAATTGCGAAATAATTACCAAAAATTATACTTAAAGCCTATGAAGCTTCAGTAAATCGCCTTTCTCCTTACTTTTGGTTTTCTTAAGGCGAGTTAGGAAAACATTAAATTATTTTTTGTTTTTTTTTTTTTAATTAATCCTTTCCTGTTTTGAAATTAAATTTCAGTTTTAAGAGCGAATGAAATACTTTCTCAAAATATTGCTGTGATTGTTTATTTGGAACGAAAGAATTTTTCGAGTCGTTGTTTACTCGATTTTTTACCTAGTTTCCAGTCATGCGGGTGTTTTTTTGTAGCAAACGAATACAGTGAAAGCTCTTCTTGCGGAGACTCCTCTTAAGCGGACGCCCCTCTTAAACGGTCAGCTCTAGTACAGTGTATTCTCTTTTAAGCGGATACCTACGGAACTGATATACATATATGTGTCCGCTTAATGGGGGTTTCCGCTTAAGAGGAAATTATATGAGAAGCCAGAATACTAGAGCATTCCCAAAAATTGTCAGCTTAAGAGGAGTGCCCGCAAAAAGAAAGTACACTGTACATGTGTTTAATGTACAGGGTGATTCACGAGAGCTAGTACATCGCGGAGCATGCTGATAGAGTATGTCAAGACGAACAAAAAATTATACAGGACGGAAGGGCCGCAAATGCACCCCTGAAGAGTTATAGGGCCTTAAAGTTTTTAAGCAGAAAGTCGAGAAAAAAAATTCTACCAAAATAACGGCTTATTGTAGAAAATAAACTGTAAGGGAGGTTTGAAAGCCAATTATATGGGCTCTTAGAAAAAATTAAATTGTTGGTAAAAATTTGAGCCGTTGAGGGAAAAATAAACGTTCAAAGTCAAAACTTCTGAAAAAATTTTAAATTTTTTTACTTTAGCAGCCATTTTGGTATGAAAAAGGTCCAATTAACACATATTTTTCAATGTGTTTTCCGAATCTGCAGTCGATTTGCTTTAAAAGCGTAGTGCATATGCTATATCTTCTTTGCGATTGAACTATCGAAAACATTGGATTTAAAAACAAATTTGAACTTTTTCTCGACTTCCTGCTTAAAAACTTTAACGCCCTACTCGTATAACTCCTCAGAGGTGCATTTGCGGCCCTCCGTCCCATACGATTTTTTGTTGGTCTTGACATCCTCTATCACCCTGCTCCGGATGTACTAGCTTTTGTGAATCACCCTGTATTTAGGTACATTAGTTCCTGCATATCTGAGTATAGGCTCTTAAACGTGAGGTTGGCAGCAAGATGACTTTTGACACTCGTTTTCATTAGTTTCGTTATTCATAAGCCGGGTGTACACGAGGATAATTGAAAACGTTTCTTCGATCGAAAGACCCAAAGACGTGAGGGGTAACATCGTACAAGCCAAAACACCCGCATCAAATATTGCCCTTTGAGAAGTAAAAAAGTTCCATAGACGTCACGATTATAGAACAGCATTATTTTATTTTGTTTTCTGTGCAACTGAGACAAATGTCAACAAATGTAAACAAAGTAAGTAGTGATTATGTTTGAGACAATATTTTCTAAAAAATTAAAAAAAAACATATAAATAAAATTTCCAATCAATCGAAATTTGTGAAACAATCAAAAGAATAAATTCGTTTGCCTCTGTTTCTATTTCTCTGTACCGAAAAATTCCTTTAAAGAGCAGAGCGAATCACAACAGCAGGACCAACCAACATTTTTCAACTTTTCTTCGTCGTTACTGTGGCGCTATTGTCGGTCGTTAATGGTTTTTACATTTCGATTGAAGTGGGAAACCACATACATCTATATGTTATAATCCCCGACACACTCTTTGTCGAGAGCACTTGAGGGAACGTGTGTAACATCTTCCAATAATCGAGATTCACCATACAAAATATGTAAAGCATCGCCTGGAGATTCAATTTATCCATGTCTGTCTGTCTGTCTTTTTGTCTGCCTGTCTCTCTATCCGCCTGTCTATCCGTATAAAGTTTTCTTATCGAAGGAGTGGAGCTATCGAAATTCGGTATGCGTGTACACGGGGACGTAAGTAAGGACCTGTTCCGAGAATGACCGGATTTAAAGGTACCTCCAGCGCTAGGGTACATATGTATATCACGATAACCTGAAAACCCGCTGTAAGGTCTGAACTTTGAGACATTTTGGTGAAATTTTAACTTACGCATACAAAATATAGATACATTAGATCTTCAATGTTATTTCCGAAAATTGAAAAGTGGGCGTGGCAAAAGGGCATTATTCGAAAATTGTATCTGAATCAACTTAATTTGGCATATGCGCTTCTTTTAGAATCCTTGACGTCCTTAAAAAAATTTGACTTGATTGGTCAATTTTAAAGGGTTAATTTACATACATATATGGTCAAATTTTTTCACTGCACGCTACAGGAAATATTTTAGCACATGTTATAGGGACTACCAATGGCTTCAATTTTGTATATTGAAAATTCTTTGTAACTTTTATAATTTTAAAGTTATGACCGATTATGTCCACTGTCACGCTACAAGATTTTGGAAGTGTGTTCAGAGGCTGATGTACATTTTCTCAAAGCTCTGCGAATCTACGCAATCCATATCGTTTTCCTTTCTATATATTATAGATGAAGGATGAAAGCAAAGTTAACAACCCTTTGGTTTGGGTCAAAAATCATTTTACTAGGACATATGACCATAAATCTGAGCACTGTCACGCTACATGAAAATCACTGCCATGCTACACGTACGAATTGAAAAATAAGTGATGAGCAAAAATCATTTAAACAGGCAAGTTAAAACAAAAAAACATTTCAAAAATGAAATTTCCCGAAGCTATACGAAATAATCTTTCGTATTTATACCTAGTTCATGCAATTAAAAAAAAAAAAAAATCCTCTGGTTTACTTTCCCGCGAATTTGACCATATATATATCCATACCTGACGTATGAGCAACGTGATTTGTATAGAGTTGAGTAGGGAGTAACATTACGTATACGTCGAATTCTTTTAATCACTGTCACGCTACACTTGTTTGGTCGATTTTTAATAGATACATGAAATATGTTATATTTTAATATTTTTTTCATTGATCCTAAAAATACATTTAAAATAGTCGAAAAAATTGTAAGAGTGCGTTATTAAAACAGGTTAAATTTATCGAAAAAAACTTTTTGTTTTTTTTTTTGCACTGCCACGCTAAACAAAATTTGCGACCCAAATCATTGCAGGTAAAAATGCATACCGAACCCAATATTTAATCAAACTTCATAAGATTTTTTTTATCCAGTTTTTTTTGTGATTATCTTATTTAGGGCCGTTTTCTCATCTTTTTTTTTATCTGTAAGGGCCAATATAACCAAGCATATTTAAAAATTTTTTAAAATAAAAATCCGCTTTTGGCTTTTACCATTCCAATTTTTAAAAAAATTTTAAAATATTTTATGCAATTCGACATCATAATAGGCCTATTATGATGTCGATTTTAAAATCATAATGAAGCATATTATGACACTAGATTTGAGAAAGTATAAAAAAAAATTTTAAAACAAACAAAAAGCATGGCATACTACCAGGGTTTGTAATGAATTTCAAAGCGTGCAATAATAAATTTCAAAACGCACGCATTTCAAAAAATACAAGGCAAAAATAAGCAGAGCATACTACGAAGTTGTATAATAAAGAATTTAAAATTATGAATCTGTCAAATAAAAATAAAAATTTTCTTCACAAAAAAAACGTTTTCTTAAATTTAGGTTAAAATCTAGTTTGAAATCTTATTGCATAAAATATTGTTCGGCACTCGTGTCGAAACTCAGCTTTTTTCGCACTCGTGGTATTGTAAAACTACGGCTGCGCCTCGTTTTACAACATTTACCACTCGTGCATAAAAAAGCTTCATTTCGACACTTGTATCGAAAATATCTATTAAATCACCTCGGCACTGCGCTTAAATATGACATCAAATTTGAGCTCGATTTTCAAAAAGCAGCTGTTTGGAAAAATTCAAAGAAATAATTTTCAAAAAAAAGCAGTTTTGGAAAGTACACAATACGATAGACAGGACTAAAAGCTTTGGAGTCACAGCGCAGCAATTAAGAGTACGAAATAATCGTTGGAATGGCTCTTTATAGAATCCGTTTTTAAAAATAACGATCTAATCAGCTGTCAAATGTACTCACAGCCCTGGAAGTAGACGGTGCTGCCGTATATTTCGATGCTTAAAAAAATTCGATATTGAAAATGAAATTTATTTAAAAAAAATTTTAATTTTAATTTTAAAAAATTTTTTAAATATGCTTGGTAATATTGGCCCTAAGTTAAGTTATCCTGATGATGATTTCATACAAATTTGATTAATAAGTCAAAGAAATTGAAATTTAACTGGCAGATAGAGCTTAAATTTAGGATAAGAAAACGGCCCTTAATAAGAATATGATATGAAATTGCTGATAAACTAGATTTTAACAATTTTTGAATTATAAAACTTTCAAAATCGAGGGCTCATATATGTTACCCCTCTCATGAAAAAATCTTCACGCATCGACTTTATTTAAGCCACTCAAGAATTTATGGATGAGTTCCTTCAAGCTCAGCTGACTCATTACTTTTGTCATATAATTAAGCACAACATTTTATGTTGCCCCAATTATTTTTATGAGATTTCTGGCGACAACAAGAATTGAAGGTTCAAGTCCAAAGGCTGTTCTTTCTTGGATAGTTTGTCGGCTTCATCATGACCTTTGTGAGTGCGTGGGTATCCAACGTTTTATATATTACGGACTTACCTGTCTCAAAAAATCAAAAATAAAAATAAAAAGAGTCGTTAAAATTTCAAAACCAGCAGAGATTGTGCATAATGGAGCCGTAATAATTCCATTTAACCACATAAAAGCGGAAGCTGAAAAAGTTTTTCGGTTGCATGAGTTAATGCGCAATTAATGGTAGATTCTTGACCACTCAACTGCTGCTATAATTAAAAAAAAAAAAAGTAAGAAAGAAAAAAAAATTATTAAATAAACAAACAACAGTTTTACGACCCCAAGGATGAAGAAAAAAGGATTTTAAAAATGAGCGAATGAAAATGTTGGCAACGAAAAACGTTTGGAAAAGCAATTAACACTCAATAAAAGTAATTTAAAAAAAAGGAAAAAGAAGCGAGTTGCCAAAGAATGCAGTACCTAGAGACCCCTGCCGTGGACTCAGGCTGAATTAAATAGGTTGGACAGTGAGGGGGGATGGTTGGCGCAGCAAAGAGCGAGCACGTGTGATGAGGTAAACCACGTACGTAATCAATTTCCCAATTCTCCATGGTTTGTTGGTACATATTTTTTTTTTGCCCCCTTCTTATATTCTTTTTTTCTTCTTTCTTGCTTGACTTTAAACCCTATAATTAAGGAGAGCACAAATGTAACCGCAAAAGCGAACACTTTTATTTCATTCCCATTCTCAGTGTGAGAATTTCACGGCTCAATTACGGAAGTTGAGTTCCTTTTGAAAAGTTTTGCCTCTTTTCAATTAAAACGGCAATAGGTGCCCATTGAAGGCGTTGACTAAGAAAAGGTGTTCCCTATAGACTTAATGACTAACTGGCTGGCTACCTGAACGACTGACTGACTCGCTGACTCACTGACTGACTAACTGGCTGGCACAATGATAGAATGACTCATTGACCCACTGAGCAAGTGAGTGGGTTGTAAGTTTAGCAATACCTATGTATGTACATGCGCTCTTTTCAGAAAAGCTCATGCCTGTAATTTTGTTCTTTTTAGCATCAAAACTGCAAACGCATTCAGAATTTTATACACACATACATACATACATTTGTGAGAACACTGTACATTCCCTGCGGTAATATCCCTGCAGTAATGAGCCGGTCAATTTCCTAAGAAGGACTGGCCTTTGACTGGTCCAAATCGTACCGGTTTTATTATGGCAGTTCGCTGCATCGAATCCGGCTGTCGGTAATAAACGGGTTAGTTTAAGGATATTCTGTAAATGACACTTTCATCAACTAAGATTATATATAAGAAATTGGTTTTTGATTTTCCTTTTTTGACTGTCCTAAAACCAGACAAAATTACGACAACTGACCCAAAAAAAAAAAAAAAAAAACAAACCTACGGTCTGCCGTTTTGCGGACTAGTCCCTCTCCAATGACATGTTAAAATGGTCAGTTGAATACATTAGAAATGGAATAAGAAGGGTACTAGTACTGGTAACATGAAGGACTGACCGAAGGCGGCTACAATTGGGTTAGTCCATATTACTGCAGGGTACATAGCGACCGGATGAGAGGAGTCAAAAGTTTTCCTCTTTTCTTTTGTTTCTTCTCCTTTTGACTCTTGCCTTTCGATTCACGTAGCTTCAACTTGCTTATTAAGTTTTTCAACTACGCAATAAGCGAACGAGCGAGCCTGACTCGTACGGATACAAGCATGAAAAAGGAATTTTGAAATCAATTCTTCAAAGTAGAAAAGCTTAGCACGTACCGGAAACAAGGAACAAGAGAACGATGTATGAATACTGTGAAAAAATGCAATTCTCTACATAGGAAAATGAACACACACATACGTACAATCTTACAGGACAATGGAGTTTGGTATTTTATGCCGCTAAATTAACAGTTTTCTGAATTGATTTTTTTCTTCAAGTATCCTAAAAGAGGCCAATTTTCTATCATATCATATCAATTGATTGTATGTGTATGTGTATGTATGTGTTAATCAACGTTGCCAGAACGTTGCCCAAAAACTGGAAATTTGATTCGGGTATGACGTGTAAAAAAAAAAATGTTTTTTTCTTATTTCGCAATATTAATAGGTATGCAAAGTTGGAGACGTATGTCAACGCTTATCTATGCAAAGATTATAGTCACTGGAAAATAGTGATTTTTGAAAATAAGCCCGGTAAACTGATCCAGTGCTGCCATGACTTTGGTGCCACTTCCCTCGGAAAAAAACAATGCAATCTTTAGAAAATTTATCACCGAAAATCCCTTTTTTAGTAGGTACGATATGATGGCTCTGGGTCAAAGAAAATATGCCAGAATATGCAGGCAAATGTGCCAGAATATGTGCCACAAAATCCGATAGAATACGTCTGCTTTATGGGGAACAGGTCTTGGTTATATCTTAATTATATCAAAAACTCATGAAAATTAATTGAAATCCCTTAAACCAGCATGACTGCCCTGATTCTGCCGAAGTCCTCACGTGGGGAGTATCGGGTGCTACCGTATACTCAACAAAAAATTGGGAAAGGCCACATGTTTGAAGTATATTACGGACTCCTTAACTGTCAGAACTAATGGATGAATTACAGTGATCGACTGAATTTATGAGTCAATTTATGTGCTTTAAACTCCAAGTTTTTCGTAAATCGAATATTTGCCTCTTAAAATCCTTTGCGTGTTTTTGTACAATTTTTTGATTTTGCTTCGTTTTTTTTTTTTTTTGTTTTTTTCCCCATTTTCTGGAGCCGTAAATAGCAGCGCAGCTGTCAGGCATTCTGTGTGCGGTTCGACTCTTCGGCTTCTGACTTTTCGAAACTTTGCCATCATCTTATCTAATCTCCTTTACGCTCGTTTTCCTACGAGTCCTGAGTGTCTTCAGAGTCTTCGAGTTTTGTAAACTCATTTCGCGAACGCATAACTTTTGCTATAAACCTCCATTTAAGCAGGAATAGAAACGGCAGCGGCATCAGCCACAGATTACGCGACCTCAAAGACAACCTCAAATGAATAAGTTGGCCCAGCTCGAATGAAATTTCCTTTCCGTGGCGCCTGTGTTCTTTACGAAATTTTGTATTTTTTTTTTTTTTTGTGTTTAACATTTCTATCTAAATGGCGGCCCATGCCCATGCCCCGGTCCCTGCCCTCAACGTCCGACAGCAGGCTCCACATTCGACCCATTTTCTTAGGCGATTTCGTTCTCAAGCGTCATCAAGTCTCAAGCCGCCAATGGTATTGGCCTTGGTGTCATCTGGAGCAACAGCAGCCAGCAGCCGGCAGCCGGTAGCCAGCAGTCAGGAGTCAGCAGCCAAGAGTCAACTGCAGCAGCAAACCGAGTGATTACTGTCCGAACAGTTGAAAGCTGATTGTGATGCCCCTGCTCGAATAAGTCGTGCGTCCGAATGTTCTTCGGGATGTGTGTATGCATGTACGGTATGTGAGTGTGAAAACGATTAAAGGCTATCCTTATGTCTCTTTCTCTCGCTCTCTCTCTCTCTCTTTCTTTCTCTCTCTCTCACTCATTGCATACATTTTGATACAATTTAAAAACGTTTTCAGCTGCATTGTATGCGCCTGCAACGTCTTCCGCTCAGTTGATTATTCTTCAGTTTCGCTTCGTTGCTCTATTTAAGCAGGAATTTTTGTGGAAAATCCAAAAACAACAACAAAATCGAGTATATATATCTATATATCTATAGGTATATGAATATATATATATATATATATATATAATATATATATATATATATATAATGGCGGTAAAGAAAAGCGCACTTGATATGCAGCACTCGAGCGCTATCCTTTCGATGGCACACAAGAGGACACTCAACTGCATTTTACAGCACTCGACAGCACAGCACAGCACTGCAGCATATTATGAGTGGCTTTTGTTTTTGTTTTGTGTTCATTTTTTTTTTATTCTTTTCCATGTCCTTTTCTGTTTTGTTTCGCCCAGTGGCTTTAAAGCTACTATTGTTAAATGGCACCTGACGACAAGCCTTTTCTTATCCACTCCCAATCCCAATCGCATTCTGAGTGCCAGTGCCACCGCCACCGCTTGGTATTCTTTTCATTACTGCTTTGTTTTGCGCTACTTGTTGTTCTCCGGCCGTATCCAGCCTCAAGCCATCATTCGTCACCGGTTTGCCACTTGCAACATTGTTCATATAAAGCCTGACATTCGATTGTTCGCCGAAAAGATGATACTGGAAAGCGTCCCTGACGGTCTGTCGGTCGGTCGAACTTTGCGCCCTCACGTTTTCCATTTCTAACCAGCAGCAGCGGCAGCAACAGCAGCATAAAAGATGAATGCGAGCCAGCAGCCATCAAAGGGGCACATTTATTCATGGCAACATTGCAATCAATGAATATTTCCTTTTAAGTGGAATCGAAATTTTTAAATTATCAAAAAAAAAAAAAAAAAGAAAAGAAAATAAATAAATTAATTAAAAATCCATCCACCCGTCGATTCCATAGCTTTTTTGAGCCACTGTGTTTAGCAATGAATTGGGAGAGGGGAAAAAAACCAGTTAAGGGCGTCATAGTCAGTCGATTTTGACATATTTATATACTTAGAATATGTCACTTTTTTCGGGTTGGTTTTGGAAGTTCAAACCTTTACTGGAAAAGTTCACAACTTATAGCTTTCCTTATAGCCTATGATCTCTTTCGAAGTAATTTCCTGACCACGCCTTTACTTATAAAGCTCTGTTTACACTGGAAAATCAGATTAACATTTTCTGAAAGTGGACTCACCTACTAAATCCAATTTTCGAAAGCATGTTCGTGAACACATGATAGACATTCAGGGGTCCAGCTGTCAATGGTTTCGGCAAATTAGGCATTTTAGGTTGTCAGAGTCCAGGAAGTTATGCAGAAAATTACTTCAACGTGGTTTTTTTTTTTTTTATTTTCTCTTCCTCGATATCCGGAGGGCATTTAAGCCTATTTCGGCCCAAAAACTACGCCGTGAAAATGACCTTGCCAGACGCACACTTCCATTTATTGCGCTAAAATTTCTAACAATTCTCATTTAAGATACCCCAATGGCGATTGTCAGGCGCGTTCGTAAGAAAAAAAAAAAATAATATAATAATTTCGGCATAGGGTTTTGAGGCATTAAAAAGCTATAAATCATGACCATTTGCTCTTGTTCCTTTGTGATTCCTCGACTTTTTGGTGCTCCAAGTCTATCCAAGTCTACTGCAAACCATCAAGTCCCTCCCCCTTTAAAACGATTGTCTCCACCCAAATGTGCCACCAAATCGAACCAACGAATGAAGTTCTGAACGTTACATACATACGTATGCACAAACGCAATGTACTCTTTATCTCTCCTGCTCTGCATAAAAAGCTTATCGCGTATAAAAGGCATTAAGAACGAGTTTTTCCTTTCCACAAACGGTTTGTGTCCTACTTGCACGACAATTCACGAAATGCGACACGTTGTAACACTGACCAATCGCCAGCAAGTCATTTAACAAAGCACAGTTAAGAATTCCCTCCCCCAAAGTCACCTGTTTGCCGTCTCATATCCCACATCTCCCGCCGCCAACTCCCTCGTCTACCATAATAGCCAGCGCTCATCGTTTGCTGAATTCCGTCAAAGACTTTTGGACTTTTTTCTTTTTTTTTTTTTTTTGCTTGCAAGTAATCGAATTGCATGCAACACTTCAAACCGAAACATGTTCTAAAACAAATAGGATCTCAGCAGGAAATGACATGACATATGGAAAGCGTAATAATCGCTTTGAGGGGTTACTCTTATGTGAACACTTTTGAAAATCGATTTATTTCCCTTTGATATTTCGAGAGTAAAAAAATCTATTGAGAATATGCTGTAAAAAAAAACAGACCGAAATTCCAAGTATTTAAAAAGTTCCAGCTCATAATCGCCGACGCCGAAACCCCGAACGACTTGTTTTGCTCTTAAAACTTTGAAGGCGTTTTTCTCGAAATAACATTTTATAACACGGTCAATTTCTTACAAACAAAACTATTCAACTGCTTTGAAATTAATATTTGCTATTCTACTCACTATGGCTGAGAACACACCGGATCAAACGAAACGAAACAAAACAAAACGTTTTCGTTTCGTCAGTCAAGAGAAAACCTTTTCTTTCTTAGTCTTAGTCATTTCGTTTTGACTAATCTGGTATATTTGCTCTCATAAGCAGGGCTCGGATTTTGTTGACTTTTACAAATTTAAAGCATACTTTATGGAGTTCAAATTTTGTTCATCTCACATAAAGTTTAGATTCAAATCGATGTTGAACTTCAATATGCATTTTTTTAAAGTAAGAAAAGCGGTTGGAAGTTCAACTTCGCCAAACTTATTCGCAAAATGTTGGTTAGAAAAATTTTTGCTCCATAAAGTATGCTTTAAATTTATAAAAGTCAACAAAATCCGAGCCCTACTCATAAGGCACAATGGACTGTTGTTTTTGAAAACGTTTTGTTTCGGTTTCGGTTTCGTTTCGTTTCGTAACGTTTCGCTTGATCTGGTGTGTTCTCAGCCTGATAGCTCTCGTAGGTACCAGAACTGTTTACAGTAGAGTACGGATAAATGCAACACGTTTTTTGCTCGAATTCTTGTGCACTAACGCGTTCTTTGCATTAAACCGTGCATATTTTCATGCATAAAAAAAGGATTCAAAGCACCTTGCACTTATAAGATTTTTGCATTTATCCGTGTTGCATTTATCCGTAGTTCACTGTATATAAATAAACGTTTCGATACCACGAAAAATGGTAGAAAGCAAAGAAGAGACACAGAAAAAACGACATAACTAACATCCACGCCCGAGCTGGGAATTGAATCCAGAGCTTCTTGCATCGTAAGTTGTTGGCATCTCAACCAACTACGCCACGGAGGCCGACTTTATGCAGTTTATAATACTAGAACTAGAGATACTAAGAAAAGAAAAAGTTTAAAATTATGATTTTTATTGTCACAGAAAAAAAAAAAAAAATAAAAGATCCCAAAAGAGGTAAAATTTGTGCGTTTATTTACATAATAATAATACACTGAGCCTTGCAAATTTCAAGATTTAATGGGCAAACCGAAGAGCTGGCCCTCTCAAGCGAAATAATTCTCTTCTAGAAAGCAATGAAATAAAAATTCGACATATGTTAAATTTATCGGCGGAAAGACTAGTCGATTATGCAAAGTATAAAATAATTCTTCGGCTAAGTTTCTGGGTTATTACTTTTGTATACCTTTCATATTGCAGCGTGTTTGAGCTTTCTTGTGGATTGAATGGGCCTAGGGTGGACTTAAAAAGGTGATTGCGACTCATTACAGAGGCCTGCAGATTGAAGTGACTAAGTTCAAAAGAGTTATTCATTGGCGATGTCATTTCCTGCTGAGGGCATTTTTAACAGCCTACACATACAAATGAGAATAACGTTTGAATGGAGTGACTCAAGAGGCGTAGCAAGCGATAAATACGACACAAGAAAACCGGAGGGTATCGTAGCGGCAGGACGAACAATTCGAAACGAAAGGACTGAAGGCGAGGATAGTTGGAAAATACAGTGATTTCCGTCGTGCCGGGAAAAAACTTGCTCACTTACCACATCACATGGTGTGATGCGGGGGGGATGTGGGCCACGAATATCAGACTACATACCTTGTAAAGTATACCTACTTGTACAAACGATAGAGCAAGAATGGGGTCCCATATAGCTGAGCAATTATCAAGATGGCGCGCCGTAAGAACTTGGATTGCATGCAGTGAATGTTATCGACAAAGAAGAAGTGTTTAGAAGAGAGCTGAAAGAGCAGGACGATCCGGAATGAGTTTGCACAGCGGTGAACCGAACGGTTAGGGAGTATTGCCATTCCGAAAGCGCCGGGGCTTTGAGGAGTGAACAGTGGTAATATGCTCGACTGAATTCGAGCCAAACTGAACTGAATCGAAGTGAAGTGAAGTGAAGTGAAGTTAAGCGAATTGGTGCGCGTCGACGGCGACGGTGACGTCGATTATTGGTCGGTCAAAAGGACTACTCGCTCTCGCACGCTCAAAGGCGGATAGGCACAAGAAACGCGATTCACAAAGATTTCGACCGGCAAAGTCACAAGACGGAATTTGCAGTGTTAAGCGCGCACACAAAGGAATGCAATCTCTGCATCGAAATTGAAATCTCGCCTCGTCGATCGGCGTTCGGCAGACAAGGAGACAAAAAATAAAAGAAAGTGCAAACAAACACACGCACAGAGTTGAAAAAAAAAAAAAAAGAAATAAGAAAAAAAAAAAGGAAAACTCATCGTGATTGGGATAACGGATACTCTACGCTACGGAGGAAGTACGGCAACGTGCATTGAATACTCAATCGGAATTTTGACGAAGACTCTTTGGGCAACGGATGCCGAAATCATAGGCGGAACTTAGGCTGCACTTGAACTTAGAGGTGGAGTGGATGCTGAACCTGGTTTCTCCTTCATAAGTCCGCCGCTGATGAATTCGATTCAGGATTCACGTAATTGTTGAAAGCGGGCGCACACCGATGATAAGTCTGTAAGTAAATGTCAAAGATACTGGGATTCAAGCTGTGGAATACAACGAAAGGTACTGCCTGCCGAGTGCTTAAAGTGTCGTTGACCCAAATAGAGGAAAGCCACTGCAACGACGTGTTGCAATTGTGAATCAAACGAATGAGTTGAAAACCAAAACACACCAAAACAAAACGAAGCAAAACAAAACAAAACAAAACAAAGCAGAAAAAAAAAACAAACCAAAACAAAGAGGCAAAAACATTAGAGAGGGTTTTTTTGGTGAGTGGGTCAAAGCATTCATTGGATTGAGGGGAATTTCCAAGTGACCATATACACTCGATACGAGGTGCCGTTTGTCCGCTGAAGTTTCGTTATTGAAGCTTGAACCGAAGAGGGCAACTGGCAGTTTGGCACGAACCGAATCGGCCCAATCAACGAAAGCAAAAGTGATTTAGCGACTTAAGAATAACGCTGCCATCTTGAACGTTAACGTCAACGTCAACGCCGACGTAACCGTAATCGTAAACGTAGACGCTGACGTCAACGTCGACGTTGGCGTTGGCATCGACGTCTATTTCGATGTCGCTGTCGCTGTCGCTATAGAAAGGTGTAAAAGTAACGAGCACAACAACAAATACAAGAACTTAAGAAAAGGAAAAAGGAAAACAAGAAGGAGAAAGAACAACAAAACAAAACAAAAAAAAAAAAACCGAACGAGTTAGCGTCGACTGCTCGCTGAGACGTACGAGCGAGAAGTTATTACATTGGGCTAATGTCCAATCAAGAGGCCGCGGCTACAAACGTTTTGGTTTTGGCTAACCAGCAACCGGCAGCATTCTCCGTGGGCAGTATGGCCGCACAGCTCGAGGGAAACGTTTCGCCAACACCGACGACAACGCCGAACCATATCGAGGACGGTTCGAAGAATCTGAATAGCAATAGCAATAATAACAACAACAACAACAACAATAATAATAATAACAATAATAGCAATAAAACAAGCAACAATAAAAACAACAACGACCCCAAAGAAAATAATAATAATAGCCACGAGAACTACAATAACAACATCAACACCAACAATGATTTAAATCAAAGTAACAGCACGAGCAACCGTAGCAGTCCTTTAAAGAGCCCGGTCAGTCGTCAGCATCCCCATCCGCACCAGCTGCAGAATCATAATAGACATCAACGTCAACGGCGCAACACTGTAGATTACAGTGATAACGAAGAAGAAGGAGAAGACGACGACGACGACGACGACAACCGAAACGACAACCTTAACAATAACAATAACAATAATAACAACGACGATAACGAAGACGACGACGACGACGACGACGCCGAAATTGTTCAGCACGGCCGTGTCCACGGCCACGACAATTCTCGTTACGATGATGGACTGCATCATTTTGGCAGCGCATCGGGTTTGAATGTTGTTGGTGTTGGTGGAATTGTTGGTGCAAACAATAGCAACAACAACAACAACGGCAACGGCAACAGCAACAACCACAATCCTACACCCGATTATTGGACACAACGAAACGGTGGCCTGCCGCCAACGTCATCGTCAGCGATATCGGGCGGACGCGGCAGTCGTAACCGCGCCAATTTGCGTGCCGTTAGTCCCAGTAATTACGCTGGGCCACCAGATAATATGAGCGAGAATTCCGAGCAACCGCCTGTGGCGCCACTGGTACGTTCCAAATCCCGACCCGAATTCTCATCGAATGCACAGCTCAATAGTGCCGCCAGCCGTTATTCGAATCTATCGTATTGGAAGGCTCGACGTGTCGTCTTCTATCGAAATGGTGATCCATTCTTTCCGGGCGTCGAATTGCGCTATCGACCAGGACGCGATATCACATCGCTGGACAGTTTGCTTGATAAAATTTCACCTAAAATGGACCTGCCACGCGGAGCACGCTATGTCTTCTCCATGGACGGCGATCGGAAGTATCATCTGGACGAGCTGGAAGATGGCGCTTCCTACGTGCTGTCATCGTTCAAAATGTTCAAGGTAAGTTTTACGATAACATTATTCCGATCGATGGATCGATCGATCGATCGATTACACAAACAAAAAACACACATTTCGAAAAGTAATTTAAACCATTGGAAGCTGGGTTAACTCATCCAGGTAGGAGTTTCGAATTATTATTAATTTTTCATCATCATTTTCACTGCATCAATAATTTATCGATTAAAGTTTATCATTTGAAGATCTTCTTATTGGAATATTCTCGTTGGCTTCAAGATTGATACTGGCTGCGTTTTTGAGCCTTTTTTTTTGGCAATAATAAAAATATCATACAAATATATAAAACTATATCTATGTATGTATATATATATGTATCCATGTGTATAAGTCTATATACATAAGTATATCGGTATAGACCCCCGGAAAGGTAATTTTTGAGGTTTAAATTCTATTGAGTACATAGGTACGTTAAAGAAAGATGTTTAGTCGAAAATTCGAAAATTTTGATGGATGAAAAATCGTCCTCGATTAAAAAGGAAGTCTTTTCCCATTAGTTCCTGTAATTTCCCATTAGTTCCTGTAATTTCCCATTATTTCGAAGTAATTATTCGAATATCCTTAAAAGCTTACAACACTCACAATCAATAAAGAAATGCTTTTTTTCGATAGGGCCTCGTGGCCTTCAAGGTCGAACCGAACCGAACCGCATCGAATCGAGTCGAATTGAATTGAATTAAATTGAATGAATTCAATTTTCGTAAATTACAGATTTCCCTCTCTCCCAGCCACACTATTCCTTTTTCCCCTCTCACTCTTGCTTTACTGCTCACACTTTGTTTCTCCCTCTTTCTTTTTCGATGGCGCATTTCGCTTTCGTTCGAAAATTGGCACATGAAACTCGGGGTCAAATTGACCAAAATGTGTTTCGCGGCTTACTCGTTAATATGGTAGCATAAATAACCGTTCTGTACCCTGCTCTGCCCCCATCCTATCCTCTGATTTAAGAACAAGCTTTCGAACCTTATCAGCGAATTTTCTTACGTCGGTATTCCGTAAAAAATCGGCAAAGTACGTCTTTTCACGAATTTCATGTTTCGTTTTTCAATCGATAAAATTTGAATATATTTTTTTCTTTGTTCTGATTTTCTTTACTTTTCTTGCTTTTTCTTTATCGTGGCGCGCTAGGGCGCCCATCCCATTGGACTTGACTGATTCGGACTGAACTGAACTGAACTGAACTGAACTGGACTGGACTGGACTGGTCTGGACTTAACTGAACTGGACTCGAACAGTGTCAGTTTCAGTTTCGGTTTCGCTTTCGGTTTCAATTCTGCACACATCGTCAAGAAGGTCGGTTGGTCGGTAGGATGGTCCACCTGCTCCTACTTCCCCATTCTTCAAATTCTTTGCCGTCTTGTTGAGCTATTACTTTTTACCCTTTTTTTTTTTTTTTGCTTGCTTCAAAAACTATGCCAACTGAGCTCACTCACAACTGTCCCCTACTCCATCGCAGTTTTTCTGCCATTACCGTTGGGTGCTTTTGTTTTATTATTTTTTTATTGCTGTAATGGTCACATTTGTTGTATTTTTTTTTTTTTTTTTTTCACTACATTCACTTCACTTTTCACCACAATTTCACCCACATTCGGGGTTTTGTTGTTCCTGTTTTTTATTTTGCGCTTTGCTTTCTTCTGCTCCTGTAAGGGGGTCTTGAGCAATAACTTCTGTTGTTTTTGGGTTGCCTCGTTACACACATACAAATCTGCATACATATGTACATATGCATATGGATATGTATATATATATACACACACACGCACACACACAGAGACAACGCAACCACTCGAGGGATTTCAGTTTATGGTCTTAAGCGAACGGTCATGCTACCTGTAGCAGTTATCCTTTGCGCCTTGCATGCAATGTCGCGAACCGAAAGAAAAAAAAAAAAAAAACGGCAACGATTGCCACGATTTTTTGTAGCTCTTTTCGCTTTACATACTGTTAGCTTCGGAAAAGTGCTTCAATGAAAGTTAACTTAGTTTTTTTCCGCCTTTTTCGCCTTTTATGGTTTTTGCTTTTCTTTTATTTTCTTTTAAACGTAGCTTTTTGTACGATCGGGTTGTAGGGGTGTGCCCGAACAAGCGATGGGAATAATTCAATTCATCCCGAGTAAAAAAAAAATAAAAAAAATAAAAAAAAACAATTTTCATATTGAGATCTTTTTCAATGTGAGTTAGTGCCATATGGCATAGGAGTGAGCTGTCTGAGATTCCATAGTCAACGATAAATTAATTAATTAATCATTTTCAGAATTAAACAAAAATACAAAAAATAAAAAAAATTAGAACAAATCCGTTTTTACCTTCGAAAATGGGGTTTGATCATGTCAGAAGAGTTATCAAAGAGAGCCATTTTATTTATATATCTGAAAGCAGCTCTTAAGAATGGATAAAATAACTGCCAAAGTTCCTATGCTTCGCCCATTTTCCTAGTTTTCAAGGGGCGAAAATCCCATTAACATTGATTTTGAAATCATTTCAAAACAAATTTTTCCATCTAAGCCTCCGCTAAGGACAAGAAATTTCCCTTAACTAAGCGGAGATGTTTTTTAATTAGAAACAGTGGTGTATATTTTTAAGCCTTTATCATTGGAGCTCAGTTTAGGCTCTAAGAATATGCATACACACTCATAGTCCCGTCCCATCGCAAGTTGTATTTAAATGGGCATACCCTGAAGTCAATCTTACTGCTCTCCAATTACAACTTGACGAGTCATAAAAAATGTCTCGACTACTCCCTTTAAATTTTCCAACCAATACCGTAGACTGTCTTTCGTAACATTGAACTTTCATTGACAAAAAACCACTCCCACCGTTAACTGCTCCACGAGTAGATCCCCTGCGGTCAATTAGAGGTTAATTGTCCCATTTGTACCAGGTGATCTTATGTTTTAACTACACTTTTTCTAGACAACTTAATTCTCCCCAAGGTCTAGTCAATTCTAATATATAATGTACCGTACATTTTGACTAGTCAAATTCTAATTACCTCAGAGACCTCCGTTTCGGTACATTGACTTTGTCATTACCGCAGGGTCTTCTTCTTTTTCTAGCGTGTTCTTTCCCGGCTTATACCCGGGTCCGCATGTTTTGAATTTTTTCTCCATATTCTTCTTTCCACTGCATCCTCGATTCTTAAATCAGTCGCTTGGAAGTCCCTTTTCAAAATGTCTAGCCATCTTTGTTTTGGTCGTCCTATTGGCCGAACACCTGTCACTTCAAGCCTCAAACTTCTCTTTGCCAAAGTGTTCTCACCAGCACGCAGTACGTGTCCATACCAACGTAATCTTGCTTCGCGAATTTTATCAGCTATTGGAGCAACTCCATATCGGTTTCTGATCGTGTCGTTTGGTATCCGATCAAGACGTGTCAGCCCGGAAATCCAGCGAAGCATCTTTGTTTCCATGACACTGAGACAACGTTCCGCTTTTTTTGCAGGGTACCTACAAGAAAAAAAAAAAAGATTTTTCATCATTATATATATTCCAAAAATTGATATGTATACTTTTGGGAGTAAAATTTAAATAATTTTAAGTCCAAGATCAGTTCTGTTCCACAAAATAGATCGTGTTTAAACGGACAACACACTCAAAAAAAAAAAAAAAAAAAAAAAAAAAAAAAAAAAAAAAACACAGAAGAAGACGAAGAAGAAGAAGCAACGGCTTCAATTCGGGTAAAAACAGCGAACTCAATAGAAAAAAACTTCCCGAAGATCAGGCATAGCCCGCGGTAAAAAGATTTTCCTTTGTTTTACCATATGTCTTGCAGAGGTTCCATTTGAAGATGACCCACTGACCAGCAGTTTGACTAAATATCCCTTCTCCCCCAGATAACGAAAGCTTACTCAAATTCCGCAGATTGGCTGCAGGCATCCATACACATTGGTTACACAATTCTATTTGAGGATATTTAGCCCCGTCGAGATAAATGAGCGGTTTCATTTTTCTGCATTTCTGCAGACATGTGAGAAAATATAAAAGGGTGTCGGTGATTAAGCAACCGCGACACAAAAAAAAAATGTGCAATCAATAGGGGAACAGAAAAAATATAAATTCAGCGCCTAAAAGTATGTATTTGAATATTTAATAACCAATTAATATCATTAATAAGCCTTTATAAATGGAGTTTAATTGATGTTTTAAAGACATCCGCACAACATTCAAATCCCTTCGTCAAGACGTGCCTAAATGGGCAAACCTGCAAGACTAACCAGATTTGTCACTATCGGGAATATTCGGAATATTTAAATGCATACTTTTGGGTGGCGAATTCAAATATTTTTTGATAAAAAAGAAAAACACAAAATCAATCTGCTTGCGAAAGAGTGTCTTGGTAGCTGAGGTCCGCTTTCTGTCGGAACGAGGGGACGGGTTCAATGGCGGCTCCTGGAAGAAAACAAACGAATTGCAAAGAGTTTCCGACAGCGTCTTGTCAGTTCGGGAAGGCTATCGAGGGATTACAAAGATTTGTTTATTTTTGAAAAGGTACTACCTCGATTTTCAGGTTCCTATTGCGCCTATAGGTCCCTGAAATTTCATAGGATAATCGCTGCGTGAGCTCCAAGGGGCCGCTGTCGGTTATGTCCTTTTTTTTTGCCCATTTAAAGCAAAATCAATCTTCATGAGAAAAGCATTCCGAAAGAGCTCAGAGTACTAATTCTTCATTAAAAAAAAAAAACCAAGGATTATGATGCTCATTGAATAAAGGAAAAAAGAACAAAAAGGACAACAAGCGTAAATACCCACAGAACAATTTTCAACTCTGCTCAGCGTGAAAATTGCATTAAACTTGTCAAAAGGAATTGAATACGTTTCGAGAATTTATTGAATTATACGAGTGCCGGCATATTTCAAAATTATTAATTGCAACGCCCGACAGGAAATAACATGTCAAACGAACATGACAAAGGAAAAAAAGACAGAAATGGAGAGAATTACAGATAGCCATACCGAAGTGCAAGCCGAAAAGAAAGAGATAGAGAGAGAGAGAGAGAAAGAGAGAAATGCGGCATGATGCTGCTTGTCTGTCTGGCTCTATGAATTCAAGCAGAAGGACTGGATGGTCGCATGGACGACATGGAACGGAATGAACACACAGTTATAAATGATGCAACACGAATGACAATAGGAAATGAGAGAAAATTGCAAAAATGACGAATGCGGTTGCAGTAATTGAGCATTGAGGTCAGGATAAACGCACGTATCAAGCGAAATGCAGAAAAGTATCAATTGAAAATTGAAAAAAAGAAAAATAAGTTTATAAATAAAAAATAAAAAATATTCCCAAAAGGACATCATAGCGTGCATATTCCACTGCATTGATATTTTCAATGCAAGAATAGCAATTAAGAAATCATTTGAAATGTAAAACCGCACGAAATATCAAAGTGAAGTTTTGATAGGCATAAAAAGCGACACACCAGGCCAATAACAACAAAAAAAAAAAAAAAAATAATACATTTTTTTGTTTTTTGTATGAGAAATGGGAACATAAATACCGATTGCCAGCATGCAAGGTTTTTCGGCACAAGAACTGCACCCAAAAAATAATAAAAGAAAATCAAAAAATATTGCAACAACGACAACAATGAGGACAACAGAAGCCAAGCAACAACGACAAAAATAACGATTACCTTTTGTTTTTAATGACTTCCAATATGGACGAAAATTAAGGCGAACCTAATTTTCGTTCGCCATTTTTTTTCAAAATATGCATTTATATATTTTATTATATAAACTGCCCAACCTTACGATGCCGTGACGTGAAGCGACGTTCTATACCGTGCCTTGCTTTGGCTTTGGCTGTGGCTTTGGCTTACCTTGCCCTGCCTTGCCTTGCCGTGCCGTGCCTTTTCAATCCACTCGACCTTGCATCCTTGCATTCATGCAATATTTAATTTGCCATTTCGGATGCAGTGACGTATGGCAGCAATTTTAAAATGCATAATTTGCATAAAGACAAAAAAAAAAAAATTTTATATTTTTTTTTTGTAAATTTTCCACAGAAATTGCACCACCATCCACCATCGCAGTATTGACCTTTCCGCCTTTTTGTGATTTTCCCGCAAAATTGCAAGAAAGAAAAAACAAAAAAAATTCGTTATCGCTTCTAACGAGGGCGGAAGAATGAGGCAAATTCAATTCAAAATTAGAAGAAAAAAAATATATATACATATGGTATATAAAAAAAAATTACATTTTCTATTAAAAATGCAATTTTATGAAAGTGAAAATGCATAATAGCGCCTAAAAGCACACCACGCGCACAAAATGCAAAACGTGCAAAGAAAATCGAAAAGCGAACGCAAACAATCGCCAGGGAAAAACTTGAAAGCGCCCCTGAAAACAAGCCTACTGCTAATTAACCTGCTAGGCTCGACAAACTGATATGATTTAATTAAGCTTCAGCTGAAGAAAATTAGAATAACAAAAAACACAGAAGGGCAAACCAAAAAAAAAAACGAAAACAAAATAAAGCAAAACTTTTTCGAAATGTGCACGGAAAAGAAAATAATGGAAAACGCATGTAGAAAGCGACTGAAAACCCGAAGGAGCTAATAAAGAAAGTTGGCGCTTCATTGAGACACGATTGAACTTCGCCTCCTTCTCTGCAAAGAGCACAAAAAATAAATAAAATTAAAAAAAATAAAAATCTTTCATTTCTTTCATTTTCCTCACTAATTGCGGGCGTCATCTTTACTCTCCCATTTCTCTAGCTCGCTTTCTTTTGCTGCTGCTCCTTAAACTTAAACTTAACTTCTTGATTTCATCGCGTGCCTCTGGGCTTTCGTCACGTCGCGAGAATTTTAAATGCATTCAGAATAAAATGGAACGGAATGAGAATGAATGAATGTGCAGAGTGCAAGCAATTTACCATTGCCGTCAATTCACATTTTACAGTAGGCAGGATTGAGAATGCAATTAGGTAAATTGAATATGGCCAGTTCGACAAAGCAAAAACACCCAAAATTGTTCCAATCATTGTTGATTGTTCTCGTTCTAGTCAATATGCATAATTTCTTAACCCTTTAACGCATAATGGTGCTCACAATCCAATAAATCCTCAAAAATTACGTTTGCTCATAAATTTGTCCTTTTTGTGTCAAAAGGTTACAAAAATTAGAAAAGACAATAAATAAATAATTGAGGTGAGACGGATCAATACACACATTTGGCTTAAATCTATAACATTTACAGCATAAAAGACCAATAAGCAACGGCAGGTAGGAGAGCGAAAGAGAGAGAGAGAGAGAGCCCCAGTGGGCTTAACCGAAATTCCCACAATTGAAAGCTAACAGTTGAAGCCGGGGCCTTTTGCGTCTACCCGTAATCTACATTCATGTTCATCGATGTCATTTCAAATAATCGTACACTCATTTCCAATGATATTGAAGCATACATTGTGGCGGCTACCTCTGTTACGCCACACTTTCCACATTTTGACCCGATACATTTCAACCTCATTACACTTAAAGGCCGTTTCATTTATCGCGTTTAAGAACAAAAAAAAAAAGGTTTTTTTTTTCGAGTGCATTTCTCCATTCATCATTTCCGAGCTACACTGAGAAATGAGTTCAGAAATTCCCGCACGTGTTTTTCCGCAATTACGGACATACAATTTGTCGTCAATGGGGAATTCCTGCACGCAACGAAGCATTTCAGTGCATACACTTCACTTTATTGCACACGGCTTCACTTGCCCCGCAAATCTCAATTCCTTTGTCCCTCTCTCAATCTGTCTCTCTCTGTCTCTCTCGGTCTCTCTCGGTCTCTCTCTGTCTCTAGCTTTTGTCCCGTAATAGTCTAATAGTGTTGCTCCAGCCACAGAATTGACAAGTTAATTTATTGCATTATCGTAATGCATTTCCAATGACCGACAGCTAGAGACAGCCGCATTCGGAAGTTCGAGACGACAGAGTCACGTCCTCGCTAGTGCCATCTCCACATCCATGGCTCGCCTCTCCGGTTTTCGCTTGCCCTAACATCATTATGCTGTCGGTCAGCATACTAGGCATTGTCAGCATTTGTATTCATTTTTGTCAATGTCATGATTTCCTTATTGGTATTGTTTTTGTTTTTATTTTTTGTATTTTTTTGTTTTCCTTATTTATTTATTTAACTGCGTTTTAACACCTGTTCTATCTGATTAAGATCCGTATCCAACGAGCATGCTATTAATTAGTGACCTAGTTGCCAAGCTTTCACAACACGTTGTGCATGCACACGCCTACATAAAAACATCAGAAGTGTGTGCATACGTGTCTGTATGAACGCATGTACGTACCTATGTATGTACTTATTAATGTAAGTATGGGTGTTTGTGATCACAAGAGCTGTGTTAATTTATGGGTACACATGAGAAGATAAATTTTGTGCAGAAAATGCTTCAATCATACCAAATCTCCACAGCTATTAGATCCTCAGCTGGCATATGAATTAACTTAATTTTTTTTTTTTTTTTTTTGGTTGCCTAGCCCAAGGCGCAATAAAACATAAAGGTCGATTGTGACTTCAAGAATAAATAATGTAAGCCACATAAAAATCAAATTACGCTCTTCGACAACCGGCTAAGTGAGCTCGATGAACATAAAATTTTAAAGCGATAAATCAATAATTTATAAATGAAGCTACGAATACTATTTAAACGCCCATACATACATAATACATATATTGTATGCACGATGAAATTGTGGGCACATAGCTCAGAAAATATGCAACAAAGAAAATTCTTTTGTTTTCAAAAAATTCAAAGATTTTTCACATACAAGGTGCAACACAGGGCGAAAAAATACATGTTCCGCATGGCAAAGTATTTGGTTATGTCATTGATGACAGCGAAGTGACAATGTCATCAATGAACGTTTGAGAGAAATCTCATTGTTACATTTGTTTTTTAAATTATTTTTTGCCCGTTTCTTTTGATTCGTTATTCAGTGGCGTTCGCGAGTGACCGTAATCCAAGCGGAAATGTAAGGCCCATCGCTGGAGAGAGACATTTTGAATTTAGCGTTTTGAATTTAAAACCCGTAAATCGACAATGGAATGAGCAGAGGATGTGGTTCACCCTCCGAAATGCAAGGAATCAAGAAAGGATAGTCGCAAAACAAAGTCAGCATGGAACAGTCGAAAGACCCTGCCGAAATGAACTTCAGCGTTCACGCGCCTGTCTCGATTTAATGGAATATTTCATCAGGAAATCAGTCGAAGCCTTTCGTATTCCAGGAGGCATGCTGTGCGCTTTCACTTCGGCGAATCGAATTCAATTTGTTGCTTAACAATCCACAATTGCACAGAGCAAAATCAATAAATGCAAAAATAAATGATAAAAAAAAATCCTCCTTTTTCCGATTTTCAGTGATGACATCACAGTCCGATTTGTATAGAAATGCTATCGAAAAGGGCATTGAAAATGTCATGATTCTCATCTCCGATACCGTTATACCAGTGCCCATTGATTTCAGAATGAAAAATTTCCAATCATCTTGGCTAATCGATATCAGCTAATCAGTATGCAGTTTCCAGTCGGATTAAATCCATACATTTCTCAAAAATATAATTTTTATAACCGACACACTATGTGTCGAGGGTTTTATTGCATTTGTGTGTAACACTCACAATCAGTCGAGATATACCATAGAAAATATATATAGAAATGATCAGCGTCGCCAGGTGATTCGATTTAGGCATCCGTCCGTTCGTCCGTCTATCCGTCTGTCTGTCTGTATATAGTTCTCTTATCTAAGGAGTTGAGCTATCTTGAAGAAATTTGGTATGCGCGCTCACTGGGACATGAGTAAGAACAGGTTCAAGGAATGGACCCGATTGGCCCATTTTTAGGCGTACCTTCAGCATTAGGGTCTGTTATGAAAATCACAAAAACGAAGTTTTTCAAGATATTTTGATGAAATTTGATATTTTAACATGTTTAAAGGCAATTAATGTGATTTCTAAAAATTATTAAAATGGGCGTGGCAGAAGGGAGTTTTTCGAAAATTGTCTCCTACACCCGGGAAATTCAAATGCGATGTAAATGAAAGTTGGCACGTATGTTTATTTTGTAGCCATAAACATCATGCCCAAAAATGTTCTTGATCGGTCCATGATTAGGGGTACCTCCGGTACTAAGGTCTGTCACAAAAATCCCAAAACTGCCCCCAAAATCGGACTTTTTCGAAGTATTTGAATGAAGTTTAGAATTTGAGCATACATATATTTAATCCTCCGATTAGAATTTAAAAAAATTCGAAGTATTGGGCACATCAAAAGTCGGTATATAGGGCCCCCTATGTGCCGGGTATTTAATTGTCAGGCTCGCCTGACTATAACACCCTTACTTGTTTTCTTTTGTTTAATTGTGAAAATTTAACAAACAAACAATGGACGCAATGACCGATATGCCCTCGAACAGATACAGTGCACATATATTTGTTTTCAAATTAATCCCGCTGAAGCTAACAATACAAAAAAAAAAAAATACAAAAAACAAAAAAGAGAAGAAATTTTTCATAGCATACTCATAGGCTATAGTTTTATTATCATTTCTATTCATTTGCATTCTTTTGTCTGGCTTCATTTTTTGCGCAACAATTCCTTATCCTTTCAGCGAAGTCAATTTTGCTGCAGTCTTTTGACCGAAAACATTCAATTCGCTTCCAATGTAGATTGAAAATTTGCCTTCTTTTCGTTCGCATGCATGCTCATCCATGCATACAAAGGCTTTTGTCCTTTATACGTCGACCAAAGGAAGAATAGATGAAAATACTTGTAAAAATTGAAATTGAATAAATTTTTAGTTTCATTTGAATGTAAAAAATTTTTCCCATAGTTTTTTTTCTCTCTGATTTTTCTCTGTTTTTTATTTTGTTTGTTATTGTTTTTTTTTAAGTTTTTTTATTTTTATTTTCTGTCCTCTATTCTTTTCGTTCTTTTTCGGAATAAAACTTTGCGACAAATGCCACAATGGAATGCATGGCAGTTTTAAAAGGAGGAAAAAAATGGCTTAAATATTTTGCGGCTCTTACAGTTTTCCCGTACATATCTGTGTGTGTGTGTGTGTGTGTGCGTATTCATATGAGCATTCCCAGTAAAGCTTTCTGGATTCGAAAGAAAGCGCAAAACAAAGTAAAAAAAGAAACACAATGAAAAACAATTCCACAAACTGTCTGCCACTCTCGGCAGTGTTCCACTGACGTAAAGGAATTCTCATAAATGCAACGGAGTCGTCAACCGTCGACATCCCGTTTTATGAGAACTATAGGGCTATAGTTTTTCCCCACACAACACATACCTACACACACGCACACACATAAGCAAACAAACATACACACGGTCGAACTAACCATTTTGCTAAGTACGCTTTAACTCATACAAAAGTGTCGCTATTCGTATGTTTCAACATGCATGAATGACCCTCTAATACGTACGAGTAGTACTACGAGGGTTTATTAAATAGTTTAGAACTTAGAAATCTATGGTGGCATATTTTCAGGGATTAAAAAATATATGACGGATATTAAAAAATAAAAACAATTTAAGTGCAAGGAAAAAGGCGAGCTCTTGTTATATTGAAGAGAAATTACAATTTCTTAACTTAGCCCTGGATGGCTCCTCTTCCTCGAAACGACGAAGCACTTTCATTTTTTCCCGCATAAGGATAGAAAACAGTGCTCTTAAAATCTTCATTTTTCAGAGAATAATTATTTTTTTTTTTAATTTTTTTATTTTTTTTTTGTTCTAAAATTGTCAATAAATAATTTCGCAAAAGTCGGTATTTTTTTTACTCAAAAGAGTTTTGCCTCGCAAGCTTCTGAAAATGATGTTTGTCGATTCGACGAAGTGTAGCCAAAACGTAATACTTAAAAATAAGCCAGGGTTAACGGCTTTTTTTAGGGCTATGTTATCGATAGAAATGCAAATAATTTGAAGGCCAGCTCCAATTCACATAAACATCAAACGGTCACTTTCTCGTTCGTTTCTAGAAGCAAACAAAAAGATTAACTGACCATACCATGGTAGTAGCCAATCAAACTTGATTGCCTACGTGTTCTTCTTGAAATTTTATACAACGTCTATGGATTATAATTGAACTTGGCCTGGCTTATCTTCTTCTTCTTCTTCTTGCGTATTCAAATGTCCCGGCCTATCCGAGGTGAGTCCTACAGCATCGAGGCTCTCGTTGTCTGCAACCTTGAATTTTCGAAGCAGGACTCATTTATTTATTGTTATTTTCTTGTTCATTGAGATTTTTTTTTTATTTTGTTTTTTTTTTGTGAACTTTGGGTGTTCATTGGGAGGCTTACTGCTACCTTCATAACATGGTACTTAATTTTTTCTCACTAAGATATACAAGTATTTCTGCCTTAAAAAAAAATTGAGATATTATTTATTTTACAGATATTCGAATCATTCGATTTGAGCATATTTCCAGGGAATTTTTCAATAGGGGTCTTCCCTTAAACGTGTATTTGCCTCGAAAACTTCGAAAAATCGTAAATCAAGAAGGCTTAGAAATTAATGAACGAAATTTTGTATGAAAAATTTTACACTTTTACGATTTTTCAATCTTTTCACTTTTAAGGGAATACCCTAAATGTTTTTAAAATTCTCGTAAAAATATTCCTTTAATTCGAATGATTTACTGTTCCTTATACTTAATTATAAATGGCCTTGTCTGAATAAATCATTCAACGAGAAACAGAGAAATCGAGCCTCGTAGCTTCAAAAAATTGCATCGTTTGTCGCTTTACTTTTTACTCTCGCAATCAAACCCGACGCATACAAGTGCTTACAAATATCAACGACGGACAGTCGGACAGTCGGACGACGGCAGTGCAATGCCTGAAGACAAAAGCAAAAACTTTTGCGCTCAAAAGTAGGCTTCAATATTTTATGACGATCATAAATTGAAAGAATAAAGTCTTTTCGCTCAGTATTTTGACATTTTGGCATTTTGGCAGTTGACGTTGGTTGTAACTGTCAACTGAAAAGTTGTTGACTCGAAAACTTTTCTTTTTTGTTGTTGTTTTATTACATTTTGTTTTGTTCTCGCTTGTTTTGTTCGAAGGCAGCACAACAGAGGTACAAAGGAACACAAAAGCAAAATAGAATAAAACAATATGCAAAGCAAATGAAAAGAAAAAAAGAAAAAAAAAAAAACGGAACGGAACAAAGCGATTGACGATTGCGGAAGAGCAAAGGAACAAAATACATAGAAATGCCTCTTGCCTGGCCGTATCTTTTTTGTCTTTGTCTATTCGGAAAAAGTGCAACATGAAGAAGAATAAGCCTTACAGAACCATAGACACATGTAAGTGAGCAAGCTGCCTATAAACAAAATGTCCGTCCATTTCCGTTAACAAAGTGAAAGTTTTTCGAAATTCAAATTGCCTCAAACACACACAGACACACTTACGCAAACGGGCAGAAGGACAGACGGAAAAGCAGGCAAACAGACACGGACGGCCAGACACAAACATAAACAACAATCTGCTCCCGCACAATACAATGGAATAGAAATGAAAACGTACGAAAGTGGTACAAACGGAAATGCAAAATGCAATCACATAACGGAATACGGTCTGTCGTCAGTTGTCCCCAACGTTTCAATATCCACCATCGTGCATAGTGATCAATGCATGCATGTGCATATTAGTATATGTACATATATATGTGTATGTGTGCACGTCTAAAGGTATTTGGCAAACGATTTTGTTATGCCCGTCGAGCTAGGTGGTAAGGTTAGTTTAGCTTACTTCATATTATCGTATCACCACTTTATAACGAGTTTTAAATACACATACACATAGTTGCACAACGTACAAGCACACAAACACACACACACTCACACGCACACACACACAAAAGTATACACATTTGTACACACAATAAAAAGCAAGAGTGTTCATTTTCTTTTATTGTTATTATTTTTTTTTTTTTTTTTTTTTTACTTACTTCCACTGGACTGTAAGGGACAAGAAAGTATCTTTTATGGTAGCCGTGTGAATGCCAGGGACGGTTGTCTATGCTGAGTGGCCTGATGTTAAGGGAAAAATAATGGCTTAAGCAGTTAGGGCTAAGCCGAAGAGTAATTGATTTCTTCTTCTAGATTTTATTCGAATGTCCTTTTGCTCGCTGCGATTGAACCGGACCTGGTTTGTATGCATAAACGATTGTTGTTCGAGCGTGAAATTCATATGCGACATTCGATCTATATTGCATCAAAGCCATGCTCATATCGTTTAGTCTTCAGCAAAATTGTCGCGCAATCGAAAGTGAAATTTTGCAAAATTTTCCGCTATCGAAGCAACGAAGGTACAGTTCACAAAATAAATAAAAAAGTAAACATCGTAGATTCGTCAATAAGAAGAAGTGCGTGCTACAAAATTATTAAGAATCATTGCCATTTATTTTCGGTTAAAGCAGTGTAAATATAGTGAGCCCAAAAAAGAAATCTCATCGTTTGTTCAATTCGTTATCCCGATATCGTGCAATTGGGCCTGAAAACGTCAACATAGCATGTAGCAACCTAGTCGTCATTGTCGTTATTCGTTCGTTGTCCGAACGTTCAAATGTTTAAGGCCATTAATTATATTCTTTATGGCTGCTGTCGTTATTTGTTGTGAAATGAAATTAATAAATAGTAAAAACTCAAAAGCAAAACGACCAAAATATAACAAAAACGATTCATAAAAAGCGAACAAATTAAAATAAATCACAATAAAGCCACAAAACAATAAATATTCAAATAAACTGAAAACAACCGAGAATAAAGAAAAAGAGCCAAGAAAGAGGTTACAATTTATCCTTAGCCGTAATCTAAAAAATTTTCTTTAATAAACGGCCAATGTACTTAGGATTCGAGCACTTAAACTTGTCTACATATAAGTTTTTGTATGAAAAAATTAAGTAAACTGCAAAAAATCAACACAAATAAAATCTCTATAAATAAAAATAAATAAATCCGAAAATAAATATTTGCTGAAAAAGTTTTAATAATTAAAAAAGAAAAAAAACAACAAAAAATACAGAACAAAAAACGAATAGATGATTTCACATCAAACATATATGTAAAATTAAAAATCTCTTTAGTACTCAAAAATACCAACATACATACATATAAAGCGTACTGCTATACACTTTATATAGAGAATATATATAGAAACATTAAGGGTGGTAAAATATGGACAACATGACTGCGTTCCAACAGGAAAAGCCATCACTGCGTGATTATTGGGCGAAGGAGGCAGCACTGAATGCGTTTATACAAACAAACGTAAGCGGAATGGAATGAAAAGCAAATAGCAAAAAATAAAAAAAAATTTTGTCTGTAAAGTCAATTTACGGACGATAGTTTTACGTGATAACGTCATAAGAAAACACTCGTTATGTACATAAAAAGGAGCATTCAAGTATTACGTACACTATTTTTGACGATTTTTGAAACTCCCTCCCCTTAGACTTATTAATTTAAAAGTTAGACATTAAGTCTCATTTTGTAATTTTTTTTTGTGGTTTTTAATATAAGTATAAAATAGAAAACAATAATTATACTTCAATTTTTAAATTAAAATTGCTTACCTATTAAATTTTCGAACTCTGTCAGTGCTCGGACTTCTACCACTTTGATGATAAATCTACCACTATTTTCACTTTCTACCACTTCTACCACGCTAGGTCCAAATCTAACGTTTTTTTTTTTACTTATTTATGCCTTTTTTTTATATTTATTTTATGATCATTTAGAATAATTGAGAGCATAAAAAATGTGCTTCAATGTTATGTATTATTGAAAAATATGTTGGCAGCTTCATTTTGTCAAGAATGTTATCAAGAATGGCAGTATTGGCGCTTAACGACATCCAATAAATATTGACACATTTTTTATAATAAGATAAAATTCCTAAAAACATTTAAGTTTCCCAATTTTCTACATGATCAGATGTGATATATTGTAAAACTATTTTAAAGAACTTTATATCTACAAATTTTTATACGAAAATAAGAAAGGTTTTAAAATTCGGCTTCTTGTATATTACCACGTGATATTAAATGAGGAGGGATACTTACACTGAGCGAACGTAACCATGATTTTTTTAAAAGGGCGCATTGTTATTCACAGTCCTTTTGATTTTCGAGCAGAACAAAAATTTCAAAAGAAAAATGGTTGAGTCAACAACATTTTTGGTTGAATTGAAAGGAAATATGTTTAATTACATTTCTTTTCGTTCGGTATAATTCTCATTTGTTTTATAAAATAAGACATATAAGATATGTATTCATCTTAAAACTTTTTAAGCATTGCGAAAGCAGTCACCAAAACGGAGTGACGAAATCGGATGAAGTCCATCCGATGGCTATTTTTTGGGTCATGTTCAGCAGAGTGCTGTGCTCTATGGCCATTTGCTTTGAACGTTTATTAAATTTTTTTGACATTTCTTCTTGTATAGGTATTTTTTTGGAATTTTTTTAAAAAATATCTTGTCATTTCAACTATGTCCTTGGTTGGTTCAACAATTTAAATTTAAATCCATTTTTGAAAATTATAATTTCAATTCAACCTGAAATATGGTTGATTCAAAAGGAAAATTTTTTATTTTTTCAACAAGAAAAATTGTTAAAATTAAAAATATTCCTTGTTGAAGCCGTTTTGTATGTTTTTCCTTTTGATTTAACCAGTTTTCTGGTTGATTTTTTTCTCTGTGTATGCACGGTATTTTATTAAATTGTTATAGTACCACCATTCATTTTTTAAATTTAAAACTTTCAAATGATTGATATTTAAATGTTAAACAGCTAAAACATGCTTGATTGAAATCACTAGCAATTTTCCAATAAAATACGTTTACATTTTAAAATATATCTTCCGATAGTACTATCGATACTGTCGATATTTCAGACTATCGACTATCGAGACTATCGATGGTCGCAACTATCGATATTTCTCCAGCTGTATTGAGGAGTGGTTTTCATTCTGATTGTTTTTCGGCAGTCCCGCGCTTGTCTGTCAATTGCGTGACATGTGTTAATTTGTGTGTGCGTTCATAGCCATACGTAAATTTGTATTTGGACGTTGTGTACCTTTTGTATATTTTCGCTTTGTCTGCTTGTGAAGAGACGATTGATACGATTGGCTTTCTCATGAGGACGAACTCTCTATTCTTAACCGGTTTGTACGTTTGTGTAATTGCGTAGTTTGTTGGGGAGGGATGTTCGGGGATGTGGTATGGAAGAGTTTTTTTTTATTTTCTCCGTCCGTCCCTCTCCAATAAACCAACTTTGTTGTCGCGTAAAATGAACGATGAACATGTTGAACGCACATTAAATTCGCTGTCGGCAGATTCTCGCTATTTGAGTGTCCTATCATCGGTTTAATAGACGTTATCACGTCAAAAAAAACAAAAAAACCTAGAAAAATCAAAGCGATTTATCCTTCAAAACATATCAATCAAAATTTTCTGCCCATTCGATATTTTATACTTTGCCAAAATAATTTATTTTCCCCACTAAAACACATAATTGCGTGTCGATAATCAGCTCGAACTGAAGATTTGTTTCAACCATTTAAAATAATTATCTTCTTCTTCCTATTTTTCGATTGCCTTTTAAGCAAAAATGCTTATAAGAATTACTAACCGTTCAATGTACATGGCGACGTATGAGCAATGTGCCATTAATTCGTACTGAAAGCATTACTCATACGCAGCGCATACCGTTGAGTAGTTTTAAGTGCGTGGCTGAATATTTGTTTTGCGTGCGCTCTCAACATCTACAAAAAATCATAGTATGAATGTGTGCATATATAAAACTAATTTTGATTTAGCAAAAGGTACATTTAAGTCGTTATGTACACCTGCTGGTCTGTTTCTGTTATTTAAATTTCAGTTCAGTTTCGAAATGCGATAAATTCGAGTGATGTTTTCGTTTTCATTTCGATGTTTGTTTCCATTTAGGTTTCAATCGAATAAATATGAAATATAGTGAGATTTATGTCCGATTACTTTAATTAAGTTTCAGTTTTGTTTGTTTATTTCTTCTTTTTTTTTATCCATCTATGTATACTCCTTATCAGCACACATGTAGCAGTTTGGTTTTCATTGAATGAATAACTTCATTCAAAATGAAAATAATTTCGTTAAATGCCTTTATGATGTGATATTCGATCTTTAACATTCTGAAAAGCGATTCCTGAATTCTCAGAAGATAATTCATTGTGTTTCATTTTGAAAGCGAAACAAACAATACACACAGATACATATGTATATTTTGTGAAAACTCTCGCACTAAATTTATTCAAATGTAAACCGACAGAAAATTACATTAACTTTTTCGAAATCAACACGGAATACATAATCGCTTTTTACTTATCTCTTCCATCGCGCCAGTAATACATTTAGTGAATATACGTACGCGCGTGTTAGTGTGTGTGTGTGTATGCGCGTTTTTGTCGAAAGAAAATGAAGGAAGGAAATACTTCGAGAGCACAAAATCACATTTAATCTTCTTATCGTACTTTTCACATCTTTTTGTTTATGTATGTATATTTAAATCATGTTTTAAAAACTTTTCAAAGCTGTAAACAAATTATGCACTCAAGAGAAAAGTGCACACATTCAGAGAGTTGATTGCGAGGTGCGTTCAAAATATTTATCGCCCATGAAAATCAAAATAAAATACCTTATGTTGGAGCGCACTGAATTCTTCAAATTCAATTTTGCCACTAAGGAAGTCTTGATACTTTAAGCCATTACCCTATTTGAATTCATCAATAAAAAAAAACTAAAATAAAAAACTTCAACTAGAAGCAATTTTTAATCACTATCTTTGAAATAACATCAATTATTTTTCCCATTTTCATATGAAGCTTAGAAAGCATGAAGCCTCCATTTTGAAAATTTCCCAAAAAATTTAATTTATGACGCCTAAATGAGCAATAAAATAAGAAAAAATTACACTGTGTGACATTTTTGAGGTCATCGCATGTGCCCTAAGATTTAATTCTTGGCCCCACTTTTTGAGACCGATTTAAAAACGCGAAAGAGACAACTTGAATAAACTAAGTATGTATGAGGCGTTGCTATCAGAGTGAGTACTATTAGAATCTGCAGTCAAATTTTAGCGCACAATTTGGTGGTTGCATAGTGTGTTAATTGATATGATACTTCAATAAAAATTTGGATATTTTCTTCCGAGAAATGCCTTAATGTGTCGAAAAATTTTACTTATAGATGGATAAACCTTCACTTACAACTCAAAATATTTCTAATACTTTAACTCACAAGGTTTGAACCAAATAGATGTGAGACAATGAAGCTGGTAAAAAAAAAAAAAAAATTGTTTTAAGACACTCTAGTTACCCTGGATATGTTGGGTTCGGTCACTATTCACCTTCGCTTGGCAACGATTTTATTTTTGCTTAATTTCGTTGAATTATTGACTAATCCTTGTATGGTTACTCCAATTGAAATCTCAAGCGTTCATATGTTAATTAGCTTCTAATATGTTCCTAGCTGACGTTTCCGGATCTGAATAATATGGAATATTGCTTTCGAATTCGCATAAAGACTTGTGCGCTTTTCGCGCTTTTTGTTTTAATTTATTTGTAGAAGAGTAAATCTCTTTTGCCGAATGACCTTAATGGCTTCATTCAGTTAAGCTGACGTTTTCTAATTTTCTCTCTAATTAAATTTACCTGAGTGTGCGTTTATGAATTTTGTCCGTTAATTTGTGTATACAGTCGAACTTCAATTGGTCAAGTCAAAGAATTCTGGATAGAAAATGTTTCTAAATGATTTTGCCACCATCATTCATGGCGATTTATGGAAGTTCTAGTTACGGACGTTCGACTGTACTGTAATGTGAAAATAAAATATGTGAAAAGGCACATATTTACGCATTTATGAGTATGTGTTCATTGGTATGAAGGCATTTTGTCTGATTTATTGCATTCGTGCGCCAGATTCAAATGTACAATGAATTTTAATAGTCATGTGCGATATGGCACAGCATGCAATACATATAATGACAATTATACATTCATAGAAAAATGTGTAAATGTATAGATATGTACAGCAGAGCAGAGCAGCTACAGAGTGCCCGTTACGCAATCATATAGGTACACATACACCCAGAGAAAAAACCACATAAAATCAATAAAAACCACATTGATTCGATGTGAAACGTTAACGAAAGTCTAGTAACGTAGAAAAATTTTGATTCAATATGGAACACCATTGAATTAAGGTGGCGCAATATCGACGATTTTAATATAGAAACCATATTAAAATGATATTTTTCGGTATTGAATTAATATTAGATTCTACTTAATTGTGATATGAATTCTTGTAAAAAACCAGGTCGGTGGGTTCGATCCCTGCTCCAGCGAGCGTCGATTTTTTTTTTTTTTTTTTTTGGGAAAAGTAGATAATTTAACATTTACATTATTTGAAAAACTGAGAAATAAAACATTTTACAAAATTTTTATGCTTAAAAAATTAAAAAAAAGATTCTATAGGAATTTCTTGAACGTGCTTGTGCGTGACTTTTGGAAGACCCGACGAAAGCAACTTGTTTTATTGGTTCGCGTCCAACTTACTTTCTGCTCCCCGTAATTTTTCCTTAAAATTTACTTGCCTGTTTTTTATTCTCCATTTTTCCACAAATTCTTTGGCCTGCGGCAGGGTTCGAACTCGGGCCTTCCAGATTACAAGTCTAGCACACTTCAACTACGCCATCGCGCGATATGATTTAAGCTTGCTAGATTGATTATATCAATGTAAGTACAAAAAAAACTGTTCAATAAGGGGATCTTATGTGTGAAGAGTTTCCATATTAATTTAATAACGTTTCTTATTGATTCAATAGGTAGCAACGTAAATTTCAACGCAATTCATGAATTAATATGAAAACAAACTCACATTAATATGGTGCAACTTCAAATCAATGCAACTTTAACATACTCCACGAAATATATGGAAACTACATCAAATGAAAGTTGAAATTTACTTTAATATGTTTCGGTATTATTTTTCTTCTATATTGAAACATATTGAATTAATATGGCTCGGATTTGATTTTAAGTTGCAGTTTTTCCCTCAGTGTACATTTATTTATTCAGGTATATATCTATGCATGTTTGTGTATACATATATGTATATTTTTGTATGTATGCTCCTTCTTATTTAAAAATATTCGAGCTTCTTTCTAAAATGGTGTGGACATATGTGCCGGAATAACTTATTTCCGTAATGACTTGCGAGCTGCCAAAAAAGACGTTTTACCTTATTTATGCACATAAAATTTAATCATACACATTCGCACGCACGCAGGCATACCTACACATGCAAACTTTTTTAGATTAGTTCTTTTGTTTTTGTTTTTAATTGAAATTTATGCGGAATATTCTCTTCAAGAACAAAATTATAACAATAACAATAACAACAACAAACGACAATTAAAATGTGAAAGACCTTATTTATCGAGAGAGGTTGGAGAAACGAATTGAAAAGGAATTTATAAAGAAGTAGAACGGAAAAGGAATTTTGTTTCATCCTTTTTGGGAAGGGGGAAAATTTTGTTTCTTTGTTATTTAGCTTTCGCCTTTTTGAACATAAGGGGATATCTGCAGCTCTGTCAGAAATGAAAAACTTCATATAAAAAAACGCTTCAGAAATGAATCACAAATTTTCTGAAGTGTTTATTTTTTTTGTTGTATTAAGTTTTTATTTCTGTTTCATTTCTGACAAAACTGGACATTGCCCGTAAGAAGGGAAGTTATTTCAGATGTTTTAATTAAGGTCTTGAGATCTCATTTGAAATTATTTTCGAAGATCTGAAGTCATCACATGGATAAGCTAAATTCGTTCGCATAATCTTGTGGGGGAATTTTCGCATGCAGTATACAAAAAGGAATAATGAGTGCTCGGGGTTCATTCAAAATGGAATAATTTTGTTTAACAGTACAAGTAGTAAAGACGATGAGGAAAATTAAAAATAAATAAAATATACCCACAGATTGATGAAAAATGAACGCGCGACATACAAATTAAAAACTCGATCCAGAAAATACATTTTAAGAGTGTCCGAAATGAGTCTGAAATTTATACCAAATATTAGCCACACACATAAATATGACTCCGAAATGAGAGTCAAATCTTTGAGACATGAGAGGCTAAGAGATATGACTCCGAAATGAGTGCAAAATGTGCGAGACATAATAGGCCAAAAAAAATGAGTCCGAAATTCGTCCGAAAAACGTGAAATATGAGGGGCTCAGAAATATGACTCCGAAATATGTCCGATATATGTATGTACATGCATACATACATACATACATATGTTGTATATGCGAAATAAAAGTCATAGAAGTATGACTCCGAAACGAGTGCGAAAAACGGGAACTGTAAGAGACTCAGAAATACCATTCCGAAATAAGTCCGAAATGGGCCCGAAAAATGTGAGAAATAAAATGCTGAAAAATGTGACTCCGAAATGTGTCTGAAAAATGTGGCACATCAGACGTTATGTAATACGACTCCGAAATATTACTCCGAAATGAGTCCGAAAAATGTGAAAAATAAAATTCTCAAAAATGTGACTCCGAAATGGAATAGAAGGCGTTATATGACTCCGAAATATATCCGAAAAAGATGAGAAATAAAAAGCTTTAGAAATATGACTCCGAAATAAGCCCGAAACGATTCCGAAAGATGTGAGAAATATGAGCCACAAATATGTATTCTTGATTCCGCATTAAATACTCCAAGGATTTCCGCAGCTAAAGTCATTGGTAAAAGCTATAAGTTTTAATGATGTTTGAAAGACTCTCAAGCAAAATAATATTTTTAAAGCAGCATCTCAGTTTTCATCATGAAAATTGCTGAGCAAAACATCTCAAAGCTCAAATAAGAAAAATAAAATAGGGGTGCAGAAAACTTTTTAATTATACTCTCAAGTTTGAAGTTTTCATCCCAATTCAAGGGAGCATTTTACATTGAAAAAGGCTTACTTCAAAAGGCATATATGCATTGGCATTGAATTTCTTGAAGTTATTGAACAAAAGCAGCTTCAAAACTCAATATGAAAAGCGAAAGATTACAAGAAACTCTTAAAACATTCTCTTTGCACATCCTCTAACTATTAATACCCTAAAGTTTAACAATGCAAATTTCTTTGAACAAAATCGAAAGTCAAAGAGAACGAATTAAATGCTTTCTGAGAGAATAAATAGAGTAGAATATATAGAATATATAGAATAGAAATAAAAATTTTTAATAAAAAGTCACAAGCGCGCCTAACTTCTGATAAAATTTTACTTTCACATTCGTTTTCGCCTTTTTAGCAAAGTTAATTTTCCCGCCTATTAGGGTGTCCCGAAATATATTTTGATTTCCAAAACTTTGAATGTAAGAAATGAAAGTTAGAAATCTAATTCCAAAATTAGGTATTCAACGTATTTGGCCGTTAATGTTTTTAAGTTCACAAGGACATAGCTTTTGAGCCGCAAGAGTAAAAAGCTATTTTATTTATATCAAATTTTAAAGGGCTGTGCTATCTTTGAAACCGCAACATAACTTTTTTCTATTTTCATATAAAATTTAGAAATTATGAAGCCTTCTTTTCGAGTCCTCGAAATTGTACAAAACAAAGTGTAATCGATGACGCCTAAAATATCAATTAAATAGGTAAAATTTTTAGTTAACGTTAACGGAAGAAAAGCTTGGATACAGTTAAAATCGATTCAAACAGACCCGTTTATAACAGACTTTGACATACAGTAGACAAAGCCTCCGGTTCCTCCGAGTCTAATGGGAATAATGCATAGGAATTCGTATATAACAGACATCGCTTGTAGTAGACACATCGCTTATGAAATACGCGTTTGGAAGTCCACGGCTCGATATATCGTTTGTAAGAAACAAATTACTGATTCGTTTTTTTTTTTTTGTTACAAAAATGTTTCTCGGGCATTACTGCCAATAACAGAATGTCTACTATAGATGATATATGTATCGTATACACCAGGCTGTCTAACTATACGCGAAATATTTTTATAACAGAAATCGTATACAAAAAACAGATCCTCCGGTCTCTTGAAGTCTGTATTAAACGGTTTTTTGTATATGTACATATTACTTCCGGATACTGCTTCAATATCTCGAAAAATGGTTATGGAAGAACATTCACTTAAGACCAAAAAACATATCTCAGAAAATCTGAATTTATTTTGGACAAACTAGCTTGTCGCAACCTAACACCTTTTCAAAAAACAAATCGGAATAAATTCTCAAAAAAGTGAAAGCTTTTTTTTTTTGGGACACCCTTATGTCCATAGTCCATAGCCGTTGTGTTACAGCATGCGTCAACGAATCTTGTTTTTTGCACATCAGCCTTTTGCACAGCCAGACTCACTTTCAATTCTCATTCACTTTTCAATTCGCATGCCTTTCTGACTTGAACGGGGATATCATGTCAAAAACATGTTCAAATATTAATTTCCTTCGGAAGTTATATGCGCTCGTAGCACAAACACCATCAGGTCAAAGAATATGAGCCGGCAAACACACAAACACTCGCCGCAATCAATGAAACCGCTTTTGGTGGTCAACCTACGCCACAACAATAGTCACTACTAGTTTATGGGGGCAGTAGTACTTTATACGGGCTATAGGGCACGCGTTCGGCTTAGCCTGTCGAACCGTCCCATCGACAGTCGGTCGGTCGGTCGGTCGGTTCGTGGCATGCCTAGAAATAATTAAGCAATTCGTACCTCGACCTCTTTTCTTCTTAAAGTGAGTTAATTTCTGGTTCAGATTTTCCTTTTCCCTGTAGTGTGCTCGAGCACAAACAAACACACACAGCCAGCGCGTTGGAACCGGTTCACGCACACAAAGCCACATGCACTCCGAGTCTATCTGTGAGTGTGATCGGCCAGCCGAATAGTTCAAACCACAAAAACCGCAAAGCAATGCCCGAGGAAAAACTTAAATTAAAAACAAAAACCAAAAAAAAAAAAAACAAGAAAAAGAAAAAGAAGAAAAAAGCAAGTGGAAAAACCGCGACAAGGTCTTAGTAGAAAATCCAATCAGGAAGCTTCAGCTGCTGCTGCTGCTGCTGTTTCTGTTGGTGCTGCTGCCACTCTCAAACCTATTAAAGCTTTCACTACGGCCAATGTGTCACGCAAAGTGAAGGGACAAATGAACCAAATATCCAAGCAATGGGCACTAAGAAATATCACACCCCGCGACCACCCTGAGATGGCCTTCAAACGCTCTCTTACATCGCGCTAAGTTAAAACACGAAGCGGAAATTGTAAGCGTATTATATGGATTTTCATTACTTCTTCTGTTTTTGCTTCTTATTCGTTTTCTTTGCCTTTACGTACTCTACGTCTTTCTTCCATTCGTTCTGGTAATAAACGATCGCGCACGAGAAGCAAATAAATATAAAATGAAACAGTAAAACACGAAGAAGACGAAGAAGTGAAAACTCATAAAGGTTGCTCTAAGCAACAAAGCGCACAAAAGGACTCTCCCCTTCTGGTTGCTTCTTTTCGCCTTTCTCATAATTCACTTTCTTTTCCTTTTTTCGCATACAATTTCGCAATAAACCTTTCTACATCGTACATTTCCGCATTCGCACGTACGAATTTTTCGCACATCACATTTCGCTCGCAATAAGAAACGTCTTGAGCTCCCTCTCTCGCTCTCGCTCTCGCTCTTTTCCTCTCCCTCTTGGTCGCTTCGCTGGTCGTCGCATTTCGCCCACGCATATTTGATTGAGCGTATTGACTCAGCGACTGGACGATTAAGCATAATCCTTGAAATTGAAATTGGTCGGAGTTACACACACGAGGAGTTAAGTCAACTTCACGCTTTATTTCGCCTTCACTCGGCGAGTTGAATTGCATTTGTAAACATCACGGACTGCGGGGACCTCCGAACGACGGTTCCGGGAACGTAATTTCAATATTTCGTCGCACTCGCCGCTGAGCCGTATCGTAACGTTTCGTATTTTGTCATTTATTGACAAAAATCTCTGTGCTCCAGTCAATATCGAGCCGTTTGGTGAGCGAAGTGGAGGAAATTCGGTGCATATATACATACATATATTTATGATTGCAAAATAAAGCTTACGTATGTAGTGAACGTGAATATCAACTGTTGTCCTCTTGTGCCAAAGGAGTTGTCAAAAAAAAAAAAAAAAAAAAAACACTATTTTTTTTAATAAAGTGAAAGAAATATGTATGTCAAAGTTTTGAGTTCTCATTTTTATATCTCCGTGATAAACCGTAGACTCAATCAACCTAACCAGACAACAACTAATCGGCGGATGTTCCTTTTTAGTGTTTGCCTTTGTCCATCCTTCTTCATTCATCGTACTCCTAATTTCCACTTCCTACCTCCCTCTTCTTTTCTCTTCTTTTCTCTTCCCCTCGCTTCCTCTCGCTTCCTCTCGCTTCTTCTCGCTTCCTCTCGCTTCCTCTCTCTTCCTCTCGCTTCCTCTCGCTTCCTCTCGCTTCCTCTCTCTTCCTCTCTCTTCCTCTCTCTTCCTCTCTCTTCCTCTCTCTTCCTCTCTCTTCCTCTCTCTTCCTCTCTCTTCCTCTCTCTTCCTCTCTCTTCCTCTCTCTTCCTCTCTCTTCCTCTCTCTTCCTCTCTCTTCCTCTCTCTTCTCTCTCTCTTCCTCTCTCTTCCTCTCTCTTCCTCTCTCTTCCTCTCTCTCCTCTCTCTTCCTCTCTCTTCCTCTCTCTTCCTCTCTCTTCCTCTCTCTTCCTCTCTCTTCCTCTCTCTTCCTCTCTCTTCCTCTCTCTTCCTCTCTCTTCCTCTCTCTTCCTCTCTCTTCCTCTCTCTTCCTCTCTCTTCCTCTCTCTTCCTCTCTCTTCCTCTCTCTTCCTCTCTCTTCCTCTCTCTTCCTCTCTCTTCCTCTCTCTTCCTCTCTCTTCCTCTCTTTTCCTCTCTCTTCCTCTCTCTTCCTCTCTCTTCCTCTCTCTTCCTCTCTCTTCCTCTCTCTTCCTCTCTCTTCCTCTCTCTTCCTCTCTCTTCCTCTCTCTTCCTCTCTCTTCCTCTCTCTTCCTCTCTCTTCCTCTCTCTTCCTCTCTCTTCCTATCTCTTCCTCTCTCTTCCTCTATACTCAGTACCCTTCCTCACTCTTTTTCTCTCTTCCACTCTCTTTTGGTCTCTCTTTCTCCATTTTCATCTCTTCGTTTCTCATATTTTCTCTTGGTCTCTACTCCTCCTCTCGCTTCCTCCTGTCTACCTGTTTTCTTTTACCGACAATTTGTAAAATTCTTTACATTCTTTTCTTTCTCTCTGTACTCGTGAGGCTCGCATCTAACCTCTCTATCATAGAATATAGTTAAATTTTGAAATAAAATTCTCAAAATATGTAAAAAAAAATTTTAGAAATTTTTCATTGTATTTACTATGCATATATGCATAGATAAATATTGTACATGCATGCGTATTTTCTAATAATGCCTTAAGATATGCTTCAATAATTTGCTTTCATAACTAACTATGGTATATAATACTTATTATCTCTCCCGCTCAGGCATTTAAGCCATAGTTTTCCCTCCTGCTGCATTCATAAATCAAATTTCGAAAGAGATGAGGGTAAATCGAGTGCAACAAAAATTTGTGTGCAGTTTTTTTTTTTTTTTAATTCATCCATGCTCCTCGTGCTTTTAATTTTTTGTTTGTTAATATTTCTGTGCTTTTTGATTTTCGTTTTTTTTCTCTATTTGGGTATTTTCTTGTTTTCCCTTGCTTTTTTCTTTGTTAACTATAAATTGTCTTTGGGAAAGTAACTTTTGCTGTTTCCCCGACATTTCACATTACGGCTTTTCGCCTTTCCAAGTACTCTTCTCCTTCTTCGTCTTCTTCTTGGCCTCCGTTTTCATCATCTGCTCCTCCTATCGGTATTGCTATATACATAGCTATCTCCGATAGTTGCCTTGCACGTGACTTAAGACACTTGCAGTTACTGTCGTCCTTTTTGTTGTTGCTGCTGGCTTTGTTGTAGCTGCTACTGCTGTTTGTGCGGTGAAAACTTGAAGTGGTCAGTAGGTCGTTGAAAATGCGAAAACTTTCGAAACGTTTCAGTTCATAAATGTGAGTGGTTACTTCTACGTGACTTCGTTCGCTTAAATATGAGCCTCCTCTTTCTTCATGCACGTATGCATGCATGTATGTATGTATGTGCGTGCGCTCTGTGAATCTTGGAGTGTATTAAGTCTGATTTAGATCAACGTTCTTACGTCCTAGGTGAACGCATTCTCATATTTAAGTATATGGCTGCATGTGTGTGTGTGTGTGTGTGTGTGTGTGTGTGTGCGTTCACCTAACTTCTTCTACGTGGATTGGCTCGTCAATGCTTGGAATACCATTATCATTTTTCCCGAAGACTCGACTGATACGCTCATACATAAATACGCACATGCGGACATACAAATATGTTTATACATACATATGCATACACGTATGCATGTGCGAGTTGACTATGCACCGCACAGCACGTCGTATACGTATGCGATATATTATTACTTTCATATTCCTAATGCGATTGCTGCTTAAAAATGGTAGCTGCATGAGGATATGGATATGACTTGAAATCCATTCTCATTGTTTTTGGTTTCGTTTTTGTCTTTGTTTTTGAATTTTAATATTTTTTTTTTTTTGTCTTTCTTTCAAGTAGGAAGTCACTTTCTGTCATATTAAGCCTTTCTGTACGGACACAAAAGCGAAAAACAAAACAAACAGCAAAGATACAAGACCACAGACAAAAAAAAAAAAAAACTACATAGACCGTTTCCAACGGTATCATTGTTACTGTTGGATGTGTCTTGCATTTTTGTTGTTTTTGTTTTTACTGTAGTTGTTTTGTTTGTTTTTTGTGTGTGTTTTTTTTTTTGAATTGTGTCGACTTTGGCGCTTAGGAAAGTTTCTCCTTTGCTTGTTCATTTGTTCGTTCGTGCATTCCTTCGTTCGTTTGTTTGTTTGTTTGCTGTTTGGAATTGTTTCCTCTCGTTCAGGCACTAATATGCGCATAATATGCTTGCACACGACACACACACACACACACACACACAGGCAGACATACAGACACGCAGACAGAGAGATACGCGAACCCATGTGCATATAACGAGTGTGTGTACAATTATTTGTTTATTGGCTTTTTTAAAAACTCTTATTCTTCTTTATTCCCATGCACCGCAGCAACTCCCTACTCCTTCTCCCTCTCTTTCATCGACTCAACATCAGTGAAACTTTAAGGAATGATGATTTTCCACTGTATGAATGCACGAATGAAGTTTTCAATATTTTTCTGTTGTTTTCTTTATTTTTTTTTTTTTTGTTTTTGATTTGAATTTTCTCATTTTCTTTGCATGGAACTTTTGATTAGCTTCGGTTCAAACTTCTCTGTCACCATTATAAAAGTGCTGAGTACTTTAGGATGTGCATATTCTTAACCCACACACACGAACAAACACATACACATTTACCACATTATTGTATGTGCTTGTGTTCTTCGAACTTTTCCTCATTTGAAAGCATTCTAATGTGTACTGATTAAGTTTTTTCCGTTGATTTCTTAAGAAATCACTCTTGGTGCGTAATTTTTGTTATTATAATTCATACAGTGGTTAAAAAAAAAAAAAAAAACACAAAAATACAAACAAAACTTTTGCCGATGAGGAACCAAAGAAAACGAGGAAATATAAAAAAATACTCCATGGAACTTTCACGCTTGAGTTATTTGAGATTTTCGTTCACTTTCTTCTCATTCGATTGTTCTTTACTTTTATTATTATGATTATTATTTTGTCGGTTATTAATGCACACATGCGTACAGTGCACATGTGTATGTTAATATTTATTTGTTTTGGTTAATGAGTCTCAGCATGGATGTGTGTGCCTGTGTGTGTTCTTCCACGGAAATGTGTCAAGCCATCGAGGTATTTCCTTAATATTAACCTAAAAACGTTATCGCATACAGAAAAAAAAACAAAAAAAAAAATGGTATAAATGTTTTTCGCACTTATGAACAAAAAGAAGGTAAATAGGGAATGAATAAAACTTATGCGAAGTTAATGTCGAATATTGACGAGTTCGTATGTATATCAATAACTTCCGTAATTCTCAAAGAATTGGAAAAGTTAAATGTTCCGAAATATCTGATTTCATGTGGCTTAAACAATGGACCAGTGTGCATGAAGATGAGGTCAAATCTTTTTCTTGAGTTCTTGGAGCATAAGTTTGATATGCGTGAAGCATAATTGACCTATGACAATTGACAAACTACTTTGAGAAAAAAAAAAAATTGTCTGTAAAGTCAATTTACGGACGATAGTTTTACGTGATAACGTCATAAGAAAACACTCATTATGTACATAAAAAGGAGCATTCAAGTATAACGTACGCTATTTTCAAGTCCGAGCATGATGTTGGTGATGATGATGATGATTATGATGTTGATAATGATGATGGTGATGATGGTGATGATAATAGTGAGGTTCGTGATGATGAAGTTGATGGTGATGATGATGGTGAGGTTGGTGATGATGGTGATGATGAGGATGATGGTGATAATGATGGTGATGGTGATGATGATGATAATGATGGTGATGATGAGGTTGATGATGATGGTGAGGTTAGTGGTGATGATGGTGAAGATGATGATGATAGTGATGACGATGTTGTTGATGATGATGATGATGGTGAGGTTGGTGATGATGATGGTGAGGTTGGTGATGATGATGGTGAGCTTGGTGATGATGGTGATGGTGGAGACGATGGTGGTGATGATGGTGAGGTTGGTGATGATGACGGTGATGATTATGGTGTTGATGGTGATGATGATGGAGACGATGATGGTGATGATGATGATGGTGTGACAATGATGATGATGGTGATAATGGAGTTGATGGTGATGATGGTGAGATGAGATGATGTGATGAGATGTTGTTGATGTGATGATGGTGAGTGTGATGATGATGGTGAGTGTATGGTGATGATGATGTGATGGTGATGGTGGATGATGATGTGTGATGTTGGTGAGGTGGTGATGATGAGTGATGATATGGTGTGATGGTGATGATGATGGGAGATGATGTGATGATGATGATGTGTGAAATGATGATGATGGTGATGATGATGTTGATGGTGATGATGGTGTTGATGGTGATGATGATGTTGTTTAAATTTTAAAATGTACCTTCCGATAGTTCACCAGCTCTACTGAGATGACTGAGAATTTCTTCGATTCATGTCTTTATATACGTTTCCGAAATCATGAATTCAGTGAGAATTGTAGGAATTTTTTGAAAAAAAGTACAATTTCTCGGGGTAGTTTTGCATTTGGAGGGAAATAATGATTGGAAATTTGTTTTCAGGACGAATACTATCAAAGGGACCTATGAGCGTATTCGGAGGGTGATTTTGGGGGTTCAAGCCCCCTCGAAATGCGCAGAATTACAAAGGCGATTGAGAAAATGATCTCGGTGGATAGTTTTGTTATGCCTTAAACTTCTTCCGAAATAATTTTCTGCGTCGGTGCGTTTTGGTGCGTTTCCATGTCCCCACGAACCCCACCATGGCCTGTTTTAAATCAGCCCTCGGACTTAACGAGCCATAGATCTAAGCAGTGATGCCAAATTAGCGCTTTTCGCGCTAGATCTAGCGCTTTTCGAAGGCCCGAGGCGCGAAAACTTCTTTTTAGCGCTAAGCTATTTTTGCTCGAAATCTAACGCTTTTTCGTTGCGTTCATTAAAGTTTTCAAGGTAGTTTTTCCTTCAATTTTTAACATTGTAATAACGTAAGTCAAGTATTGCTTTCTAACACAACAGCTGTAAGATGAACCAATAGAAATTGGGAATCATTGATTTCCGGTACTTTTTAGCGCGTTTTCAATATTAATAATCGCTTTTTCCATCTGAGGAGTTGGCAACACTGGTGAGGTTGGTGATGATGACGGTCATGGTGGTGATGATTATGACTTACGCACGTTCTTGCTTCATCACGTCTCGAAAAATCTTCAGAAATTCTGCGAGTCTTAAGTGTCCCATTTTACAAACCAAATGATAATTATAGGCGCCATTCTTACAATTTATTCTATGCACTGATGCCAGAACGATGGGTTTTTTCCGTTTTTATGTAATTTTTCGATTTTACCTTTAACCAAAAATCACTTCAAATGATTACGAGGGATTTTTACAATCACTTCCTAAAGACAACAGAAATAGAGATTTTTTTTTCAATATCCAAGGGAAAGAGACACCAAAATACTGCCTAGCATCAGTGCTGGTTACAAAGTATGGAGAATTGAGTAAGAAAGGTTTTAAAATTCGGGTTCTTGTATATTACCACGTGATATTAAATGAGGAGGGATACTTATGCACGGTATTTTATTAAATTATTATAGGACCACCATTCATTTTTTAAATTTAAAACTTTCAAATGGTTGATATTTAAATGTTAAACAGCTCCAACATGCTTAATTGAAATTGAAATGAGAGTAGGTGCTCAAGCTTTATTTCGATGGACTCAAGTCAGATTGCCATCTCATTTATACGCCAATGGACTCAAGATAACTCTAATGTTTTTTATTCGTAAGTTAAATACATACATCACGAGTTCAAAGACGATTACAAGAAAACTGATAAAGGATAGGAATTTAAATTCATCTAAAGCAATTCTAGAAAATTTCAACGATTTCATAACGTTTTAAATGTAAAGGTGATCTTTGGACTTATTGCCTGCCATTTTCCTTTGTATAGAGGAATAATTTCTTGAAATTCCTTCTTATTTTTATTTGAAATGTGATATGTCATTTAAAGTCCGAAGGTTGACCGATTCAATGGACAGGACTGAATATACTACTCCTACAAAGGAGAACTACAATGCATTAATATTAAACGAGTCAATTAAAAATTAAGCTTTCAATATAATTAAATTACAAAGCTCATTGAACTCAAAGTCGATTTATTGCATTTGCATTTGAATTTTCCATTCATAAATAATTGTTTGATGGCAAATAAATTGCAATATTTTCTATCGCTTTACCATAACATTCATTGAGCAAAGCTTCATTAAATCCTATCAAAGTTACCACAATTCACACCTAATTCACTTTTCATCAAACTCTTCATATTATCCTCTTTTCAACTGCAATCAATCAATTGAATCATAACGGAGCAACAACTTGAACCTCCTCCACTTACAGCGTCAGCACACCAACACTTACACCAACAGCTACAATAGTTTATGTTGGAAAAACCTCAAACCAAAACGTTACGCTTGCATACCTTGCTCTAAATACACACATACACACAAACACACAAAAAACAAGCTCTCACACACACGTAGGTACACACAAGCTCACACACAAACACTATCGATATACGAAAGAAGCTTTACAAAACCCGACTATAGCAGAACAGGCCACGACCACAAGAGCTCTCAGACCGCAAATACTTGAACGTATTGAAATATTTTGCAAGCATTTCCTTCAATCTGGTTCACTTAACCCAAGGCAACTAGCTCTACAAACTTTTACTTTTCGTTTAACTTTTACTTTTTTGAGAATGAAACATGCTTACGCTACGATTACAGGTAGTTATGTGCACATACTCCTATGGACACACACACACACACACACATACACACGCGCACACTGTGATCCCGATGTGTGCGTGAGTCGGCGTGTGAGTTTCGACTTTTGATGTCGACAAATATTTCGTTTCAGCACAAAGGCGAACATTCCGCATACGAATTGCGAAATGTGATTATAACAACGACAAAAGTCGCTGGGACAGCACGTCGTATACGTAACGAATTTCAGTATGCCAAATAGTGTAATTCATAATACGCCATGGTGGACGCTGTGGGCACTTTTCAAGACTTATATCAATTGCTACGAAATATTGTATGATATAGCGGACTTTTCCATTGTAATTGCGAGTGTATTGTGCTTGTATTATGCTAAACTAACAGCAGAAGCAACAACAACAACAACAACAACAAGCTGAATAGCAATTTTGATAGAAACACGTGCGAGTAATGCGCTTGGAATAAAGGGAAACCCTTTTTGCTTTTCCTTTCATAACTTTCTTGCTATGTTTCAACTTGCAATTTCATTTGTGATTTTCTTCGTAGTTGTTTGACGGTCCTTTGTTCGTGTTTTTGAATAAGTTTTTGCTTTCTCGATTCTTTTCTTTTTTTTTTTTTTTTTTTTTTTTTTTTTGTTTCTTTCAATGGCCACTTTCATGTTGATTTACAATTTTGGCAGCAACGTTTCGGTTGCGGCGACTTCGACTGCGATAGCGGCTGCGACAGCGACGCAAGCAGCTCCTTAGGTTGAAAGCAGATCCTACAATAACAATATGAACCGAGCGCAACAAAGCAGCAACAACAAAAACGAAAACAGTAAAAGAGCGCGTCGTGGTACGAAATTCATATGCAAAAAGGCACTTATGGTACGGGTAAAAGCGTGAAGGACGCAAATCGTTGTTCGGCATTTTGTTCGACTTCAGTACAGAGTAGTGGAGTGAGAAACGCCACCATTAAGAAGTAGACAAAGTAGCCATATATGCTTTTTTCGAAAGTTTTTTTTCTTTTCTTTTCGTTTTATTTTTTTTGTTTTTTATTATTTTTTTTTTTTGCTTTGCTTTGCTTTCTCCTCTTTGCACCGTGAAAAGGCGTTGTATGGAGTCTTTTTGAGCAATTACAACGACAACAAATAGCCTTCGATAGCAGCAATCGGCACACAGTCGTCTGTCGAGAAGCTCTTTTGGACAACAAAAAAAAAAAAAAAAAAAAAAAAAAAAAAAAAAAAACGCTTAAGTCGTTTTCTATACTTCAAAAGAATGGCAGTCGATTGGCGGCAGCCACTGCGGGACGCCATTTTCACGCTATAACTTTCAAATTATACAATAAATATTAGTAATCGAAAAGTGAAGTATTGACTTGAGATATAAACAAAAATTAAAACAAATATAAGAACGTCATTGCCAATAGAAATTTAATAGATACCGTTTATATTTCGAAAGAAGAGTTAACCTATTTTCGCATGCGCTTTGAGTTACACTCATCGAATGTCCCCGAGCCAAAATTTGAAAAAAATTCATTGCATTAGTGAAAGTGTTGAAATTTCGAAGAAAATTTCATTTGATTTAAACAAAGCGAAATTCAAATAAAATGAAAATAATTTAAACGCCATTCCAAGAAGTTAATGTGCGCTGGCTCTCAATGGTGCTTCTACTGTTTTAAGCAACTTTTACTTTTACTGCCACTTATGCGTCGCATGGCTGCACGCTCTATGATGCCAGATTTATTCATGGGACCCCGAAATTTCACTCAAATTTTAATGTGCGCAATGAAGTGCTCAAGTGATTTTAATTAAGTCATCTTAAGATCGTTGAAATTTCACTTTCAAAACATTCTCAGACTGACGCTTCGTCAATTTGACTAACTTTGAACATAGCCCGATTTCCATAATTTAAACAGTAAAGCTTTTTTTTTTCATGATGCCAGGCTGAATCGATCATCGATCGATCGTCAATCTCGTCAATCTCGTCAATGTCAATAAAGGCTATGAACGATTGTGATTACACTCAGGGACGTAGATAGAGAAAGAGTGTTTTAGTAGTGCTGATATTGGGCACAGTGGCATATTGAACAATTATGAGACATTAGCCAAAAAAATTTTGGGGGGAACAGAGGAAGTTTAGAGAGTTGTTTCAAAAAAAAAAAAAAACCTTATTTCTTCATCGAAAACGATCTATAATTCTTTTTTAAGCCACTTGATTGCAAAAACACAAAAAAAAAAAAAAAACGATCTGCTGTTTTTATGATGTATCATGCATAAAGGGTTAATAAAACCATTCCATTCGAAAACAATTCTTTCCCGCTTATTTAATATATCATGCAATAGAGTGTTAAATTCAAGTTAATATGTAATTTACCACCGCTGATCATTACTTTGATGGGCATATATCCCCTGAACGTCTCCAAAATAGGGCCAAAATTCGTATAGATTTTATTTTGAAATCAAAACAATGATATGGTCCCATAAAAATTGCCCCCCAAAGACTTTTCTCTCCTAAGTCTCCCTAGAACGGAGCAAAACTTCCCTTTAATTGAGACGCAGTTCCCCAAAACTGGCAACAATGCTATTTACTTTCCATGATCGTTACTCAATTTTCGAATCTAATAACCCCACTCTGGCAGCATTATATTGGCAATTCAGGGTTGTATTTTGAGCGGATATTATTAAAGAGCGCATCGCATCGCATCGAATCGTGGAATCAATCTTCTGTGTAGCCTTTCAATAAAGTATTTCGAAAAGAAATCACAACTTTAAAATATAAAAAAATTTCTAATTAAATAGCTGTGCTTGTAACTTACTCGGCATCTTTTGCATTCACCGTTTTCGCTGTGCTCTCACGTCGACATTTTAAATAACTTTTTCGAAAGTTAAAACGTTAAAAGCAATAGCAAAGGACAAAAAGAAAAAGTTTCAAACGCAAAGAAGAGAAAGAAAACAACATAAAAAGAAGAAGGAAACGAAGAGGCGGAGGAAAAATAAAACCGGCAAAGCAACTGAAATTTCCAATTTCCCCACAAACTTCCGCAAACATTTTCTTTTTCCAAACACATTTCCGTCGTCGCAAAGAGCCAAAGTAATAAAACTTCAAGTCTTAAATGTACGAGAACGAAAGCGACGAAAGTTCCCCGTTTGTGATGCTGTCATCGCCCACTAAGTCTTGGGTGCGTAAAATGGAAAATGAAAAAAAAAAAACATTTTTTTTTTTGGAAAATTTTTTTAAATTCAAAAAAAATATGGCAAAAAATGAAACAAGAACACTTTGAAGAGTCCACATTAAAATAAAAATTAAAATCTAACTTCCAATTTGAAAAAGCACACCTACACACGCACACACAGTTGCACATTATTATTGGCTGCAGTTTCTGGTGCCGCTGGTGCCGGTGCTGGTGCTTCACATCTCTGCTGCTCCACTCCACTTCTCTCTCCCTATCTGGCCGCTTAACTTTTTTGCCCCAAGACTGTTTTTTGCTGCTGTTAACTTTTCGAAAAATTCAAATATTCTTTTCCTTTTGGGAAAAACGCTTAAATGTTCATAAATTCTCGCACACACACACACACACACACACACACATAAATCAACGCACAGCTTGACGTAACCCGTTCGCTCTCTTTCTAACTCATTCAAATGCACTTAAACGCTATGCATATGCAAATCACTATGACTTGTAAATCATTTTACGTTGATGTTTTGCCATTTTTTCCATTCAGTTCAGAAGTCCAATCAAGAAGCATTCAATAAAGTTTGCATATCCTCTTTTTTCCATAATAATTTTCTTTGAAGCTCCCAAACATAAGAGCACACACACACACACACACACACACACACACACGTTGCTGAGCGGAGGGTAGGAAATGCTCTGCGACTGTGTGCCACGATATAAATTCAACTGACGCAGAATCTGACATTCTAGGAGAACCAAAATGAATAAAATTTTTAAATTGAAATAAAAGAATTTTGATGATTTTATTAATGATGATCTTAAAAAAAAGCCATTGTTTGCATGAAAACAAACGAATTAAATAAAATTCAATCAAATTAAACTAATATAGTCCGGTGAGCCTGACAATGCAATACCCGACACAGACACACATCGCACACCCTCTTCTAAGGTGAGGTAAGGGTTTCTTCCTTTGATTTGCACTGCGACGCATTTTATTTTTTTGCGTTTTCTAAAAAAAAATGAGACATTTTGAGTTGTGTCTCCTTAGAAGAGGCTGTGCGACATGTTTAAATAATTTTCAAAACGCGCACAGAAACAGAACCATTAAGAAAGAATATTCAAGAGATTTTTAAGGCCATAAGGTTAAATTTCTTAATGAAAACCGCCCCTTTGCTACGCCCACTTTTCTAAAAAAAATTTTACTCTAGTCGGAGGCTTAATTTGTGGATTTTTGTGACAGACCCTGGTACTGGAGGTACCCATAAAAATGGACCATTCTCGAATTTGATCTTACTCATGTCTTACATGACCAACTGTACCGATTTTTTCGGTATTGTACCGAATTTTGAGGCAAGATACCGGTGTACCGAAACTTAACGATTTTGCCAATTTGTACCGGATTTTTTTTTTACCGATTTTTACTACTAGCAAAATGAATGAAAACTCAACCGAAATTAGTAGAAAAATCGGTTCAACTGAAATATATACATTCAAAAATCAAAATAGGAAATAATGATTTTAATTGAATGAAAAAATCATTTTTAATTTTTTTGTTTTTAAGAGAAGAATATTCGAAATTGCTACGGTTTTTGAGATCAAAAATTGAGGACCTGTTTTTTTTTTTTTTTTTTGCTCTTAAATTTTGAGGAAAATTCAGGTAAAATGAAAAAAATTATTAGTCGAATAAATAAAATACACATTTGATGGTATTGTTTTCTTTCTTTTATGTGTACCAATTTTTCACATGCAATTAAGGTACTTGTACCGGTTTTTTATAAAAAAAAAAAAAAAAAAAGTTGGTCACGTAACTCATGTCCCTTCCAATACGCATAGCAAATTTCGTTACGAAAGCTCAACTCCTTCGATAAGAAAAATGACTGACGGACCGACACACAGACACACGGACGGCCATGGGTTAATTGTATCTCCTGGTGACGCTGATAATTTCTATATACGTTTTGTATGATCTATCCCGTCTGGGTCTGGGTATTACACACGTACGCACAAATGAAATACACTCTCGACACACGAGTGTGTCGGGTATAAAAAAAAAACTACCACATTCAATCGTAAAATAGCATTCCCCGATTTTCATTGAATTAACGGCTTTTCATTAAAATGCATTTGCTTTTCATCTCCCATTCTCTCCATTTCTTTCTTTTTTTTTTTTGTGTGGAATTCCAATTGAGTCCCTTAAATCACCTACTGTCAGTCAGTTGACAGAAATCACTGGAAATGTCCAAGAATCCGATTTCATTTAAATTGGGGTAAAATTGTTGGGACAAATAAGTCGCATACAATGCCATCAGTCATACAATTGCACAAACAGACAAATGAACGACCCTTGAGGAATATAAACTGGTCCAAAGTTTGTCCCGATTCGTATTAAATTATTACGTTCTCATGAATTCAATTAAAACTCTTTATGGGGGCTCCGTCTCCAAATTTGGACACATATACTGTTGCTTGAGAACTCATAATGTTTACTGGGTATGTAAAATCCCAAAGGGCTTTTATCTGTTTCAAAACAATTCGTTTAAAGGAGAGGGAAATACATTTGAGAATAAGGATATAACGGAAAAGCTGCACAGAGAGTCACTACCCATATTTTCAACGACTCTATGGATTTTATATGTGTGAGGCATTTCCGAAAGCTGTAAAAACATTTCAATTTTATAACAGTTCTTATGATTTGTATAATAGACGCGAATACTGGACTTACCTCTTAAATGACACGATCAAGTCTACTGTCAAACCTATATTTTTTTGCATCGCAATAGCGTCGATACATCTCTATTTCTGCGCAAAATAAACTGTCCACGGACAGGTAGACGGACAGGCAGAAGGACTCTATCTAAGCTGGTCATTTCTGTCTTAAATTTATTCGGTCTATCCCGAACGTTTCTAGACGTAAGTCTTCAATAACAGCAAAAAAAACAATAAATTCTAGTCTACTTTGTAGCTACTTCCAATAGGACTAGTCTCTTAATTGAACCTTTCTACGCTTTAGTTGAAGTTAATACTTGTCCCTGCATTTACATTTACCAGTCTTTTAGGTACTGTAGGTGTATATACAGTGAAACCTCCATATGCGAATTCTCACGGTTAGCGTATTTTTCCCCCATCTTAAAGAAGCAAGTTTTCTCGTTATAACGAAACCCAATACAAGACGGTGGCCATTCATTTGAATGCCGCCGCACAGAAGCGGATTTTCTGTGATAGAATATTCCGGCCACTACCAGAACAATATCACGTCAACATCGTGGAAAAGCCTTGAAGCGTTTCCTTTAATTTGGTGTTTTACAAAAATTTTAATGGTTACATAGCAATGACATGGCAAGCACAGAAATTTCCTTCATCGAAAATGGCGGGCTGTAAGTGCTTTCGGGGGCAAAAACAAATTTCCACACCGTACCAAAAAAAAAAAAAAAATCACAAAAACCCACCAAAAAAGTCAAAATAAAAGAGGAAACAAAAAATTTGATAGAAAAAAGGAAAGTGTAATTAAAACAAACACCACCGAAAGCATTTCATGAAAAAGTAATCAAAAGAAATTTATTTGTACATGCCGGGGCAATAATTTAATTATTGCCGATTTGCCCATGAGATATTTGCTTTATTTTACTGTTGAATTCAAGTCCGCTGCGAAATTTCCGTTGTCTGAAACGTACTGAAATCGCAAGGCATTCAAGCACACTATGAATTCGTATTGCAAACAGTTGTGGACATATGAATAGTTAAGGCTTGATGGTACGCTGTAATTGCCTGTTTGTGGGGGGATCCCGAGAAGTGTAAGTGAGAATAGAGTTTTGACTGCATACACGTATAACTTAACTCGACTTAACGTAGCATAACTGAATGTTACAAAGAATAGCATAACATAACATAACATAACATAACATAACATAACATAACATAACATAACATAACATAACATAACATAACATAACATAACATAACATAACATAACATAACATAACATAACATAACATAACATAACATAACATAACATAACATAACATAACATAACAACATAACATAACATAACATAACATAACATAACATAACATAACATAACATAACATAACATAACATAACATAACATAACATAACATAACATAACAACATAACATAACATAACATAACATAAACATAACATAACATAACATAACATAACATAACATAACATAACATAACATAACATAACATAACATAACATAACATAACATAACATAACATAACATAACATAACATAACATAACATAACATAACATAACATAACATAACATAACATAACATAACATAACATAACATAACATAACATAACATAACATAACATAACATAACATAACATAACATAACATAACATAACATAACATAACATAACATAACATAACATAACATAACAAACATAACATACAAACATAACATAACATAACATAACATAACATAACATAACATAACATAACATAACATAACATAACATAACATAACATAACATAACATAACATAACATAACATAACATAACATAACATAACATAACATAACATAACATAACATAACATAACATAACATAACATAACATAACATAACATAACATAACATAACATAACATAACAAAATAACATAACATAACATAACATAACATAACATAACATAACATAACATAACATAACATAACATAACATAACATAACATAACATAACATAACATAACATAACATAACACAATAACATAACATAACATAACAAATAACATAAATAAAAAAAAAAAAAAAAAAAAAAAAAATAAAAAAATCAAACACAATCTACTATACAATCTAACACAATCTTATGAAAATATAATACACACATAATATAAAATACTACTATATATAAAATAAAAAAAATAAACAAATACTAAAAATACAAAACAAATACAAAAAAAAAAAAATAAAACTAAAAAAAAAAAAAAAAAAAATAAAAATAATAAAAAACAACAAATAATAAAAATACAAAAATACTACATAATAATACATACAAAATACTAATAACTAAATATACAAATAACATAAAATAACTACAAACATACTAATACTACTACATAATATAATAATACTAACTAAAACATAATACAAATACAACATACTAAAAATAAAACAAACAACATAATAACAAAACATAACTACAACATACATATAAATAAAAAATACATACATAAATAACATAAAACATACTACATAATACATAAAAATAATAAAAATAACATAACAAAAACATATACAACTAACATAACATACATAATAAAACTACATAACAAATAACATAAACATACATACATAATAACATAAAAAAAAATACATAAAACAACATAACATAACAATAACATACAAACATAACATAACATAATAATAAAATACAACATACAAACATAACATACAACTAAATAAAACATAACATAACAATAACATAAATAACATAACATAACATAACAACATAACATAACATAACATAACATAACATAACATAACATAACATAACATAACATACATAACATAATAACATAACATAACATAACATAACATAACATAACATAACATAAATAATCAAAACATAATCGATAATATAGACATGTCTAACATACTAATCGTCGTCTGTCCAGTCGTCTGTCCAGTCACGTCCTCGTCCGTGGTCGGATTCCTCCGAAACGGTGGACCAATCAAGTGAAATTTGGCAACAGGTATATCGGGATCCGATATGATCCTAAGTAAAAATGGGAGACATCCGCCCACTGCCACGCCCACAATGAATATAATGTGTTTTCAGTAAAATGCTTGTAACTTGCGACCTACCTTCCTGATATTTGGTGTGCTGGTAAACTACGAAAAATGACATATCCTGGAAAAATTGGACGCCTTCGGAGCCACTAATAAGCCACAAATAAGGGTTTATCGTAATTTGTGAAGTAAAAGATGTAGAAGCTTCAAATTCGCAACATAGGTTCACCAAGGCGAATGAAAGGTGTAGAAAAAAAATTTATATGGCCCGCCAACTGCCACGCTCACAAATGGAGATTTTTCGTAACATAGAGCGCCAATAATGTGGGAACGCTGGGTATTTCAAAGTCGGGCTTGACCGACTTTAGCTTTCTTACTTGTTTTTTCTAGTTTCATGAGGTCAATTAAAGTTTTCAGAAAATGTTTTTCAAAATATGCTGAACACAACCAATCAACCTTCAACAATGTTGCTTTTCCCCATGATGAACCTCACTTAAGGAAAGAAAAATCTAAGGTTGGAAAGAAATTCGGTTTGTTTCGCATTTAAAAAAAGCGAATGTGAAATTTATGCCTTTGAGTACTATTTTTTTCAACCACACTGTACTTGTAAAACTCTGAGCTTGATGTGCGAAGCGGTGGAGAAGTGAAGCGAGGGACTGAGAGCCCGAAAGGAAGTAATCGAAATTGAGAAATAGGCTTATTGTTTCACTGTCAGCATTTTAAATAAAATTTTACGCTTGCAACCTTATACATACATACATACACACACAGATATAAGTAAGTATGTATATGCATAAGATAACAAGACACATGCATACACCATATACAAGCAAACACATGCACAGTTTGGATAAAAGCGTTTCTGATGGGAAATTTTTCACTCTTTTATTGAAACGTTTCTTTTTTTCTCTGCTCTTGTTCTCTGGCTCTTTCCAGCCGGCTAGCTACGGTAAAAAGAACGGCATGTGGTACGCCTCGCCCGGCAATCAGGGCTGGGGTTCAAAGCCTGCAAGTCGAAAGCCATCGATAATGGAAGCGGATTTGGGCACATTATCGACCACATCGGGCTCAATAAAGCGCAGCGCCGGACGCGTGATACGCATCATCAATAATTTGGATCATTCCGTTCAGGTGAGTAGCGACTGTATGTGCGTGTGTGTGTGTGTGTGTGTGGCGTATTTGTGTGACTGTTGCTGTTGTCGTTGGCAGATATTGGACATGGCTTTCGACAACCTTCATTCGATCGAACCGGATTGCTGCACTTTGCATCGATTTCATTTTGGAGCTGATTGTGTCGGCGCTGCCGATAGGAAATCGAATCGCGCATATAGTGTATATACATATATAAATATGTGTATGCCCATGTGTGTGTATGTTTGTGTGTGTGACAACTGGTGATAAAATGAATAAGGAGGCTAGCAAAAACTACAACAGAACGCACGAAATCGCGCTTAATATAATTGAAAATGGTAGCAGATGTTCTTAAAAGATTCCTCTTTCCCGGTCGTTCCGTCCATCTCGTGTCCTTTAATGCGCTCATACATTTTTTGACGCTTTGTCCTTTCATCATTATTACTAACTATCTTTTTATTGGATTTATTCCTTTCAATTATTTATTCAATAAATTAAGTCAAAGTTATCAGTTCTGTCATCGATGGCTACGGTGACCATAAATTGAAATTGAAAAAAACAGAACAAAAAATTTTTTTTTTTTTTAGTCTTCAACTTAGTTTATTTAAATCTTTTACGAGGTTATCACAGAACGGACCTTTCAATCGGTCCAAGGATAATGACGATCGAATTTGCACATTTCGCTATTTTCCACTAAAAAAAAAAACGCAGAAGAAGCGCCTAAAAAACAGAACACCTCTGCTAAAAACAGATATGATGGTCACCGTATCGATGACACATAAGTGACAATATCATGAACGATATTTTATGGCCAGTTTTATTCTTTAGTATCTCTATTCATGGAATAGATAGTCACCTTAAAAAAGGCCGCCCGTTCGGGCCCCTAGGAAAGCAATAAACAAGTGAAGTTCCTCAAAAAAAAAATTTTTTTTCTATCGCATCCCCCAGGACTGGTGCTCTCATTCGAGCCATAACTGATTGCTCTTTCAGTTTCCTTACAAGGTGACACTATCACGGATCATGAACTTTTTCCGCTAGGGTAATACTTAACTTTATTTTATATTTTCCTGACCATGTTTAATATATATGTAGTAATTGCATTAAATTCAAATTACGAACTTATGCCATTTATTATGTCCATTAATTACGTAAGATTTTTATTACTTTTTTCACGTTCGCGTTTTCAGTCTTTGCGCAGACAGTTCTGTTGTAAAAAGCCAGAGTGATAGAGCAAAGACTTAAGACGCGAACGTGAAAAAAGTAATAAAAATCTTACGTTATTAATGGACATAATAAATGGCATAAGTTCGGGTGAATTTGAAAATTTAAATTGCAATTATTACTACATATATTATTATTTCTATTGCTTGTATGGTCAGGAGGTTGCAGGGATTAGAGGGGGAAAAGAAAACTTAAAACAAATTTCATTTTGCAAATTGGCAGTTCGAACGGAATTTTTGGCGTGTTCAAGGCCGTAGTGCAGCGTTTGATATGAATATATTCCCATTTCAAATATGTATTGCCAATATTCGAAATGGCGAGCCTGAAAGCATGCTGTCTTTTATGCACGTCATAGCTGCAATTTATTTCCTTTCGCGTGGGCTTTCGAAAGGTGCAAATTATTTTTTCGCTTGCATAAATTTTACCGCAACGGAATGAATTGCCAAAAAAACAAAAAAAAAAAAAAAAAAAAGAGAGGAAAGTATGCCTTTCCTCGCGCCCTCAGTCCACGTTTTGCACTTCTACGCCCGCGCTCCATCACTCTTCTCACTGCACTGCGGTGGTGATGTTCGTCAAAAGCGGCGCTTAACGAATCCGGAGCAGGTCTCCGTCAATCGACTACGGCACGATGGAGAGCTTTCGATTTTAGTTGACTTTTGTTGTTGTTGTTGTTATTGTTTCTTTCGCTTTCACACGAAGAGAATTGCTAATATTGCTGTTGTTGTAATTATTAGTGCCGACAAACGTTCGCACCTTATAGATTAGCTTTGAACGAGTGAAATTGCCTTCTTCGAAGTCTCTGTGGAGTTCATGATGATGGCTCGAGTCGGATCGTATCTCTTAATGTCAGCACACACACGCAAACACACAAACGCGCGCGCACACACACATGTACGTACACGCAAATACACATGACTATGTAGAAATGTGCATGCCGGAATTTTGGAATGTCGGAAATTACCAAATTGGCCGTGACTCCAATTACGTTTGGTGTGAAATAAAAAGAAAAAACAGCAACAAGGTAGCACAAAGAGCAAGCGCTGCAACAGTATGTGTGTTTATGAGCGCATTTGTGTGCATTTGTGCTTTTAAACCATTTTGCGTCTAGGTTTGACTGCCGGCATGTTCGTTTACTCTACGCTTGCATTTAAATATAAATAAAATGCAGCCAATTCATTTTATATGTAGCATACATTTTGGCGCCCTTTTTGTTTTTTTTTTCTCTCATTTTTCGATCGTTGAAAATCTTACCTGAGGAAAGGTTAAATTGCATTTGAAACCTTCAATAAAGTCATTCAAAAGAACACTGATTCAAACGAGTTAACAACCACACACACACACACACACACACACACACAGGCATACACGTACACAGGCACACATACAGACACAGTATTCCAATCAATACGCTTTCGACATTTTGGGTGTGTAAAGAAATTGGAGCATACTTTGAATGTCAAAGTGAAATTAGCTTTAAACTTGAACTTCAGATAATGACGAAGCCATTTTGTAGAGAATGATTATTATGAATGGAAATGTTATTGTTGGGGGAATGTTTTGTACTTCTTCTTCTCCTTCTCTTCTACTTTTTCTTATTTGATTTTGTGCAATGACGTGCAAAATGGATATGAAATAATAAGACAGCCGCTAACAATGGTGTGCCAGCTAATGGCTTCGAATTTGCACCTAAATTTGTGCAAAGAAATTTTCAATTTCATTTATTTCTATCTTGCTTTAATGTTTTCGATGAGGTATAGATGAGGTAACCGAAAAGTGAGCAAGGCTTTTAAATAACGTAACTTTTACTTTCGCACAAACTGAACAGCGACCAAAAAATAATCTTAAAGCTAAGTAAGGAAAGCAGAGGCTTACACTAAAGTGTTTTTTTTTTTTAAGCAAACAAATGATTTTCCTATAGAAAGAACTAAGTTACGCTTAAAAATACATCGAGGAAGTTCGAATTTTCCGACATCAGCCGGGCCCATGTGAAAGCTTGCAGAAAAATTATTTGTGGGAAAAGAATATTGGAGAAAAAAATCTCGAAATGGTCACGCGGCTCAGAAATGTGCGACATTGAACAGATTCAAAAAAAAAAAAAAAACCAAATATGTGGAATATGATATTTGACTGAAAATATTCGAATAGCCGCACAGTGGAATTTGAGTGGCAAAACTGGGATCTTTTTAACATCCTATGGTTTATCATTTAGTGAATTCATCTAATAGAGCGATATCTTGAAATCAATTCCCTTTTTTCCAAAAATCTCATGTTCTTTATATAAACAAGTAAGGGTGTTATAGTCAGGCGAGCCTGACACACATGTTTAAATAGTTTTTAAGCCACGCCCAAAAACCAGAACCACTAAGAAAGAATATTCAACAGGTTTTTAAGGCCATAAGGGGCCCCATCTAAGTTTCATTGAAATATTGCGAAAATGCCAGATTTTAAGGCAGTTTTTGTGGATTCCGGTGACAGACCCTAGTACTGGCGGTACCCCTAAAAATGGTCCGATTGGGTCCATTCTCGAACTTGTTCTTACTCATTTCCCCGTGAGTACGCATGCCGAATTTTGTCAAGATAGCTCAACTCCTTGGATAAGAAAACTACGGAGAGACGGACATGTCTAAATCGTATCTCCTGGTGACGCTGATCATTTCTATATATATTTTGTATTGTCTATCTCGACTGGTTCTAGGTGTTACACACAACCACACAGAGTGTGACGGGTATAAAAACACTGCGGATACTTGCGCTTGTCTCGATAAAGTTCATTTTGATCTCAAAAATCGTCACGAAAATGTTTGTGGAAAAAAGCATTGCCTATTCTAAGGGTGTTGTAACTTTCGATCCATACATAATGCCAATAAAAAAAAAAAAAAAAAAAAAAAACTACAGAATCAGCTTCCATTGTTAAGTCAATGCAATTTGATATGAAAAAGTTCAGTCTTAAAAAAAATTTTCACCGATCGAGGACACGCAACCCTGGGTACAGTCAGATTTGAACCATTTTTTGCACACGTTCATTTTTGAGCATAAAAAATATTCGGACAAAGTTTGATTTATATCGGTTGCGATTAAGATGTACCTGCCATTCAAATCGGAAAGGAGGGGTTTATGGGCGGGGTACCCCAGGGTAAGGATCAATTTGGATGAATTTTGGATTATATCTTAATAACTTCAATTAAACTATATCAATTTTCATTGTGATAGGACCACTCCTACTATTTTTTCCCTTGATATGGTTTATTATTCTGACTCACAACAGTATGGAGCGATCCCACTGTTTGCCGTGTTAACTTACTGAATGACGCGTTATTTGATAAAATGCTTAAAGCAAAAAAAAAATTATGTCCGCTTTTAAAAGAATTCACTTGAATTCAGATTTCCCCATTTGAAATTGAGATTCCTTACTAAATTCATGGGCATAGCGAACACAGTGGCTGTAGCCAGCCGTTAATTATGCTACAATTTTAATTCCTTATATTCAGGGCTCGGATTATGTTGCTTTTATAAATTTAAAGCATACTTTATGGGGTCAAAAAATGTTCATACACACATATTGCGAATAAGTTTAGCAGAGTTATACTTCAAACCGGTTTTCTTACTTCAAAAAATTCATATTGAAGTTAAAAATCGATTTAAATCTTAACTTTATGTGAGTTGAACAAAACTTTTACTCCATAAAGTATGCTTGAAATTTATAAACGCAACAAAATCCGAGCCCTGCATATATTAATTTTCCCCAACGATTGGCATTAAATGCATGTGAATCATATGACGAATCAACGGGAAAATACGTTTTAGATGAACTTTGTAATTTAATGATTCATTTATAAATTCAAAGAAGTTGAAATAAGCATTACCAGGTTATCGGAATTGTAAGGAGTAGAAGATTTTAGTTATTTTTTTTTTTTTCTGCCAATAACAACCAAACATGTTAAATGTGCTTACAATTTCAATTACATACAATGGTAATGCACGATTTTCCTAGGACATCTCGCTGTACAAAAATTCATTGCTAACGTTATGGGTAATGATGTTGAATGTTTAACTTACTTTGCTTACCTTTTCCGGTTGGGACTTCAACTGTTCGGAGACGGAGTATAACCTGTCTGCTCTCCTTAATTTCGCGAAGAGGACTGGCATGCTGCGGTAATCATGCACCCGCAAAACCTCAACTCAACGACATCCCGTTTAAAAATTTACACTGGCATGGCTATGGAACCGTTGGTTCTATGCCTGGTCTTATTGACCTTCCAGTTCTACCTAACCTAACCTTTTCCCGTTGGGGAGCTCGTCAGAATTAAAATGAACTCAATTTTGAAGAACTAAAGCTGATTATAGCAGCTAAAATCAAAATTTTCTTCCTCATTTATTTCTCGAAACGAATGAAGAGTAAATCTCTAGCTTATGTGAGCTTTTGTCTGATTTCATTTATATCTGATTTCAAGATATTTCTGGAATTCTCACAATTAGTATCGAAACGTTCTTGCTTCCATGAATTTTGATTTTTGTTGAATTAATTAATTAATTTTTTATTTTTTTTTTTTTTTGGTTCGCTCAATTCACACATTTTATGGCATGTTTTGTTATGTCTGCCCGATTTAATTTTATACTTATAATGTCTTTTAACTGCAATCTGTTGACTTTTTATAACAAAGTTTGTTTGTTTGTTGCTTCTCGCTGTGTGTACAGATACATTCGAAAGACATAGCATTTTGAATTTAATTGCAACGTCAGCAATAATATGAGACAAATGGTTTATTCTTGTGCAATGAAACGTAAATTTGAAAAGCGCTTGTTATGTTTCTGCTCATATTTCGAAGACTAATTGGTAAGAGAACAGAAAATATTTCATTTCAACATATTATTCGATGCATTTGAATATTTAAGAAACAATTTATATCAATTTATAGAGCTTAATTAAGGCATTAAGATGTGTCTTAAATACCTAAAAGACATCTATCACTATCGCAAAAAATCCAAATATTTATACCCGACACACTCTGTGTCGAGGGTATATTGCGTTTGTGTGGTTGTGTGTAACACCCAGAACCAGTCGAGATAGACCATACAAAATATATATAGAAATGATCAGTGTCACCAGGAGATTCGATTTAGACATGTCCGTCCGTCTGTCCGTCTGTCCGTCTGTTTGTATACAGTTATCTTATCGAAGGAGTTGAGATATCTCGACAAAATTTGGTATGCGTGCTCACGGGGACATGAGTAAGAACAAGTTCGAGAATGGACCCGATCGGACCATTTTTAGGGGTACCTCTAGTACTAGGGTCTGTTACGAAAATCACAAAAACTGCTCTAAAAGCGAAGTCCTTCAAGATATTTTGATGAAATTTGATATTTGATCATATTTAAAGGCCAGTAATATTATTTCCAAAAATTGAAAAAGTGGGCGTGGCAGAAGGGCGGTTTTCGAAAATTGTCTCCTACACCCAAAATTCAAATGGGACTTGAACGAAATTTGGCACTTATGCTTCCTTTGTAGCCTTTAACATCCTCCCAAAAAATTTCCTTGATCGGGCCATTTTAAAGGGTACCTCCAGTACTAGGGTCTGTCACAAAAATCCCAAAATTGCCTTAAAATCGGACTTTTTCGCAATATTTCAATGAAACTTAGAATTCGAGCGTATATTTGAGCCTCCGATAAGAATTCAAAAAAATTGGAAAAGTGGGCGTGACAAAGGGGCGGTTTTCATAAAGAAATCTAAGAAAAGTCGGTATATGAGGCCCCTTATGGTCTTAAACACCTCTTGATATTAAAACTTATTTGAACATGTGAGTCTGTGTCGGGTATTCTATTGTCAGGCTCGCCTGACTATAACACCCTTACTTGTTTTAATTGCATTTTATTGGGTACTGAAGTTACTAGGGCGTTTCAGACGTGAAAAAAAGACTTCAATTTCGAAGACGGCGGGGTCTCAAACGAAAGATAATGTAAATCGAAAAATTTGGGCATCATTTCAAATTTCTTAAATTGAGGTTTAGAGGTCGCTCAGAGGACTTGAATTTTCGTCAAATAACGCCTTAAAGAGAGCTACAAAACTTTTATTTAGTTTTTGTAAATATAGAATTTTCAATTTGACAGATTTTCAACTTTTTCTGTATACTTTTAGGGGCAGAAAACACAAAAATTGATTTCATTTAATGGTTTTTCCAGGAACAGTTCAATGTTTTACCGATCAATTGATTCATAATATGTTTAAGCGATTCGTAAACATATATTTGAATATAAATTTGTTTATGTAACAGACTTGCATTTAGGCTTTATATTATACCAAAAATGTTACATTTCAACTTAAACCCATTTTAGCTACCTCTAAACCTCAATGAAAAATATTGAAAATCGTGCCCAAATTTTTCTTTTTGCCTAATGCCCTACCCACTAATAAGCAGAAATCGTTCGACCAAGAATATGAGGGAAAAAGGCGAGAAGAAGAACAGGACGATGAAGCGACATATTAGCGTCGATACTCAAAGTAAAGCCAATTATATATCGTTTCCATGCCAATAACGGAATATGCGATTTCGCATTTCATTGCATACCTTTTGGCGTTATTTGTTTGCTCACTCTAAATGTATAACTTCAAATGCATTCGAAGTTACAGCAATAACGATATGGAAGAGACATGTTAAACAACAACAACAACAACAACAACAACAAAAATAACAATTTTGAACCCTTAACCCCTCGAAACCTCCTCGTCAACAAATTTTATAACCGCATGTTCGTTTCCTGCCTTGGATTTTCTCTTGATTGTCGTCATAGAGTGGATTGTTCAAGGCCAAGGTTATGCCGGGTAGTACGAGTATGTCTTGTGCTTTCTTTTTCTTTTTCCTTTCAATTTCTTTTCATTATTTTTCTTTTTATTCTCCTCGTTCTTTTCGTTTTATTTCGTTTTGCACTTTAAGTGGCATTACATATTGCATTTCAGCAAACGAATACAAATTCGCTAAGTAGAAGTTAATTGGCTCAAGAAGCCTGACCTGTCTTTACTCAATAAGAGAGTCTTTGGAGTGTGTGTAAATACATATCTGTGAATGTGTGTGTGTGTGTTTACATTCACTTCCGGGCATACTTTGACGCTAGTCATTTAAGAGCGCTTGCTGACACGGAAAAGTTTCCATTCAAATTTTTCAAAGCCCTTTACGGAAGTCGGAAAACTGCGAAAGAATGATTGGTTTAGGGGGAGGGGGGAAGTTGGTGAATAAGTAATGAGAAAATCGACAAGGAATGACGAAGTTGAATTTATAATCATGATAAGATTTGATTGAAAGAAAATTGTTTATAAAATTTTGAATTCCTTTTAATGTGTTCATCAGTTATCCGGAAGCTCCGACCCAAAATAATACATTTCGTCTAATTAAAAGGAAGAAAAAAAAAACTGATTGAGGAGGCACTTTATGAACGAAATACTTAGTATGTACTTCATACTCAGCCAACTATATTTGGAGTGCTCCAAGAAGCAGTGTAAACGGGCTTCTTTTAAGGCACCCTGACCAAGTGTTTTCGGAGTGCTCCACATAAGAGTATGAAAGCACTACTAAGGGAACTTTCCAAAGCAGCCTCAAGAAAACACCGCCTAGAAGCATTTAGGGGGCTAAACGAGTAATTTTTTTTTTTTAATTTTTTTAACTGAAAGAGAGTCCCAACAGACTCTCCATATTCGGCTCCGTGCACTTTTCTCTTGAAAAATCGCTCAAATAGAGCTCCTGTCGGAGCGTTTTAAAAGCATTTGCGCTCCGGAAGAGGAGCCGTGCGAACTTTTCTGGTTGGCTGGGTAGACATAATCTAAGGAATTAATGCAATTTCCTCCCCTTCAGCAAAACTCGTCATCACTTCGTTCATTGATTTATTTCACAAAGCATGAATAGCTTTTGATCTGGAGGGAAGAATAAAATAAAATCAAGAAAATAGGATACGGTGGGAGGCGATTCTTTTTTAACGTAACGAGCTTAGAGCTGGTAAAGCCGAACGATGGTTGGAGGTTGTGATGCGCTGCGGTTGCTTGTTTGATATGATTATAGTTGGCTTAATTTTTGCCCTGCTACGTTCCTTTTCGGTCTGCTCCATTCCGCTCGACTCGGATTTTCTCTTCTTTGTTTTGCAGGACAAGCAGAGTAAATACTTTTCAAAAGAATTTTTCATAGAATACCTTCAGGAGGTGTTGAAATTTTAATTCAACTGTAACATTGTGGTGTTCCGGAAGGGTCCATTCGCACAAACGAAGCCAAAGGAAACGAGAGAAAGAGGAGAAGAAAATGAAAATGAAACGAAATTTAAAGTAATAAAACGTAGCGTTACGTAACGTAACGCGACTTAACGAAGTTAAGCGAAGATGGAGTTTAAGTTAAAGTTAAAGTTGGAGACGGAGACGGAGACGAAGACGAAGACGGAAATGGCGAAGGCTTCGCACGTGCAATAACAAAATGATACGAAACGAACGGAAAAGAAGAGCTTCACTTGAGTGGGCGTAATTGCCTTCATTTTTGTGTTTGCTTAAGGTCCCGTGATTACCTCCGCAGCAGTAGTGCAATTATTTGGACAAGCAATTCTAGCAAGCGACTCTCTGTGTGTCTTCTTTTTTTTTAAAGTTTTTCTTTGGTTTTTTTGGTTAGTTTTCCTTTTTTGTGCAGGCAAACCACTAGCTCTCTCCAGTCGAGAGCGAAGATGGCTGTGCTTTGATAGTATTCGCACAATATCGTTGGTTTGGATAATAGCCTTCTAAAGTCGTCCAACGGCGTTGTCTTCGTCTCTGACTCCGTCTCTGACACCACAAAGAGCCAGCCATATGACCGAGCATACGGCAATTGTTTGCAATTTTCTTGAATAATTTGGATTCCTTTGAAGCATACCTTTGGGAGACTTTGGCACGGCTAGGGAGCTTTATTAAATTTATTTTCCCTTATATTTCAATTTCCTATAGTAAAACAAAAAAAATATAAAAAATAAAAATTTTAAAAATAAAAATTCTCTCTCACAGTCAAAGAATACCTAAAAATACTTTTAAAAAAAGGAATAAAATTTAAGAAGGACACCATCCTCGATTTTTTGCTTTTGATCATAATAGATGCGCATTTACGTTCTAAATTGGCCATCAAAAAAGCCAAAAAAAAAAACAAGGCTCGAGGTTCAAGGTTTTTTCCTCCTTCGCCTTTATTAAACGAAAAATAAATAAGTATACTTTCAGGCTGATCAATGAAATAAACTGTCACTATAATAACATTAAATCATCATTTCAATTTAATACAATTGTATCCCACAATCGGTTCTTAATCTACATCATCGAGGAATTTGAGTGAGAGCTTCAAATTAACATGAAAAATAACAAATAAACAAACAAAACAAAAAAATATAAAGAAAAATTATAATAATTATGAAACCGCATCATGCTAGAAAATAGGTCACAGACTTCATAATTACAGACCATAAAATTGCACATTTGCTACAACACGGGTGGGCCCTTTGATTCGGAGTCAATCGCATATCTAGAGTCAAAGCTCAAAAGCGTGTCAAGACCGAATGCGATTGCGAAGGCAAGGGACGGCAAGGAGGGACGGTAATGGGGATAGGGATGGGGATAAATTGAAGCTCTCAACATGTAATGTAGGAAAAAGGAATTGCGGGTTGGATGCCCCGTTGTTTCGCTTGCTTGCTTGTTGAGTTGATTTTCTGTTTTTCAACCGAGCACAGGAAGTCGTTAGAAAGGAAGCCCGCAATATTCGAATGAAAAATAAATAAAATTAAAGGATTTAACCTAAATATGGTGCACCATGACTTACTTATTTGCTTCTTAAATCGACTGTTGCTTTTAACCCCTTTATTTCGAAATTTGCAAAAGAACAATTTCTAAGAAAGCATACCGTAAGCGTAGGAACCAACAAAATATATTTATGTATTGTCGTCGTAATGGAGGAACTCCTTTGGATGTTCCTACTCGAAAGTTCTTGAATTCGATAAGTAGTCTTTTGACTATTTGAGGCAGAAACGGTTGTTTAATGCTTGCCGAACTCTCTGCTTGCCGTGTTTCTTTCAGTGTCGTGTTCTCTTAAATTTACGCACCTCTCAGCCATTTGAAGATGTTCTCGAAGATTTGGGTCAAGTTTTAAAGATCAATGGAGCTAAAAAAATGTACACAGGCACAGGACAAGAGGTACGTACTAAATTGTTTTACTTTCAGTTAAACTCTTCTCGAATTTATCTCCATCTTTTTCACTCGTTCTCCTTTTTTGTCTTCCACTCTTTTCATCCCTTTTTGTCTCTCTCATTCTCTATCACTCTCTTTCTCTCGCATTCTATCTATTTATCTTCCTCTCTCTTTATCTTTCTCTGTCTTTCTTTATCTTTCTATCTCTCTTTCTTTCTTTTTCTCTATCTCTCTCTTTTTGTCATTATCTTTTTCTCTCTCTTTCTTTCTCTTTTTCTCTCTCTATATATATATCTCTCTCTCTCTCTTTCTGTATCTTTCTCTCCCTTTCTCCCCATTTTCTCTCTATCTCTATATTTTCATAGGTTCGTAGCTTCTCACAATTGCGCAATGAATTCGCCGATGTTGATACCTTCTACTTGGCCACGGGCACTGCCTTAATTGCTGGATCGCCGATTCGTCGTTCTCGCTCACGTCCATCCGTGGTCGCTGCTGCACCAATTTTGCCAAACGAAGAGCTACCCAAGGTTCCACTTCGTGGCGCTCGTCCGCGCAGTAAAAGCCGTCCTCGTATACTCTATGCGCCCGAGAGCGAAATCCTCCGATCGAATGGAGAATACACAATGCTGGACATTATGAAAGAAGAACCGACCAAAGTGACCATACGTGGCCTGCGACGAACATTCTATCCGCCGGTTCATCATGCTCCCGCAGATAATTCACCGCCCGACAAAAAACTCCAACTTCAGTGGGTGTAAGTCCAAAATTAAAAAAAAAAAAAAAATATAAAAAAATATTTATGTCGAATGAGAGCAGAAGAGAATTTAATTGGGCTATCCTTGCGTTTCAGTCACGGCTATCGCGGCATTGATGCGCGTCGTAATCTTTGGGTTCTGCCTTCTGGTGAGCTTCTATATTATGTAGCCGCCGTCGCTGTTCTACTTGATCGCGAGGAGGATGCACAACGTCATTACATCGGTCATACCGAGGACATTATGTGGTGAGTGGAACCAAACGGTGTATAAAGAAGCCCGATAATTCTGCCCGTCTTTTTTGCACTCCCATTAGCATGGACGTCCATCCGTCGAGGGAATTGGTCGCTTCAGGTCAGAAGGCTGGTAGAGATCGAAAGTCACAGGCTCATGTACGCATATGGAGTACCGAATCGCTTCAGACCCTCTACGTATTCGGAATGGGCGAATTGGATAGCGGAGTTACGGCAGTTGCATTCTCGCAATTGGTACGTCTCAACATGGGTACATATGATCATTCGAAAAAACTTACTCCTCTCGTTTTCTCGTTCGCAGAATGGTGGAAGCTATATTTTAGCAGTGGACAGTGGACGTGAGAGTATACTATCGGTATGGCAATGGCAATGGGGACACCTGCTGGGAAAAGTGGCGGTAGGCAAATCACTTTTCTTTTTTTTTTCGTAAAATTTT
>CM035806.1:161075378-161185378 GCA_020466095.1 Chlorops oryzae
TCTCTTTCTCTCTTTCTCTCTTTCTCTCTTTCTCTCTTTCTCTCTTTCTCTCTTTCTCTCTTTCTCTCTTTCTCTCTTTCTCTCTTTCTCTCTTTCTCTCTTTCTCTCTTTCTCTCTTTCTCTCTTTCTCTCTTTTCTCTTCTCTTTCTCTCTTTCTCTCTTTCTCTCTTCTCTCTCTCTTCTCTCTTTCTCTCTTCTCTCTTTCTCTCTTTCTCTCTTTCTCTCTTCTTCTTCTCTCTCTTCTCTCTTCTTCTCTCTTTCTCTCTTCTCTCTTCTCTCTCTCTCTTTCTCTTTCTCTCTTTCTCTCTTTTCTTTCTCTCTCTTCTCTCTTCTCTCTTCTCTTCTCTCTCTTTCTCTCCTCTTCTCTCTCTCTCTCTCTCTCTCTCTCTCTCTCTCTCTCTTCTCTCTCTCTCTCTCCTCTCTCTCTCTCTCTCTCTTCCTGCTGCCCTTATACAGGTATCCTTGCATAAGTCCACGCGCCGAATTCCACGAGATGAAAGTCTATTCTGGCATGCTGGCGTGCGCGCGTTTCTTGTATGGTGATCACTGTGTCATCACCGTTGGTGGCACAGATGCTTCTTTGATGGTATGGGATCTAGTGGAGGAATAGCTGAAATGGCCACCGTGGCAACGAACCCCTGCACAATACGAATCACGGTATATGGACTATTGGCGCCGCAGGACATCCAAGGTGTCATCTACCGGCCTAGATAGCGACTCTGTGGAATACCAATAAAAATAAAGAAACAATCGTCAGACGAAACCCAAACGCATCATCCATAGAGATCGACATCCTTAAAAGAACGAGTACGAGAACGAGAACGAGAACGAGAACTCGGACCGTGTTGCAGTAGCCACATAGGCTAAGAAAATATTTTGATATTTTGCTTATAAAAAAAAAAAACCCTTTTGCTAATGCGAAAATCACGATCAATTCAATATAAATTGATAGGAAAATTAACCCAATTACCTTTAAGGACAAACCAAACAAAAGAAAAGAAAAAACAGAGATCACCAAAACACGAACATATCAAGATCCAAAATTAAAATTTAGAAATAAGGTACGAAAATATATATTACTCGCTGCCACTAGAAACCCTTAATTAGGTAATGGATCGCTCTATAAATATATATAGACACTTTAACCCTCTATTGTCTCTTTTCTGTCTCAAAAAGTCGGTCTTCATTATTAAAAGTTGTACACGCTCTGTAGTAGCTCAACATTCTCTCTCTCTCTCTCTCCCTTTCTTTCTCTGTGCCAGTGCTGCCAGTATTTTAGAGGCACTTTTCCCTCGAATTTTTTGAAAAAATCCCTTTTTTTCTGGTTTCTATAGAAAAGTGATCAGAAAATATCCCTTGTAAGTATTTGAAGTGATTTTTTTTTTTAGAAGTAAAATCGAAAACAATCCCTCGAAACTCGAAAAAATCTCTCCATCTGGCATCACTGTCACATCTGTGCACCTGTTGCTGCTCTCTTCTTTTTCACACACTAACGGTGCTCTCCTCATAGTGAGAGCTCAAAAGGCTTCCATTTTGAAAGGCTCTTCCAAATAACCGGGACTTCCTTCAATTTGATATTGAAAAAAAAAAAAAAAAAAAACAAATGTCTGTCATTAAGAAAAAACTCTAAAAATGAGTCTCACTCTCTTCAGTTTCAACTCTTCTTCCTCTCACTCTCTCACTCTCTCTCCTTCGCACCATCTCTCCTTCCTCCCTCTCATTCTCTTGATATGTTTCTCTTTGTATTTGCGCTTTGCAATGAATGATTTCTTAAAAGAAGTAAGCCACTGTTGAAAAGAAACTACCATTTTCTATTAACCCAAATTTTTTAGAGAACCAAATTCTACAAATTCGGTTTGTATTTGTAAATTGATATATTATATAAAGAAGGATTTTAAAAATATGAAATCGTATAAATCGTCTTTTAACTTAAAGAGCGATCATAGAACTAAGTCTCTCAATAATTTGTGAGAAGGAAAATAAAATTATCTCTTGTGTTCTATGAAGCTCTCCCGTTCCAATGTATTGCATTGACTCCGATATTGTATTTTTCGAAAATCATTCATTTTTTTCGAAAGGAAAAAAAGTTTCATCCTTCCCCCATGAGAAGGAAAAACTTTTTTTTTTATATTGTCAAAAAGAGAAAAATAGAGAAAAACTAAATTATAATATTGTCTTAAAAAAGGAGAAATTTATATGTATAAGAACTCTCTTTGCACTTAGTTGATAATTTTAAGAGTGAAAAAACATATTTCACTTTCGCACAAAATTTGAATTTCGAAACTAAAAAAGGAAAAAAAAAGAACAAACATTGAAACTTGATGAAATTTTCTCATGAAATTGAAGTGCCTTCTTTTATGTATTTTTTATATAATTTAAAAAAAAAAATCAATATGTACTAACTGGGCATTAAAAATATGCGCCACTTGGTTTCGAGAAAAACGAAAAACGAAAACAAACAAAAAATTTTTTTAAATCGAAATTTTCAAAATTAACACTTCGATGTCCAATGTTGTCTATCAGCAACATTTTTGGGTTCCAGAGTTAAGATTTACTTTTGTACGAGTCAAACTTGATAGCTGAATGTATGTATCCCTCTAAAAGGAAACAAAACACGCCCTGCAGGAAATTGACAATAGCAAATCTATACTCTTTCACTACTGACCGTGGCGACAGTAGGTACTACTGACCAGCTACTGATACCCGCCGCAATGCTTTGCGGTATAGACATTCAACATTGAGTTGTCATTGCATGTCTACATGTAGACCAAAGAACTAATGACGAGCTATTGTAGTCGGTAGCTATTAAGTAGACAAAAACGAGTACTCTTTCGCTAGTACCGATGCATAGACAAATTCACAACGAATAACATATTCTATTAATAGTTTCCGCTTACGAAGGAGAAGAATGTTGTGATTGCTCTAACAATGAGAAGAAAGAAAAAAAAAAAACAGCACATTTAATATGGAGACACGTCGTCGACATGGCCAGTAGAGATAAACTATTCCTTTCGATAGTACCTATAACTTTTCTAGTGCTATCGCTTGGAAAAGTTGTTAACTTTTGAACTAGTTTACTTGTCTATACTGACGAGACAGTATAGACTTGGGGCCATATGGCGACAGACTTCCTGCAGGGACATTAGTAATAAATATAAAAGATTTAGGGCATACATATCTATGTGTAAATAAGGAAAAACTGCTTAAGTTATTTACGTTTAACTTAAAATGAGTTACAAATAACACTTGATTACTTTAAGCTGTTTCTATGAAGTGAAAAATATCTGTAAATGAAACAGTGTTTATCGGCTTAGGCGGTTCTTTCTTATCGTCACAGGTACATATGAACTGTTTGCTTTGAAAGCGATCCAAGTTCATTGTCCCTTTTAATTTGACATAAATAGGTCAATAATGAATTTGATAATTAAATAATTTAAGTATTTACTTAATAGCTGATGCTCCATAATTTTTGGAAAAATTACCTCTCACCCTTTTCAAAGTAAATGGCCCTCCATCCCTCTTATCAATATACATATATAGCACACTAATCCCAGAACCGCACAATTAAATATTTCTGTTGAGTAAACTTTTTTTTGTCATGTTTGACATCATTTTGCTGCAGGCAAATCAAACAATTGGAAAATTTATATTTATATTGATTTAAATATTTAGCAGTTCATTGAGTATCAAATAGGTTTAACATATAACAAAAAAAAAAAAGTTTTACGGGCTTCGAAAGAGATTGGATTTTTGTTTGAAAAAATACGAAATGTTGAATTCTGCTGGTTTTGTCATGACTGTGCGATATTTACATATGCAGGTACTATAGAAATTTATAATTACTTTTAATAAATACATAATTTCATTAATTGAATCTATATTTGAAATACATTTTCTATTTCGCCTTCAAATTGTAAGCATTAATGATTATTTTATATACGATTATTACGTTTTGCCGAATATTCATTAAGTTACCACGACTATTCAGGTTAATTATGAAATTTATTTGTCGTTTGGACTCTAAGCAGTGCTCGGATTTTTTACCACTTTAGTGGTAGATCTACCACTATTTTCATTTTCTACCACTTCTACCACGCTAGGTCCAAATCTACCACTTTTTTTTTTTACTTATTTATGCATTTGTTTCATTTATTTTATGATCATTTAGAATAATTGAGAGCATAAAAAATGTGCTTCAATGTTATGTTAATTGAAAAATATGTTGGCAGCTTCCTTTTGTCAAGAATGTTGTCAAGAATGGCAGTATTGGCGATTAACGACATCCAATAAATATTGATACATTTTTTTTTATAATAACAGAAAATACCTAAAAACATGTGCGTTTCCTAATTTTCTACATGATCGGATGTGATATATTTTATTAATATTTTAAACATTTTTCAAACTACCAGTTTTTATATAAATCTACCACTTCTTCTTTTCAAAATCTACCACCTTTAAAAATTTTCAAGTCCGAGCACTGTCTCTAAGCCCGAATGATAGAATTCAATTACCTATAAAAAAAAAGGCCTAAAATACTCCCGATTAACCCTCTGCAGCTGACGTCGCAGTCTGACAGAGCCAGAAAAATGGAAAATTTCGTGTATTTTTTTTAAATCCGAAAATACGATCCTTGTAATCTCCTAAAAAAAAAACCTTTTATTTTAAATGGTTATCCTTTTTTGGGTTGAAAAAGTTTCGCTCTAATAAGAAATAAGGCCAAAAACGCGTCTGTCGGGAATTTCCGGAGGGAAATCAGTTTAGACATGAGACGTCTGATGGAGCCCACGTCAGTTATATTGTTAATATTAAACGACGTCAGTTGCAGGGAGTTAAATGTAGATTATATTGAATTATTTTATTAAGTAAAATAAATCCGAAACGGATGGAAAACAATTTAATTTTAATCGGGATAATTAATTAATATTTTTAAATAATTTTTTTCTTTATTTAATTTATTTTATTCTATGATTAATAACACTAGCTTAGAAAAAAACAACTACAGAAAAATTCAAGTCCTTTGTTTCTCAACCGATTTTTATACAACTTTATACTAAAAACCGATTTAAAATAACAGTGCTTCATATGAAGTTAAAAAAAAAATAGCCTATATATACGAGTGTGTATAAAAATTGTTAGTGCTCAAAAATTAGAATGAAACTTTGTAAATTGGGGAAAAACTGAAAAAATTAATTTTTCTCCATTTCAATTGCCGGTAGTTCAAAAACGAAGGGATCGAGTAGAACAAATGATATATCATTTTAAAGGTTACACATTTAACTTTTCAACCATGGGTATTTCATTTTAATATACTTACTATAAAAGCAAGCAGTTCTTAAGGTATTTAGAAATAAATTGAAAAGTAATTTAAGAAAAAAAATTATTTTTTGCTTATAAAGGGCTTTCCAATAAGAGGTATTTATTTTGATATTCAAAGCAAAATGCCATATTTTGAGTTAAATGATCGGATTTTTATTTCATAATAAAAAGTAAGGTATGCTGTTAATAATGACAAACAGCATCAGTCAAATGGCCGCCACGAAAACGCTTACAGGACCATATCTTTTTCATGAAATTTTCCAATAACCAAATCACAAATTGGCTGCCCTATGTCCTCGATAGCCTCATGAATTCCATATTTGAGGTCTTGAATCAACGCTGGGCTGTTGGCATATGCCTTATCTTTCACGTGGCCCCCAAGGAAGAAGAAGAAGTCGGAAGATCTTAAATCACAAGATCTCGGTGGCCAATTGTGATCACCTCTTGGAGCTTTAGTTTTGCGAACTGTAACTGTTTTCACCATTTTTGTAGTGAATTTTAATAATTTCAGTTGTTTTAACGTGTATCGTTGCATTTTTAGTAATGGCGTAGTTTCTCGTACTTGTCAAATGTCACAAAAATAATAGCTGCAAAAGTAACAGCGGGCTATTCAAAATATCACCTCTTATTGGAATACCCTGTACTTCAAAAACTGTTCGTGATCACCGTGAACCCGAATTAATTGAAAAATTACCATTTTGACTCTGACCATAAATTTTCTTCAGCTAGTTTAGTCAATCATTTCAAGACGAGAAAATTGTTAATGATTAATGCCTGGATTTCAACATCGTTGGAATTCCTACAAATATACAACATATGCAAACATATGGCTCCAGTTACAATCAAAAGTGAAGCTGATTGAATCTGCTTCTTTATGTTTGGATGTGTGGATTGTGGCGCAGAAATTTCTGCACTATTGACCTTTATTCGTATTTAACAGATCTAATTGGGACTTAGAGGCATAAAGAAAAAGGGGAAAAAAAGGAATGGTGAAACCAGCTATTTAATGAAAGTGAAAAAATTATCTTAAAAAAAAAAAAATTAAATAAACGAAAAATCACATCTACAAATATTAAACTGTTTTACACCAATTTCTACTATGTATTTAGAAATGAACGAAATATAACGATTACAATGATTTTTAGTACAATTGTACTAAGAAAGAATTGATTTAATTTCGACAGAAATATAAAATTTTATTCAAAAGAGATACAGAAAATAAAAAACCAATGAAGAGAAAAAAAGTATTTCAAACAATTTTTTGTTTGCCCAAAAAATATCCGAGTCCTTAGTACTTATATAAGTAGACTTAAAATAGATTTATATACATAAATGATAATAAAAAAAAATTTTTTTTTTTTTTTGCATATTCATGCGGAAGTGTATTTGTGGAGAAAATCATTATAATGATTGCATGCGACGAGGTTATTTACTCTCGGCAATAAGTTTAATCAAATCCGTGATGCGTCAACAATCGTCAACGGGACGAATGTATCAACAAATAGAACTAAATTCATCAAGAAATATGGGGAAAAAAGAGCTTAAATCGTCTTTAGTGTTGAATCGAAAAACAAATTTAAAAAAATTTCGATCGAAATAAAATGCTTTCTCAATGTCTTTAGCCTGGCTTCCGACAGTGCTGGAATTCCCGCACACATCCAAACATATGAAACTATTTTCGATTGAATGCGCTTTTTGATTGTAATTGCCATTCCTTTGCATCTATTGCATATTTATAGGAATAGCTGCGGACGAGTTCCTGCGCTGTTGGAAACCAGGCATTATAAAAAAAATTTATAATAATAATAATAATTTTTACTTTAACGATTGCTAAGAAAAAATCTAGCAATGTAACAATAACGAAAAATATTTTATTTGTAACAGAGAAAAATATTTAAATTTAAAAAAAAAAAAAAAAGTTTCATCCAACCAGCATGAACTAAAAGTTATATATTATATGATGATCAAATTTAAACATAAAAAAAAAAAAATTTCCCTAAAAGCAATTTTCCATATTACTATATTTGTTATATGAAAGAAATGGAGCTGAAAATCGTCTTCATTGAAAAAAAAAATAAACTAAAAATAAATAAATGAAAAAAAAATTTCAATTTTAATCTTTTTTATTTTACCTACTCATAAAAAAGATTTTGAGAATTTGTGCCCCAAATTCAGTTTGTTCTCTCTTTTGATGATGGCCTGTGTGATTATTCCGTTACCACATGAGACTGCTATGTTCTCACTAGTCCGGGTTAGGGTTATCGGCGAAACCCAGGGTTTCAAATGTCAAAACATATGGGCATTTCCAAACGGACGCGACACTTAAATGAGCAATTTTAAGCCCCGAATTCAAGTACGCGGTAAATAGTACTTTTGCTTCTCAATACTTTCGTGCAGCTTACGCGGACTTTTATATTTTTCAAAGTCTCTATGCAGTCTCGAATGGTAATCAGCTATATACGGACGCGACAAAAAGTGTACTTTTTCTGGAAATGCCCATATATAAAAAAATCATCTAACCCGAAAATATATCCTGGGTTAACATTTAACTCTGAGGTTAGCGCAGAGTTGCATTTGAAATTTTCAGTTACATTTGCTAACACCGAGTACAAAAACCGGGTAAAAATTTAATACGACACTGGCAGGAAGCTTTCACGTGCAGAAAATGAGTGGGGAAGGATGCACGTATTTGGATATGTAAATTTTGATCACAGGTCGTGGAACGTTTTGTGATGCCGCTTTCACTATTAGCTCCATTAATCTTTTTTTGTTCCAGCGCACATTGCAATGCTCTTCGTATATTATTGCTTCCAATATTCCTTTGGCTTTTTCACTTAAACATTTGTAATAAAGCAAATTCCATTTTTATTTACAATTTCTCTATGATATACCTTGCGCGTTTTTTTAGTGTTCAAGCTCCCAAGCCGGACATTATCGCATGCATGTAATGAAAACAGCGGCCATCTCCCAAAAAACTTCATTAACAGTTAGGGTTAGTAGTGCGAGTAGCCGCAGTATGAATTTTCACCACTTCGGAAGTAGTGCAGAAGAAGTGAACTTTCTGGCTGGGTCATATGACGTTAGTACACCTTAACTCACTCGAAGCTGATATGAACGCTTTGAGTTAAAGTATCGGGTTAAGAACGGGGAACCCCCGGGACCCTGATTTCTCACGAAGTGTCTTTTTGTAAGCATTGAAAAGGGAACTGAATTCAGTTTTTAATTTTTATAATTTTTTTTTTTTTTTTTTTTTGAACTTGTTGAATTTAAATAAGAATGTGAGAAAAAAAATTTTACCTCTTGGGGGAATTTAGATCACCCACAAAAGAACATTTGCGAACGAACGTTTTAAGGGCAGTACACAGAGAAAACAATACCACATAAAATGGAAGAAAAACAATAAGAATTCTCTATGGTTTTTATCTAAGAAGATTGTCTTATTGAAACCATAGAGAAAAACTTATTAGTGGTATTCATGCAACAGTGCAAACGCAGTGTGCAATATTTGCACTTGTCAAATTGCGTACAAAAAAAGCAGTGCAAATATTGCACACTGCGATTTGCACTGTTGCTTGAATACCACTATTGTTTATTTTAACGAAAAATATATAAATATGTATATATATAATAAAATAATTTCATATCCGGAGCGCACTCAAAGTCTTTGAACAAGGATATTGGCTGTATTCTTAAAGAAGACTCGTTTAAACTGATTTAGGAATCTTTATTGTACAATTTTTCTTACGATGCAGCTGAAAACGTTTTGTTCAATTAAGCGAGAAAAAGATTCATTTTTAAAAGCGATTCAATTATGCGGGATTATGTCGCGCCATCTAGTATACGAAAGCAAAGTAATCCCATCCACGTAAATATTTTACCTTGTTTTCGAACCATTTAGGTAGGATGGCAAAGTAAAAAGACCTAGTCCAGACGCAAACTTTTTGGTATAGAGATCTAGTTCAGACGCAAACTTTTGGTATAGAGATCTAGTTCAGACGCAAACGTTTGGAATAGAGATCTAGCCCAGACGCAAACTTTTGATATAGAGATATAGCCCAGACGCAAACTTTTGATATAGAGATATAGTCCAGACGCAAACTTTTCGCATTTTTATATTTCGGACACGAACTTTTATTATAGAAACATAGTTCAGACACAAACTAATTTGGTCAAGGCACAAACTTTTGTTGGCAGTTCAGACGCGCACCGTATCAGTTATCGCAATATATCGATATATTTATAATTATATATCGATACATATCTATATGTATCGATATTAATATCGAAAACTAACAGCTGTTTAAATTCGAAAAACAATACGCCAAGCTGTTGCAACGGATAGTGTATCCGTCTGGCTGCCAGCCCGGATAGCCGGATATCCGGCTGCCGGATATTTAATTTTTTAAAATATATTTTTCGATTTTAAAGCCATATTGAACGGTGTAGCAATGATCCTCAGCGTTGCCGTTTGGTAGTCTCAGAAAAACAGAAAGTAATACCAACAACTTTTATTGGTTGAAGTGTATCGAACAACGTTATATTCCCAAATTAAGAGTGCCGCTGTTGTTGCGTCCCATATATTACCAGTAGGACGCAGTGGCACTCTTAATGTGAGAGTATAACGTTGTTGGGTGCACTTCAACCAATAAAGATGTTGGGTTTTTTTCTCAGAGTAGCAAAAATTTCGAACGTTATTTTTTGACACAGCTGACTTTTTAGTAAAAATTGTTTCGAGTGGTTGCACCGAACTACAGTAAAAAATCTCTAAGAATTGAAATTTTTTGTGAAAATGTTAGCGGAACTGCATCCGGTTTTCTCCAATCGCTCCATTTTCAAATCTGCATTCGAAGTACAAATACAACATAGTAGTGACCGACCGAAGGTGGATTTTTAGTCGAAGCCGAAGCCGAACAATCGGCAGAGTTGAAGACTTCGGCCGAAGACCGAAGGCCGAAACCGAATGCAAAAAATTTTACAGTAAGGAAACAAAATCAGTCTTTGTTCATTTGACAAGCACAAAAAAACACCGCTCAAATTTTCTCTAAATTCTTTGGCTTTAGTCGCCCACAAAGTGAGAATTTACGGCAATAATTCACTAGTGCAAAAGGTCTCAATGAAGCAATTGAAAGTCTATCGTGACTTTTTTACTTCCATCCAGCCGAAGCCGAAGCCGAAGATTAAGAATTGACCGATCATGCCGATTACCGAAGCCGAGCCTTCGGTCGGACACTACAATATAGCAAATGTTTAATGTGAGGTATCCGGCGGCCGGACATAGATGGTATCCGGTATCCGGCCGGATACTAAATTTAAGGCCGGATACCGGATATTGGCCGGATATCCGTTGCAAATCTTATAACTACACTTTATATGAAGCGTTTCTTCATGTCTCCTAGCATTTCTGAGACGTTTGAACCGCCAAAACTTACATCAACTCACGCCACGGGAGTGTTATACTAGAAAAGAGGCTGTAGATCTCTTTTCTATGGTACTGCCGTCATATCCAGGTACCTTAAAATCCTAGAGATTAACGGTAAAAGAGTCACCTGCAACCTCTTCTCTAATAATTAAAAAAAAAAAATGGCTTCGATCCCACATCCTGACCTGAAACACGGTGCATCCCCCCATTTCCATATTGACATTTCGAATGGACCTTTAAGCAGGCCGTATATCTCTATTCAGAGGTACTTACTTAGTAACGTCATTGCGGAATCCGAAAAGAATCAACACCGATTAATGACATTCCCATTTCCCCTCAAAATAATTAATTCAGTCTCCCTGTACTCTCATTCCTTGAAGCCGGCAGAGCACATAAAGTTGGAGAATGTTGAAGATTTAATTATTTTTTTTTTTTTTTGCCTTTGTTCACTCAAGTTCGAAAAATCGAAAATTACCAAGGCCTGCACTTTCATAATTTCACACTTGGGCCTAAAATGGCAATATTCTACTAATTAAGCGCCGCAAAAAGGCGAATAAAATTTTGCAAATTAAGAGCAATTAGCGGTAACGACGCTGGCGATGGCGATGGCGATGGATTCACGAAGCGCAAACTCGAGAGCATTGGAATAATTTGCAATTAAAATTTCACGAATCTGATTCCGCACACACACACACGCACACAGTCACATTGAATTGGCATTGGACTGCTCTCCATAAAGGAGAGGCAATTAGAAGAGCACTTTGCACAGGCTCGGGTGGGCTGTCAACTGTTGTCGCCATCAATTAAAAAGCGTTTAACGTGCAAATTTGAGAACCTTCAAGTATTGCATTGGGCCGCGTCTGGCCGAGCTCAGCGATGAGGGAAGCCGCGAATTCCTTTTCAAAGCGAATCGAATTGCACGAATGTAAAAGAGAAGAAAAAATAAATCTGGCCGAAGAAAGCCGAAAGGTGAAAGGTGAATAGTACTCAAACAGCAACTAATTGCAGATCTCCCTTTGACATATTCTCATGCGAAAGCTATGCTGTTTATCAAAGTGAATAAAGATAAATTGGAGTATTAATCTAGGAGCGCCCCCATTTGGGGGTAAAAATTATTACATTTGCCAAATCCTTTTGAAAGACTCGCCCTCTCCGGCTTTTTTTTGTTGTTGTTGTTGTTGTTGTATATAGCGAGCTTCATGCATTTGATTCATAGCAACTTTAGGACTTGAAGACGATCGCGCGATTAAGGATTTTGTTGTGACTCTTTTTTTTATCGTTTTGTTTAAGGGGACCTTCTGGTCTAGAATTTTTTGAAAATTGATTATTTTTTTTTATATATTTCGGAAGAATAGACTTTTAAGAATATGCTGGCAAAGTTTCGTGAAGATATTGACAATATTTGTTTTGCTACAGCCTTTTTAGAAGGTGGAGACAGCAGGCAGCGCGCTTGATCAAAGCAACTTTGAACGCGTTTATCTCAAAACTACTTTTTTTGACCTGGTGTGAATGGAAACAAAAAAACCATCGAACCGATTTGTCTGGAATTTTTATATATTATTCATAACATCAATGGCTATGGCCCGAACTAGAATCGAATTTTTTTTTTTCAAGAACTTCATATTTTTTCATCAAAAAAATGGTCAAAAAAAGGGGAGTTTTTAATGGTTGAAATAAAAAATTGCGCCATTTTGTCAATTTAAAAAATTTTTTTTTTATTCTAGTTCCTGCCATAGCCGCATTCATTCTGATTAATAACATATTTTTGTTTTTTTTTTTTTTTCGATTACCAGAACTGCCAAAATCTTTCACACCACGGAGGTACTTTTTCAAAGAGGGTCCACTTCAACGCCATTTTTAAAATACCAAAAAAAAAAAAAAATTACAACAACATTTTTTTATTTTTTGTCAATGAAGAATATAATAAGCCTGCATACTTAAAATATCGTTTTTTATTTGGCTTAATACCAAAAAAAAATCATGAAAATACCCTAAATTTTCGTGCTCTAGACCAGAAGGTCCCCTTAATAAGACGTTCCAGTGTGAAGAGCGAAGAACTGAAAAGCAAAGAGCTAGAGAGCGAAGAAATGGAGATCGAAGAGCGAAAAGCATAAGAGCGAAGGAATGAAGATAGAAGAGATACAGAGCGAAGAGATGGAGACCGAAGAACTTGAGAGCGAAGAGATGGAGAGCGAGGATATGGAGACCGAAGAGCTGGAGAGCGAAGAGCTTGAGAGCGACGGAATGAAGAGCGAATAGATACAGAGTTAAGAGATGGAGAGCGAAGAGATGGAGAGCGAAGAGATGGAGAGCGAGGATATGGAGAGCGAAGAGCTTGAGAGCGAGGATATGGAGAGCCAGGATATGGACAGCAAAGAGCTTGAGAACGAAGAGTTGGAAAGCGAAGACAAAGAGTGAGGAAAAGGGAAGCGCACTCAGATAATAAGTGATAGAGAAGGAATTGCAAGAGAAAAGGGTGAGAACGCCCAGCGGCCAACAGTTGCCTACCGCCTACAAAGTATTCGAGACTGAGCGAGCGAGCTGCCTACCAGTAGCTTACTTTGTGTGGTAGTGGTATACGTTCGCTCTACTAAGTTTAGTAGGATGGTATTTGAGGTCGTATGCATTACCGCATACAGCCTACGAAATGTGTTGTGGTTCATCGCTTCTGTAAGGAGCATTTTGGCCGCTGGGCGAGCTTATAGACCCACAAGTCGAATAGAGGGATGGGTAGAGTGAGTAACAAGAAATTGAGAGAAAAAAACGGGAAATCCTAAAATAAATATTGAGCGGTGAAAGGAAAGAAATTGAATGCGAACAGCCAAAGCCTGAAGAGAGCGGAACGGCTGAGGGTGGGGAGGGGTACGGGGTACGATGAGTGGGGTATTGGCATTGTTTTGGGACAACATTTGAGATGATTTATGTAGTTAAAACATACAATATAATCTATTTCAACGATAAAAAAAAAAAACAGAATTGATGGCAACAAGATGGATTTGCAATGAAGGGCACTCAGAAGAATACATACAAAAATATATGAAAATTATTGAAGTCCTATTTTTATCTGCTTTAGTACCTACTTGACACCCTTTCTTTGAGTGCTTTATTAGTGGGCACACATTGCGCAACACATACACAACGTACGTGTATGTGGATATCATTTGAAAATATTATTTCAAAGATTTTTCTTTTTTCTTTCTTTATTTTTATTGAATTATTTTTTTTTTCTGCGTTATACTATTTAATCTTTTTTGTTATTGTTTTACTGTTTTCTTCTTGCCTTAAGCGCATTGTATGCGACGCACAGTGTCGCACATGCGGCCAAAAATGGTCAAATCAAAAGTGGTATTTTCGAAAAGGATTTTTCGGCAGAACCCTTAGGAAGACTCTAAATAAGAAAAATCCGAAATTTCAAGTCCTTAGATATTTTAGTTTAAAATTTTTCACGATCCTAAATTCAAAAGTACTCTCATTTACCAACTTTGAGTGGGCTTGGCACTAAAAGTGGGCGTGACAGAGTTATCAAATTAAGTTTGTCCAGCTTTGGGAGACAATAGTAATCTCTGTTCCGAATTTCAAGCCTGTAGGCCACCCTTTATATGCGGGGTTGGGGTGCTGTCGTTCGATTGTCACAATTTTTTCAAAATTTCTTAATTTCATAAAAATAAACCTCTACGCCAAATTTCATTGCTCTAGCGCAACTCTTTCTATATTTTGGCCACAAGATGTGTGAGGACTCGACACTGTGCGACGCTTTCTCATTGTCGGGCAATTTAATGAATTTGAGTCAAAAAGCAACCGCATCAACAAACAACAAAATCCCAACAACAAAAAACAGTGAGCACTGAACAATTAACAATGAGGCCCGGCCCGGCCCGGCCCGGTTTGGCCCGGCCTGGCTCGACACGGTGCGGCACGGCATCGTACAGCATAATAATGCCAATTGTCAAATAACTGTCACATAACCTCATTAATCAAGAAAACATGCCCGCCAGTTGACAGTTGCTCGAAATCAGCGCTGCTCGAAGCATGAAAAACAGTAGAAAAAAAAAACAGGAGAGAAAAATGACAAAAAAGACTTAAAAAAAAAACAACTTTTGACGAAGAAGTTTAACAGGGCTACAAAGCCAATAATGTTTACACAAATACATATATGCATATGTGTGTGAGTGCACGCACGTGTTCGTATGCAAATGTGTTTTGTAATTGTCGGTATGATCTCTACCCTCCGCTGGCTCCTCCTTTGATATTTTGTAATTGAGATATGAAGAGCTTTCAAAAAATGCACAATTTCAAAAAGCTCTAATAAAAGCTTGTCAAGCGGCACGGCATTTCCCCGTCCTTCGTTATTCCTTAATTTATTTTGCAAGTTCCCGAGTGGCTGCAATACAAGCATCACCTAAATTTTTTTTTTTTTTGTCTTAATACGAAAGCAATAAGCGATGGAGCGCGCTCAGAAGATAGGAGAGATTGTAATAAAGACATGAAACGTGTGTGAGAAAAATAGATGGGGGAAAGAAAAAAGGTGTGAGGGAGATACACAGGTCAGCAACAGAGAGAGCGATAGCAAGAGAGATAGTGAAATAGATTGAGAGAGAGAGAGAGTGCGAAAGAGTGTGAGAGAGTGTAAGAGAGTGTGAGAGAGTGTTAGAGAGTGTGAGAGAGTGTAAGAGAGTGTGAGAGAGTGTGAGAGAGTGTGAGAGAGTGTGAGAGAGTGTAAGAGAGTGTAAGAGAGTGTGAGAGAGTTAGAAAGAGTGTAAGAGAGTGTGAGAGAGTGTGAGAGAGTGTGAGAGAGTGAGAGAGAGTGAGAGAGAGTGAGAGAGAGTGAGAGAGAGTGAGAGAGAGTGAGAGAGAGTGTGAGAGAGTGTGAGAGAGTGTGAGAGAGTGTGAGAGAGTGTGAGAGAGTGTGAGAGAGTGTGAGAGAGTGTGAGAGAGTGTGAGAGAGTGTGAGAGAGTGTGAGAGAGTGTGAGAGAGTGTGAGAGAGTGTGAGAGAGTGTGAGAGAGTGTGAGAGAGTGTGAGAGAGTGTGAGAGAGTGTGAGAGAGTGTGAGAGAGTGTGAGAGAGTGTGAGATAGAGTGTGAGAGAGTGTAAGAGTGTAAGAGTGTGAGAGAGAGTGAGAGAGAGTGTGAGAGAGTGTGTGAGAGAGTGTGTGAGAGAGAGTGTGAAAGAGAGTGTGAGAGAGAGAGTGCGAAAGAGTGTGTGAGAGAGAGTATGGGAGACAGTGAGGGAGAGCGTGAAATAGGGTGTAAGAGAAAGTGTGAGAGAGAGTATGGGAGACAGTGAGGGAGAGCGTGAAATAGGGTGTAAGAGAAAGTGTGAGAGAGGAAGTGCAAAAGTGTGAAAGCGGGTGTGTGAGAGTTTGGTAGAGAGAGTGTGACAGAATGTGAGGGAGAGTGCAAAAAAAGTAAGGAAGAGTGAGATTGGATTAGAGAAAGTCAAAAAGTGAGGGAGTCAGAGACGGATGAGTGAGAAATTTAAGGACGACAAAGGACGATAAAATAAAAGTCTGAAAGAAAGATGAGATATAGAGGTGATTGTAGAGATATGGATGGAAAGAAAGAGCAAGTAGGAACGCAATAAAGCGGAGTAAAGTGTGTGCGGAAAGAAAGGAAAGCCTTAGACTTGAACGATGGAAGATTAGTAAAAGTAAGAGATCACTCTTGATATTCGGGACAAATCATTTATTTAAGTGTGTGGGTCCTACATACATATGTATGTACATAGCTCTATATCGGCTCGAGTCAAAATCTCGCTTGAATGAATTGTTGAAATATTTTGACACTCAAAAATGATCAATGCAGGCTAAAGAAGACTTCACAAATAACAAAAAGCTCAATGAATGAATAAAAAATGGATGAAAATAACAACAAGAACAACAACAACAATAATAACAACAAAACAGTTTGGGGCCGTGGGGCAATTCTTCATGCATATCGGTAAGTTCCTCTCCTAACAAGTCTCTGAAAAGACAACAAAAGCGTTGAGTGGGACTGCAACTGGCAATCGATTGCAGCATCCCCAAGGCAACAACAACAGCAACCAGCAATAACAACGGCAGCAGCGAAAAGTCATCGGAGGACGTTCGAAATGTTTCGCGCTGCGTGGCAGGCAGTGATAAATCAGCATTTCAATATGCCCGCGGCGTTTACAGAAAACCAATATTTCTTTTACGATTTCCTTTTATGTGATTTTTTGCCCCTTTTGTTCTTCTAATTCTTCGTTTTCTTTGCGAGATCTCTTCTCTTTTATTGGCCCCTCTTACAACAGTTTATTATGCTAGACGAGTCGTGGCTGAGATTATGGCACACCGAGGAATTTTAACATTTCAAATTGCATTCGGATGTGCTTGTTCTGAAACTGCAATGATGAAGCACAGTTGAAGAATTCTACGCCGTCGATCACAAGCGAGTGGGAAAGAGAGGGAAGGGGAGTAGGTAAAAGAACAGAAAAGAGGAGGAGAGAAGAGAAGGAAGGAAAAGAAAAGAAAAGAAAAGAAAAGAGAAGAGAAGAAGAGAGGTTCGCAAATAAGATGAGACTTTTGAAATCTGGTAGAGTTTAGAAAATGTCCTTTAATGGAAGCTCAAAAAATAAATAAGTACTCTGCTGATTATGAAATGTAAGCCGAGAGAGAGGGAACGCAAAAGATTAAAGCAGAAAGGGATAGAGAGAGAGTAGAGAGAGAGAGAGAGAGAGAGAGAGAGAGAGAGAGAGGGAGAGAGAGACAGAGGGATAGAGAGACAGAGGGATAGAGAGACAGAGGGAGAGAGAGACAGATAGAGAGAGAGAGGGAGAGAGAGACAGAGGAAGAGAGAGACAGAGGAAGAGAGAGACAGAGGAAGAGAGAGACAGAGGAAGAGAGAGACAGAGGAAGAGAGAGACAGAGGAAGAGAGAGACAGAGGAAGAGAGAGACAGAGGAAGAGAGAGACAGAGGAAGAGAGAGACAAGGAGGAAGAGAGAGAACAGAGGAAGAGAGAGACAGAGGAAGAGAGAGACAGAGGAAGAGAGAGACAGATAGATAGAGAGAGAGAGAGAGAGAGAGGGAGGGAGAGAGAGAGAGAGAGAAACCCGTTGAAAAAGAGAGAGAGGAACTGAAAAGCATAAACCCAGAAATATTGAAAAAATTGAAAAAAAGAGAGAAAGATAGGAAAGAAAAGCGAAATACAGAGCAAATATAGAAGAGTACGAGGAAATGATAGGGAAGATCTGGAAATAAGAGCCAGATAAAGCGAAGGAGATGAGTCGTAGAAGACGTAAGAGTGGAAAAAGAAGATCGAGAAAGAAAGGAAGCAGCAGATGGAGAGGAAGAGGAAAAATCAGTGGGAGAAGGAGAGGGAGAAAGATAAGGAGAGAGAGAGAGAGAGAGAGAGAAGAAAAAAGAGTAAGAGAGGGATGGGGAAAATGAAAAGGAGCAGGATAAGGAGAGGGGAAAAGAGTGGAGAAGAAGAGGGAGACTGAGAAGGGGTGGAATAAGGCGAAGAAGAGGGAGATGGAGAGGGATAAAGATGAGGATAAGGAGGGGGAGGGGGAGGAGATGTTAAAGAAGACTGCGACTGAGAAGGGGAGTGAGAGGGAGAAGTAGAAGTAGAAGTAGAAGGAGAAGGCAGGATTGAAGACGAGGGGGAAGACCGCGCATAACGAAAGAGAGATGGGGAGACAGAAAAATTGCAATGTTCTGAATGAATAGAATAGAGTCAGCGAACCTGAAGAACGTAATGGGGAGATTCAAAGGAATCAGTGCCGTAGCAATTCTGTTTTGCGTGGGGGGGAAAAATTATTTTTTCAATTTTATTCATGGGCAAAATCAAAAATGCGTGGGGGGGCAAAGCCCCCTCTTGCCCCTATGGTTGCTACGGCACTGAAAGGAATATTACATATAGAGGAGAATAAAGAAAACATTTTTATAACTCTTTTAGAAATAATATTCACATAAGCATTTAATTTTGTATCCAGCACATTGTTGTCCCCACATTTCTCGTAAATCTTGAACTTTCTATACATGTTTCGATTAATTTGAGTTTCTTATCTTTTTTTTCGCAATTCTCCTCTTTGTCTTTATTAAAGTTTTACTCGTTATTTTAATGAAATTTCTCTTTATACTTCCATTCCTCTAGGTAAGTCTCTAATACTACATCCTTTTGTCTCCTCCAACTCCCCTTCAATTGATGATTTCCCATGATCCATTATCAAATAAATCCCAATGCTAAATACGAGTAAAAACAAGAAAACCAGATCCCCAGACAAAAATCATAGTTATATTTAAAGAAAAATTTATAATAGCAAAAAACAAAAAAAAACAAAAATGAACAAGCGGTAAAGAAATTGAATCTTTTCATCACTGAAATCCCGAACAAAATCAACTCCAATGAAAGAAAAGAAAAATCCCCCAGCGTATTGGGTTGGCGATAATAATAATGATAATGCAGAGAGTATTAAGATTTTCCCTTTTTTGTTGTCCGGACAGCTTACAACCTCTCGTCAGTGCTCGGCTCGGAGTTTTTTTTTTTTTTTTAGCTTCTTGTTTCTTATTCTAATACCGCAAGAAATGCTGACCCAAACGGCCGATACTCGTTTCCGGTCTATTATAATGTCCTTCGAGGCAATGACATACCGTTTGGGTCATTTTGATATACCACAAAAGCTTGTCCTCTCTCTTGCCCGTTAGTCCGGTAGACCGTTAGCCCGTTAGCCCATTCGCCTATTCACCCTTGAATAGAAGTGAACTCTTGTTTGTTTCTTTTTCGCCTTTTCAATTTTGTAGCATATCCTTTTACTTATAATTTTCTTATTGCATTCCCATTGTTGAAGGCTATCCCTTATAAATTGAGCGAGCGAGAGAGAGCTCCTTTGCTGCTTTCAGCCTTCGCCGTTCGACTTTTTATTGCGTACGAATTGCTGTGCAAATCACAAATTATTATTATTGTTGCTACACTTTTTGTTGTTGCTGTTGTTGCAGTTCTTTCTGTCATCCTTTTTGTTTCTTGGTTCATGTGTTTTTTGTTGGTTTTTTGTTTTTGTTTTTCTTATTTGTCTTTGATATCCTTTTCACGACAGCGAATTCTCAACGGTCGAAAGGGTCAAAAAAAAAAAAAAAAAAACCAAAAACCAAAAACAGGAAAGGCTGAAGATTGTGATTTTCAATTATGAAAGCCAAAAGGTTGTTATCCCAGCAACCGAGCGGGAGAGGAAGTGCCAAATACAAGAAATGCAGAGAGAAAAGGCAATAGAGGGACAGAGAGATATAGGAGATAAGATGGAATTAATGAGATCAGGATGTTCGACAAGATCAGCTTTAAGGACAAGGCGGGTAGCAATTTACGCATTTCCACTCATTTCACAATCCTGTCGTCGCTAATTAAATGGGCTACGCCAGGACATTGTCATCGTCATCGTTCCGGACTCATACAAGATAAGAAGAAATGGTATTTGCCAAAAAGATACACAAACACCAAGCGGAACATGTATTCATTTATGGCAAAATCCAAACGAAGCCTGAGAAAATCTGAACAATTTTTATTTATTAATTTTTTTTTTCCATTATGAATGTGCTCAAATTTTCACGTTCCTCCTGAAGAGGGCCAAGAGGATGAAACCAACCGACCGACCAACCTTCGTTGGTAATTTCGTGAAGTCGTGCAGTCGTCGTCTTCGCTTGCGGTTGGTGTCAAAATCGTTCAGCGTAATCGGATTAGACGCAAATTGACTGGTGACCATTTCACGCATCAATGGCAGCCCCATATATAGCTTTTGCCCAAGTGGCCAGCTCTAATTGAGCTATGCAACCGCCCATACCCCAACCACCACCATTCTATTCTCAGTCCACTGTGTACATGTTTGCTTTTATTTTCACTGTTTTTTTGCTTTCGATGCTAGCCTCCTCGTTTGTATAGTGAAGCCAATAATAATATGAAGACCGTCTTTTTATATCCACAATGACCAGTCGATTTTTCCGAGGGCACTTTCTCTATTGCGCTCCCCCAACCCCAAGCACAAGCACACACACACACACACACACACACACACACACACACACACACACACACATATATATATATATATATATACTGTGTAACAACTGCTCGTTTTCTTGGCGTCCATTATGAACGAATTAGTGCCAAATGACAAGTAACCAAGTGGCTGCTTATCTACTCCATACGAAGGACGTTGTCCATCCTTCAGTACGTACAGCAGAGAAAGATAGAGAGACAGAGAAAGCGAAGGGTAGCCAACGAGGAAGCTAGAAAGCGAGCAAGAGCGTGAGAAGGAGAGCATACAGTGTATGGCATAAGCAGTATGGGGATTATGGTAACTTATGGTTGTGGTACTTGGATTTCGTCTTCTCGAAAAATGTTGTATTTTCTTCAGAATTTTCATGATAAAAATTTTCTTATTTTATTTATAAATTTTTTTTTTTTTTTTCTTCCTTTTGCTTTGATGAAATCACTCAAAACATATATTTTCCTTTCTTTCGTCGCTTTTTTGTAATGGACTGGTCTGGCACACAATGGTTAGACACGGATACATTAATCCGATATGAAAATTACTTTTGATATTTTTTTCATGGCAGCGAAATCGAAAGCGTGCGAGAGAGTGAGAGCGAGTGAGAGGAAAACAAGATTATGAGATGCTTTGTCAAAATTTTTCAATCAATTTTTGAACGTAAAAAAGAAAATACATAGAAGAAAAAAAAAAAAAAAAAAGATAAAAAAAATTAAAACGAGAAAATGCAAAAAAGAAAAAAAACCGCAAATCATGTCCATCCAACATTGATGATTGATTGATTAGTATCGCTCCCTTTTTTGCTCTCAATAAGGAACTCAATCTCTTCTTGCCTGTCGTCTCACTGCTCTCATCGCATCTCAATCGCTTAAGATCTGCACAATTGATAAGGGGATTATTCTTATCGAGGCATATTGCTATATGAGAGAGAATTCCTCGCACCCAAACAATTGTTCTTTATCGATGTTTATACAAATTCCCTCCAGAAAATGGTCAAATTTCATTCGTTCTATGAGCTTGTCATGTCCTTTAATGTCCTGCAGTGTTAAAATGCTATTCATTTGGTCAGATCTTTTTGTTGCACCATTTTGACTGCAATCGAAATCAAAAGCCGACGAAAGACTGCCAAATTCGTATTCATAGGGCGATTTTGGGCGGTTCAAATCCCCTCCGATATGCAAGGATACAAAATATATAGCCTTATTCGGCTATTCAGCTCAAATTGAGACAAACTTGCGAGCAGTCTATGTGAAGTAAGTGAGAGAGTGAGAGAGAGCACAATTGTATTATGCCGTATCGATCTCAACTGACGATGTTAAGGAATTCTATGCAGCATTCTAGAAAGCGGGTGGGTTGAGGAGATGATTTTTCTTGGGACGAGTATTTCCAGATCATTGTTTTCAAGCTTTCTTTCGGGAATTCTCGAGGTTCAATTGCGCACTTGCAATTCTCATGAAGGACTTCCGGACTTCCTCAAGACAAGATCTCTGAGACATTCTTACCTTAACTGTTATCGTTGTTCTGAAATGGGGCCCCCATGGAAATATTTCCCCGCACCCGAATTTCCTCTCTACGGGCCAGCATGTTGAAACGGTTAAATTAAAAAGTAGAAAAAAGTATGGGAACATAAATTGACATAGATTCAACATACATAAGTAGCTCCCAATATCACAATTCACACACGCTATCACATTCAGCGGGGAAGTTCATTTAAAAGCATAAAAAAAATGCGAATAGAAAACTTTTTCTCATAGATTGAGATATTCAAAATTAATGAATGAGAAGATGCAGAAGAGGAACGAGAAGAAGAGGAATGCGATGCTGATAAGGATCAATGAAAGAGTTCGAAATAAAATGAAGCGCAAAGTCTTGCCTCGTCACCCTCGTCTCCTGACGAACGGACTCTGGACCGAACGACCGACCGAGTCAGTTGGTGTTAATGCAATTAGCGCGATTTGTTCTTTTCGACGAAGCAACGGAAGGCAATGGCAATGCAGGCAATGAGAATGCCTAGTCACAAATCAGTAATGGAAGTCTCCGGCGGCTCTCACTTCAACTTCAACTTCAACTTCAACTCCGACTACGACTACGATTGTGATTCAACGATTTTGAAAATTCTTAAGTGCCGTGTCATTCTATCAAAACTGGCAACATTGTTGTGACCAATTCAATTGCTTTCTCTCTCTCTATCTATCACTATCTCCCTTTCTCTGCTTCGCTTGTTTGCTTCCCATGAGGCTCCTCGCTGCCATCATCTACCCATCTTCAATTTGACACATGTATGACGGATTCAACGCGACAGACAGACAGACAGATATGTGGACAGACGAAAAGAGGGAACTTAATATAGTGTATCTTAAGAGATAATTCCATCGCCATCGCAATGTACCTTGTCGCCGTTCTGAAGCGTTGATCTTTGATTGCTTCTGACAGCGCGCGCTCTCTTCCTTTCTTTCTTCTTCCTTTTTGTTTCGATTTGATGCGATGCGATGCGATGCGATTCGTGGTGATCCTTTCCGTTCCGTTCTGTTTAGATCCTCTATCTGATCCTCAAACGAATTCCTTACCTCAAAGTACTCGTACATCTCAACAGGCTCTTCGTTTTGTTTTTTCTTTTTTTTCGTGTGTGTGTGTGAATAATATCGCGCATGCGCACAGCTGCCGATCTAGAAAGCGCGAGAGAAAAAGCGGACTCGCGTTCCAATGCGCTGCGGTGCAAGGGTCAATCCGTGAGGTGTCCTTTAAAAGCCCATTAATGTAAGACAAGCTAAAGCCAAAGGCAAGCGCACACAAGGTCCAAAAATGACGGACGGAGGGATTGCCTGACAGATGAAGTGACAATGTAGACTGCGACTGTCGCTTCAAATAGCTTAAACAGGTAAAAGATTGATGTGAATGATCTCATATGATGTTGATGTGATACCCTCTGTAATTGTTTTTACTTTAGCTCGCTCTCTCTCTCTCTCTCTCTCTCTCTCTCTCTCTCTCTCTCTCCTCTCTATCCCCACCCCATTGCTATTCAATGCCATCCTTTGATGATAGTCGCTTGTTTAGGCTTTAATTGAAGTGCGCCTGCGTCGCGTTAGATTTGACCCCTTTTCAAGAACTCTTTTGATTTTCTCCGTTTTAATATTTACTTAAGTATCCTCTTTGAATTTCATTTTCCATTTTTTTGGATAAATATTCTTTTTTTTTATACTTATTTTTCGCTTGTCTCCTAATTAAACAAGTCAAGGGAAGCCGTTATGGCTTCCAGGTTCCATAATTTGAACTTGAAACAGAAATGAAATAATATTTTGAAGGCCTAAGCAAGGGAGAGTGCAAAACGGGAGAAAGAATGGAGCAGATAATGGAAATAATACTTATACATATATACCTACGTATATATAAAATTTCATAGCGAATTATCCTTTATACTCGGAAACCTGACCGCAACAATTGTTCATGTATGTATCTCGAAATTGGAAATTCGAATGTGGAAAGCCGAAAGCCAATGTCCATCACTCGAGTCGCGAGGACACCCACAATGCGCAACGCATGCAATTTTCATTGAAGATTTGATAATCCTGTTGCCATTGTTGCTGTCTGGCACTGTTCCCATTCAATCGAACGTAAGTCTCAGTAGGTGTCCTCAGTAGGCCGGAGCGCTCACGTTCATATTAGATTGAAAGATGTCCTTTTGTTTTCGGCATCTTTGTCCGCGTCAAACTTCATTGTCGGACGACAAGCGCTGGTGACAATGGACCTAAGTACGGCCGCAGGTGTTGGTAAATTATGAATTTTTAAGTGTTTTGCCATTGAACCGTTCAGCCATTCAAAGCGTTCATTCATCTTTTCATCCATTCGGTATGGTCGTCGGTCCATCATCGAATCGACTTGTCAATTTAAATGCCCAGATCTAGTGGGTGCCGAAATGAAAAGAGAAATTCTGTGGTTGGGCTGATGAGCTGAGCGTACGGTAGAGAAAATAAGGACGATTTTTTACCGTTGGTTTGATTTTTTTTTTTTTTTTTTTTTTTTTAACTAGCTATTCTAGATTTCGCACTTTTAATATATCATCTTCTTTATTCTCTTTGTTTGTCCTCCATTGTCTCTTCTCGCTGCCACTTTCAACAAAATTTAATATATCGCGTTACCTTCACCTCGTGCTCTCAAACATCCTTTATCCTTCTCTTTCTATACTGTCGTCTTTACTCATATTATTATCCTTTCGACTCATTTCTCATTCTGTTTCACATAATCTATATTTTTCCTTTCTCTCCAGTAATTCCTCATCTCTGTAGCTACTCCGTTTCTTTCTCCTATCCCTCAGTCTCTCTCGCTTCTTTTTTTTACCTTCTCTTTCTCTCTCTCTTTCACTACTTTCTGATTCGTTTTTTATCTATTTTTTTTTCTATTTCTTTCTATTTCTTTCTTTTTCTTTCTTTCTCTTCATCTTTTCTTCTATTCTCTTTCTCTTTTCCTTTCTCTTCTCTTTCTCTTTCTTTCTCTTTCTTTCTTTTCTTTCTTTCTTTCTTTCTCTTTCTTTACTCTTTCTTTCTCTTTCCTCTTTCTCTTTCTTTTCTTCTTTCTCTTTCTTTCTCTCTTTCTCTTCTTCTCTTTCTTTTTCTATTCTTTTCTTTCTCTTCTTCTCTTCTCTTTTCTCTTTCTCTTTCTTCTTCTTTTTCTTTTTTTTCTTTCTTTCTCTTTCTTTCTTTTTCTTTCTTTCTTTCTCTTTCTCTTTCTTTCTTCTCTTCTCTTTCTCTATTCTTTCTCTTTCTTCTCTTTTCTTTCTCTTCTCTTTCTCTCTTTTCTCTTTCTTTTCTTTCTTTTCTTTCTCTTCTTTCTCTTTCTTCTCTTTTCTCTCTTCTTCTTATCTTTTCTCTCTTTTTCTCTCTTTTTCTCTCTTTTTCTCTCTCTTTCTTCTCTCTTTTTTCTCTTTTTTCTCTTTTTTATCTCCTTTTCTCTCTTTTTCTCTCTCTTTATCTCTTTTTCTCTCTTTTTATCTTTTTATCTTTTTATCTCTTTTTATCCCTCTTTATCTCTCTTTGTCTCTCTATCTCTCTTTATATCTTTTTCTCTCTTTCTCTCTCTTTCTTTCACTTTTTCTCTCGTTTTACCTCTTTCTCTCTCGTTTTCCCTCTCTTTCTCTCCCTTTATCTCTCTTTTTCTCACTATTTCTTTCCCTTTCTTTCTCTCTTTTTATGCGTGATTCTTCGATAAGACAAAGATTTTCTGCTATTTCTTTCCACTCTTTTGAAATCTTTCTCCCTCTCATATCTCTCTTTCTCTCTCACTCTTCCTCTGTCTCACTTTCACACTCTTCATTTGGCTCTCTCTATCTCTCTCTCTTCTGCTTTCATTCTTCCCCGTTTTCTTGCACACTGTACCGTCCATTCTCCCACTTTCTCTGCCATTCGCTCTATCCCTCTCTCTCCCTCTATTTTCCTGTCTCAATTTCTCTAGCTCCTCCGAAAATAACAATTTGGAGACACTTTTTCGCGAATTTGAAAATAAAAAATTTTAATTTCCCGTAGCACGCAAAACAAAGAGAGATCGAAACTCTCATTCCTAATGGCTTATTAAAAGTCATCATTCCCGTGGCTTTTCCGACATCAATTCACTGTTAACGGTGTTAATAACTCTCCATCGTAAATTTTTTATCCCCGAGAGATTGTAAGGAACGTCGTCAACGATGTTATCTCACACCGATGTGCGCACATATGCCCTGTAGATTCATTTAAAAAATCATTAAGATAGACATCATCGCAATCACATGAGTCAAAGTCGTCGGCCTCATTTCCCTCTGTCAGACCATCGCATGCTGATGACGCCCAATATCAACGCCCTCTTTGAGCGAGGAAAATCTTTTAAATCGATTTCAATCGCTTTCAATCGATTGCTCGAATTTGCAATTTCGTTCAATTGAAAATTGCATCGAATTGAAATGTGTGAATTGCTCCGGTCATGAATTAATGATAATGGCATTGCGAAATGGCTTTGATCCTGCTCCTGTTACTTTTGTGTCTCGTCCACGCCCACTTTAAAATCGCATTTCGCATTTGCGGTTGCCATGCGGTTCCGTTTGATGCAATGCGGTCCATTGTCTCGACGAAGAAGTGATTTCACTTTATTTATCGACGCATGACGCCAGCCAAATGGGACGTGTTTCTATTTAATTTTTTATTTTTAAATTTTTTTTATATCCCTACCGAGTGAATACTTTCGCCAGTTCTATCGCGCTCTCTTCACAGATGTCTCCGGCACGCCTTTCAGTCTGTTTCTGTTTTGTTACGATTCTAAACGCCAAACGTGTAAGGGTTAAATGGGCCATCGTCGCTTTTATAAATTTTTTATGGCCTGCTTTTGTAAAAAAATTCACTCTTCGCCTGCCTTCATTCACTGGCTTTTATGTGTTACAAAGCTATTGTGTGTGTGTGTGTGTGTGTGCTTGTATATGAAGTGCAGTTATTTAACGGCGGGTGTTCGTGATTCGATTGCGATTTCGATTGCGAGTGCGATTTTATCACTCCTCTTTACCCCCGAAAAAGATATTTGTTGCCATTTTCCACCCATTTTCCCACAGTCGGAAATTGAAAGCCTTCCGCATTTCGCATTCTTGCCTTCGTCCGTTCTTCCTTCCTTAATCTTTCTGCAGTTTTTTTTTTTTTTTGTAATTTTTTTCTTTCCTATTCCTCAGTTTGACAGCTCTTTTTACGCCTGTCATAAAAATTTGCGAAGCACTGTCGGTCGGTTGGTCGGTCGGTCGCCGTTCGGTCGACATCGTTCAGCGAAGCGAGAGGAAGAAAACTTTTACGCGATTTTCCAAGGCACTTGAGCGAAATTGCAAAAGCATGTTCCAACGGCGTATGAAATCTTTCTCAAAAGGGTACATACATTGAGTCTGGCGGGGGGACAGGGGACACTTCAATTGAAATTTTGTTCATTTTATTCATGGTCACGGTCAGTCTGGTTTAATGGTCCTTTTGAAGCCATTCGGCAACACTGACTTTCCGCTTTTGTTTAAGTGCTAATTAAAAGCGAAGATGGCCCAGAGAAAGTAGCCGGGACAGAGAGCAAACGAAAAAGAGGGGGAGAGAGGGTGAGGGTGAGAAAGGAAGAGAGAAACATAGAGAGGAGAGCTATCCTTATTAGCTGAAGGAAAGGGATATTTTGATGTCCTCTTTGAAAAGGCTTTCCACTGAAATCCAAAAATTTTTACGGCCGCAATTGCGTAGAGGCTATTCAGATTCAGATATTGAGAGAGAGAGAGAGAGAGAGAGAGAGAGAGAGCGCTAAAAAGGACTCAAAGACCAGCACATAAGCGAGATTAAAGCCTAGCTCAGGTTCTAGACTCAATGATTTTTCCTTACTTCTCCAGATTAGTCCCGCACTACTTAATCTACGGTCTATGTATGGGAGTAAGAATGTTAAGTATGGGAGATTTATAGGCAATATAAAACCCAAAGGTATGTGAGACTTTATAAGATCCTTATACGACCATGCCAAAAGGAAAATTGGGGGCTGTCTTTTCGATTTCAAGTTATATGAATTCTTATTTTTAAAGGAAGTGAGCCAATAAAAAACAAGAACAGAACAAAGGATCAGAATGTCCTTTTATTGTATTTCATTTTTTTTTTTTTTTTTCTTGTTTCAACTCCGAAATTAATGAATAAGAATGTCTTCGATATTTAGTCGGAAGCCAACAGAGTTATTGTCTTTTTCAAGCACAACAAACGGAGCACAACACATCGAAGAGATCCTGTACGGTTCATTCAATTATTATTGCGTCGAGTCATTCATTCCTACCGTCATCGTCGGTCATTCAGTTGTTCTGTCCTTCAGTCATTCAGCTTAGCGTCATTCGATTCTCTATGCACTTTGTCTTGTTATGTTCGCTTTTGTATCCATTTGTTCGACTTGACTGCCCCGTACTTAGAAATCCTTTGTTCTATCTATTTATTTTTCTCCTTCTCTGTCACTCTTTAGCCATCTTCTTCTCTCTCGCATCTATCTCTTATTCTCGCTCTCTTCGATTTCATCCTGGTAAAACGTATTACTTATGACACCTACGAATGCACCTACGTTTTATGCTGAATCGGTCCTACATATAACATAAGGCGTTTAAGGGAGAGAGCGCAGCGACACGACCCTATGAAGCCGAAAAAATTAAAAAAAAAAAAAAAAAAATTCAAAAAAAAAAATGGGAAAAAGGATCAACGAAATTGAAAATTCATTCACATGCAGTGTTTGGCATTCGAATTGGAACCCCGTTGTGCTGCATAAATCGTTGGCGTGTCATGCCGCACTGAAGCGGATTATGCGCTGCATTTTGACACCTTTGTGCTGTGGTGTGCTGCGGCGTGGTGAGGTGTAGCTCTTTACAGAGACTGAATGGACTTCTTCTTCAGGTGGATGTGCAATGCATCTGAATGTGAAAATAAGCAGCTGCGAGTTTAAAATGCCGTAGAAATTGTTACAGACTGCATGGCTACGTGCTTCTTCATTGTTCGGTTTGGTCAAGAATTTTATCTCTGTGTAAAATTTAGAAAAGGCAGGGGGAGTAACATCAAAGTTTTAAGAGTTTGCAACAAAAATTTCTATGTATCCCTGAAAAGTTTAAACATTAAAATTCACAATCTCTCTCTCTCTCTCTCCTCTCTTGCTCCCTCTCTCTACCTCTCTCCTCTCTCTCTCTCCTCTCTCTCTCTCTCTCCTCTCTCCTCTCCTCTCTCTCTCCTCTCCTCCTCTCTCTCTCCTCTCTCTCTCCTCTCTCCTCTCCTCTCCTCTCTCTCTCTCTCTCTCTCTCTCTCTCTCTCCCTCTCTCTCTCTCTCCTCTCCTCTCTCTCCTCTCTCTCTCTCTCCTCTCTCTCTCTCTCTCTCTCTCTCTCTCTCTCTCTCTTTCTGTCTCTCTGTATCTCTGTCTCTCTCTCTCTCTCTCTCTCCCTCTCCTCTCTCTCCCTCTCCTCTCTCTCTCCTCTCTCTCTCTCTCTCTCTCTCTCTCTCTCTCTCTCTCTCTCTCTCTCTCTCTCTCTCTCTCTCTCTCTCTCCTCTCTCTCCTCCCTCTCTCTCTCTCTCTCTCTCTCTCTCCTCTCTCTCTCCTCTCTCTCTCTCTCTCCTCTCTTCTTCTCTCCTCATTCTCTCTCACTGTTCGTCAGCATGGAACAACTTATCTCTCGAGAGGTTTTGGGCATTAAAATCTTTTATATTCTATGTATATGTTGTATTTTCCCTTTTTCCATTGAAATTCCTTGCATTTCAGAAGTGGGCACAAGCCGTCAAAATAAAACCCTGCACACGCCCCTGCTCCCAGGGTCTTTTGCTTTCTTCCTCATAAAATATGATTTTATTTTTGAAATATTTCCTTCAAACCACTTGTGGGGATTATGGGCAGTTACCAAGCAACGCCTCTTTTCATATTAAATGCCCCTTAGCTCCTTTGCTCCTTTGACGTTTTCAATGGCGAACTGCTTCATGTTGTTCATTTGCATAATTTTCCATAAATCCAAAAATTCGTATAACCACACGCAACTTTTTTCGGCTTATTTATTTATTTTTTTTTTTACCTTTCACCCTTGTACATAAATACATACTTATGTATATATCTATATAAAAGTATTTTTTTGTATCTTGCTTTCAGTTTTCTTGTGATGGAAAGCGCAATACGATTGGGGAAAAGCAACTCAAAAGAAAAATCGGGTAAATTTTTTTCTTTTCTCTCAAAAAAAAAAATTGCTTCAAAGAAATAAGAGAAGAAAAGACGTAGAGAAGCGAAAAAATTGCTTACAATAAAAATATTTATCCCCAAACGACATCCATCAATCCATCGAACGTGCGCGAACATACAATAGAAGAGGAAAACGACATGAAAAAAAACGAATCCTTAAGAAATCCCGAAAGCGCCTAAAAGTATGCAAAATAAATACTAAGATGTGAAATTTGAGGGCCGTGGGGATTAACATGTCATCGACAATATCGGCAAAAGCAATTTTAAGTTCTTCGCAGCAAGTGAGCAGGGAGTGGGCGGGTGCAGGAACGAGAACGCCGCCTTTTTTGTTGTGACCAAGCTATGCAGAAAATGCCAACGAAACGCATATAAACGGGCAACGTCGCCATAGCTACGAACTGAAAACAACCAACAAAAATTACAACAATAAATACACTCGACGCCTGATGCGGCTAACAAAAGAACTAGAAGCATGGCAAAGAGAGCGAGAACGCAAGCGGTACAACGGTAACGAATAAAAGAAGACAAGGACTTTAAAGTGAAACTGTTTTGGGACTCCTTTCCATGCTCTCGATTATTTTTTACTGAAAAATATTTTTGATTCTGTTTCTAAAGGTTGATCTCAATCTTAATCATGCAGCTTTTGAAATCTTCTTTTTTTTAAGTTCTCTCTCCCTCTCTCTCCCTCTCTCTCTCTCTCTCTCACACTCTCTCTCACACTCTCTCCTACACTCTCTCTCACACTCTCTCTCACACTCCTCTACACTCTCTCTCACACTCTCTCTCACACTCTCTCTCACACTCTCTCTCACTCTCTCACACTCTCTCTCACACTCTCTCTCACACTCTCTCTCACACTCTCTCTCACACTCTCTCTCACACTCTCTCTCACACTCTCTCTCACACTCTCTCTCACACTCTCTCTCACACTCTCTCTCACACTCTCTCTCACACTCTCTCTCACACTCTCTCTCACACTCTCTCTCACACTCTCTCCTACACTCTCTCTCACACTCTCTCTCACACTCTCTCTCACACTCTCTCTCACACTCTCTCTCACACTCTCTCACACTCTCTCTCACACTCTCTCTCTCACACTCTCTCTCACACTCTCTCTCACACTCTCTCTCACACTCTCTCTCACACTCTCTCTCACACTCTCTCTCACACTCTCTCTCTACACTCTCTCTCACACTCTCTCTCACACTCTCTCTCACACTCTCTCTCACACTCTCTCTCACACTCTCTCTCACACTCTCTCTCACACTCTCTCTCACACTCTCTCTCACACTCTCTCTCACACTCTCTTCACACTCTCTCTACACTCTCTCTCACACTCTCTCACACTCTCTCTCACACTCTCTCTCACACTCTCTCTCACACTCTCTCTCACACTCTCTCTCACACTCTCTCTCACACTCTCTCTCACACTCTCTCTCACACTCTCTCTCACACTCTCTCTCACACTCTCTCTCACACTCTCTCACACTCTCTCTCACACTCTCTCTCACACTCTCTCTCACACTCTCTCTCACACTCTCTCACACTCTCTCTCACACTCTCTCTCACACTCTCTCTCACACTCTCTCTCACACTCTCTCTCACACTCTCTCTCACACTCTCTCTCACACTCTCTCTCACACTCTCTCTCACACTCTCTCTCACACTCTCTCTCACACTCTCTCTCACACTCTCTCTCTCACACTCTCTCTCACACTCTCTCTCACACTCTCTCTCACACTCTCTCTCAATCTCTCTGTCACTCTCTGTCACACTTTTTCTTTCATCCATAATTTTTGTTACGCCAGAAGATCATGTTGCTGCCGTTCTCATTTTAGATTCAGACCACTACGCAATTTTCCTTAACCCGTAGTGTCTTATCTCATTTAGTACATCTACATGCGGCTTTGTGCATTCAAAGAATGAAAAGAAAGAATCGTATTGAACCGAAAGAGTATCAATTGTCAATAGACACTGGAGCATGAAGAGCACAAAGAGCTCAAAGAAGAAGAAAAAAAAAAAAAAACTAAGCAAATCATCAGCATAAGCATCGACGACAATCAATGGCAATCATCGTCATCAGCATCGTTCAGCAGCATCAGAACCAGCGTCATCTGCGGTCAATCAACGACTCCAATCTAGCAGAAATCGTTTGTGGCTCTCCTCGATACTTATCCGTTGGGATTCCCATTGTCCTTTTGCATCGCATGCAAGTCCTTTTCCTTTTTTGTGTGCATGCTCATACGGAATAAGAAGTTGTACCTGTGTACGGACGGACGGACGGACGGATGAGCAGAAGGGCGAACAGAGCTTATGAGCTGCTCATGAGCATAAAAATCCTTATCTTATTGAAAATCACAGTATTAATTTCAATTGATGTAGCGTACATCGTATACGAGGGTTGATCGGAAAGCAAATTTCGATGGATATTGCTCTGAAATTTCCAAGTCTCAAAATTTTTGAACTTACCTTGACACTGCAAAAAAAGAAAGAAAACGCAGAGAGAAACGCAAGCATTTGAAAATGTCATATTCTTGCTTGAGAGATAGACAGGCCGGATTAAGAAAGAGAACAGACGAAAGACGGGCGGGCAGGAACCAGGATATTCCAATGCATCGATTCAAAACCGTTTCGATTAGAAAACTTACAAACCGAAGGACATCCCTTATTCTTCTAACCGTTTTTGTTGTTTTTCTTGTTGCGTACAAGAAATCCTCAAGCAATAGATTTAAGTAGAGAGCAAATAAAAGATAGGAAAGAGGAGTGAGAATTGCAATGGGACTACAAATGCATTGAAGTCATTTAATGATTTGTCCAGTTGTTATCATCAAGCGAACAAATTGAGGTTCAATATCGAAACCAAATTGCTTAAAAAGAGGCTTCAAGCCTTATAAGTGGGCTTAAAAGAAATATTTTAACCCTTTCACTACTATTGCAATAAAATATCCTAATGAAAATTTTAACATGGGACTGAATTTATTACACTGTACTCGAGAGTTCATTGATTTGTATGGAGCGAAAAGTTGCACACAAGCGTCTAGCGAGAAGACGTAAACTAGATGAAATTCGAAGAAAAATTTGCCCAGAAACCTTAGGTCCAAAATGAATTCCTAACTCTCGCAAGTCAACCTCAAAATATTGCTTTTAAGTTCATTATTACTGTGAGAAAACCTGATGTAACTATCTAATATTTTAAGTTTGATTTGCGAGAGCAAGGAATTCATTTTGGACCCAAGGTTTTTAGGCAATATTTTCTTAGAGTTTCATCTACGAGAATTTCTCTACTCAAAAGTACTTTAAACCTTCCACCTTAGTTGGGGTAACTTATACAAACGAAATTTCGAATAAAGCACTTTAATTTGTGGGAGAACATCCAAGAATAATTCGGTACTGAAAGGGTTAAAACTATGATATGATTTTGGTGAAACCGTTTCTTCATCGAATACTTTTACCTATAATTAAACTCTCTAATGTGAAATTATCCTCCAGTCTTTTCATATCCGTTATGAGGGTGGTACGTAGGGGAAGTCTTAAGAGGTTCAAATCCCCAAATCCAAATTCGAGGAAAGACAAGGAACTACTAGATAATAATCATGATAAAAGTTTTCGTTATGCCTCAAACAAACTCCTGACAGGGCCCGCGATTGAGGGAGTGGCAAGCCGGGTAAATTCCCAAAGCGGGGCCGCAAATTCAAATATACATATGATCGAAATCAGTACCCCATTAGTGCCGTCACAGGGACGAAAAATATTTTAGACTTTTTCCCAGAGCAGCAAAAAAGCTGGATCGGGCCCTGCTTTCTGAAAGAATTTTCTGCGTGCCCGTCTGCATAAGGTATTTCAAGTTTTATATAGAGATCAAAATGGCGCAGATGGATGAAGGATAAAGCAGGTACTGAGAAACTTCCCGTGTCTCTTCAATCGCCGTTTGGCGTGAATTTGGCCGGAAAAAGCGTATTAGAGGAAAATTCTTTCATGCGAAAGAAGGTCACAAAGAAAGGATTTCAAATTTGTAAACCCCTTTCAGGAGGCTCCCCATTTATTGGAGTATTCATAAGGTATAGCATAATATTGTAGCAGGTTATAGGTCACGTTAACTCTAATCCAAAATGAACGCTCGAAACCCGCTTGACAGTTTATCACCCACGCAACGACTTCAAGTCCAAAAAGATCTTTAACTGGTTGCATCGAAAAGGAAAAAAAAAAAAAATAATAAAATAGGTTATAGAAAAAAGACACCTCAATAGACCACTCGAGTCCCCATGCTCCATATCAACTTGAGCTTGGAAGCTCTTTCGTCATTGTATCCGAATAGATGGCAAAAAATGGCAACGAAGCAATCAGAACAATGGGGCGCGGCCTGTAGACTATACGCCAAAAAAAATTATGAAAAAAAAAAAAATTTTTTTTTCCTGCCATTAAAAATAAAGAAACAAATCAAAAAAAAAAATTCAAAAAAATAAAGACTAGAAAGAAAACTATCCACACGAACGACGAGCCGAACGTGTATCCCTTGAAAGTGGGCCACATGGGTTAGTGGTAGATGCTCTGCAAAACATTTGCACATTGTGCATTCGGGGAACGCCCCCACATAGCAGCCAAACGAGCGATATATTATCAACGCACAATGGTTGTCCCTGTTCCGCTTGCGTGCTCCCTTTCAATGCGATTGCGTTTCGTATTGGTGCGCCATTTCGCTGTCCAACATCGCGTATTGGTGGATACGAATCGAAATGCTTGGATGCCATGGCAGTACGTGCGCGCGCGCGCGTATGTGTGTGGCTTCTATGAGTGTGTGTGTGCACTCAGATGGCAAATGGTTGTGTGTCTGTGTGTGTGTGTGTGTGTGTGTTATTCATGTCAATGAGAGAAAAAACGAACTTCATTCTTGGGGCTACGCATGGGGATTTCGTGCTCCCTACGCTGTGCTCTCTTCGCCGGCCCAGAGAGAGCGACAGAGAAAGAGAGTGATTGTGACATCCATCAGACGAGAATTTCTTGAACGTATGCAATTCGAAGCTCATTCAATAAGTTCTCGCCCCGCACACACGCACCTACATTCGTAGGAAATCAACGAGCAAACGAACGATAAAGCTGCGAATTGGCAACGAATGCGCACGAATTAGGAGGGAGTAAACCTCCGTTGCCGTTGCCGTTGCCGTCGCCACTGCCACTACTTGGGAGCTTTGGAACTGAGAGCCAAACGACAATCGGCAGTGGTTTAACTGACTCTCTTGGCTAGCTAACTCACGACTCTCGACTCTTGACTCAATTGACGACGGGCGTGCCTGTTCTTGCTTGTTCGGTTGTTGGCTTGTTTGCTGCCGCTGCCTTGAAAGTTTCGTTTTTCAACATTTGCGACCGTTTTTTGTGCGAGAAAAAGAAAAAATTCAAAAAAAAAAAAAAAAAACAAATAAGTAAGCTAAAGTCGGTCAACCCCGACTTGAAGTTACACAAAATTAATGTTTGTGGACGTATCGGTGGCAGGACCACATGCATTTTTGCCGTACAACTTACATTCGTCTTGGTCAACCTGTGTTTCGGACTTGAAGCTTCTACGCTTTCTACTTCGGAAGTTACAAAAAATTTTCATTTGTGGTCACGGCAGTGGGCGGATATTGCCCATTTTCACTTGGGATCGTTCTTGTGGTCTAAAATTCCTGTGTACAAAATTTTGACACGAATGGTCTACCCGTTTGGAAGGAGATCCGACCACAGACAGGCGGACAGACGGACATGTCTAAACCGATTCAGTTTTCGATCCTGATCAAGAATATACACATTTGTCTATATCTGCGGAGCTTAGTTCTATAGCTGTTACAAAATCCGCACAAAACTAATATACCCTGCTAACGCTGGGTATAAAAAAAAAAAACAAGTGGGGAGCTGAGTAACGACAGCAGCAGGCGAACCCGGAGAGTTTAGTAAAAAAAAAAAAAATAAAAATGACGATAACGACGATTGCAATTACGACGATGGCTATGGCTATGCCGATGCCGATGTCGATGTCATCGGCGATGAACGCGAACGCGAATGGATTTTCGCAGTGTAAAGCGCAAAAGTGAGCGTGACAATTGAGGCAACGGACGCTTGCCCGACTCGACTCGACTCTACACGACTCTACTCTAATCCATTCTATTTGCCTCGAATTCAATCGAATCGTATCGAATCGAATCGAATTGAATCCGTTGAATAAACGACGCGTTCAGAAGGCCCAGATTTTCTATTCCGACGAATAATACCGAAAGCGAACTCGAAGTGGTCAGAAATTTAAACTTCCGGCGCGCATTAAAAAGTCACAAAAACGTTGCACAAAACAAAAAAGATAAATGAAAAATAAATAAATAAAAATAAATAAATAAAAAAAAAAACAAAAATAATAAAACAAAAACAAATCCAAAAAAAATTCCGTATCCGGATTTGGATCCTGATCCAAACACTACTGTCCCTGAACTATGTGCGCTCGAGTACGTGACGGACAAGCGGGTTGAAAAAAAAAAAAAAAAAAAACAAATTACGGATTTCGGAAATTCGGAAACAATTTCACAACATTACGTGTAAATACGGCCCCAAAACATTGCCAGCTCGACATAAACGAGAAAAAGTCCGAACAGTGCTCAAGGAAAAGAAAACGAAATTAAAAAATTTTTTAAATGAATGAATGAAAGTGAAAAGAGTTCAATCAGTAAAAACAGTGAAAACTACACAAAAAAAATCTTCAATAAAACAAAACCAAGCTTCTTTTTTGAATAGTTTTGTTCCAAAAGATTTCTTCAGCCGAAGTCTCAAGTCGGATTTATAACAATCGAATACAGACATTCACACGGAGCGACTTCTTGAGCTCGCCATTGAGTCGTCATGGATCAGACTTCATTGCCCGGGTGAGTTGAGGTGCTCAAGAGAGCGTTTGAATGCACCGTGTGCCTGTCTTGCTATTTTTGTGGTCGTCTGTCTTTTTGTCTGGCGAAAAAATGCATCCAAACAGAGATATGTTTGACCCAACTATCGCCAACTATTTTTAAAATTCTGAATTAGATCCGTTCTCATTTGATGTCATCTCAAATAAGAGCCATTATCTACTCTCCTATCAAACTTTTTCCTCTCAAGCGAAGCCTTATGATATTTGAATGCTATTCTACTGAAGCAATCTTCTCGTTCTTCTTCTGGCTATCTTCGATGTTCCGGTCTATCTCGGGGTCCACAAAATACGACCAGTTCCTACATTTCATTCTATTGTTTGCATCATCCGAGGTAAGTCCAACAGCCTCTTGGTTCCATTCTATTGTGTCTATTCAAAGCTGTTTTGGACGCCTTCGTTGTCTGCAACCTTCACGACTATTCTGAATAAGATTTCACGTGAACTTTTCCGCCAGTTTCAATAGAAATTTATTTAGAAACTGGCGGAAAAGTTCACGTGAAATATTATTCAGAATAGGGATGCTTGTGTTTGTAGCGTGTAGCCCTTTTTTTTTGTACCAAGCTGTGTTCATTTGCTCCCAGGACGTCACCATACTAGCGTAGCCTTGTTTCCCGCATTTTCCCTATAATTGGAGCAATTCCATAACGGCTACGAATGTGGATCATGTTTGGAACATGATCAAGACGAGTCAGTCCGGATATTCCACTTCTATTGAAGACTATTTAGGAGAATCCCCAGAACCATTGAAAGATTTCAAAATAAACTGAAACAGAGCACAGGAGACGTGGACAATTCCTATAATCAGACAACAAGGAATATTGGCAAAGCCTGCGGGTCCTGAGACAGTTAAAGGTTAATGTGAGCCCATACAAAATAAGGACCTCAGAACTGCTAGGGCTAGGAAAAGCAAATATAAGTAGACTGGTCTCCCTTCTCCCAGGACACTGCCGACTAAGATAACACCTGCACAGGATGCATCTTGTAGGAGACACCGAATGTAGACTTTGTCTTGAGGACGAAGAGACAAAATTTCATATAATGGGAGAATCTGTCGCTCTGTGTAGGCAAAAACTCAGAGTCTTTAGCAAACAATTCTCGAGACACATCTGAATGTCCTCTCCTTCATAAGGAAGGTAGAGGGCATTATTATAATGCCATTATAGAACAGATAAACTAAATGGGACCAATTGGCACAATAGATCTGAATAAGGAGCGCAGTGCCTCCGACCAACCAGAGGGCGATACCCATTAACTTCAAAAAAAAAAAAAATAATAATCAGACACAATTTTTTTGTCACAAGTTTTTCATCATTTCTGCATCATAGTGTTATGCCATCCACAAATCCGAAGTTCGGTCTCCGGCTATGCGTAATTTTTCCGATCCTGCGATAAATTTTACTTGGTTTCAAAAAGGATATCATTCGAAAGTTTTACACTCAATAAAATATAATATGTATATGAATTGGTGAAAAAGGTCCCTAAGAGGGGCCTAAGGGCAAGAAGGGAATTTGTTTTTTGATACATACATATTTCGGGACAGCCGTTCATTCTTTTTATAGACTCTTTAGTTGAATTCGATCTGCGGAATGCAGATGTCACGCATCCTTGCGTGTTGACACTTGTCACAGCGGGCTGCTGACTACTGATGTTGCAAAACAGGAAAAGACAAGCTTTCTCAGCGTGTAAAATTTCGCAATAATTTTGTCGTCTTCACCTCGTAAAACTGTCTGAGACTTTGTTGATCCCTGTTTACTTTGTTGTTGTTGGTCCTTCACTTCACACTAAAGAAAAAGGGGGAGCTTACGTAAGGGTTGATAACGGCGATCTATTTTTCTACTCCTTCTCTGTACACTCCACTCGCTGCTCTTATCTAGTTGACGAAAGCACTTTCGCGTATTTAAATCCCCATTTGAGCGTCCTCCGAATTGACTTCCGATGCACGAAACAACGTCATCATACCCATCAGCATCAAGAGAAAAAGCAGACAAACAGCCACCACCATCACCATCACCAGGGACATTGGCACCAGCAGCTGTTGGACATCGAAGCCAATTAATTTAAGCCAAACAAAAAAACAAAACAATAAAAAAAAAACTCCCGGACATCGCGTTTAAAATTCATATGCGAAGAGCGGCCGAAAGGAACGACAGAGCCAGGGGGGAAGAAATGTAGAAAAGAAAAAGAAGATTATGAGAATAACTGAAGATGAAATAGAAGGTGAAGAAAGAAGAAGCAGAAATGCATTCGAAAGAACACAAAATTCATTCATGCATGCATTCTCGTGCATTAATTTCAAAAACAAAACGAGAGTCATAAAAACCAATGGCCACATTGCCTGGTGCCTGGTTCCACTGCGTCTAGCAATGGTCAATGGTAGCGGAACGCGACAGGCGATCGTTGGGATCTTTGAAAGGGCAAATTACATAAATATGCAAATCGCTTTTTTCCTCCCCACATCGACCCTTCCCACAACGCACTCTCCTCTCTCGTCTCTCGTCACTCGTCTCTCGTCTCTCCACTTTCCACACTCTGCTCTCTGCTGTCAGTTCTCAGCCCTCTACATATGGGGATCAGGAATCTGGGATCTGGGATAATACTCGAACACAAAATGCGATTGGAATCAAGTGGCCAAGCAGGCCTATTTGCCAGACAAGCTGCTCATGTTGTTGCCATTGTTGTGCTGCTGTTGCTGTTGTTGCTTTGTTGTTGCATTAATGCATTCATACGCACAGTGGGAACAAATTGCCCTGTAGCCACTTGACACATGAGCAAATATTTTCGTCTCACAAAAGAGCCAAAAAAAAAAAAAGAAGAAATAAATGAAAGAAAGAAAAGGAAACAATAGCGAGAGAGAAAAAAATAATAATAAAAAAAGAAAATCAAAAAGAAATAGAATGAAAAACAAGAAAAAAAGCAGAAGCTTAAAAATTAAAGAAAGATGTTGAGCGAGTGCGAGTGCGAGTGCGGCGCGGAGGGTCGGACGGTCTGATCATAATAAAATGAGTACGACTGCGCGTTGGCAGTAAAAATCACAGCAGCAACACGCGTAGGGCTACGACCGTCCAGTAGTCGCGGGACAGCGCCGAGGAGAGCTGGCAAGCAAGCAAGGAGGGATCAGGTGGAACAGACGGAAGGCAGAGGAGGAGGGGGAGGGGGATAGGGTTTTATGAAATTTGTCTCGCAGACAAGAATTATGATCGGCTTAGCCACATGCTGAGCTGTCGCTCGCATGCAGCTTAGCGACTTAGCCGCACAGTGTCGCAGCACAGTGTCCCGGAACGTTCTCTCTCAAGGTGTCGGCCAAGCAGTTGGCAGTGGACTGCAACGCATAGCTGCACTGACCCACCGAAACTGAATCGGTGGCAACATCAGCCGCAGTGCGTAATTAAATACTTTCACACTCACAAACAATCGTTTAAATGTACACGCGGACGTAGTATACATACATACATACATACATGCTGCGACGCCTAAAGGCGCAGCAAAATTTCAATGCGATGCAAAAAAAATGAAATCGAGAATACAAAAAAGAAAATTAATAAATAAATAAATGAATAAAAGAATAAAAGAAGCAGCCACAAAAGGGATTCTGCAGCTTCTACGGAAAATAATTCCTTTTTATTGCGATAAAATTGTGAAAGTTTCGCCGTCTTTAGGCCCACTGTATCGAACATTTCTCGAACGGGTAGTGAGCTATCGTTACTAAGATCGGTAAATAAAAATGAAAGGGAATTTTCCTTTGACCATTATAATGCGTTTGAGGGATCCTAGTTGTAGATATCGATCTTAATTATAAAATTTAAATGAGGAGCTCAGGGGTAAGGGAACTCAAAAGGATGCTTTCAATAAAATTTGACTGAACTAAGATCTTTTTTCCCAAAGGATTTCTAGTTAGGCCAGTCTTAGTGATGTCGTTGGTTGAGATACTATTTCACGATATGAAAGTTCCTGAGTTCTTCTCTCATTACGGTCGTGGTAGTTATTATTGCTGAAATGATCGGGTATTTGCTACTTGGTTCCACAAAAAGGACTTCATTTGTCGAGCTATAGATCCAAAGATCAATTATGTTGTCCTATGTTATTATAACTGAAAACTCCTGAAAGATCCTAAGGGTACCAAAAGGAATGCTTAATAGCTCGGAGATCTCTTTAGAATATCTTAAAGTCGGACGCTTTAAGTATGACCAACAAAAGGTCGTCTACTTTGGGGGAAAATTCCTGAAAAATTATTAGCCCCTAAAGATAGCTGGGATAGCCCGGGGAAATAACCATACGCCCCACACCCATCTAATATTTGCCTCCAGGCCTGTAGAGAGGGAGATTTTCCCCCGGGCCCGGACTTTCTGAAGGAGCCCGCAATTGGCAAGGGAAGTTTTTGTTTAGAACGAAGTTGTTTATTTTTTTTTTTTCTCGCAAATATCTGTGAGGATCTCGGGAAAAAATCGCCCACGCCCCAAATTTCTCTCTACGGGTCTGTTTGCCTCACGACTACATTGCTACAATTGAAATTTCTATGTGTCTTAGTCGAAAATCAAAAGAGTTGCGAGGGATTGTAATCAGGAGTACCATATTTGTGCTTTGTTTTTTCTTTCTAACATTCCCGTTTTTGTTTCCCATTTCTGGCTGAAGGCCCTCGCCGATGGTTCCCTCTAGATTTGGCTGCAATTATTATAAATAAACAAGCAACAATTTCTCAAATAGTTCGAAATTGGGACCTACTGTTCGGCTATTAAAGGTCACTCATCCACTCTAACTCACCTCAAGCGAAATAATGTTTTCCAAGCAATGCTCAGACTTGTTCCATGGCCATTCGAGAGAAATGATTTAACATACATAAAGCTAAGGGCCTAAACAAATCTTAACACACATACGTACATATATTTACACTTTTAATTCGAATGAATTTGACATTTAAAGAATGAGAGAGGTGGAATAGTAGAATAAAAATTTATCCAAGAAAGACAAAACAAACATTTGATTAGGGTCCGAAAAAATGGTAGGTATAAATCTTAACAGCATCAAGTGTAATCGTTTTGTCCGAATCAAATGTTTTATTTAATCTTGCCACTTCTGTTTTTCCACACCTCAATTTTCCATTTTCCATTTTCCATTTTCGATTTTCCACTTCTGGTTGCTACACACATTTCCTTACACTTCAGCTGGTGGCATATTGAGGTGTTTAAATACCGATGAATGGATGGATTTCTGTCTGAGGCCGTTGGCAACAGCTAACCACGCTATTGCGTTGCTTAGTATCCCCATTCAAACGTTGCCACTTCGGTCATTCGTTACCCATTTCCCGTTACCCATTTCCCATTCCCTCATTCATCTTCTCAACCGTATCGTTGCCAGTTCTTGACCCAAGTCCAACATTTCGACTTCCTTGCATGGCTTCCCCAATGGTTTTTAAGCCTACAAGAAAGACGAAAAGCGTTTTGGAATAATTACAAAAAAGTCACAACATTTCGCCCCGGCCCTTGGTAGGTAAGGCAAGCTCCACTCTTCAGCCCCTCAAGTGTAGTCCGCTCCCATCGATTTTGACATGAACATAGATGACGGACCGACGATATGTTCCCAGTAACAACAAAGGGCTGCACAGCCATCGCTACATCTTCATTCATGGCCGTGTCCTTAAAGTGCTCGAAACGAAGGAAATAAAAGTCTGAAAAGCATGGCATGCGTTGAGAAGAAAGGGTTAACGGAGTGCAATCAAGTTGGGTCGTTTTGTTGGACTTTTGGGTCAATCTGTTGAGCTAAAAGGGGAGTTGCTTTTTAATCGCACCTTCGCACAGGCAAGCAGCAAGGCCAAACGGACTACAGACAGACGGACAACGAGTGAGGCCGTTCCGAATTAGTGAGCGATAGAGAGAGAGGGTTACGAACATGAGACGCGACAATGGGCAACGTAACGCTTGTCAGTTAGAGAAACCGGAAAGCAGCGGACGTTACCGGGCTGCAGTCGAATGCGAATACACTCGATATGGCGGCATCCGACGTTGGTCAGGCAAACGACAGCTCGCTCCTTGACGGCCACTTGACGAAGGCAGAAAAGAATAAAGAAAAACTAAAAAAAAAAAAAAAAAAAAAAAAAAAAAAAGGAAAACATGGAAAAGTGGTAAATGGAAAATGGTTAATGGAAGTAGAAATTAAAAGAGTTTTGCATGCTAAGCATTTAAATTCTCCCTCAGGATTTGAGAGTGTAGGTTTTTATGCTATTGTTGTTATGCTGTGTTGGCTTTGGGTCGCTCTCTCTCTCTCTCTCTCTCTCTCTCTCTCTCTCCCGCTCGACGACGGCCCTCAACGGCTTACGGCAATTACTTAATTGATTAACAACACGACCAAACAATGGCAAGGGCGTGTTCTCATCGTACGTACCTTTCTCTCAAAGTTATCGTCGTCGTCGTCGTCGTCGTCATCGTCGAATGGAAGAAACATAAAAAGTGTCGCACACACTCTCCTCCCACTTCTAGCTGCACTTCTACCGTTCATCATTTCAAATACGCTCTTCGTAAAATAATCACCCTTGACCGACCCTTTTGAGGCCACAACAAGCATAATCAATTCATTAAGTGCTGCGACACGACGATACACACACACACACACACACACACAACCCGCCGACAAATGCGCACGAATACGTCGAACAACGTCGCTGCGTTCGACTTGGCTCGGTTCGGTAGAGCAGCCAACTTAATCACCTGACTTCAGTGGGCTGTAATCCTCCAGAAATGGACATAAAATTCAGCTAAAACTATATATACTATTATTTTTTTTTTCTCTCTCACACACTCTCTATCCTTATATCTCTCAGGTGAACGCATAGTCAATTTCTGCGATCTACGTTTATTGAGTTAAGGAGCTTTTATAGCGCGACCACTTAACAGAGTAACCGGAGCTAGCACAAACCAAGCCTTAGATCATGTTTATTGGGTGTTAGAAATCCTTATTCGGGAGGGGGAAGCGAAATTATCCTTATGTGTCTGCTAAATGAATCCCACGAATAATCTCTGAGAACTACGGTGATTAGGATTCGGCAAAAACGAACTGGTACTGACAAAAAAAAATTCTTGTAACGTCTCCAAGCTCATTTCTCTGAAAAATTGTCCTTTCATGGTTTAAAACTCTTGAAAAATATTTCATTTTAACGGGGTTTCTTCGTAGAAAATCAATGCAATTTAAAATTTGATGCAGAAAATATTAATAAAATAGTCCGAAAATGTTGTTTGAAATGATTTTGTGGGCATTAGTCAAAGATCTTAAGGACATTTTTCAGGTGTATGTAGTTTGGACACTTTAACGCCATTTTTAAAAATCGTTTTTAACCGAATTTTTTACATTTTTAGGGAATTTTTTTCCACCGACCCCTAGTGGTGATACTTAATCCAACGAAGCAAGTAGAAAGTATGAGTGGAAAGTTATTTTTTCTTAAGGAAAATCTGGAAAAGATGAAGAAGCTTGCATTCAGCTTGCGTGTACACCTTCATAATAGAAAAATGTAAAGAAAAAGAAAAAAATTGAATTTCCTCAAATTGATATCCTAGTTTTTTATCACATCCCTGCAGGCAATAAAAGAAATAGAAAAATTTTTATCCTTTTTGAATGAAAAAATGTTTGGTTTTTTTTTTCAGCTCTTCACTTTCGCGAACTGTCACCGAGAGTTTATTAATTGAGTCCATGCTACCTGCCGCGACAGCATTCCTCCTTCCCCACCTCGCCACCCACCACTTCCTTGCCTTTCAAGTGGCCTCCATGAAATAATGGACCGCATTCATACACTACCCGTCTCCGGCATAACGCTCGCGCATCCACTTTCAACGACAAGCTCACTTAGCTCCGCACAGGCCGCTGCCGCATCAGCTCCAGCCTCTGCTCTAACCACATCAAGCAGCCTTAAAGCAGCAGCAGCAGCAGCAGCAGCACAGCAACAGCTGGAACCAGCCATTTAGAACATTTGGGAATCTCAGTACACGACTCCGTACTACAGCATCATCATCATCACCACCACCACCACCAACAACAACAACAGCAGCAGCAGGAGCAGCAGCAACAGCATCAGCAGCAACAACAACTTCAAGCAGAACAACAACAGCAGCAGCAGCAGAGTCAGCTGCAGCGACATCAGCTGCATAGCAGCATCTCGCATCGTTTGCATCATCAGCAATTGGCAGCGCTCAGCTCGCTCAGTAATTTGCAAGGGCTGCATCAAACGGGCTGCAGTCCAACGCCCTACTCAACATCGTCGCCGGTGAGTGCCTCTGCCTCTTCGTCGCATAATCCCTCGCACGTTCCAGGCTCGCCGTCGAGCTTCAGCACGCACGCTCAGGCAGCAGAGATCGCTGCTTATCAATCGGTGACGTCGCTCCAGCCGCATTCGCATTCTCATTCGCATCAGCAGCCGCTACATCACCATCACCAGCAGCAGCAACAGCAGGAATCGGCGCCACATCTTCACCACAATCACAATCACAGCTCGGCCACAACGCACAGTCACGTCTACGGCCTTGGACACGGTCCAAGCAGCAGCCAGTACCTCTCTTCGACTGGGTCCAGTGCTGCCGCATCGAGCCCGACTTCTTCAATCTCCGTTTCCGCGTCCGCGTCAACTCCCGTATCTGCATCAACGAATTCGACCGCATCCGTTATGGCAGCAGCCGCAGCAGCGCACTTACATCATAATTCACAGGCGTCGCCCATGGCGAATCTGCATCAGAATATGGGTAGCCTCATGAATAGCGGAAGCAGTGCAAGGTGAGTACGGCGAGAGGGACAGAAAGAGAGAGAGAGAGACAGAAGAGAGGGAGAAAAGCGAGAGATAGAGAGCGAGAGAGAGAGAGAGCAAGAGAGAGAGAGATAAAGAGAAAGAGAGAGAGAGAGATGGCGAGAAATAGAGAGTGAGGTAGAGTGAGAGAGAGAGAGAGAGAGAGAGAGAGAGAGAGAGAAGAGAGAGAGATGATGATGGGAAAAAGCGAGTAGTTAAGAGAGAGCTAAGGAAAACGGAAGAAAGACCATAAGAGGGGAAGAGAATTGGAGAGTGGTGAGAGAGAGAAGAGAGAGAGAGAGAGAGAGAGAGAGTGAGGAGAAAGTGAAAGCAAGGAGTACAATTCTAATTGAGAAACTTTTCTCTTCTATTGATAGTGACGTCTTCTTCAGCCTGATGATTCAGAACACAACGAAACGCCAAAATGAGGAGCATATCAAACGTCCCATGAATGCCTTCATGGTCTGGTCGAGACTTCAGAGACGTAAGATCGCACAGGATAACCCAAAAATGCACAATTCCGAAATATCCAAGCGATTGGGTGAGTAGAAATAACATTTCCTTAATCTTACCCATTATTTTGATTGCTTGCGCGACTCACGCTCATTGAATGAACATCTGTTGCATCGTTTTTAAGTCACTATTCAAAGATAATGATGAGGGGCGAGAGTATTTTTTAATCAAGTGATCCAAGAAGAGAGAAAAAAGAGGAAGAGATAATGGGAGGACGAAAGACAATAGGAAGACATCAATAAGGAAAAATCGGTGTGCACCTAGGGTCAGAGAGAAAAAAATTTTGAGCACTGAAAACTGACAAGATAAATAAACCATGAAAGAACTTGAGGTAGAGCAATAGGAAGAGTGGTGTGGCAGAGAGAAAAAGAGAGAGCAACAAAGATAACGGCAGTGAGAAATGCAGAGAGAGAGAGCGCCAGAGACACGGACAGAGGGGCAACGGAGATAGAATGAAACGGATAGGGAGAATGGCAGAGAGAGAGAGAGAGAGAGAGAGAGAGAGAGAGAGAGAGAGAGAGAGAGATGGAGACAGAGAGAGAGAACAACAATAAGAAAGAGAGAGAGAGAGAGAGGAGAGAGAGAGAACAACAATAAGAAAGAGAGAGAGAGAGAGAGAGAGAACAACAATGAGAGATAGAAAAGAGAGAAAGTGGCCGAGAGAGAACGACCGAGAGAGAGCGACAGATAGAAGGAACTACAAGAAGAGAAAGCGACGGAGAAAGAGAGAGGAGAGATAGAGACAGAGAGAGAGGAGAGAGAGGAGAGAGAAGGATGAGAAGAGAGAGAGAGAGAGAGAGAGAGAGAGAGAGAGAGAGATGAGAGACAGAGAGAGAGAGAAGAGACAGAGGAGAGAGAGAGAGAGAGAAGAGAAGAGAGAGAGAGAGAGAGAGAGAGCACGAGAAAAGAGAGAAAGAGGGACAGAGACGAGAGAGGAGTTCATACGAGAAGGAGCGAGAGATAACAAGATGGGTAAAACGATAAGAGAAATTTAGCCTTAAAGATAAACCTTGTCAAATAATGAAAGGAGGGGAAAGCTTAGCTTTTTCTCGTCTTTTGTTGCGGATGAAAAGAAGCAAAAGTTAATCCGGCTTCTCCGACTTCTTTCATTCATCTCCGCTGTATCTATCAATCCCAGTTACTTCGTAATATTTTCAAATTAAAACTTTTTGGTGAAGTGCTGTTTAGTTGTTGTTGTTGTTTTGTTTGCCGCTATTAGATTTGATGCGTGGACAGCAATCGGCAATGAAGTTCGAAAAAAATCGCTTCAAATGAAATCGAGGCAAAAACGAAAAAAATTATTTCATTGTTCTGCGTTTCAATTGAGTTTCGATGAAGATCGCAAAAGGGAAGAACTGCAAGTTTGAGGAGCTTTCATTGTGTGATGTGTGGTGTGTGTGTGCGTACGAGCAAAATGTGATTGAACCCGTACGTCTTTCATACGCCTACCTCAGTTCCATCCCACTCCCGGATCTCACAAGGGCTCGAAAGGGTGCACAAAACACGAAGGCGCATTCAATGCGAACGAACAAAGCCCTCCGACACCCGCTCCTTTTCAACTAGATGCTTTAGAATCAGTATTAGGCCAACAGCAAGTAAATAAGTCAGTTGGCTCATCATTGATGGGAGTGCGAGCAAACACATTTATGTACCTACATTGTATGTACCTATGGGGAAACGAAGACTGTAATGCACGGCCAGAGTTGAAAAAATGTAGCAGTAGCAAAGCAATTACATTCAAACAAGCAAACATTTTCAGAATGCTTAGATTTTTTTTTATGGTTCTGAAATAATGTGACTCCGAAATCAACCCAAAATTTTTATAATACTTAAATGAATCCGAAATTTTTCCGAATTTCAATAAAATATGTTGCTGCGATATATGACTCCGAAATTAGTCCGAAATTCTTATAAAATATGACACTCAGATATATGACTATAAAGTAAGTGCAAAATTTTAATCATAAGTATATGACTGTGAAATAAGTCTACTATCTTAATAAAATATAAAGCCTGGATATATGTATGATTCCGAAACTAGTCCGAAATTTTAATAAACTTAGTACTCGATATGTACATACATATGACCCCGAAATTAGTCCGAAATTTTAATGAGATATGCCTCCGAAATCAGTCCGAAATCTAACTAAAATGTGACACCCGGACTCCGAAATTAGTCCGAAATCTAACTAAAATATGACACCCGGACTCCGAATTTAATCCGAAATTTTAATAAAAAATTACACTCAGATACATAGGGCTCCAAAATTAGTCGGAAGTTTTAATAATATATGACTCCGAATTTGGTCCGACATTTAAATAAAATATAACGCTCAGTAGTATCACCCCGAAATCAGTTCGAAATTTTTATAAAATAATACTCTCAGATATACATACAATACATACATGGATGACTCCAAAATGGTTCCGATATTATTCCAAAAATTTAATGCAATATGAGGCTCAGAAATATGAGCCCGAATTTTTAACAAAGTATGAAGCTTAGAAATATTGCGGTATTTGAAAATTGCCAAAGATGGCGTCTACGCATTATGATTTAACATGACTAGAAACTGGGAAACAAGATCTCCGAAGTTAAAATCACCCGTAAAGGGTATTCGAATTACTAATACAAAAGTAATCAAATGAACACTTTCATGCTCGAAAGAAAACACATTATTGAAATTTAAATTCTTATAAAATATAAAGCCCGAATAAAACTGCAAAAAATAATAAGAAAGGCAAAGAAAAATATAATTTAGACATATTGTGTACAAGGAGAAATTGTACTGGCTGGCGAGTCCCTGCACATGGCTTACAGATAGAGTACAGCGGACCCAGCGGGAAGTGTCACCCTGACATCACCGGTGAAGTCAGGGTGACTTGTCACCCTGGCATGCATGACAATTCGTAGGACGCCTAGCATGACATTTGTACAGGAGTTGGACAATGATTTCACCGGTGACAATGTCATGCTAGGAGGTGCGATAGCGAAAAAATCATTTGAGAGCAGCACACATTGCTCTTTTTCTCTTTAAATGTCAATTTATAGAAACCAGTTTGATAACTCTCTTCTTTGCCCTCTCTTTGAATATTTCGCAAATTTTTTAAAATCTATTTTTAACAATTTTTGTTCGCCTCAGCCAGGGATAGAACCCGCGATCTTCGGATTATGAGTCGAGCACTCATCATATACGCCACTTCATGCTAACGTTCAACTGACGCTAAGACCTTATTTAAATTTCAATAGCCAATGAGATTCAAGCACATGAACAGCATCCCTCCACGATGACATGTCCTCCAAGATGTCATGCATGACAATGTCACCTGTATATCATCGATGACTTCACTGATGACATTGTCATGCAGGAGATAATTATCCGCTGGGGAGGTAAAAGGTGCTATACATACATACATCTATGACCGGCTCGTTTGCTAAATGATTTCGGACTCATAAAATTTGCACTTCTCACAAAAAACTGTCATATATTTCGGACTCTTTAATTAGCTCACTATTAGGACTCTTACTCCGAATAAACACTGATAAATGATTTATTTTGGACAGCAAATGTTTGCTGGGAAGCCAAGTTTTATTTGTTTACATACCTTCAATCATTTTCCACTGAAAGGCTCTTGGTATTTTAATCACCACCGGAAAATAAGTTGACTCAAATTTGCTTATGAAATCTAAACAGTCCAGTTAGCATTTGGAAGACTGTTTAATCCAAACCCAGCTAGCATTTTTTGAAATTTTTGATCAAAAGCGAGTCTTTTTCGAGTCGCCTTTCTGATTAAAAATATCAAATATGCGCTCGTTTTCTGATCAAAAATGGTACTTTTGTCGGGAGAAATTTGAACCCTAGCCGCGACTCTTCTTAGGGAGTCATATTTGATAACATTTGCGAGTCGTTTTCGAGTCATATTTGTCATCATAATCCAGTCTTTTTTGACTCATATTTCTGATCATTTTCGAGTCTTCTGCGACTCATATTTGATATCGTTTTCGAGTCTTTTGCGAGATTTTACAATCGATTGCTTTCCAAAAAAAAAAAACTAATAAAAAATAAAAAAAATTACTGATAAATCAATACAAACATTTTAGCTTTTATATGCTTTCCAGACGTACAACGAAATCTCGGGATTTCAGAACAAAATTGAAATCGCCTGGATTTCAAATGTCAAATTTGTTCTAAAATTTTCTGAAATCTCGAGATTTCGTTGTACGTCTGAAAAGCATATTACGTATGTATACGTATTATATAATAGATTCAATAACGTTTTTTCTTTCCTTGCCTTGTGTGGGGCTTGAACCCGGGAAATATCGTTTTCTAGTCCAATGCTCACCCGTCGACACCGTGTTTTCCAAATCGAAAATCATGGATTTTTTTCGTTTATAACTTTAAATTCGCATTCCATTCAATTCAATTTTGAGTCAAATTTTGAGTGAAATATAGGATAGCAACAATTTGAATGATCATATTTCAATCCCATACGTGATTAATTGGCGATTGCTCTATATTTTGTTTTTGTAATTTGAATACGACTCGATTTTGAAACATATTGGAAAGTCGTTTTCGAGTCTTCTTTTAATCATGCATGGGATCAATCATTTTCTAATCATGAAGGGGGCTCGAAAAAGACTCGTAAATGAATCTTCTCATAAAACAGTCTTCCAAATGTTTGGTGGGAAGTTTCATTCAATACTCTTTTTTTGAGCCGCCGTGATGATTAAAAGGCGATAATTTAAATTTACGATTAAAAGAAGACTCGAAAACGACTCTTTGCGATATTCCACTCAATGTAAGACTCAAAAATTAGTTGAATCGTATTGAAACAAAAAAATTTATTTGACTTTTTGACTTACATTTAGCGTAGGGGATGCGGGCTGTGCTCTTGATCCCAGGGTCCGAAGTTCGATTCCCGGCACAGGCGAAACAAAGTGTAATGTTCCAAGCCAAGCACTGGTTTTTTAAAAAAATCACATGTTAGGGGCACACTACATAAAAAGACATACAGTCACACAAACACCAGAAAACCCCTCTTCGTATCACAATGGGTCGGTATACGGCCTAAGTGGCAGTCACTCGCACATGCTTACATTGAATAACATAAAAAAAATTTGGTGTCTGTAAAGTCAATTTACGGATGATAGTTTTACGTGATAAAGTCATAAGAAAACATTCATTATGTACCTAAAAGGGGGCATTCAAGGAATGACAGTATTGATGCTTAACGACATCCAATAAACATTGAGACATTTTATTATAATAAGAGAAATTACCTAAAAATATATATGTAAGTATCCCAATATTCTACATGATCAGATTTGATGTACTGTGTTACTATTTTAAACAATTTTAAATCTACTTTTTATACGAATCTACCCCTTCTTCTTTAAAAATCGACCACCTTTAAAAATTTTCAGGTCCGAGCACTGATCCCTGCCTTTGTTTTAAAAGTTTTTGCAGGCCCTGGTCATACAAATCTGCACAATTTATATGAGTGCATGAAAAAATTGCAAGAAAATTTAATGCCCTAATTTAGATTAGGGCGAGCCGCTCGATAATTCATCTTTCGATTATCAAAATTATCAATTGTCAAAATTATCGATAGCCGAAATTATCGATGATGATGGTGATGATGATGACGGTGATAATGAAGGTGATGATGTTTATGATAATGATGATGATTATGATGGTGAGGATGATTATGATGGTGATGATGATTATGATGATGATGATGATTATAATGATTATGATGATGATAGTGATGATGATGGTGATGATGATAGTGATGATGACGGTGATGATGACGGTGATTATGACGGTGATGATGTAGATGATAGTGATGATGATGGTGAAGAATATGGTGATGATGGTGATAGTGAGGTTGGTGATGATGATGAGGTTGGTGATGATGATGGTTATGATGGTGTTGATGGTGCTGATGGTGATGATGACGGTGATGATGACGGTGATGATGACGGTGTGATGACGGTCATGGTGATGATGATTATGCCATGCTAACAATTTATTCTATGCACTGATGCCAGAACGACGGGTTTTTTCCATTTTCATGAAATTTTTCGATTTTACCTTTTACCAAAAATCACTTCAGATGTTTCCAAGGGATTTTTACTGATCACTTTCCTAAAGAAAACAGAAATAAAGAGAGTTTTTCAATATCCAAGAGAAAAGAGTCATCAGTGCTGGTTACAAAGTATGGAGAATCGAATAAGAAAGGTTTTAAAATTCGGCTTCTTGGATAGAGCTCATAGCGTAGCGCGTGCACCCCACAATCTGAAGTAGGCATCACTGTAGTCCTTATTGCATTGTTTACAAATATAAACAGTTGCAATATCTCAAAAATTGTTATATTTTTGAACAATCTGACTTCATATTTCGATTCAGCGGAAAATTCTACATAGAAATGATGTATCAAATGTCGAGGATATGAGAATTTTTGAAACTTTGCGGTGTGGTGTAATTGAAAAAATTTAACTTCACGAAATTAAGAAGCATACTTCAAGGCATTTAACAAAAATTTATGAGGGGATGTTATGGAAACCGACAATTGTCAGAATCAGATTTGAAATCAACTTCTATACTAGTTGAGGTCATGGAAAACATTCCGGGCATGGCCAAAGAGGTTACTTAGCGGGACAAACCGCTAGTGGAGTTGTTATGGCAGCAACTCGTGGTGTCGTTAAATTCTGCAGACCCACCCACAAAAAATTTGTAATCATACACCCGATTCTCTAGCTCACTTCGTTTTGCAAACTTCGCCACAGTGTTAAAGTCACGAAAGGTGACGCACTTAGGACGCATATCGATTCGTTGTTATACGGAAATGGGAAATCAAAAAAAAAAAAAAAAACCAGTTGGGAGTTGAAGCCAGCGCTTGTCTCATCGAAGTTTGACATCTCAGCCAACTAAGCCCCGGCGGCCGTCAAGATTGATCTAGTTTTTAACACATATTCTAGTTTTTGTTTTATTCTTTATAGCTTTTTCAAGTGTCAGGTTCTCCTATCTCCGAAAGTGGATTTTGCTATTTTCGAAAAAATCAAAACTATGTCTATTTCATAACACCATTTGAAACAGTTATTGATTTCAATTGTGATTCTGATTCAATTCCGTGTCGGTTTCCATAACAGCCCCGAATATAATACTTTTTGAGCTGAATATTCATTGAAAGTTGTCACTCTCCGGAATATAATCCATTTCGAATTTGAATGTTGAATTCTCTCCACACTCTCGCGCACATTCACACGGACATGCACACATCGAACGAAATAAGTAATTAACTTAATTCCGCCAGTCGATAGTTGTTAGATGGAATGTCTAAGAGAAAAACGCAAACGCCATCGTCAAAGTCATCCTTGAAAAGGAAGTTCGAAATCTCGATTTCCTGCCAGCACTCAGGATTAACGGGGACAATACGAGCGATTGCAAGACATGACACGACACGATATGATATGATATGATATGATACGATACGATACGAAGCGATGCGACGCAACGAGACATGACGCGACGCGAAATGACACGACACATCATAACAGCAAGCGACATGATGCAACACGATTTCATTGGATTCGAGTGCCAATGATAAGCTGCGGCGCGTTGTGGTTAAGGCTCATCAACTTGAAAATCGCTTCAACGCATGCAAAGGGTGTTTAGCGGCAGTGCTAGTGAGGGGAGAATTGTGATGCGATTGATGGGGTCGCATTTAAATTGTGCATACATATAAATAAACTGTTTTGCGTCAAAAATTTGGCAGCTTTTAAAATAGTTATTCGAGGCTAATCCTTCTCGAGCCACTTGCGTTGCGCCCACTTAATTTTGAATTCAATTTCGTCTCAATGTGATTTCAATCAGCCGCGCCACCGCACCGCACGGCACGGCACCGCACCGCACCGGGCTGAATCACGACATGCCACCCCCAGTCGATTCCGCGTTACTGCCATCACGTCAACACACTCATCATCATCATCATCATCCATATGTGTTGCTGCTGATGGTGGCTGGATGATGCTGCTGTTGCGTGTGTGGCCTCGTCGGCACGTGCCCTTTCGACAGAAGAGGAAGCGGAATGCATGCCAGCGACCAGCAACGAATGAACGAACTTCGCATTGCTCGGATATAATTTCCTTCGATTTTAGCATAACAAAAGGATGCAAAGAAACTTAGTCACTGACTGCCTTCTTCGCTTTTCTTTCATTCGCTTTTATTTCCTTGCCTTCGGCTTTCTGCTTCTCCTGTTTTTTGTTGTTGTTTTTTTTTTCTTGTCTCTCGGCGCTTTTCAGGATTCCATTAGAAGAATCATCAACAGAATCAATGGCTTACGATTCTCGCATGTCATTGTATTTGACACCTCTGTGATTGCCGTGATTGCTGTTGTTGCTGGTACTGTCAAAACAAAGATAGCAGCATAGTTTTAGGCGGATTAACAAACTGAGCACACGCTCCTAAGACGTTGCTCGTGTTCCGTTGCCCTTTGTCGATAGCTGAATGGCATACGTCAGACGGGACAAGATACGACAAGACATCCCCCAATATACTATGTACAATATTATGATCTGCAGATTATCGAGAGCTGACACGTTGTCAGGTGATAAAATTAACCGACGACTGACACAATAATCACTTGAAATTTTGAAAATGTGTAGTCTATGTCAGTAGTCTCAAAACTCTTAGCAGTTATACCACAGTTAGTTTAGGGTTTTAGGCGGCATTCATTTATACGGTGATTCAAAGGGAAATCGAATCGAAAATTTTAATTGAGCTCTAATATACATATTTATACTTAATTTTAATATTTAAATTTAAATTAATTTAAATAAAAAAATTGATTTTTTTATGAGCAGGGCTCAGATTTTGTTGTCTTTTATAAATTTAAAGTATACTTAATGGGGCAAAAATTTTTCTTACCAACATTTTGCAAATAAGTTAAGCAAAGTTGAACTTCAAAGCGCTTTTCTAACTTCAAAAATATTCATATTGATGTTACAAATCTATTTGAGTCTTAATATAACGTGAGTTGAACAACATTTTTACTCCATAAAATATGCTTCAAATGTTGACGTTTGCAGTGAAATTGGTTATAATATAAGTTTGACATTTCACAATATAGTAAACATTCAAGTGGTCCACTTTAAGTGACAGTCCACTTGAGGTGACCTTACCCTATTTATTTTTATGCATACATTTTTGGGCTCAACTATACAATCAAAAAAAAAAAAAACATAAATATTCGTGGCCTTAAGTGCTTCTGCGCCCATATTAATGCATTAATTCCCTAAATAAAAATTTTCTTAACGAACAAATTTTTTTAAAATAAACCGGTTTAGGTGGAAATTATGAAACTATTGCTTAACACAATTTTTAAAAGCAATAATCCTAAGTGGAGCTAGGAAAAAGGGACTATTAAAATTTTGTAGCATGCTTAACGGCTGTTTATCGCTAACGTAATTAAATGAAGATAACCCCCAGTTTAAATAAATTTGCCTAAAAGAAATTCGTGGGTTATTTTTGGGAGAAAAAAACTGCACTCTTGGTAACATATTGTCGAGAACTTATTCTTTAGCAGGCTATAAAATTTTAATTACTTGTCTTTTCTTTCCTTAATCCTGAGTGTAGAGGCTTCCATCTTTATGAGATATTTTTCAATTTGCTACACCATTTTCAGATCTGAATTATGTGTTTGGCATCACTTATTTATGTAGGACTTTTGTTTGATAGTCCTTAAGATGGAATAAAATGCTTTGACAAATTAACCATTGTAAGATGATAATGGATATATCGAATATCATGAAAGTATGGCAACGAAAAAGAAAATGAATTAATATTTACCCGGCAAACGTATTCGGAGTGCTCAGAAATATGAGTCCGAAATGAGTTGAAAAATACTTATGAAGAAAATACGAGAATCATATTTAAGTGTTCGAAATGACTACACAATATGAAGAAAATAAAACATTAAATAAAATTCAATTTGACCTTTAACTTATAAACGAAAAAAAGTCCAACCATTTCGATTTGGCAAACACGGTGTCGATGGGTGAGCACAAAAGATTCAAGCGAGCGTTCGCAAGGTTCGAATCCCGCAACAATCAAGGAATAATCATTATCAGGTTATCAGGTAAAAAATTAAAAATTTATATTTTGTTTGGGCACTATTCGCAAAATAGGAAGTGCTCGAAATAGTCATAAGTAATTTTTAATTTTTTACCATATAACCCGTTAACCAATCCCCCATGACAATCCTTATTGAAAAAAAAAATATTTTAAATGATAAATACATAGGTAAAAACCGAGAAATGTGTGTGTGTGTGTATGTTTCAATAAATTCGTTTGAAAGCATACGATTATAAATATCGCTAAAAAATTTTTGATTCTGTTTGAACCCATAAATAAGATTCCGAACGGAATCATATATAGCTCATATTAACAAGAAGGAAGTAAGAGTCAGATATGGGTGCGGAAGGGGTCATATATGGGCTCCTGCGACATATGATTTCAACTTCATATAGGATGACCTTCACTAGAAGGTTAATTTTGGACTGATGAAATGAGGGCTCACACTCCGAATAAGGATCCATAAATAACTCATTTAGGACTCCAAATGTTTGTTGGGGAAATTAAAATTGCAAAAGCCTACAACAAATGTCTATGTATGTATTGTATATGTGTTCAATGGACACACTTCAAACTCGTTCGAATTTCAAACTCTAGCATAATTCTAGGAATTTTCGCTCGAACCGAAATCATTTATCGAGAAAAAAAAAAAACATAGGGAGATAAATAAAATCATTTGCCCAAAAATTTCAAATGTACGCTCGCTCTCCCAACTGAAAAATGCATCGAATCAAATGAATTCACAAGGAATAACTCACACTTCAAGACGATCCGAAAAAAAAAAAACCAGCCGTCGCTCTGACGACAGAACCCAGGAGCAGAGCGCACTTCTCGCATTAGGCATTTTAATTAAAGAAACATACTTTTTCGCTATATTAATTTTCTCTAATGGCAATTGACATTTCAGCATTTCAGCATTAAAACGAGAGCACGTACACTCACATCGCATGCACACACACGCATACACTTGCCCCCACATACATGCATAGGCACATACACAGACTGTAAGTGAGGCTAAAATGAAGCATGAACAAAAGCTCAACTCAGACCAAGGCGTGCTGGGGCCAACAAAGCGACATTCTGCATTCATGCAATGGAAACTTTTTCTCTCACTTTATTTTTTGCTTCATTTCCTTTGCTTTCACCTGCGCTCAATAAGTTTTTTTTTTTTTTTTTGTTTGTTTTTGTTTTTGCTGCTCTTTCACTTCCTCTCGACACGGCTTCAGCACCCAACCACCCAACCATTCGTTTGCTGCTGCGGTGCTTTTAAAAGCTATTGAGCTGATACGACTGCCGCTTGGCCTCAGCACGATCCGCACGTTTACTTAATACTACAATATTATGCTCTCCTCCTGTCCCGTCTCCTCTCGCCTGAAGTCTTCCTCTCCTGCTCTATTTCTACGTACGAGTTTTCTTTCTTTTTTTTTTTTTTTTTTTTTTTGAATTTTTTCGTTGCTTCCTTCGTTGGCGTCGCTTGTTTATGCTTGCTCAACTGCATAACAATTCATTCGTTATTAATTATTATTGCTTTTGTTTCGCTCGCTCCCCTGCCGCCGGCACCTGTCGTACACCCCCTCGCGTGCAACGCATTTCCATCATTTTGTTTGTTTGCATTGTTGTCGCTTCTTTTTGTTTTTCTCTCAACTTTTATTTTCTTGTTGATTTTTATTGTTTTTTGTTATTCATTTTCGTCGTCGTGTTCTTCTTCTTCTTCTTCTTCGTTTTCTGCTTTTGCTTCTTCCGCGCTTTTGTTGTTAATTGAAGTTGAAATGTTCCGACGACGGAGCCGAGGAGGAGGAGGACGAGCCAAGTCGGATGAGTGGGTTCATCGTTTAGCGTATTGCTTAACTAGCGGAAATTATTCGCACATTTTTTTGTGTTCTTTTCACATGCATGCGTGTGCGTTTTTTGTTTCACATGTGTGCGTGCGAGTTTGTGTGAATGCGTGTCTTTCTGTAAGAGAGCGAGAGAGAGAGAGAGATACTCTCTGTATGCACACTGTGCATAATAGCAGCAATAAGGGCGAACATTGCACAGCTGCAGCACAATCATAAATAGAAATGGAAATTACCCATCTAAGCATACTTTTTAGAGTCTTTTTTTTTTTATTCATCCATCATCCTTATTCTTAATTTAGCTTAGAAAATAGACGAAAACTTAAAAAATTCTTAAGCCTTTTCACGCTGCCATTCGTACTTAAGAGAAAGGAAAAAAAAAGAAAACACGCACATGTTGGATGGCCTAAAAGTATGCTTCGAAATAGAAATTTTGTGTGCAATTCATCTAATGCATTTTATGAAAGCAAAAAAAAAAAAAAATAAAAATATTACTCGACTGTGCGTCAGTCACATATTCTCTCATTCTCTCACTCGCTCATTCGTTCGTTTACTCATTCACTAACTCACATATTCCACTTTCCACTTGTTTGGATTTCTAACAATAGAACGAAGTATACAATGCACTGCAACTGACAGCAAATATTTTGCTTCTGTCAATTGACATAATGGATTTGCGAAAAAAAAAAAAAAAATGAAATAAAAAATAAACAAGGAAACGAAGAAAGGAACAAAAAAAAACTCTGTAGATCTAGGCGGCAAAAGCGGCGGTGTAAAGCGAAAGAAAATAGCTAACAATGGCGAAAAGAAATGAAAAAAGGCGCTACATACTATATGGCCAGAGTGCATTAACAGTGGGTACTACTTTCTCACAACAATGGCGAGTGATCCCAGAAAAAATAAAATATAAAAAACATATGTATAAGTATATAAAAAGGAAGTACGCTTACAGCAGCATATAACAAAAAATAACAAAAGAATTGCCAAAATGTTTTCGTTTTTATTTTATTTTTTTACTTTTTTTTTTTTTTCAAAGCAAAAATCACGATTCAGAACGGAACGAAATGTGCCCCACTGTGCGTGAGAGAAGGATATTGTGAAAGCTTTTTTTATTTACAGTGATTCGTTTCTTCATTTTTTTTTAAATTCAGTTTTTTTTTTTCTAAAAGTTAACTTTTGACATGCCCCTTCCTTGGAACTCATTCGTGTCTCATTCTCTGTCGTCCGTTCGTTCGTCGTTCTATGTGTTCCGTGCTATTACACGCAGGCGCATTCTAGTGCCATCAGTTACGGGAAAAAATGTAACATACAATAACTCTGTGACTCTGTTACGAGCCTCTATTCACAGTGACAATAAAGCCCGCCCGCCTGCCTGCCTGCCCCCCGTCGCCGTAGTGCGCTCGTCCTACTGCACGCTCGCCATTGTTCTGCGGAAGAGAAATAATGAATTCTAAAATTGAATTCGAAACATCGAAAGCGACAAGAACGCGCCTCTCTCTTGCAATGGGAGTCGCCTTTCACTTCCACTTCCACAGCCACTGCCAATTCTTCGTGTTCTTCTTCAGCGATACCCCGCCTTTTTCCCCCCATCCACTCACACAGTGAACCGAACTGAACCGAACTAAGCTGAACGTAAATGTCTGTGGGCGCTTGTCACTTGTCGCTTGCCGCTCGGAGTCATTTGCTGATTAGGAAATTGAATAATTTTCACAATCTGCTCATCAGACGACTCAGCATACGTTCGCATGAGCCAAGATGCTGACGATGATGAGGACGACGACGACGACGACAGCGACATGCGAGAGTCATTGAAAAATGTTGTTAACAAAATCAATTAAAACACCACTCTTTCAGATTAAATCGAGGAAGAATAGGAAGTTCGTGACGCGACGCCGTCGAAGGGAACAAAATTTTATATGCACTTTAGAAACGAACGTCTCAAAAGTAACGCTGCAGGTACTTCCGCCACACCTATGAAGCGCCATTTCGTTTTTTGTTTCTCTCCCCCCTGAACATCCATTTTTCCATTCATTCGATTCTTTATTCATTCGCTCATTTTCTTAACCATTGAAATTGCTGTTCCATCCGTCTTTCGGTCTTCGTCTTTCTTCTTTCGTCTTTCGTTTCAGTTAACCGCATTCCATAAAAGAGCAAGACAAAGTTTTTCTCATTCGCTCGTTCATTATGCTCAGACAGTAGGTGTACGGTCGCTCTTGTTCCCACTCCCAAATCGAGTGCTCAAAGTAATTAATGAGTTACAATTTAAAATTGCAAACAATAGCAGAGTAACAAAAACAAAACAAATGGAAAAACAGTAACAAAAACAAAAAAAAAAAAAAAAGCAAAAAAAAAGCACAGAATTAAAAAGAGAGACAGAAAAACGAAAGAAAACAAAAAATATATGAACAACAAATGAAAACAGCCCTGAAGTATGCTTCACTTAACTTTACTTCACTTGATTTTCTATCCTATGCTGGTACTGGTGTCCTTTGGGGTCTACAATTTCGCAACCGCAAGTGAGCAAAAGAGACAGAACCAGCGAGTTCCCTCTAAATGGAATGGAGTAGAATGAATGAATACGAAAAAGTCGGAAATTCGCGCCGCCATTTTTTTTTTTTTTTTGTTTTGGTTTGAATTAATTCATTTATTTTGTTTTCGTAGTTTTTTTATTTTTGATTATTTTTTTTGTACAACGTTGAAGCCCATTGTAACGAATATTCAATGTGAGAAGGTACATTCGAACAAGTATTTTAACCATTTCAATACCATGGGGCAGGTATTTGAAACCATTTCGGGGACTGGATGTTCGAGTTTTCATACAAAGGCAATGGCTATTTGTTGTTGGGTTAAGTATTTCGCTACCATTTCGAAAAATATCCCCAAAATTCCATATTTCTATAGGTTCTTATCACTGATGCCAGTTTATCGGCCTAAATTAAACAACTTTTATGATCTTTAGTGGAGTCGTAGGGCAGAGAAGTGGTCAGCGAAATTTTTATGGTACCTTACCAGACCAAGAACCAAGGTTTTTATAAGAATTTAAAATTAAATTAACGGAGTTTGGTCCTTAATTTTGAGTAATTCAGGGGAATATTCCCCTAAAAAACTGGCAACAGTGGTACTTATGGCTCAAGAATTAACATTCCTCAATTTACACATGGTTTATAATAAAGTTAAATAGAAATGTGAAAGTTTCCCTTTGAAAATAGACGACTTTGTGCTTTAAAGCTACTTTCAGACACATTTTCTTCTTGGGTGATTCAAGTGTCCCGGCCTATCCCGGGTTCTGCAAAACGCGACCAGTTCCTCATTTCCTCCGAGGTAAGCTCTACAGCTTCTAGGTCCCATTTTATTGTGTCCATCGAACGCTATTTCGGACGCCCTCGTTGTCGGCAACCTTATATTCGTAATGTGTAGCCCTTATTGACAATCTGTCTTTACTTGTTGTCAGGACGTGTCCATACCAGCATAGCCGCAATTTCCCAATAACTGGAGCAGCTCCGTAGCGGCTACGAATGTCCACGTTTGCCATATGCCAGTATATACGAGGATAATTTGAAAGTGAAAGGGTTAAGTCAGTTTTTAACTTTAATACTTGGTTTTTTTTTTTATTGCTTTTCTGTTACAATGTGAAGAAAATGCCTCGACAGCAGTGAATGTCATACAAAATTTTCTCTTTTAGTATGGCAACGCCGAATGATGATTTAACCTACAAAATTTTTGAGTTTCTTTTCATAATCGAGCTTCGAGAAGAACTCGGTAGACCGACTGTAGCTCAACGTTAGTAACGTTGAGGTACCATTTCCGTTGAGCACACCGAAAGATAAGAGTGAGAAGTGAACCAGATTTTTGTATTTTTCGTTTTTTGTTCAACTTTTTTTTATTTAACTTTGTTTTTTTTTAATTTAAATTAAATAATGACCTTCTTTGTTTGGAAAGCCAGCAGCCAGCAACAATGAACGGCGCTCAAAACTTTTCAAGTGCAAAAGTTTGTCATTTACAATTAATTTGGATACTCTGGGGTGACTGGGTGTGCGGGTGTGTGTGTGTGTACGTGTGTATAAAAGCCTTCGTAGTTGAAACTGTAAATTGTAATTATTCATTTCATAATGCTCGAAGGGCACTTGAAGTCGCAATTGCGGTCGCAGTAATGAATGCGGCTCCTTTTTTATATTAAAGTGCAAGCGATGCTCTTTTGAACGCCATACTCAATTGTTGAGAAGTTCTTTTTTTTTGGTCAATGTTGAACAGAATAGTTGAAAGCTCTGGAGTGGAAAGAAATACGTTCGGTCATTATATCCACAATAGATTTCAATCATTTTTTCCCCCTTATCTGGACCGTCATTTTTATCATCCAGTCTCGCGAAATTTAATCATTTTACCAAAGAGTTCAATGCATTTCAGATTGAAATTAAAGATTCTTTTGTTTATTGCTACTGATCGCCCTGTTTGGAATTTGAACTTGGCATCTTTTGGTTTCTAGTCTTGTAAAATTTAAGTAAAATTTTTCTTTCTTTCCACATATTTTTGATCCTCATATTATGTCATTTGTCATTTGAGAATCAGATTTGGATGCCTCATTTAAGTAAAAAATTCGGACTAATTTCTGAATCATGTATCTGAGCCTCATGTCTTATAAAAATTTCGGAGTCACATTTCGGAGTCACATTTCGGAGTCACATTTCGGAGTCACATTTCGGAGTCACATTTCGGAGTCACATTTCGGAGTCACATTTCGGAGTCACATTTCGGAGTCACATTTCGGAGTCACATTTCGGAGTCACATTTCGGAGTCATCGGAGTCACATTCGGAGTCAAATTTCGGACCACCTAACTTTATAAAAATTCAAAACTATTTCGGAATCATATTGATGAGCCTCACACAGTTTGCGAAAATTCGAAACCACATAGTTTATTGAAATTTCGGAATCATTTGAGAGTCGGATTTCGATGCCTCATATTAAGTAAAAAATTCTGACTATTTTCGGAATCATGTTTCTGAGCCTCTCTTATAAAAATTTCGGACTCATTTAAGAGTCACATTTCGGACCCCCTAACTTTGTAAAAAATTCGAGCCTATTTCGGAATCATATTGATGAGCCACATAGTTTTCGAAAATTCGAAGCCACATATTTTATTGAAATTTCGGAGTCATTTTTCAAATCAAATTTCAAGTCAAATATCGATGCCTCATATTAAGTAAAAAATTCGAAGTCATGTTTTCGAGCCTCATGTTTTATAAAAATTTGGGACACAAATTTCTGTGCCTTATATGTAGGTATTTTCTACATACATATTCCGGACTGATATAGTACATACTTAGGTCGCGTAAATATGAAAAAAAAAACACTCTTAAAATGTAAAAGTTATTGAACAAAATTTGAATAATAAAAGTTATTGTCTAATCAACTTAATCCAGCGTCAATTTTCACTCACCTCTTCACCCACTAACCTGCCCACTCCCCCACTCGAAAAACTTAGTATATGCCCAGCCCAAAATTCTTTCTCCCTATTAGCTACCACTTTTTATTGACATTTTGAAAAATTCACTACACTACCAACGAACTAATCCATGGACTCGTTCGTTCCCTCTCTCAGCCTCTCTTACCCTCTCACTTTCGCACCCACAACGGTTGGGCTTCGAAAGCAAGAATGTTGCAATCTCCTCCGTTCCAAATTCAATTAGAAAATATTTGAAGAGAGTTGCTTTGAGGGGGCTTCGAGTGCCTTTCAATGATGTGTCAAATGCAAACAGGCAACAACAATAACAACGACATATGTAAGCAAAAAAAAAAAAAAAGAGAAAAAAAAACAAACAACAAAAATCAAAATGTCTATTTCGAGTGTCGTCGTCACTTTAACTCAATCCTGTACTTGACTATTTGTATTTGTATTTATTTTCGATGTGTCCTCGTATCGTTGGTAGGTATCATCTTTTTCTATTACGATGATAACGATTTTTGGGACAAAAATTGGCAAAAGCACTGTCACTTCCATGGCTCACTTGAGAACACATGAGCACAGAGAAAGCATAACAAACACAAAATCCGACAACATAAAACACTCAATTCTTTTCCAATTGGAACTATTCAACATTTCAGTTCATATACAGTGTACATTGTACAGTATTGAGTGTACGGTGGCAAGAGGCGAAGAGAGGAGAGTGTCCTTACTTCAAAAATTAATAACCTGACAAGTCGTATAAAAGCGCAATTCCAGGTCCATCCACATTCGGCCCAACCGATCTCAGAAGCAATTTCTTTTGTTGCGTCATACAATATTTGAGTCTACAAGTAATAAACTCACAGGTTATTTCCAAGCTAATCGTATGGGCGGCGTACATCTTTGGGGCTACTTTCTATGGTCCCCCGACTACTTCTTAGTCTTCGATTGTGGCCTCAACAATAATGAGAGCCCGAGCAATGACGTTTACGATAACGACAACGACACGACAGCGACGACGACGTTGCCGATGAGGAAGGCGACGAAATGCGCAACTGTATGCCAAGGTGCGTGCGAGTGTATACGCTTGTGTCCTTGTACAAATATGAGTACGAACAAGGACTTTCCTTTCTTGTTGTTTGTTTCCTTCCTTACATCCTTCCTTATGTAATATGACAAGACACATCAATGGTCTCGTTCCGAAGACAATGGCTCAGAAGCACTTTGATTGGTTATGAGTTGCTACTCAAAAAGCCCCAAACACTTCGTCGCATAGGGTGTGAGAGAGCTTAACAATGAAACTCAAATGCAACAAAGGGGAAAGCAAAAAAACATCGGAAACACAAACGAGGCCAATGAACATTTTGAAACCAATAATAACAATAATAATTATCTAATAATAATTGTTTATTAACATTTAAAGAATTTTCACTCAGCCTTCGAGTAGGGGCGTGCGCAGGGATTAGTTTCATTGTTTCAATTCCCCTCCGAAATGTGAGGAATCACGAAGGCGCACGAGAAATTATTGTACAAGGCCACAAGAAATCTCCTTTTGTAGGGCCTATAGCCCCGGAAATATGTTCTGCGTTCGCGTCTACCATAGCGGCCTATGGAAGCTTAAAATAGAGCTTAAAAAAAATGGGGAGAAAATCATCGCGAAAAATCAAAAATCAAAAATTTTTTCTAATCCCAAACTTATGACAATTTCGGAATCTCTCAATGTGCATTCCAAGAGGTTTTTTTTCTTTTTATTGATTTGTCTTGATATATGGCGGTTCGGTATATTTAATGTTTTAATACCCGACACACTCTGTGTCGAGGGTTTATTGCGTTTGTGTGGTTGTGTGTAACACCCGGAACCAGTCGAGTTTGTCCGTCTGTCGGTCTGTATGTATACAGTTTTCTTATCGAAGGAGTTGAGCTATCTTGAAAAAACTTGGTATGTGTGCTCACGGGGACATGTGTTAGAACAAGTTCGAGAATGGACCCGATCGGACCATTTTTAGGGGTACCTCCAGTACTAGGGTCTGACACAAAAATCCCAAAACTGCTCTTAAATCGAAGTTTTTCAAGTTATTTTGATGAAATTTGATAGTTGAACATATTTGAAGTCAAGTTATTCAATTTCAAAAAATTGGAAAAGTGGGCGTGGCCGAAGGGCGTTTTTCGAAAATTGTCTTCTACACCCGAATTTCAAATGGGACTTGAACGAAATTTGGCAGTTATGCTTCCTTTGTAGCCATAAAAATCCTTAGAAAAATTTCCTTGATCGGTTCATTATAAAGGATACCTCCAGTACTAGGGTCTGTCACAAAAATCTCAAAACTGCCCCAAAATCGGATTTTTTTTTGAGATATTCCACTGAAACTTAGAATTCGAGCGTATATTATGGCCTCCGATTAGAATTCCAAAAAAATTGGAAAAGTGGGCGTGGCAAAGGGGCGCTTTCATAAAGAAATTTAACAAAAGTCGGCATATGGGGCCCCACACCTCTTGATATAAAAAATTATTTGAACATGTGTGTCTGTGTCGGTTATTTAATTGTCAGGCTCGCCTGACTATAACACCCTTACTAGTTTTTTCTTTCAATTTTTAATTTTAATTTTTAACTTTTTTTTTTTTTTTTTTTTTTGGAAACCGATTTCTCATAACACAGCTTTTTAACTATTGAATAACTTTATTCTTCGAGGAACGAATGTTTTTCGTGGCAGGGGGCGAGAAACAAAAGAAAAGTCCCAAAGCCCGTCGTCAATTCCGGCGAGATTAATGCGTACACCTGTCAATTGCACAGCAGGAATTCGCCTGACAAATTCAACTTTCGTCTCAACTCAGCTTCCTCCGAGAATATATTTTCAATCTTACACACACAAGCCGCGCACTCTCTCTCTCTCTCTCTGGCTCTTCCCACACCCTCAGCCGTGTATTATACCACCGAGCGTACAAGCTTAATGAATGGATTTTGATTTTCTCGTCGATGGTCCTACGAATTTTCGATTTTGAAATGTAAAATTTAGGCCAAATCATTGCTGCAGCACGATTTTGGATGGTGGAAAGATGGCAGCGGTAGCGGGGGCGCTTGCCTCAAAATTAGTTTCCAATTCAACAATGATCGGACAAGGAACGGAGAGCAACGAGCAACGAGGAACAAGGAACGATGAACGATGAACTCAACGCGACTTGTCTCTAAATTTTAGAGTCTAAAAGAACAAAGGCCACCAAGGAGAACACTGATTTTGCAAGGAGTGACAGAGAGAGTGATATAGTGAGAGGGGGGGGGAGAGTGCTCGACACATAGATAGCGGGCAGGGGTGGAGGAGGCGTCTCCCACTTGGTCCTTCGACTTCATTTCTGTTCTGTTTTGATTATTCCTGCAATCGATTTGAAATGAATTCGTCCTTAATCCGCGTAGGTGAGATTGTTTGTTCGTTGCTTGATTGTTTGCTGGTGTTGTTATTGCTGCTGCTATTGTTGTTGTTGTTGTTTTTGATGTTGCTGTTGTTGTTGCCCGTTCTTTATTTGCTCATGCTTTTGTTACGTAATTCCTAGAAAAACGCCTCCGAAAATTTTTTTCATTTATTTATTTAGCTTTTTTTTTTTCATCATGAAGAATGGAAGGAAAAGCTGAAAAGCTGAATAAAAAAAAAAAAAGAAAACAAACCAACAAAGAAGAGCAGAAGAAGTTGAAGACGGGGAAACAGGGGAAGATTCCGAGCGTGTACAATGGGTTAGACTGTTGGAAGTGACTACTGAAGTGACTGAAGGAAAAAGTTTGATTAAAATCAATGGTTCGATTTCCACTCAATCTTCAATTGAACAAAAGCAGCTAAAAACCCTTTTTTTTTTTTTTTTTTGTTTTGTTTGTTTGTTTGCTGCCCCTGCAGCCAGCCCGGTCTGTATTCGACAGTGAGTATTCTATTCTCTTGCCATCTAGTACTTCGATTACTGTGACCGTACCTAAGTTTCAGTTTCTGCTTTTGGCGTTCTCGCTGCTGTTCTGTTTCTTGCCTTTCCTTTGCTTCGGATTTCATTCCATATTCGTTTCCCATTTATTCTATCAAATTGAAATGTAAATAAGTAATGAACAAAGCAGCTTTGAGGAGCACTCTCGAGGGATAGACATTGAAAACAACAAATAACACAGAAAAAAAAAAAAACTGCACAAGAAGAAGCCTTACGGGGAATGATTTGCAAATGTGCAAATGTCCTTAGAAAGTATTTATCAAATTAAATCTCAAAATAATGCTAAGTTATTATGTGGGGATAATGGGTTAAAAAGAAATTTTTCTTTTTATTTGTTTATTTATTTATTTTTTTTTTTTCTTTGGGTTTGCAAATTTCGAGAGAAGATTTTTAAAGATTTAATTTTCATTTTCCCCAGGTGCCGAATGGAAATTACTCACTGAAGAGGAGAAACGTCCCTTCATTGATGAAGCCAAGCGATTGCGGTAAGACATAAAACATGATTATTTTTAACCTATTCAAAGCCATTGATCGTGTCGGCGCAAGCACTAGCCGAGTAGCCGAAGTAACGGGGGTAGCCGCCCCCGGCGCAAAATAATTTTTTCAATTACAAAAAGGCCTTTTTATTTAGGGCAGGAACAGGGCCAGGGGCAGGGGTGGCATGTCGTCCATTGTGCCCTAATTGTTCCCCAGGCCTCGAAATGTTTCGCTACGCAAGTGTCACTACCAGCGCTCTGGGTGAGATTTCTTCGGGGCCCCCTAACTGCAACTGAAACACATACACGAATTGCCTGTAATCAACTTCTAACATCTATCTACTTATCCCATAACTCTAGAAGTCGGAAATCGTCCTTAATTAAGATCTCATGAACATTATTATCATGAAAAAATTTTTTTCTTACACCTAGTTCTGGAGCGGGGCCGGACACCCCTTTATATTATTCGATCTATGCGGTTGCCCAACCGTGCCCTAATCACACGCCGCTACTGCTGCATAGATATGGAAGGGTAAAAGGGGCGATTCCAGTAAGACTAGGACTTCATGAGGGGGACAATAATAACCCAGTTATTTCCTCCAAAATAAAAATCGTCAAAGCGCAACCTAGGCTGCCTTTACGGGTCGTTTGACGATAGATACTCAAAGGAGTCTCCAAAGGGGCAAAAAAAAAATTTACCACAATGTTCGAAATTCCTCTATGTGGGCCGGTCACTAGTTAAAAGTCGGAATGAAGAAGAAGAAATATTTTCATTGAATTTAGTTGTTTAATTTAATAAAAAAAAAAATTTTACTTTCAGAGCCATGCATATGAAGGAGCATCCGGATTACAAATATCGTCCCCGGCGAAAACCGAAAGCACTTAGACGAGACGGCTACCCATATCCAATGCCATATCCTTCGGTGCCAGTGGAGGCACTTCGTGCTGGTATGTACTAAAAGAAAATATTTGTTCAAGGAAGAAAAAAAAAAAAAAACATAGTTCCTCCTGATGTGCAATGGGTAGTCCCGGTTCCAAATATATCTAAGTTGAATTTCCATTTCAATCATTTATGTCGGATCGAAAATGAATGCGAAGTCAGTTTGGGCACGCACCAAAGCGTACACTCCTTGGCGACTTCAGTCTAACGATGACGACTCATTCATCGTTAACAACTCACATCCCACGGCTTAGTTCTTTTGACAAGTCATTTATGAATGACTTAATTCGCCTGGCAGCGCATAAAATTACATTGAATTACAGACAGTGACAGAGAGACAGAGACAGATAGAAGAGAGAGAGAGAGAGCGAGAGACACAGAGAAGGGGGGAGACCAATAAAGGAAGGAGGAGGAAGTCATCAACGATTTGTCTAGCTCGAGGAGACAAATTTCACTATGACACGAACACGAACACGAAAACGGCAACGACAACCACAAAGAAGTACCTACCGAAAGAAAGGAGTAGGAGAAGACTCAACTACGGAGGTGCAAAGCACAGACCCACCCAAAAGCTACACTATCAAGGAAAAACCTATGGAAATTAACATTATGAAGATGTGTGTGTGTGTGTGTGTGTGTGTATGTAGTGGGAGGACAAGACAGATTGTATATTTTCCGTCAGTATTCGCATTAGAGGGCAACGAGTAGACATCACTACTTGGCAGTAATACCTACCGTAAAAACGAGTCATGAAGTCATCAAGTACTCGTACATTGATAACAAGAGAAAATGGCATCTTTAAAAGTTTATGGTTATCGTTAACCGTAGCCGGTTACGATGCACAAATAGATTTTAAAAAGAAGTTTTTACAACGACGTAATTCCCCTGGGTCGGGCTTTAATGAAAGAGCCCCCATTGAAATTTGGTTTATTTTTTTTGAAGCAAACTTTCGGGAATTTCCAATGTCGTCCTGCTAACTTCGAAGTAACTTAAAGACGATCGCACTTTTCTTAGGGCTTCCCAAGAGTGTTCCTTTTTGTGGAGTTGTCTTATCATCTTTTATTTTTTAAAGACTCCCCGAAAGAACCATTATCCTCGGACGCAAAATTCCTCTTTACATGACTATATAAGATTGCTTAACGATCGAATGGGTCATTTCCTAGACGCACAGTTTCTCTCTCTCTCTCTCTCTCTCTCTCTCTCTCTCTCTCTCTCTCTCTCTCTCTCTCTCTCTCTCTCTCTCTCTCTCTCCACGGGCCTGCCGAGGGGAATACTTAAGGTGGCATTTCTCGCCTAAGGAATGTGTCTACTTGCGGACAGTGTACATAAGGGGACACCTCTCTAAAACGGACAATTTTTGGGAATGCTCTAGCGTTTCTGCTTCTCAAATAATTTCCTCATAAGCGGACACATTTATCGGTCCCGTTGGTGTCCGCTTAAGATAGAGTACTGCTGTATATATAAAGAGCCGTTAATCCACTTATGGCTTAATCAAATGTTGATTGATTGATTACATGACTAGTTGATTGCTTCGTTATTTAAACACCTAAAGATAATTGCAGTAGCTGAAGTCTTGAACTGATCGAAAATGATAAGTATGGCGCTTGTAATTATGGGCCTCAAAATCGTTCGGTTCCATCAAAACGCCCAACATTTGCTTTGCCAACTATTCAATTCATAATTTCCCCGTGCTGTTTCTCTCTTCCTGTCTGTTGTCTTAAACGATCTGCCGATTCATCGCAATTAGATGAGCTCAGCAATTTAACTCTTTTTCGCTTTTTTTTTTTTCTCGACATTGCATTCGATGACAATTACTCTTTTTGGCTCCTAATTTTTCTCTCTTTTCTTTTGTTTTCATTATTGTTGCAGGCATTACACCAAGTTACTTTGCACCTGGACCAGCAGCCGCATATCATCTGGGCAACCATCTCGCACAGACAAGTCCACCGAATTCACAGGTGAGTGGCAAGAAATAATATAAGAATAAAGCAACAACAAATTTATAAAAAAAAAAATAAAAATAAAAACACACAAACGGGGGTGGAGCCAACGTCATCAATTCATCAACGCATCAACGCATGAACTCGGCAACTCACTCAGAAGTCTCCAATTATGTCGAGTGCCCATTTATAAAAATGGGTTTTATTTTTTATCTCATTTTTTGTGGTTTTTTTTTTTTAAATATATTTTTTTTATATTTCTTGGACATAATTGCTTCGAATCGCTCAATGCGGCGGCAGCTGATTTAAACGCTTCTGTTTGGGATCCCACCGTATGGTGCAATTTATGGGCTTTATATAATGGACCACAGATACTTATAATCTCGAGAAGAGTTTCGAGGGAAATGAATGAGATGAAACTTTGGTTTCTTTATTTTCAACTTTTGGATCGATACGAAAATGGATAGATGTAATACATGCTTTGTCCATCCACGGCAGTATATTGGTTGCATCGTTATAAACAATGCCGCCAGTGAAAACTGTCATCCAAATAAGTCATCATTGACTCGAACCGGCTTAAGGCCTTCTACCGTTTTTAAGCCTGAATAGTAGCGCATTCTTAACCATATCCAAATTGAGGAATATTTAGCCCGGGGGAATTATTCCTTCGGACTTTCTTTGAGTATATTGTATTAGGAAAAGATGAAGAATCAGAGGTGGTAAAAGAATCAAAATATCACAGAGAAACTATGGGTCCACCAGAAATAATTTCAATTAATCTGCACGATTTCGGTAATAACGAAAAGTAAGACCATAATAACTAAGTCGACAGCTTGCTTTGTGGGGAATCCATTCGATTTTGTAGGCCCCTATATGAATTCCCGCCCGAGGAAGAATGAATGACCCCTTTTGATATGAAAATAACTCTCTTCAAGGCTGGTCTTTCCAAGTTAAAAACTTAACATTTCATATCAGAAATTATTGATGACCCTAAACGCAAATAATATGAACACAAACTTTGAAACTTTTTCAATATTGAGAAGTTCCAATGGAATTTCATCAAGGTATATCCAACACTAATAACGGTTCGATAATATCTAGATCAGGAGTCCTCACAATAGTGCCACTGAGGAGATATGAACGAAATTTCGCTTGTAATTGACTCTGGAGGAAACAATTTAATGCCCCAGAGAGCAGATTAATGTTGATGAGGAAGATCTTGTGTGCTTAAAAAGAAAAAAGGCTTCAAAATAACCTTGAAAAAATGTTCTCCGAATCGATTATGTCACCCAGTGAGAAGCACTCATTAGCACAATACTCTCATTTGATCGATAAGAGGGTCAAAATCAGACCCTGAAATCGGTCAATACCATAATAAAGTTCTCCCACAAAACAAACAGAACAAAAAAAAAAATCAAAAATAACTAAGAAACAACGATCGAACCCTCCTCCCTTGGGTTAACGAGATCGTTTTTAGATTACACGCATCGTACGAATTGTACCTCCCCCTGCCCACTCCACCAGCTTGTTTTATACTTTTTATCCTTGAAACTACCTTTCACACCTACTCAATCGTCCAACTGAATGTTATTCACTCAAGTTTTGTAGAGTCATAGTCATCGTCATCGTCATCGTCGCCGTCGCCTCTGCTTTGCTGGCTGTCTGTCGTTATCTCTCCCGCGCATACCTCAGATGCAATCGTCGGAGCATTATCATCATAATCAGCGTCATCGAACGAGGGTTGCATTCATTCGACCCGTCATTAAAGTGTCCACTCGTCATTCTAGTCAATTTTTGTTTTCGTTGCTTTTGTTGTTGTCGTGTTGTTGCACTTATTGTTGTTTGTTCTCTCAAGAGAGAAATAGCGAGAGAGAGAGAGAGAGATAGACAGAGATAGATAGTGATAGAGAGAGGGAGAGGGCGAGAGCGAGAGAGACAACTTGTAATTTTTCAATTATCGCCGTGAGTAAGGATTTTTGCTTTTTCAATTATCAATAAATGGAAAGAATGTCGAGGGAGTCGGAACCAAGGGATGAGAACTGTGGGCCGCGAAAGAGTGAGAGAGGGAAGTGCAACGGGGAGGAAAAGGATGATATGAAAATTTTAGCATTTAGCAGACGTATACGTATACGTACATATGACACGAATGACAAGCGGAACAACCAAACTGCGGAACAGCGGAACGGTAAGGTGACATTCTGTAGGGTTACATCCGAGTAGTTTAATAACAAGTGGAACCAGACACTGACAAAACGAACAGGATAAATCGAAATACAATACAAGGACTGCAAATGAAAGCAATTAACAGGAAGGCGTAGAGACAAGGACTCTAAACACACCTGCCAAAAGCGATCCCTCCCTTGAAAAAATTCCCTTCAACGACAGGAGAAATCTAAAGGAGAAGCCAAACAGTTAAAATAGTGTCCTAAACAGGATAATTGTAATTTGAAGGGACACGACTTTTAGCGGAAAAGAAAAGAATAATAAAATATAGTAATATGAAACAAATACAAACGTGCGAATAAGGCGAGAAAGACAAGTCCAGATGGAACGAGTCAAACTAGTATTAGGGTAATGAGTGGAGAGTCTTATGTGCAAAAAATAGAAATGGGATCAACGAGGTAAAATTTACTTGAAAAAGGAGAGAGAGAGAGAACGAGAGAGAGAGAGAGAGAGAGAAGAGAGAGAGAGAGAGAGAGAGAGAGAGAGAGAGAGAGGAGAAATTAAATTTGCTTAAATTACCGATGGCAGGAGAGGAGGAGAAGGCGTGAGAGGCTCACAGGGGCTGGACGATTTTCTCAGATATGAAAAGGATTGACTGAGGTCGTGGTTTCGGTTTAGGGTTTTTTATTCGACCAAACCCTTCTCCTGAACGTGGCAATTAAAGGCGGCGGGAGATCATGAGATTGAGCTTTAGATTGAAGGGATAAAAAAAAGAGACCTGGAGAAACATCCATTGAGTCTTTCATTGAAAAACGAAGAGAGGGAAAGAGCGTCAGCCTTGAAAGAAGAATTTTTAACCATCTTTTACATAATGTATGCATTGAGTTAAAAGTTCATTTGAAGAACGTCAACTCGACTTTGATAATGGCTAAAAACCGAAATTGGATTAAATTTTTGAAATTCGAAATCGGCCTTGCGGTGGCAGCGGCAGCGACGGTGGCAGCGGCAGCGACTGCGAACAATTAAACTCAAAATCCGCACTGTTTACATCGATTAAGTCGACATCAATTGAATGAAAAGTGATTCGACTCATCGCCCCCTGGCCGTACGGGCGATACTTCACTTTCAATCTCAATCTGTTCTCATCACTTTAAAAGTCGGTCTTTCCGCACTAACCCGCACTTACCCCGCTCTCGGTGTTTGCAAAGCAAATTAACTGTGAGCCTTAAATACCAAATCAAATCAAAATATTTGCGACGCGACTAATTCCCAATTGGTTTCATGGGTCGTTTCGTGGGTTCGTGGGTTTGCTCGTTGGCTCGTAATCTTAAACGCCTTCGAATGGATGTGTCGACGGGTATGGTGACGGCGATGCCGATGCCGTTGGCGACGGCGATGGCAGGCGGCAGACGGTAGACGGTAGACAGCAGAGTCAGAATTCGGCAGACGGTAGACGGCATGCATCTTCGGACGTGGATAGAATGTGTGTTCGGATCGGAGAGTCCTGAGAGCGATTACGAGCACGATGATGTGTCAACAATTTAATTATAGCTTGCAGGGTTCACAAGTGGCGGGAGTGGACCATCCACCGCATTGAAAGCAACCCTACACGCGCAACATGCATAAAGAATAACGAAAACAGTATTGAATGACAAAAGAGTGCGATGTGGATTTGAGTGGATTTCAGTGGAGTGGAGTGGAGTGGAGTGAATTGAAAGTGGAGTGGGTGAGCTTGCCGGGAAACCTGTTTGAGTTGGCTATGAATTTTGATTTGCGGGTTTTAATGTATTTTATGGTGGGAAACAATTCAATAACGAGGGTCAATAAAAATGTGTTTTCTAATTAATTCACCTTTTTTTTTTTTTTTTTTTTGTTTTCACTGTTAAAATTTTTGTCTTTTCTCTATCTTTTATCATTTCGCAGGCATCCATAGCTGGGCAGATGGACGTGCCAAAATTTGCATTAGATCGCAGCTCGTACCTGAGTTCAGCGGCCAGTGCTGCCGCCGCCGCGGGCTCTCTTTATGAAACAACGAAAGCAGCACAGGCTAGCGCTGCCTATAGCGCATATCTGGACCCAAGCGTACTGACCAAGGCCTATTTTGACTCGAAGATGTACCAAGATCGGGCGGCCAATTACGCCTTTGACATATCGAAAATATACGGAACAGCGGCCCAGCATAGCCATAGTGCCGTTAGTGCTGCCGCAGCCCATCAGCAGCACCATCATCATCATCAGCAGCAGCAACATTTGCTCAACGGTTTGGGTCTTGCGTCCAGCAGCGCGCACAGCAGCAGCAACAATAGCAGCAGCATCGGCAGCATCAATGGCAATGCCAGTGCACATCGGCACAGTGCGAACGGCTCGAGCATTAACGATCGCTATTTGGAGAGTGGCGGTCTTAGTGGCGGCCATACTGTTGCGGCCAGCAGTAGCAGTAGCGAGCTGAATGAAGCCAAACCGCATCTTCATTCGCCAAGTGAGGCCACCCAGCTGGACTATGCTCAGTACGCGTCCTATGGCCAGCTGAATAGCGGCCTTACCGGCGGCGCATCATCGACAACGTCCGCCGGCAGTGCGGTCAGCAGCTCAACGACAACGATAACGGGCACTGACTTTCGACGGCCACTTACAGTTATATTCTGACCGCCATCCGGTGAGGAGAATCTCGAACCGCATCTGGCGACTGTGAATTAAGTTCGAAACGCCTGAAGAAAGTAAGCGACCAAAGCAGAGTCCGTGACACCGCGAATGGTTCCGATTTGGCAAACAAATGCAATATTTCAGTGAGAGGGAGATGGAAAGTGAGAAAGAGAGAGCTAGAGAGATAGAAAGAGAGAGATAGAAAGAGAGAGAGAAAGAGAGAGAGAAAGAGAGAAGAAGAAAGAAGAGAGATAGGAAGAGAGAAAGAGAAATAGAAGGAGAGAAGAGAAGTAGAAGAGAGAGAAAGAGAGAGAGAGAGAGAGAGAAATAAAGCAATATTCCCCAACGAAGAGCCCCATTTAGTTAAAACAATCAAGTTAAGTTTGCAAAATAAACCGTGAAAGAGAGTGAGAGGGAGACGAAAAGCCGACATACACACAAGTGTACTAGAGAAAGAGGGCATTAGAAAGAGAACAAACGCATTGCTTTGGAAGAGCGAGTTTAGTAGTTTAATTGTGATACAGAATTGTGCAGAGATTCTCATACACTCCTTGTCCTTTCCAAAAAGGTCAAGATGTTTTAATGATGATATTCATCAAAATTTGTTAGACATCGACGATATATAAAGAGCAAAAGAAAAACAGAGATCGATAGAGAGAGAGATATGAGAGAGAGAGAGAGAGAGGATGTGCACAAGAGACAAATCTAGGCACGGCTTGATAATGAAATATATAAATAAATTAAAAAAGGAAAGACAAGAAAGAGGACGACGATCCAAACGATATCGATAACGAGTATTTTATGTAAACGATAACACGTCCAAACTTCATAAATCCAAGTCCAAATCGATCAGTAAATTAAATTTGACATTGTTTGTTGAGGATTCGACCTGTACTCTCCCTAGATAATTGGTATGGAATTCCCTTTCCAGTAAGAGAATATTCAAAGTTTCAATCCGATTTTAGATAAAAAAAAAAACTTATATATATATATATATATATGTATATATATATATATATAAATAGAAATACCTTAAGTCCTGTTCGGGAACTTCATTTTCCGGCTACGATTTCTAGTAGTTAAACTTACATTAAGCACTTAAAATAATCGATAATTAAATCGGATACTTAGATTATTGAAAGTAAGAGATTTAAAGCAAAAATATTAAGAGTGTTTAAAGATAAGAGAGCAATTGTAATAAGAGGTCAATAAATAAGTTTGCAGAGAGAAAATATTGAGCGTGCTTTTTTATTGGAAAATAAAGAGAATGAATTTCTACTTTTCATTTCAGGTTTAAATTGCAAGAGATAATTGCAAGAAATTTGAAAGCGAGCTTCCAGGAGCGTGTTCAGGGGGTAACCGAGACCCAAACCCCCTGTCGAAGTGCGAGGAATCACAAGGGAACAAAAGAAATTAGTCACGATTTAAATTTTTGTGGAGTCTAAAATCTCTTGCGAAAAAATTTCATGCAATTTTTTTCATTTTGTATTGTTAAGGGTCAGAGGGTCGCAGTCTTCAACTCGGTTTAAGAATTTCGAAATTTAAAATTTTGAAATATTTATATTACATTAGTCTTCAAGCCAGTTTAACTCAATGAAATGCCTTTGATTTATCCGAATTTTTCATATAAAATTTATAAGCCTGGTTTAAACTCTCCCAAAGACTACCATTTGAAAGTTTAAGCCTTCGAAAAGTTTAAACTAGGTTGAAGACTATGAGCAGAATCTTTTTTTTTTTGAACTATCTTAAAAATATGAAAGGAAAAGAGCTAAAAGGGTTAATTAACTTTAATTTAAGGAGTGACTTGTTCAAATACGATGATGCATTGTCGAGTTCTGCTCGAAAAAACTGCAATACCCTCTTTAAAAAATCTATTTTTTCAAAAATTAATTATAACAAAAAGAATTTAAAAAATATTTTTTTCGTGTTTAGAAGGCCAAAGAAGTCCCAATGAGAATTTCATTTAGGAAGTAGCGAAGCGAGGGGGAGAGTCGAAGGGGGCAGTCACCCCGACCGCCAATTCATATTTCAATTTTTATGAAGTTATTTTTATTGAGGCCGGTTGGAGCGGGCGGCATTTTCTGCATTGTGTCCCCATCGTTCCCCGGGTGCCGAAATGTCTAGCTACGCCACTGCATTAGGTCATTAAAATATTGTACGAAATTTTGTTTGAAAATTGAAAAGAAACATGAAACATGCTTAAAGTTACATAAAAGGCAATAAAATCGAATATTTAAAAAAAACGGGCACCCTGTGTGACATGATTTTGACTCTTCCAATCACATGAAAAGCTATCGCTATCTTCCCTGCTTCAAAGAAAAAAATATTTACAAAAAATTGCGAGTGTTAATAATAAATAATACTTAATACTAATAAAATGATAATTTTAATTATTTTTTTTTTGAGAATAGTTAGAAAATTTTTTATCAATATTTGGATAGGAACGATAGACAGTGTGTGTGCCGAATTTCAGATTAGGGAACGTGTCCAAACTACGTGAACCATTTTTTACTACTTTTTACCCCCTCCCCCCCTCGGTGACAATCCGTAGAATACCCCAAGTGACCAATTTGTCTAAGTGTAGTACTTTCAGGACCCCCCAGGACCCCCCAGTTTTTCGGACATTTACCTGGTTCAAGTCCATGCTTAATTTCAATATGATATCTTTCATGGTTTAGGAGTAAATTGCGAAAAACTAATTTGTGACCGACAGACAGACAGACAGACATACAGACATACAGACATACAGACATACAGACATACAGACATACAGACAGACAGACAGACATACAGACATACAGACATACATACAGACATACAGACAGACAGACAGACAGACAGACAGACTGGCTAGATCGATTCCTCTCGTCATTCTGATCAAGAATATATATATATGTCAACCGCGACTCCTTTGGTCTATTACAAACTACGTGCCAAACTTAATATACCCTTTCCATCAGAAAAGGTAAAAAAAAAAAAAACGATTTTTCAAAATTCTACCCTGATCTTTAATTAATACTTAATTCCATTCATTTTGCTAAGAAGTTCCACCTGACGAAAGGTAGAAAAACAATGGATATTATTGGTTTTCTTGTTCTCCCGAGTTTTAAAAAGATTTTGACACGTGTGGGGCATATGTGTGGGCTTGAAATGGATTAACCCTTTCGCGCCTACTAGGATAGTACGTCCCACTCAGTTAAAACTTGATTTTTTCTATTAGGACATACATATGTATCCCATCTAAAACTGTTATTGGGATTATACAATATCCCAGGATATCCGAAGGACATTCGGAATTTTTGACTATGCACAACATGTTTTTTTTTTGGCTCTTTATCCATCTCTGCAATCAGTTAAAAAAAAAAAAAAATTCATGTGTTTCGAGAAAAAACTCCGGCGCGAAAGGGTTAAGTCAATTTGGATAGGTACCTATCGGAAATTCCGGGTATAACGGTGATAAACGTCACACCCGTCCCATACCGACAATATCCAATTAATTAAGTATCTGTGTCTCTAAAATAACAATCGGTAAAGAGTGGGTTAAGCCAAGTAGCGTTTAGTGAAGACTGATTGGTCCTGACTAAATGAGGATATTCCGCTTTTGCTATGTTCTTAGTTGAGATAGATATTTATTTTCTTCTCTCAGCTTTCTCAAAGTCAAACGAAATTTAACCCTTTAATAAGGTCGAAGAAAGTGAAGATGTTACGCAAATAAAGTTTAAGAATTTTTGTAGAAATGTTTTTGTTTTAGAGTTTTTTTTTTTTTAAACGGAAAATTCGATGGCAGCACAGTATCTGCCTTGCAATTGTTGAAAAATAATAAAATACTTAAATAAAAACAAGTAAAGAAGTTTACATCGGCAAAGCCGATTGCACACATACCTTTTCCTCAGCCTAAAATATGTTAAAACATTACCTTAACGAAAATTCCTGCCGTTTTCGTTTTCCTAGCTTGGATATCTATTTATACCTTATCTGTACTTCGATTTAGGTTCTAAAACTCGAGATTATTATTAAGCAAAAGAATTTCGCGAATGGTGGTCATGGTCAAATTTTAACCGTTAGAGGACAATATGTCTAGCTGCGAAATACTCAATTCAAAATAGTGAAAATCAAATTTTCGCGAATTTCGCGGATGGTGGTCTTGATCAAATTTCAACCCTTAGAGGACAGTTTGTTTAGCTGTGAAATACTTCGCGAATTTCGCGGATGGTGGTCTTGATCAAATTTTAACCCTTAGAGGACATTTTGTTTAACTGCGAAATACTCAATTCAAAATAGTGAAAATCAAATTTTCGCGAATTTCGCGGATGGTGGTCTTGATCAAATTTTAACCCTTAGAGGAAATTTAGTTTAGCTGCGAAATACTCACTTCAAAATAGTGAAAATCAGGTTTTCGCGAATTTCGCGGATGGTGGTCTTGATCAAATTTTAACCCTTAGAGGACATTTTGTTTAACTGCGAAATACTCAATTCAAACTAGTGAAAATCAAATTTTCGCGAATTTCGCGGATGGTGGTCTTGATCAAATTTTAACCCTTAGAGGAAATTTAGTTTAGCTGCGAAATACTCACTTCAAAATAGTGAAAAATAAATTTTCGCGAATTTCGCGGATGGTGGTCTTGATCAAATTTTAACCCTTAGAGGACATTTTGTTTAGCTGCGAAATACTCAATTCAAAATAGTGAAAATCAATTTTTGCGAATTTCGCGAAATGTGGTCATGGTCAAAATTTATCCATAATGGACGACTTTATTTGGCGGCAAAATACACAATCAGAAGAAGCAAAAAAATAATTTTTGTATTCAGATATGAGAATAAGAGAAAGAGTGTTTTTTTCTATTGTGTAGGATGATGACCATAGTTATAGCGATGTCGCAATTTTTTTTCAGCGAAAGCTTAAGTCTACATAGTAGCTATACACACACCAAATTTCAATAAGCTGGGATGTATAGTAAAAAAGTTATCCAGGAAAAACGTTAAAAATCGTGATTTTTGAAACTTCTGAACCACTTCCCACGACCCAAGAAGGGACTACGAAAAAAATTTGTATGCAGTTTTTCGGACATTTACCTGGTTGAAGTCCATGCCAAATTTCAATATGATATCTTTCATGGCTTAGGAGTAAATTACGAAAAACTAAAGTGTGACCGACCAGACAGACAGACAGACAGACAGACAGACATACAGACAGACAGACAGACAGACAGACAGACAGACATGGCTAGATCGATTCCTCTCGTCACCCTGATCAAGAATATATATATATGTCTACCGCGACTCCTTTGGTCTATTACAAACTACGTGCCAAACTTAATATACCCTTTCCTTCAGAAAAGGTATAAAAAAAAACGATTTGTTCAAAATTCTACCCCGATCTTTAATTAATACTTAATTCCATTCATTTTGCCAAGAAGTTCCACCTGACGAAAGATAGAAAAACGAATGGATATTATTGGTTTTCTTGTTCTCCCGAGTTTTAAAAAGATTTTGACACGTGTGGGGCATATGTCTGGGCTTTAAATGGATTAACCCTTTCGCGCCTACTAGGATAGTACGTCCAACTCAGTTAAAACTTGATTTTTTCTATTAGGACATACATATGTATCCCATCTAAAACTGTTATTGGGATTATACAATATCCCAGGATATCCGAAGGACATTCGGAATTTTTGACTATGCACAACATGTTTTTTTTTGGCTCTTTATCCATCTCTGCAATCAGTTAAAAAAAAAAAAAAATTCATGTGTTTCGAGAAAAAACTCCGGCGCGAAAGGGTTAAGTCAATTTGGATAGGTACCTATCGGAAATTCCGGGTATAACGGTGATAAACGTCACACCCGTCCCATACCGACAATATCCAATTAATTAAGTATCTGTGTCTCTAAAATAACAATCGGTAAAGAGTGGGTTAAGCCAAGTAGCGTTTAGTGAAGACTGATTGGTCCTGAATAAATGAGGATATTCCGCTTTTGCTATGTTCTTAGTTGAGATAGATATTTATTTTCTTCTCTCAGCTTTCTCAAAGTCAAACGAAACTTTACCCTTTAATAAGGTCGAAGAAAGTGAAGATGTTACGCAAATAAAGTTTAAGAATTTTTGTAAAGATGGTTTTGTTTTAGAGTTTTTTTTTTTTTTTTCTAAACGGAAAATTCGATGGCAGCACAGTATCTGCCTTGCAATTGTTGAAAAATAATAAAATACTTAAATAAAAAATATAATAAAATAAAATAAAAAAATAAAAATAAATAAATGAATAAATTTTAAGACTTTCACTTACATTTCATTTCACTTCACTTGTTTCCATGGATGGTTGGAGAAAAGCCGATGCAGTGGCGGCGTTTGGCCAGGGCCCGGTTGGATATGAAGGGACGTTTTTAAACTTACTAGTGAACTGCTTCGATTGCTGTTAGGAGTCGCCGAAGAAATTTCACCCAGGGCGCTGGTAGTGCTAAAACCGGCACTGAACCGATATGATATTGTCATTTCTGAAACAAATTATAGAGAAAAATATGTTTAAAAATTATTTAGAATACCCAAGCGACACAACTTGTCTTTAAACGGTCTTCAAGAGCGCTCAGAGACAATTTAATGAGAGCTAATGCTCTCAGAAAAGCTCTTTGAGCGCTCTTGAAGACCTTCTAAAGACTTAAAGGACGCAAAAAGGCGGGGCTTAGGGGCCTTATGAGAGTTTTTAGAGACTTGTCGAAAAATCAGTTTTGTCTCTAGGAAGTCTTTGAGAACTCTTTGAAAGATCTTTAAAACATCTTTTAGAGTTCTTTGAAAGACTGAATTATTATGTCATCATCAGTCAGTGTGCGTGATAGGGACGCAAATATGCTCATACGTTTTATAATATATTATATATCCTATTTCTTTTTCTTTAAGAAGAAACACAAAAGTCGTCCTACATATTCAATGTTCGAAATATTTTGAACACAAAAAGACATGTTTGAAGATTATAATGTAATAAAAAATTATGAAAAATTGTAATGAAATATCTCGATTATTTCAACATAAAAATGAAAACGAAGATCAGTTCATCGGCAATATGATATATTCTACCCCATAATTTTCACGCGCCTTTAAAATATTAATGTTTTGCAAAAATTTTTAAGTTTGAAAATCGTTATTTTTTAAATTTTCTTTCCGTTTCTTTTAAATTTTATTCTGTAATAATAGAAAACTTATTTCAGGCATTTTCCCTTTTTAATTTCAAATCAACATTTTCATAAAACATAAAAAATGTTTTGGTTGATTGTTTAAAAGTAAACAACATGCAACTTAGACCCAAAAATATGGCGGATTTCCAAATATCTTTTGAAGACCCTCTGAAGAGTTAAAGGTCTCAATAATGAGCAGACAAATTTAGAGTTGCATCAGGATTTTTGGTTTCAATCTAAATAACACCCCTGGTAAGAGTTGCATTTTTATTTTGCTTTTGTTATTTCTGTTCTCACTTGTTAATGTCAACCCTGCGTAAATGAGAAAAATGTCAAAAACAAGCAATAAAATGTAATGACTCACTATTCCCTCTCAATAAGTTTTTTATAAGAGTTTCCAAGGACGTGACGTCACTGGAAATCTCTGAAAGGTCTTTATAAACAGGAATATAGAGGCCTACTCTCACAAAGCTCTTTAAAATGTGTTTTGAAGAGTTTTCTAAATACGAATGTGTTACCTCTTTGAAATACCAATATGAAAAACATTATCGGAAATCGGTCTTCGGACGCTGTTCAAAGAGTTTATTGAGAGCTTTCTAAGACATCCGATTTTTGAAGTATTATAAAGACGTTTGAAAGAGTCTTTTGAAACAAGATATTTTTTAAAATTTTTATTATATTTTTCAGAGAGTTTTCAAAGACATTAAGTTTTTCAAAGACCTTCTAAAGAGCATTCAAAGAGTTTTATGTCTAAGAATACTCTCCAAATTTGATATCTGTGTCGCTTGGGTAAATATATGAATACATATGTACACGCAGAGAAATAATATCACATACCCAATTATATTTTGCAGGGATTACATATGTAATTGGGTATGATGCAATTATATTTTCATAATTGCGTCCAATTATATTTTTCATTGCCTCCAATTATATATGTAATTGTATCAATTGATAAAAAAAATAATTTCAATTACATATATAATTCCGTCCAATTAAATATATAATCGGCTGCAATGATGTATGTAATTGTATCGAATTATATACATAATTGCGTCTAATTAAATTTGTGATCCCCTGCAATTTAAAATACATTCTATATAGCAATATAAAAAGGGGAATTCTCCACGATTGGGCGGAATATAATTCACCACGTCATATTCGTGGTCCACCTGCCCCGTGGAGTGCCTAAGGATTTTGAAAATTTAAACACCTTATATACGATCGAAATTATAAACCATTTGAGAAATATAACAACAAACTGTAAAATAAATACAATCATATATATAATTGCATCAATGCTTTAAATTGTAAAAGTAATCACATGTAATTACATATGTATTCAGAACGCAATTACATATATGATAAATTTAAATGCAATTATATAAGTAATTGAGTAATTGAGTATTTCTCATTTTCTAATTATATTGTAATTGGCTTCAATTAATAATGCAATCGGGCAAGGCTCCAATCACATATGTAATTGGTTCCAATTATATTTCGGTAACTTATTTCTCTCCGTGTACGTAGCATATAATGTGCATCGAGGCAGGGACGTACGGAACGCATTATTATGGGAGATAAAACCCCCTCCCAAATGCAAAGAACTGCAATAGACAATTTTCTGCGTACGCCCCTGCCTCAAAGATCATAAAAGTAATCATATTAATAAAAACGGGAAATTCTTGAAAAATCAAGATATTCACATTAAATTCTTTTGAAAATCTAAGATATATGTATGTCTGTTTCGTTTTTAGCATTTATTCTATTAAAGTCCAAAAAAAAGTAAGAAACTTTTCAAAAATTTAGGTGATTTATCCATCAGAGCAAACCGGGTTATTTATCATCTATATTTTATCTACTACATCCACCTCTAGTACAGTGGAGCGTACAGTACAGCTTAGTGAAGTTTAGGTTTTACTGACACGAAAAGAGAAAACAGAGAGAGATAGAAAGAGAGACAGAGAGAGAGAGAGAGGACGACAGCACAGCAATGTGGTGCATAAAAGTAGAGAGGTGCAAAAAAATTCAATTAAGCACACTTTGGTCATAATCGTCTGTAATCGGCTGATATGAATTCTGATCTCATTGAATTCGGTCGACTAAGCCGTTCGACGCAATTAAGCGCACAGGACAGGAGAACGAGCGAGACGGAGAGAGGGAGATGAAGCTTGCAGAAGAAGAAGAAGAAAAAAAAACTATGCATTCGAAATTTGCATTGCCATTCCCGAACACAGCATTCGCAACGCTTGGTGGCTCCGACTGCTCGGACTGCTTCAGCTCCAGCATTAGCTTCGATGCCATAACAAGGTGCTAAATCATTGCTCTGACATTAACCCAAAGAAATGGTGTACTTAATCAATGCACGACAATGGGCCATACAGTATCCCCTTTTCTTCTGATGCTGCTGACGCAGTGGTGACGACGACGACGACAACGACGAGGACGGCGGCCACGGCGGCAAGTGTTGTGCCAAAAGTTGTCGTCGCATGCGATTGGCAGGGCATCGCCATACGACTCTCTTGCCACATTCTATGCTGGACTCAGTTCGCAATGTCCATTGAACGGGAAGAAAAATGGCCGCAAAACGTGAAATCAATTGTACGTATGTCGACTATTGTGAAATGTGCAAAAATATCAAGGAATATGAAGAGAATTGCAAAAGAACGGGTTAACACGAGGAGTGGACAATGTTTAAGAAAACCAAAAAAAAAAAAAAAAAAAAATTAAGTTCCAAAAATATCAAACGATTTTGAGTGATCAAAATTGGCGGCGGGTGTAGGAAATTATAATAAAAAACAGGATATTTTAAAAACAGCCCCCGATTTTCTTTCAATAGAACTTTTTTCACACTTTTTTATTTTTTCTCACACTTTTTGCCAATCGTTTCACATTAAAGGTCGTACACAGTCGTACACAGAAAAACTTTTGTTCGTTAATACAACAAATTTTTTAATCAATATAACAAATTCGTTGTTAAAACTCAGCCCATCACACATTTTCGTTGTCCCAAGCAATTCATTTGTTTGCGACAATTAATGGAAGTATTAACACTCAAAAAACATTTTCAACCAACGATTTATAATATTAAAAATTAAAAGTATTAACACTTAACGGAATATTTCAACATTTTTTCGGGTATATTAGCCATCGAAAGTATTAAAAAATCAATCAATTATTTAAAAAAAAATAAAAACTACCTCATCTCTACATATTCTATTATAAAAATTGTTGTCTGTAAATTCAGTTTACGGATGATAATTATAGATTTTAACATCATAAACATATGTGAGATAATTTTTGATTATTTTGTTCCTTCTTGTATGTAAGTCCGCATAAAGCTAATGAGAATTTTAGAACATAACATTTATATGCACTAATACTTTCATTTTCTGATACAACAAAACAATCGCACAAAGTTTTATTAAGTGTTAATATTTTGGGGGTTTAATATAACAAAACAGTCAAACAAAAGTTTGTTCAAAATTTAATATAACGAACTTTTCGCAAATTTTGTAATTTGTTTGAAATTTTTAATTGTGGCAATTAAAATGCCAATGAATCGAGTTTAACAATCGCCATTAATTGGAATTTTTCGTAATCAGTTTTTCTGTGTAGTCTTCAACTCGGCTTAAGAGCTTCGAAATTTAAATTTCCGAATATATTAAGGGTATTCACAAAGGCATATTAAAGTTTTAATGTGGCAATATTGCGAAGTCTTCATCAAAAAGGCCCGTATTAGAATAGCAATTGTTTGTTAAATTCGAAAACAAAAGTAGGCTTTTGAATTTGTCGATTGATTTTCAAAAATTTCAAAATTGCCATTAGAAACTGACACGTTCTTTAGACTCTTATAGTGCATTTCCATATGGTGTTTAACTCGCGTTTAAGCGTTTAGGGCCCTAAACGAGGTGTTCAACTCGTGTTTTGCCATACAAAAGTTAAACGCGATAACGAAGTGTTTATCTCTTTAACACCTCATAAACACTTTCATCGATAGGAGAAAAATCGATTTATCGTATCGGAATTTCATGCATATCTAACTGTCAAAAGAAAATCAAAACAAAAAACAAAAAAATGTTGCCAAAAGCAAAACTAAAAACTCCCTACAAACTACAAAAAATTCCCTAAATTTTTTTACACACGGAAAAATTCGAAAAAAATGTATAATATGCGCAAGGCATAATCTTGTATTGTATAATATGATTCTTGGTAGAGTATCGATGCTGAACGATAGTTTTTACCAAAAATAATAAAATTAAGGTTATGGGCCATGTCACAGAAATCGATTTCAAAACCGTGTAAAAATTAGAATCCTCCTAAATTCTTTCAGATATAGTTTTTTCTGGGTTTTCCACTTCCAACTCCACGAGACGAGACGTTTATTTTGTCGTTTTTATTGATCGACAAGAAACTATAATATATTCAAAATATCTCTTAATATTTAAGAATATACCACAAATTCCCTACATTTTGCCGAATTTAATAATTCTGTCCCTCTTTCCCTTCAAGTGATTTTCCTAAAAATGGCAACACTGCTTGCAATTGTAAATTAATAAAACAGCTGTGAAACTTAAACACCTCGCATACGTGGAACCGCTCGAAGTGTTTAGCTAAACATCTCAGAGTTAAACACCATATAGAAACACGCTATTAATTTTGCCACACCGTATTAAATTGAATTTGTATATAAAACAATAACAAGAAATTTTCTCAATCGTATTAAAGTATTAAATTTAGACGGTGGCAATATTAAGACACTATTAATATAGCCTTTGAGAACACCCTTATTCTTTTAGTGTTCATACACAGAGAAAACAGTACATAATAAATACCTAATAAAATAGAACAAAATTAATAAGATATCTCTACACGGAGAGAAATAAGTTCCCGAAATATAATTGGAACCAATTACATATGTGATTGGAGCCTTGCCCCGATTTCATTATTAATTGGAGCCAATTACAATATAATTAGAAAATGAAAATTACTCAATTACTCAATTACTTATATAATTGCATTTAAATTTATCATATATGTAATTGCGTTCTGAATACATATGTAATTACATCTGATTACTTTTACAATTTAAAGCGTTGATGCAATTATATATATGATTGTATTTATTTTACAGTTTGTTCTTATATTTCTCAAATGGTTTATAATTTCGATCGTATATAACGTGTTTGAATTTTCAAAATCCTTAGGCACTCCAAGGGGCAGGTGGACCACGAATATGACGTGGTGAAATATATTCCGCCCAATCGTGGAGAATGCCCCTTTTTATATTGCTATATAGAATGTATTTTAAATTGCAGGGGATCACAAATTTAATTAGACGCAATTATATATATAATTCGATACAATTACATACATCATTGCAGCCGATTATATATTTAATTGGACGGAATTATATATGTAATTGAAATTATTCTTTTATCAATTGATACAATTACATATATAATTGGAGGCAATTAAAAATATAATTGGACGCAATTATGAAAATATAATTGCATCATACCCAATTACATATGTAATCCCTGCAAAATATATTATTGGGTATGTGATATTTTTTCTCTGCTTGTATGGTTTTTTTTTTCAAGAAGAAAGTCTCATTATTGTAATAAGAAAAACCTTTTTGAATAAGTCAAGAAGAAAACTTGTTGCTTTTACAATGAATTCTTATTGTTTTTTCCAAAAAGGTTTTCCTTATTAAATAAATTAAGAAGATTCTTTACCCATAATCAGTGCCGGATTAAGGTAGGGCTAGCTAAGGCTATAGCCCCGGGCCCCAACTGGTAACGGGCCCCGAGCGTCCAAATAAAATATGATCAAAATATTTCAAACAAATTTTTTCCCGTAAAATCGCTTTAAAATTAAAAATTTTATGAAATAAAAAATTAAATTATATGATATCTTAATAAAATTTTTGACTCTTACCACTTTCAAAATCAAGGGCTCATATATAAATTCTTTCCTTTGTGGTTCATTCCTTTGAAAGAATTTATATTGTTCTAATAAATATTGACTTTAGCAGCTATTCCTTATTTCAAAAAACTGCACCAAATATAGCATCAGGGGCCCCATCACTATATAAGCCCCGGGCCCCATGACACCCTAATCCGCCGCTGCCCATAACCCCAATGAAATCAATAAGAAATCCATTTTTTATAAAATACAATTCAGTATAAAACGTAATGGAATCAAGAAGTGTTTCTCTATGGATTGTTTTTTTGGTGCCAAAATTAACGGAAATTGAGTGCAAAAAATTGTGAATAACTAGTTTTCTTCTTGATTTCATGTGTTTCCCTTCTTGATAAAATTAAAAAGATTTACCACATTAAAATAATAAGGAATCTCTTTGGAAAAATCTTCTCTTCTTTCTGCTGGAGTACCCCTTAGCCTAAAAACGTTTCGTAGAGAATCTATTAGGCAGTTTTGGCTCTGTGTAGCAGTTTAACTCAATTAAATACCTGGTTTTTGAATTTTTCAAAAATTTTCATCTAAAATTAATAAGCCTGGCTTAAACTCTCCTGAAGACTATCATTTGAAAGCTTAAATCTTCAAACAGTTTGAAGCAGGTTGAAGACTATAAGCATAAATGAGATACAAAAGAGCAGTATTGAGTGAAGTGCCTTGATACACTTAAATTACACTATTCTATCTGAATAAAATACTTACTTATCTGTAGTATGTATAAACGGCACCAGGGAATCCAATTAAGCCAGGCCCCGATTCAGCGGGTTGCAAGCCGGGTAAATGTCCAGAGCATTCGTTCGGTCTATTTTTCGAGAGCCTCCAATACGAGAGCATATTCTAAAAGTCAAAAAGAGATCTCTTAGTAAACCGTTATTTCGTAGTGTAGTAAATAACAAATTAATAACAAAGATAAATTTAACTACGAACATCAATAATTTGGTTCTATCAACGGACGTAGTTAAAAGAATGTTTAAATACGAAAGTAAGTAGCAAAAATTTGAATCACGTAGTACAATCCCATGTCGACGAGTTCGAATCCCAGCTTTTTTTTTTTTTTTGTTTTTTTAAAATAAATAAGAACATACAATTTACATAAAAAAAAAACCTTTCGATCAATCTTTTTATGCCAAAAATAGACGTTCTTCAAAGCCCGGATGGAAGCTGTCATTTATAACTGGGAAGCTTGTTTTCTCTATCCTGACTGCCTTTTTCTCCTTTAATTATTTTTCCCTCTACTTGAGTTCCCATTTTTCCATACCTCTAATTCGCCAGCGATAGGATGTGAACTCGAGCCTTCGGATAAGTGAGCGCACACGCTACCCACTACGCCACAGAGAGATCTCATTCGCGCGGACTAAGGGCCAATATTACCAAACATATTTAAAAAAATTTTTAAATTAAATTAAAAATTTTTTTATTTTAAATTTCATTTTCAATATTCAACAATAATGCATATGATAGCAAAATGTCCAATTTTAAGGGAATGCAGATTAAGATACAATGGTAAAGCGTGCTTAGACCAGGAAGAGACTATAAGTGCATTAAATGGTACCTGGGAAGATGGGTGGAATAAATTGTACTGGTATTTGGTATACGCCTTAAAATATAGAAGGTTAATTTTAAGTGAATATGAGTAGCTGGGGTAGAAAAGAATATATTAAATTTGAACTGAGTTAAATTGAAATGAATTACTTGAATGTTAGTATAAGTATTATTGTGGGAAGACTGACGGCTATGGAGCCATAGTCTTTTGATTATCTTTATTTCCGTTTTTATGTATATACAAAAATTCGAAATAAAGTCTAATAATAATAATAATAATAATATTCAACTTTTTTAAGTATAGCAAAATGTGGCAGCACGCTCCACTGTCAGGGTAGTCAGTCAAATTCCCAAATGATTGAAATATTATTTTAGAGCATGGAGCCGTGTGCGCTCGATTTTTCATCGGTTTCATATCGCTGTAATCTGAATCCATAAATTTAAAGCTTTGCTTGTTTCGTTTTGCGCAGATTTTTTCCGTAAAATTTTAGAATGAATGTAATCAGCTGTTTTTCTACCGCCCTAAACCGAGCTGTTACCGTATCTTTAAAAAAACTTAAACGACCTGCTGAGGTAGTTTAAAATTTTTTAAAAAATATTTTAAAAATTTCGTTGGTGAAAATGAAAATCAGATTTTATTTTTAAAATTTTTTTAAATATGCTTGGTAATATTGGCCCTAAATATATTATTTTTAAAATCATATGAAAAATATTTTCGCATTTTTATACCCAGTGTAAGCGGGGTATATTAGTTTTGTGCAAATCTTGTAACAGCCAGAACTAAGCTCCTTAGATATAGAGATATATATATATTCTTGATCAGGATCAAAAACTGAATCGATTTAGACATGTCCGTCTGTCCGTCCGTCCGTCCGTGGTCGGATCTCCTCCGAAACGGCTGGACCAATCAAGTCGAAATTTGGCACACAGGTATATCGGGATCCGAGTATGATCCTAAGTAAAAATGGGAGACATCCGCCCACTGCCACGCCCAAAAATGAATTTAATGTGTTTTCAGCAAAATGCTTGTAACTTGCGAACCACTCAACACATTTCATTGATATTTGGTGTGCTGGTAAACTACAAAAAGGGACATATCTTGAAAAAAAATGTACGCCGTCCTCCTCGAGCCACGCCCACCAATATGCCTACAAATAAGGGTTTATCGTAACTTGTGAAGTAAAAGGCGTAGAAGCTTCAAATCCGCAACATAGGTTGACCAAGGTGAATGAAAGGTGTAGGGGAAAAATTTTATGTGGCCCGCCCACTACCACGCCCACAAACGGAGATTTTTCGTAACTTCCGAAGTTAAAGGCGTAGAAGCTTCGAATTCGCAACATAGGTTCACCAAGGCGAATGAAAGGTGTAGGGAAATAATTTATGTGGCCCTCCCACTGCCACGCCCACAAATGGAGAGGCAAAACATAGTGCGGTAATAATGTCGGGACTCTGGGTATTTCAAAGTCGGGCATGACCGACTTTAGTTTTTTTACTTGTTTGATAAAAGTTTTTTAAATACGTGCGTAGTGAAGTTTTCTCTAAAAGAATACGCATGGGTGTTCAAGTCAAGTTTAAATACGTCCGTACTGCAGTTATGTTGTAGAAAAACAACGGTCATAGTATACTACGAATCGTTGTTAATTACAGAATTGTAGTTTTCGCTCAGTGTAAAGACCTATCGATTGAGATTTAATAGATGGGACATCAAGAAGATTTTTGACATTTTGAGAGTATTGCAGGAAAAAATGAGAGAATTGCAAACTCTTTTTTATATAAAAGTTTAGGCGTATCAAAACAAGGCCAGCACTCCATTGTATTGTCCCAAGACGGTACGAACTTTACAGAATTTTCTTATGGTTTAAACAAGTTCTTTAGAAGACGCCAGAAAAGAGCGGGACAGAGCAAAATAACGCGAATCGTCGTCGTAAGAATTCTGCACACTAGGATAGCTATTCTCGTCCATTTGCTCTCCACAGCCAAGAGAATGCCTCGGAGAATCCTCGGTTACTAATTGCATATTGTTCGGCTTAAGGCCATAAAGAAAATAGAGAAGAGAGCGAATATAATTTCGATTTTAAAATAATATTTTCTATCCAATAACTTCGGTTCTGGGTCTGTTTTTTAAAAAACCTTGTCCGTATAAACAAGAAGTCACGTCTTCAAAAAAATATACCTGAGGAACACTTGTCTCTAGAGAGAAGGATAAGGTGTACAATGGATGAACGATTCCCCAGAGCCCTGACTCCATTAAGAGGCCCTAGCAGTCACACACTTCATTTCAAATTACCTTGAATGGCCCCGCACTGACGTCGGGGGAATCCACTGGAGTCTTACTTTTTGCGAAGTTTCCGAACGACATTTTTCAAAAGAAAAGAAAGCATCCTATTGAAAGACAGCTTTTTTTTTTAATATGCATATGTCCTCCATGGATTTGATTTGAACTTTTCTCGTGGCATTAACTTTTCCCCTTAGCAATTTTCGCCTTTCATTCGAGAATTTTCCGCATAATGGATTAGCTTCCGTCCGTTTTATGACTTCGTATGCTCTTTTCTTAATCGAAAAAGATTGTTTATATTTTCGGTTGTCAATCTTCAAGAGTCGACATTGACGATCGACTTATCACGATCGTTCGTCATTCGTCGTTACGCGAAATGCACCAGTATCGAATTACGACGGCTGCGCAACATTTCGCATAATTTGCATGCAAATGGCTTTATTCACTGCGAATGCAAAAAAAAAAAAGAAAATTACAAATAAAAGAAAGGAAACCGAATGGCATAGAGGACGCCGATTTCGAGACAAGATCGAGAAAATTGAAATTGGAAAATTGATTTTTCCCATTTGGATTAGGCCACATCCAAGACGCTATTCGAAGTCTTTTGCTTGCGTTTGTTTATTCGCAATTCCCCGATCCAATTTCGCGGATGTCAAAGCGGCTCTCCTCTCTTCTCCTGTCCTCTTCTCACTCGCTCCCTCTCGCTCTCCCTCCGACAATGGTTTACACTTTCTCCCTCACTCACATATGTTTGTTTGTATAATCGCTCACTCGTCTGTAAGGATTATGGATGAGCAAAAGATGAAGAAGAAAATTTGCATTCATTGCTATTCATGCCTTTTCCTTATTTTCCTTTTGCTTTTATAATTTTTTATTATTTTTTTTTTTTTTTTTACATTTTCCATTTTGCTCATATGCGAAAAAGGGCGTTTCGGGAAATTAGATCGCTTCCGACATTCCTCTCCCTCTCTTAACCCTCTTTAATAATCTCCCGTGATTGTCATTGTTATTGTCATATACGAATTTGTCGTTTTGTTACAGCAACAGCAACAGAAAAAGCAAGAGAAACAACAACAACACTAACATGATGAAAAAGAGAAATGAGCTAAAAAATTTCTAATCAATTTGGAGAGCCTTTCGCGCTTTAATGAAAAGTTGACATTTCTTTGATTCGGCTCGATTCGATGCGATTCGATTCAATTCGATTCGATTTAAAATTGCATTGAATTGATCCGTTGCGATTCCCACAGGCGATGGTATTACGACTTCATCAAAATATTGTAGGTCATGCGTCTTTGCTCCCTCCTTGCCGTCTCCCCTTTCATCTCGCCTGTCACCTCTTGCCTCTTGAATCTTCCGTCTTGTCGAATCGTGATCTTCGCAGTTCTTTTGCAGACAAAATTAATTTTGAAAAATCGCGATTTCAATGACTCGCTCCTTAACCTAATCGATCAATCATTCGGAGAGAAAGATCGAGTCTAGCACACTGAGACTCGAACGGACGGATGAGCCGGAAACCACAAAACGTGCACGTGTACATATTTGTCATAGCTAAGAGAATGGAGAAAATTTCAAGACGATCTTCAGTAACAACAATCGAGGGGGGGAGGGGGCGCATTTGGGTTGATATCATTCGAATAAACGGAAAGAGTCGATCAATGAGTGGCAAGTTCAAGTTCAAGCGGGTGGGTGAGCTCTCAAGAAACGGGAGATGATTTCCACGGCCTGGAGGTTTTTCCTTTTTTGTTCTCACTTTAATGATCGCGATCACCCTGTCTACGTGACATTATCATCAAGTGGTAGTAATCAATGGAAAGATCAAAAACTCCCCTCTATTTGGGACAACGGAGGAACACTTAATATAAGTACATAGGCTCCGTTTTTTATCTGCACAAGCCTGATGAGAATCTGGTATATTATTATTATATATTAGGCATAAGTTCTATATAGCCCTGAACGTTTCGAAGGCGCTCAATTTTCATCTCTTTCGAGCCGTCTTTTCCACGAGTATCGATTCGCTTTCAATTGATTTATGGGATTTTTTAATTGAAAAGAGAGGAAAAACTAGGACAAAAAATCGCAACGGACAAATTTTATATTCAAAAAAATTTTATCTTTTCATAAATTACACTCAAAGATCGACAAGACAGCGAGCAAGCGAGAGAGAGAGAGAGAGCGAGTGATCGAGACAAAGGACCGAAAATGTCAATTCCGTATGAAAATACTGAATCGCAAATCTCAGAGAAATTGGCTAGTGGAGGGAGGGGGGCAAACAATTGAATGCAATCAGTGACAATGAAGAAGGGTAGCAAAAACAAAAAAAAAAAAAAGTCAAGGAAATTAAAGACAAGGTAAGGCGAAGAAGGAACCTTCTCAATGCGAAAGAGTTCAAAGACAAAAACAAAAATGGCGCATTTTGGTTACATCAATTGACAAGTCGTGCGAAAAGGGTTATCAGAAATACCAAAATGCACAATAGAACAAAGCAAAGAATAAAATAAAATGAAGCAAGAAAAAAAAAATAGAAATCGCAAATCTGCATTGGGATCAGTTCGAAAACTGGATCAGATCAAGCATCGATTTAATTAAAAATAAAAATAAAAAAACCGAGAAGAAAATTATTGCTAATCTCCGAACTTCGAACTGCGAACTGTGAACTCGTCACGGCGAGCGCTGAAGGACGTAGGACAAACTGCGAATTCACGGAATTTAATTAGACAATGCGACAATTGTGCGCAAGGGGTTGAGGAGCCATAGCCCGATGCGATCGACGGATGATCCTGATCGCTAAAGTCGCTGTCGCTCTCGCTTTCGCTCGTTCGCGTTCCATTTGTGCGTCGTAAATTTGGTGTAATGACTTCGGGTAGTCACCGCGCACCCTTTTCAAATTTGATTTTATGCACGGTCTGTCCTCAATTTGCGAGCATGTAATTGTCAAGGAGTTACGAGCACAAATGCCGCTACGCAATTTCCTTGGAAAAACTTGATTTCTTCAGGAGCACGTATGTTTCTTTGGGACATATTTAAACGTTCTCTCACTAAAATTCCCCCTGTTTAACCTTCTTTTTTTTTTTTTAATATTTTATTTTTTTTTTTTTCATATGAAGCAAAAGCGTTGAGAATGTGCAATGACATTGATTGCGTTTTTCCGTTGCGCTATTTTCCTAATTTCTGTTTTTTGTTTTTTGGTTTTTGATTTTTGACCTCGACTCGGGCAGACAACATTCTGGATGGTTTAATATGAAATGGATATGGGAAATTTTAGTTTTGGTTAATTTATGGCATTTTCGTTTCCATTTTTCTTAGCTTCAATTTGGCCAGAGAAGACAAACAAGAAGAAAAGGAAGAAGAAGGAGCGGAAGAATTCCTGTTCTGCTTTTACATTTGGGCAAAGAGAAAAGCTATTTTTACAGCACCGGGGTAAATTGAAATGACCTTTCGGTGTCGTTTAAGAATTTTTAAGGCATATTTTCTAGTAATAAGAATTATATTGCTCCCGTTAGAACTTTCGAATTAGATTTTAATAAGGAAACTGTGTGCTAATGTAAGTTGAAAGCTTGAGAAAAAGGATTTTCTTTTCGTTTGTCTATACGAATTACAACTTCTCGCCAGACGCGCACGAAGAAGTTTCTTTCCGAATAGATAGATACTACAAAAATGCATATCGTGACTTTATCTCTTGCGTTCCTTTATGATGCGTCACATTTCGAAGGGAGTTAGAATTTTTGAATACTTAGGTAGGATGGCGAATATGCTTTATAATTTTCAAGATAAATTAACGGCGATCCTGCCGCGAGGGAATGGGATTCCGTCCCCGCGCCCTATGCTCCGCAGCTTCGGAGAGGAACCCTAGATTTACTAGATACTGTGTAAAGTATTCTTCACCTTCAATGTCCCCGTTTAAACAGGAGACAAAACGCTAGACACTGGAAGGAAACACATGAGAGTGATGGAATATCTTTCGTCCCAGTCACTCTAATGTGTTTCCTTCCAGTGTCTCTCTTAATCTAAACAAGGACAATGGAGCCACGGCCACGATAAACCCCAGCTAAGAGAGTGATTTCCTCTTTTCTCTCCCTATCGCGCAATGAGTCTCTTAAAAAATAAAAGAAATAGGTACTTACTCTCTTTGGCTTTTCAGAAAAACAAAGATAGCCAAAAAAAGCTTTCAATGCAATTAATTCCTAAGCGAGTCATTCAACTGAAAATACTTCGATCTGGGATATGTACATTAGTACATACATATATATATATATATATATATATATATATATATTATATATAATATAATATATAATATATATATATATATATGTAATCCCGTTAAGAGAAAATGAAGGATTTTTTTTTTGAGAAAATTTCCCATAAATTTGTGCTCGCAGTGCAATCCTCCGTTACGTGGAAAAGCGTAGGAAGAGGCGGATACTCAGGCCGATCACTTTACAGACTAAAGATGATTAGTTCGGACTAAGGAACAATGACGCGGAAACAATGTCGCATCATCGTAATAAGTCGCTTTAGAAAATGAGTAAAACACATAGAGGAAAGAAAAAAGAAAGAAATAAAAGGAAAAATACGAAGCAGAAGAAGAAGAAGAATGAAATGGGAAAATGGGAAAACACAACATGACACGGAACGACAAAAGATGACAATTGACAATTGACTATCGTCCACGGTCACGATGCGATCACGAAGACAATAGCTCCGTGGAGCGTATGTCTTTAAATTTAATTGTTTGGAAATCGAATTTTTGTCGAAAATTCGGCCAACTGTGAGTCAGTCACGTCCTTTAATTGTTTTGTTTTCTCTCATTCTATTCGGTTTGTACTTAGCATTGATCCATTCATGGCTCTCAAAGCGAGTTTACTAATGCCTCGATTGTACCTGTCGTTGGTCGTTCGAGTAAAGAGTAGGCCAAGGGATGTCGGTGAGAGCGCGGGTGCGGGCCCGTACTTTTGTATTCTTCTGTTCGTTTTGTTTTTGGTTCTTTTTGCTTTTGGGAAATTCCAATCGAAACAGCAAAAGTCAAAGCAACTTAGGTGCAGACGTGTGTTGTATGGGAATAGAGCTGATTCGAACGGCTTAGCCTACCAGCCAGCCAGCCAGGCAGCCAGCTAACGTGACAAGCTGAAAGAACCGAATCGAGTCGAGTCGAGCCGAGCCTACAATTTATCCTTTGCACCACACACCGCACCACGCATTTATACCTTTCATTCAGGTATCTGAACTCCTGTGAGGATATTCTTTCTGTCGATCGTTTGTTCTTTCAATTGTATTCATGCTGGCGACAAGCTGTCTGGCATGCCAGTCTCGATAGACTGCCTTAATGAGCGCTCGTTGATTCGAGAGAGTTTCTTTACTTTCTCGCTAAATAGATATGAGTGGGAACAAATAAAAGCATTGTAGACAAATATTTAATTTTTTCTGATAGCTACCTACTCTCGATATTTAAATACTGTCCGGAAGTGCCTTCGGATTCTTATTAAATTTTTAAATCATTATGGGACAAGTTATTTTATTCTAATATCATTGTTTTTTTTATAGTCTGGTTTTGATCATATTTAGTGCTTTTATTATTCAATTTGATAAGGAGCTGCCAATTGACATTGCACTAAGAATCTTTTGTCCAATCCGTTTCACTTTGATACACCCGCTTACTTTTTCTCGCATAATATCTCATTATCTCTCTTTGGCACGCTATCAGTCTCTTCTTGCTCTCTATGGCTCTCTGTCTCTCTCTCTCTTCTTTCACTCCCTTTCCCTCTGTTTCACTCTCTTTCCCCTTCTTTCACTACCTTTCCCTCTGTTTCACTCTCTGTCACTCTCTTCACTCCCATTCCCTCTCTTGCAATCTCTTTCACTGTCTTTCACTCTCTTTCACTGTCTTTCACTCTCTTTCACTCTCTTTCACTCTCTTTCACTCTCTTTCACTCTCTATCACTCTCTTTCACTCTCTTTCACTCTCTTTGACTCTTTTTCACTCTCTTTCACTCTCTTTCACTCTCTTTCACTCTCTTTCACCCTCTTTCACTCTCTTCACTCCCTTTCCCTCTCTTTTCTACCTTTCCCTCTTTTTCACTCTCTTTTACTTTCTTTCACTCTCTTTTCTCCCTTTCCCTCTTTTTCCCTCTCTTTCACTCTGTTTTACTCTCTTTCAATCTCTTTCACTCTCTTTCACTCTCTTTCACTCTCTTTCACTCTCTTTCACTCTCTTTCACTCTCTTTCACTCTCTTTCACTCTCTTTCACTCTCTTTCACTCTCTTTCACTCTCTTTCACTCTCTTTGACTCTCTTTCACACTCTTTAACTGTCTTTCACTCTCTTTCACTCTCTTTCACTCTCACTCTCTTTCAATCTCTTTCACTCTCTATCACTCTCTTTCACTCTCTTGCAATCTCTTTCACTCTCTTCACTCCCTTTCCCTCTCTTGCAATCTCTTTCACTCTCTTTTCTCCCTTTCCCTCTTTTTCACTCTCTTTCACTTTCTTTCACTCTCTTTTCTCCCTTTCCCTCTTTTTCCCTCTCTTTCACTCTGTTTTACTCTCTTTCAATCTCTTTCACTCTCTTTCACTCTCTTTCACTCTTTTTCACTCTCTTTCACTCTTTTTCACTCTCTTTCACTCTTTTTCACTCTCTTTCACTCTCTTTCACTCTTTTTCACTCTCTTTCCATATCTTTCTCTGTCTTTCGTGCACTCTTTACCACTCTGTCTCACACCTTGTGTCTTCGCTTTAACGATCAACTATTTGAATTTTACTGAAATATCGAATTTTAGTCATACGATTTCAACCACTCTCGATATGTCAATCAATCGAGGGATTTTGTCATTTAAGTCTTTTAATTTTTATCAAAAGAGAGGAAAATATATAAACTAATAGGCAAAACAAAAACAACGTACAAATACAACAACAAAAAAACAAAAAAAAACGCATGAACGAAAAACGGAAAAAGCGCAATCCATAAGCCGAAATCGATCTCTCGATCTAGTATCGAAGCGGATCGGATCGCGTCGAATCGGAGCTAAGCGATTGAATCAATCGAATTCAGGTGTCATATTCAGCATTATCTGATACTTTGCTTCTTTTGACACCTCTAAATGCGTAAAACACGAGCATACATGTTAAAAATAAATATACAAATATTCATTCCACATATGAGTTCCTCGAGCAATAAAATGAGAGCAAAAAAAAAAAAAACTTTTTCGTTAACAATGACCAAATCAAATGATTTTCAGCTTAAACAAGCCTCGGTTCGATAGACAATCGAATCAGTTTTTTTTTCCAGCCAGATTGAGTTTCTCAGGTAGCCAGCTGTTATTAATGGACCCCGCTAGCTATCTTCCTCTCTCACCATCGGTCTTTCTGCGACTGGCTGCGGCTCTCGCTCTTATTCTATCTATTCCTCTTTGTTCGTCAGTTTGTGTTGAAACAACTTAAAATCGAATCGTTCGTTCTTTGAAGGAGATCAATAACAATAAATAGTTATGAACAATAAAAATTCAAGATCAATGCAAACGGAAACAATAGAACAGTTCCCGGTGTCTTCATTGTCTTGTTCGGAGTTCTCCTTTCCATTGCCATTGTTGACACCCTAAACTCTGACATTAAATTGTTTGACACGAATTGACAACAAAACTGCAGTAGATTTTAAATTTGAGAAAAGCAAAAAAAAAATTAGAAAGCTTTTTTCAAAGACCCTAACACAAATAAAAAAGAGAACAAAAGCTGAGAGAATTACAACAGATTTATGAAACAGTTAAGAAACCCAGAAAGTGCAATAGTGAAACCGGGAGAAGAGGGAGAGAAACAGAAGGAGAAAGAGAAAGAGAGATATGAATATAGAGAGAAAAAGAACAGAAAAAGACATAAAGTGAAAGGCGAAGAAAGAAATAGAAAGAGATAAGTAGAGAGTAAGAAGAGTAAAATCGTAAGCGTTAGGAAGATTGAGGAAGAGAGAGCAAGAGAGAGGAAGAGAGAGGAAGAGAGAGGAAGAGAGAGGAAGAGAGAGGAAGAGAGAGGAAGAGAGAGGAAGAGAGAGGAAGAGAGAGGAAGAGAGAGGAAGAGAGAGAGAGAGAGGAAGAGAGAGGAAGAGAGAGGAAGAGAGAGGAAGAGAGAGGAGAGAGAGGAAGAGAGAGGAGAGAGGAAGAGAGAGGAAGAGAGAGGAAGAGAGAGGAGAGAGAGAGGAGAGAGAGAAGAGAGGAAGAGAGAGGAAGAGAGAGGAGAGAGAGGAAGAGAGAGGAAGAGAGAGGAAGAGAGAGGAGAGAGAGGAAGAGAGAGGAAGAGAGAGGAAGAGAGAGGAAGAGAGAGGAAGAGAGAGGAAGAGAGAGGAAGAGAGAGGAAGAGAGAGGAAGAGAGAGGAAGAGAGAGGAAGAGAGAGGAGAGAGAGAGGAAGAGAGAGGAAGAGAGAGGAAGAGAGAGGAAGAGAGAGGAAGAGAGAGGAAGAGAGAGGAAGAGAGAGGAAGAGAGAGGAAGAGAGAGGGAAGAGAGAGGAAGAGAGAGGAAGAGAGAGGAAGAGAGAGGAAGAGAGAGGAAGAGAGAGGAAGAGAGAGGAAGAGAGAGAAAGAGAGAGGAAGAGAGAGGAAGAGAGAGGAAGAGAGAGGAAGAGAGAGGAAGAGAGAGGAAGAGAGAGGAAGAGAGAGGAAGAGAGAGAAGAGAGAAGAGAGAGGAAGAGAGAAAGAGAGAAAAGAGAGAAAAGAGGAAAAGAGAGAGGAAGCGAGAGGAAGAGAGAGGAAGAGAGAGAAAACACGTGCAATATAGAAATGCAAGAAGAGAGGAATATAGGAATATAGGAGGATAAGTAAAGAGGAAGGAAGGAAAAAAGATGAACGGAAAGAAAAAAAGAAATGGGGCAGGGATGGATTTAGAAAACCAGGAAATAAAGGAAGAGAGAAAGTGGGAGTGTCAGGCCGCAAAAAGAGGGCGAAAATGTAAATGGTAGAGAAAGAAGGGAAACTAGCTACACATTCAAAGGGGGCAAGCACAATTCCAAAGAATGCCTAAGGTGAGTAAGAGAGATTTATTTTTGATTATTAGGTATTCTTAACTCTTGAATAAGAAACGGCGAGAGCGAAAACTGGATAACAAGTATAAAAATCATGAAAACAACACAAGATACATTGGTGAAAGTAGTAAAAAGGGGAAACAGTTGCAGTTCAACTGAAAGAATCTAAGCTTACATCAGGGGTCGGCACGCTAGGAACAATTTTTGCGACAGCCACTCACACGTATTGCTTACGCTCTTGTCTCAGTTTGATGGGAGCAGCCGAGCATGCCACATCGAGAGCGGGTATGCGGAAATTGATAGATTTTTCCGTCAGTTTCAACTCTTTTATGCTACTTCTAGCTTTTATTTTTAGCTAGTTTCAGCATTTTTTTGTTTATTTTCGGCTATTTTTAGTAGCCGCTCTGCTCTCACTCACACAATTACATACCCATTTTGCCGACCCCTGGCTTACATAAACCTCAAATCTAAAACCATTCCCTACCGAGATCTCAAAAAACATGTAGCGCTCATTTAAACTCCTCATATGCCGACACTTCTCTTCGCCTTTGATATACACACATATGTCAGTATGTACGTAAAAACGGTCGGTCATTTTAATTTGCCTACCTGAGAGTATTGTGCGTACGCCAACACACGGATCAGAGTGCACAATCATTAAAAGGTAAAACTCGATTTCATGTCGCCAAAGTGTCTGCTGTGTCTATCCGCTCCCAACAGAAGACTGCCTAATGAATGAGCAAGACGTGAAGAGCAGTAACAGGAGCAGCAATCTATGCACAGCATGCTAGCACACCAAAAAAAAAAAAAAACAAAATAATAATAAAAAAAAAATTGAATAAATAACAACAATAATAAGACTACCAACAACAATGACAATGGCGAATCCAAGACCAATGTGTTCAGCAAGAGAATAAGAATAAGAAGAAGTAGAATGAAAAAACAAAAATAAGAATGGATGAAAAGGCCAAATGGACATGCTTGTCACCCGCACACTGGAACCGGCATGCTATGCATGCGCATGCGCAGCACTTTAATGGCATCAAAAGTAAAAGAATAAAAACGAACAGAAAGGACAAGACAAGCGGAGCGTTCGGAAATAAGTCGAATCGTGAATAGGAGGACAAGCTACATGCTATCCAATGAGTCCATTCTAATGGAAAATCGAATTTTCATTGAAGTTGTAGGATTTATTCTTTCCTCTTATTCTTGTCGCTGTGCTCTTTTTGTTTTGTTTTGTTTTGTTTTTTTCTTTTTCTTTGTCTTTTGTCGTCTTTCTTGCGTCTCATTGACTGCACAGTTGACAAGCGACAGTTGCGCCTGCGTCCTTTTGTCGAAGAAAACCGTGAATAAAATGCAGGCGACACGTTGTCTGCTGTGCTCATTGCATTCCTTGCTGTCGCATTCACTCCTACTCCTATACATTTAGACCCTCTCTCTCCCGATCTCTCTTTTTCTTCCTCTATCTCTCTCTCTCTCTCTCTTTCTTCCTCTCTCACTCTCTCTCTAGCTATCTCTGTCAGCTCTTGACTTCACTTAGGATTTATGTGCTCAAAGCTTTTAAAATATAAAAATCTTTGACCCTAACCGTGAGCTGAATAATTTTATTTCGTTCAGCCGACCATGGTCTGGGCAAAGTTTGCCCATTTTTATTTCGTTTGCCGTTCTCTTTAATTTCCATTTTTGAGTGTATTTTTTTTATTTTTTTTTTTGTCTTAATTCGTCCTTCTGGTCCGCAAAAAAATTGAAGGCTTTTATAGCTACGCAGCTTCGTTTAATTGTCGTTAAATCAATCGGAAGAAAATTGCACTCATGTTTTCTTTTGAACAACGATTTTCCTCCTCTTAATCTCGTTTTATTCAACCATCCATACATGGGTATATCCATACATGCATTCATTCATTCACTCGTTCCTTCATTCATTCATTGTCTCAGTCATTCTTCCATTCATTGATCGCAATTGTATCCAAATCTCGGTATTTTCATTTTTTTATTATAATAATTTTTTCTTCTTCCTCAATTGTAGGTACGAGGTTGTTTCCACGATTCAAGTGTCTTTTGCCTGATGATGATTATGAAAATTCCTTTATACCCTTAGATTGTTATTGAAACTCTTCTCTTGTCTCTGTCTCTCTCTCTCTCGCTCTCTCTCATGTTTTCGATTTTTTCTTCTAACTATTAAGAATGTACTTTATGCTCGCTGATCCTCTCTATTGAAGGCTTTTATATGGCTCGGCTTTCGTTCTTTTGATTGGGAAAGTGGGAAAACAAGAAGATCGCTCGGGTGTATTGTTCCTTGCTGTTTTCTGTTTTTATGTTTTTCTTTCTATTCTTTTGCTTTTGCTCTTGCTTGTTTCTGTTCAAAAAAAATCCTGCAATTTAAGTGTCATAAATGCTTCAGAAATTTTGATACGCCTTGACGTCTGACGCGGTTATTCAATTCAGAGACGTCAATTCAAATGCATTTTGATGGGGATTTTCTTTTTTGCTTGTTTTTTGTCTTATTTTTTAGTTCAGCATTTTATGATTTTTTTTTTTTTTTTTTTTTTTTTTGTAAAAGAGAAATTCTTGCAAAAAAAATAAAAAGGTATTGACAGGAGGAAATGGGTCCAAGGTAGGTACTTTTAAAGGTGTTAAAATACATTGAGGAGGAAACACGAATTTCAGAGGAAAACATATCGAAATAGAAATGGAAGACAATTTTAAATTCCTTAAGGTCCTTTCACTTTGTTTTGAATGCCGAAAAATTTTTAAAGGTATGAAGCTCTGAAGTACCCAAACAGATGTAGAAAAGAAAAGAAATCAAATAAAACAAGTAAGAGGGTTTTTGGCAGGCGAACCTGACGAAATATCTCGAAAGATTCTGATTTAAGTGCGATTTAGAGGTACCCCTAAAAATGTTCCGACCTGGTCCATTCTTGAAATTGTTCTTACTCATGTCTCCGGCAACACGCATAAGATATATTTCGTCAAGATAGCTCAACTCCTTCGATAAGAAAACTGTACACAAATAGACAGACAGACAGACAGACAGAAGGACATTGCTAAATCGTATATCCTGATGACGCTGATCATTTCTTAATACATTTTCGACTGGTTCTGGCACAAACGCAATATAGCCTCGACACAGAGTGTATCGAGTGTGTCGTATAATTGAAAATTAAGAAAGTCGATGCAAAAGTCAAATCAAAGATAAATGAAATCAAAGATAAAATAAATAAAAATATTTCCGTAAAAAGGGTTTTACAAACATTATGGTATTGTCCTAATAGGGAATGTAACGGCTGTAAGGAATATGAGAAAAATTAAAATATTTTTTAATATAGAATAACAAAAACTAGCAGGTACCTACACCGAAAAACTTTTGTTCGTTAATACAACCAATTTTTTAATCAATATAACAAATTCGTTGTTAAACCTCCGCCTGTCACACTTTTTCGTTGTCCCAAGCAATTCATTTGTTTGCGACAATTAATCGAAGTATTAACACTCAAAAAACATTTTCAACCAACGATTTATAATATTAACAATTAAAAGTATTAACACTTAACGAAATATTTCAACAATTTTTTGGGTATATTAACCATCGAAATGATTAAAAAATCAACCAATTATTTAAAAAAAAATAAAAAAGGATAAACTGCCTCATCTCTACATATTCTATTATAAAAATTGTAGTCTGTAAAGTCAGTATACGGATGATAATTATAGATGTTAACATCATAAACATATGTGAGATAATTTTTGATTATTTTGTTCCTTCTTGTATGTAAGTCCGCATAAAGGTAATGAGAATTTTAGAACATAAGATTTATATGCACTAATATTTTCATTGTCTGATACAACAAAACAATCGCACAAAGTTTTGTTAAGTGTTAATATTTTTGATCATTAATATAACAAAACAGTCAAACAAAAGTTTGTTCAAAATTTAATATTACGAACTTTTCCCAAATTTTGTAATTTGTTTGAAATTTTTAATTGTGGCAATTAAAATGCCAATGAATCGAGTTTAACAATCGCCTTTAATTGGAATTTTTCGTAATCAGTTTTTTTGTGTATACAATTACTTAACGTTATTATCACTGATTATGCAATTTAAAATTTTGATTGGAAATAATGTGTGATTAGTTACATCGGTGATTCGGTTATTAGAGCCACGAACTATGATTTCGAATACCTGATGTTCGGATAATCGCATATCTGGACGATCTAGATTCTACTGTATCTACAAATGGTTATAGAAACATGGAGCAAACAAATGCCTCCTTCAAGACGTGTGTACAATAGGCCAATAATGGTTTCGGCAGGGACTTTGCTTAGACCCGACTTAAACACACGAAACACGACAAAACAATACAGAAACAAAACCAATTGAGATCGATCAAGTCCTAAAGTCGAAACTCTCAATTGAATGGATAAATATTTCTTACGTCTCTTTCCCTCATTGAAGCGGTTTGTCAAGAGCAGCTTAGGCTCGCTATGAAAATACAAAAAAAAAAAAAAAAAAAAAAAATTAGAATTCAAATTTCTTCAATAAAAACAAATTTTTCTTCGAAAATGAAAAAATGCAGAATAACAACAACAAGGAAAAAAAAACAAAAACAAAAATTAAGTAAATAAGAACGTTTCAATCGATTACTTTAATGAACAGCAATTCCATAGCACTACCCCCTCATCGAAGTTGCGAATGCGCTGCGTCATGATGAAGTGGCCTGGACACCATAAAGGCCCTCAAAACACCGGTCACGGAGCGGAGCAGAGCCGAACGGCGCAGCCCGTCTCGTTAGTGCAGTGAAGCAGGTATTTATCTTGACGATTCGAATGCATTCTTCTTTTATTTTTTTGTTGCCTCTTTTGTTCCTCTTTCTTTTCCTTTTATTTTTATTTTTGGTGCCACAATGTCTCAGACAACGATTAGGAGGCGAAGAATACAAACGAACACGGCGAGGAACAATGAAAAATGGCCGGCGAACGTTGCAACGAAGTCAAATGAACGTTTGGTCAGAAAAGAAAGTTCTATTGCTATCGAAGGACTCTCCCTCTCCCGCTATCTCTTTCTTTCTCTCTCTCTCTTTCTCTCTCTCTTTCTCTCTCTCTTTCTTTCTCTCTCTCTTTCTTTCTTTCTCTCTCTCTTTCTTTCTCTCTCTCTCTTACTTTCTCTCTCTCTCTTTCTTTCTCTCTCTTTCTTTCTCTCTCTCTCTCTCTCTCTCTTTCTTTTTCACTCTCTCTCTTTTTCTTTCTCTCTCTCTTTTTCTTTCTCTCTCTCTTTCTTTCTCTCTCTCTCTTCTTTCTCTCTCTCTCTTTCTTTCTCTCTTCTTTCTTTCTCTCTCTTTCTTTCTCTCTCTCTCTTTCTTTCTCTCTCTCTCTCTCTTTCTCTCTCTCTCTTTCTTTCTCTCTCTCTTCTCTCTGTCTTTCTCTCTCTCTCTTTCTCTTTTCACTCTCTCTCTCTCTCTCCTCTTTCTTCTCTCTCTTTCTCTCTCTCTCTCTCTCTCCTCTCTCTCTCTCTCTCTCTTTCAATTCCTCCTTCCATTCACATTCATTCTCCATAACGTTTACATCATTTGAATTCTCCCTAGGGCACAGACACCCACGGTAATTCCTGTTAATTGAGCTAATGTCCTCTCTCGTCTAATCATTTCCGATCTGGTATGATCTTCCGCAAATACTTTTTTTTATCTACCACTTCGAGCTGCCGCCACATTATATGGTAACAAAATAAAATTTAAAATACTAAAAACCCGAAATATCCTTCATTCAAGTCGAACGAACAATCGTGATTAGCCGTAATACAACTTCCTGATCTCGATGATATGTTCCTCACGAGATAAGACCGCATATCATTGTCCTCATCTGCCACCAACCCCTGCCATCATCGCTTATCACGCACTGGACCGACCACCACTTGAACTGCAGTACAGTTCTTCTCTCTACATGAAATGAACTTGCAATTTTGTAACCGTTAATCCAAGCCTCGCAACCCCTCAAAATCTGTCGATGATACCGCTCATGATGCAAGTCCCGTCCCTTATCGTTCCGTTCGTGCGGAAAAATGCGGAATTTAGACTTGCACGGGTGGGTACCGCTGGCATCGCCTTTGTTGCCTTTGTCCTGTACAGCTTGTTTAATCCTCGCTCTCTCTCTCTCTCTCACTCTCGCTCTTGATCTCTTCTTTCTTTTCGTGAGATAGTAATGAACTCAAGTGAGCGTGAAACGCTAATCCTTACTCTCTTCAATGTTAAACAACGATAAAGATTCCCAATTCAGTTAAGTGGGCTTCTTGAGATGATGATTCTCTCACTCCCTCTCCCTCTCTCTCTCTCTCTGTCTCTCTCTCTCTCTCTCTCTCTCTCTCTCTTGCTCTGTCTCTCTTTTGAAATTTGCACATTTTCCTATGAATCGTTCGAAATAACTATTTCAATTAACTTTTTTTTCAAACTCATCAAAATACATAGCCCATTGAGAAATCTGCGTAACGATGCCAAATTTATGTGACACAAAATATTATTCATTCGCGCATGCGCATGCGCAGCACTATCGCCGTTTCCTGACTCGGCATACGATGCGCTCGAGATGCTACTTAATTTTTTGTTTTACTTTCTACGAAATCCTCCGGTTACGTGATTCAGGGAGCTCCCTAAATATGCAAATTTCCAGAAGATTGCATCGGATTCTATAAGGATGAAGATGCGTGTGTGTGTTTGTGTGGGTGAAGAAGCAGGCAGGCACAACAATATAAGTTCTATGCTCTGTGACAGCTAATACAATAGAGCCGTACTTGGGAGGTCTTCATGTCAAGGCAAAAATAAGCAAAACCTGCAATTTATAAGGAAGTCATGATGTACGAGAACGAGGAAGAGGAAGAGGGCAGAGAATAGAGGAATAAAGAAACGAACCTAGCCCATAAAGCTATTCCGCAAAACTATTCTGAGTTTCGGGAGAACGGCAACAGAGTTGAGCGATAGTTTATATTCCCTTACGAGAGAAAAGAAAAATTAGCAACCTGAAAATGATTTTGCGTGAAACGCATCAAACGCGCTCCCTCGAGCAGAAAGAAGGCTTTAAAAGAAGTAAAGAAAAAAGTAAAAAAAAAAAAAAACTATAAAAAAAAACTAAAATTAATAAAAGCATTTCTTGCTACTCTCCCGTCTTGTCGTATCGCCTGCAAAGTTATGGATTCGGATTTTCCATTACGATTTTTTTTTTTTTTTTTCACGCGTTCACATGAGGTAGCGCCTTCATTCATCGTCGTTTATGATCCAGTTCCCTGCTTCCGCCTTCCTTCCTTTTATTTTTTTTTTATTTTTTTTATTAATCAGCTCCCCCTGCATGCCTGGAATATCAACGAATGCCAACTCCAGTTGAGAGGCGAGGCTCAAAGAGGCTGGCGTATGGTGAATGGCGTATGCAGAATTTACTGCTCGAATAATGGATGAAAGTGGAAAAGCGTTGGCGCTTTGTTTTAGGCCGCTTGGCTTGGCGTTGGAGCTCGTTACGTTTCGTTTTTCCTCATGCTTCAGAGAAGCATTAAAAGCAACAAAAAAAAAAATAAATAAAGAACCATAGAGTTGCGCTTGAGCAAATCGAATGAAAAGATCGAGTGAGTATGGCTGGGCGGATTTTTTGCAGTGTCGGAAAGTCACCACATGAAGTCCTTTGGATGAAGAAATTACTGAGCGTTTTAATTTACTCAACATTTACCTTTCTACCCATATCTATGACGAGCCATCTGAACTGAATCGTAAAATATAGAACTTGCTAATGAGATAATTAATTGCGAAAGTTTTATTAAAATTTCACCCCACTCTCTCTGCTTCTTTCGTTCCCAGTTTCTATGGTCGTTCTTTACAACTCTGTATTTTTTCTCTCTTCT
>CM035806.1:161187878-161302878 GCA_020466095.1 Chlorops oryzae
TATACAAGAAATTAAGAATAAAAGAAAGGAAAGGACTAAGAAGCGTATTTAAGTGTTTGTGGTAAGCTTTTTTCTCAAAAAAAAAAAAAAAAAAATAAAAGAAAGTAAAACGATAATACTCTGAAAGAAGTCCTAAAATGACTACACAACAAACCAGTACGACACAAAGGAGAACAAATAAATGATGAAAAAAAAAGAAATAAATAAATAAAAATAGGCGTGTTATCTTAACATGTACAAGGTGAAGTAGAAATAAGTCGAGAAAAAGAGAAACAAATGGGGAGTAGGTTTAAAGATATGAATATGAGAATGGTCTTTAAAATATAGAAATGGAAATGAGAAAAGTAGGTTGGGTGGTCGAGAGAATTAGTGTGCGATGGACGGAGCTTGAAGGAAGTTGGGATTGGGACGAAAAGGGTGGAAAATACAAAGAGAGAGAGAGAGAGAGAGAGAGAGAGAGAGAGAGAGAGAGAGTTATTAAGAGCCAAAAAGTTTTACAGACAGGACAAAAAAAAAAGCAGAGCGAAAGAGAAACGAAGGAGATAAAAGATAAGAAGCGAGAGTAAAGAAATTGGGGAAAAAAAGAGAAGCACAGAAGATCAATAAACGAGACACCAAGAGAGTGGGCGAGGGTGGTAGAGAAGAATTCAAAAATTATATTAGGTACTGAGGGTTAGAGAGTCGGAAGAAGTGAGAAAAGTATTTAATTTTAAAGACAAAATTAAGATAGAGTAGGCAACTAAGGAAGAAACAGAGTATAATCGAAGAGGTCGCTGGAAGACTTCTTAAATACGATCGGATCAAAGGAGAATGTGTTAAGTGGGAGTACTAAACATTACTTCAGGGTAATATTTAATTTTTTTTTTATGTCAAAGTAACGGATGATTGCAAATTGAAATGATATCTTTCACACGATCTAGTTCCTTTGACACAGATAAAGACAGAGAGAGTGTTTTTATTTTGAACTTTCTTCCACAATCAGTCTCTAATTTTAAACTGTTTCTTTAGATACACTAATATACATACATACATACATATGTATAATTCTTTCCCATCACATTTCATATAGAAACACGTTTCATCTCCTAATGGAATTGATATCCTTCTTTTTTCATATTTTCGATCCCTAAAAAACTTTTTTGATTGAGATATGTCCACTTCACAGCCATGTAAGGACACTCCCAGTGGTCAGCGTGGTTAACTGGTAAAGCCTTCCTCATTTTCAAATTAACATTAAAATTAACCAAAAGAGGAGTGCCAAAGCCTGTTCCTACATCATTCTCTCCGATCAATTCAGAATATTCAGGAAAAAAGGATCGCGTCTCCTTCAGCTCTCATTAAACGTTGCTAATTCATTTCGTTTAAGTGCCCAAATCCCTCTCTGAACTTCGACCTCTCATAAATTATTGTTTGCAACAAACATCAGCAAAGCTGTCCAAATTTTTGCGCCTCATTTTTATTTCTTTGATTTCTCTCTGGGTCTGTTTAGGTTTTTTTTTTTTGTTTTTTTTTTTCTGCAAAAGACGCATTACCGTATCGTGACGTGGTCGTATCCATGTCGTATGGACAATATGTTCGAATGTTCCATAACACAATTTTTAATTGTTAAATAAACACTCAAAGCTATTGCAAAAATACGCGATAATACGACGAAGCAAAAAATATACAGACAAACAGACAACAGACTTCACTATGCATAGGTCGTGACGCACATTGTGGGCGCTATATATTATGTATGAATATTAAACGAAAGCTTTTTTTTATCAGCCTTTTGTAAAAGTGATTTCTTGTTAGAAAAGACAATGAAAAAAAGTGAATCTAAATCATATCGAACGCAGAAAATAACATTTATAATAAACATGTAAATAAAAATGCATACAATAAAAAATAAAAATAAAAAAAAATCAATCAAAAAATAAGTAAAAATTATTTAAAGAAAAATAAATTTTAAAAACTCAAACAAAAAATAAAAGAAAATAAATCTGAGAAAAAAATAAATTAAATAAAAGTGAATACAAATTACAGTACACTCGGGATAACGTCAACTAATTAAAGCCGCGAGTGTTGACGTTTATGATTGTCCTCATTTTAGACCAAAATAAAGTTGGAATTATAGTTTTAAACGTTATTTTAGTATCCAAACTAAAACCAACCAGATTATTGAAGTTATGTTGCTTTAAAGTTTTTTAACACTAAGTCCAGAAAAACAATTCTCCCACAGCAATGGTTAAATGTAGAAAAAAAATTTTAATGCAGGTTGAAAGCCAATTGTATGTGCTTTTAGGCAAAATTGAATTGAGTAATAAAATGATTCGGAATTTTCACTTTTATTTCAGTCGCTTTATTTTGTATATATCTATACGTATTTCGGCGAATTCGCTTCCGCCTTCATCAGGATGATTCCTAATTAATGGTAAAAAAATTTGACCCATTGAGGGAAAAATAAACGGTCAAAGTAAAAAATTCTAAAAAAAACTTTCAATTTTTTTTTTACTTTGGAAGCCATTTTGGTATGAAAAGTGTCCAATTAACACCCAATTTTTTAATTTTATTCAAAATGCTGGATCGTTTACCTTTAATTTGGTACATCATATGTCAACGGGACACCCTGTATACATAAATCCAGCTAAAATTTTCTATTAAGCAGAGTTTACCTTTTGGAGCTTTTAGGTTTTGTTGACGTTTTACAATAAGTAGTCCATGTAAATAAAAAAGTGTTGACGTTTTGGGGTGTTGACGGAATAGGGGGTTGACGTTATCTGTAGTGTACTGTATATATAATTTTATTACATTAAAAAAAGTGTTTTTTGAGGCACCACAGAATACTGTGAATTAACGATTTTTGACATATTTCCCAATGAATTTTCGCATTTCGAAACGCTTTTGAAAAAACTAAAACTTTTGAGAAAGCTCTCTCGAAGACTTTTACTCAATTTCGCAATCCCATCTTCAGCGAAAATCGAAATTTTTGATCTCAAAATAATCCCACTTTCATATTGATAGAAAATAATATACATATATTAATAGAGGAAAAAAAGATCAAAATACATAGATATTATAAAGATCATACCTTAAATCAATTCTGTTACAAACCAACTCTGAAGTGCGAAAATGCCTACCACAAAAATTTTGAGCGCAAATAGAAGAAGAAAAAAAACGAAACTGGTTAGCGCATTCCTTAAGGTGAACGACGACTGCGATGGGGTTAATGGCAATACAAAAGCAATGCGAATGGCAACAAACGGCAACAATGGCAATAATAATAAGAACTTTTAACAACAACAACAATAACAACAAGAAAACAAAACAACAAATATTTTTTTCGAAATCTATAACAATGAGAACAAAAACAAAAATAATAAAACTAAAAAAGAACTTCGCTTTTCAATAGAACGAGTCAAATGTGTTTGGAATGATGGATAGATGGACGGCTGAATGGATGGACGGACGGACGGCCAGGCGAGCGAACGAAGAATCTCTACTCTCGAGCTTTCGCAGGCACGAAGCCCCGTCTTGTCTCGTTAGCTTAGCTAAGTGTCCTTAGGCCTTTTGCGTTTCTTTTGTTCGACAAAAAAAAAATTTTGTTTCTAATTTTTTTTTTTTTTTTTTTCTTCATTTTTATTATTTTCTGCTTTTGTTGCCTTTCATGCTGTAACGAGTTGATCCTGTATTATTTGACAGACAAGCGAACGCGCGGACGGACGGATAGACGGATGAGTAGATGGATGGATGGGTGTCGCTGGTAATGCGGCAATAATCTTCACACAACCTCGAAAGTCCTAAGGGCGCTCACTCTTGTTTTCTCACTCATATTTTTTGCTTTTATTGCCCCGTGCTGTCTCCCTCTCCCTCTCGCGCTCGCTCTCGCTCACCCTTCCTCTTTCGCTATCCCGCTCGCGCGCCACTGATTCATACAAATTCGATTTTTATGGCGCTCTTATAGTAAATCAAATTTCGCCTCCAGCGTGTCTAGTCGCATCTGATTGAGTCGGTTCGAGATCGGGTTGAGGTTCAGGTTCGGTTTCGGTTTCGGTTTCAAAACTCGCGTACGCATTCGCTCTCGCTCTCGGCTGCGGTATGCCGTTACGCCGTTACGCCGTTACGTTACGCTCTCAGTCGACTCTCCACTGCGCCCACATGGTCGTCATATGCTATGTGCCAGTCTTTGACAAAACAAAAACAAAAAAAAAAAAAAATCACTCTAATCCGATTAAGCTTGACAAAACCGAGAGATATGACGCCTCAAACAAATCAATGAATTAATTAAAAAACGATGCCCAGCGAACAACAACAAGACAAAAACAGCAACAACATGCCACTTATGCACTTGGGAATGAATTAAGAGCGTAGCGAAATGCGATATACGAGGCAGAGGAGATCAAGCCAATTGTTGAATCGATTGGAAATCATTGAAAGCTTTGACAAAAAAAACATAAAAGCGTGCATTCAAAAGCTTTTAGGATTTGCATAATGATTCCAGTGATCAAAAGAGTATGACTGAGAAGGGGGCCCACGATATGCGAAGACCGAGAAAGAGCGAGAGAGAGAGAGAGAGAGAGGGGTGCATTCGAATAATAAAACTAAATCATATAAAATATCTAACTGCCGTAAGCACAGAAGCGTTTTATTTTCCCTTTTGTTTGTTTTGATGTTTTCTTTTTTTTAAATTTTTTTTTTTTGTGTTTTTTGCTTCCCCTCAGAGGCTCTCCTTGCCACTGCGGCATCGTCTGCTTTGAAAAGAATAGAGGAACTGAATAGAAAAGTAAATAAATATAATAATAAATAATGGCGAACAAAGCTTTTAACAAAAGCAACGCTTTTTCAACGCTCTTTCCTCTCACAAGATCTTTTCATTCCATTGATCCATCCATCCATCCACCGATCCATCGATCCGTACGATTCTATCCATCGATTGATCCTCATCTAAAAATCATGTGGGCGTTCTTTTGATTTCTAAGACTTGCTTCTTTGTTCATTCGCGAGGATGGGGTCGCTCATTATTTATCGTTCAATCGATTAAGCGGACTTCGGCCCCCATTCTCTTCCTCTCTCTCTCGCTCGCTCTCTCTCATTCTCTCGGTCGATCTCCACCTGTCGCTTATAGAGCCGAACAATGTGCTTACGGCTAGGCCTCTTCACTTTTTAATTGTGTTCGATGACTCCAAATGAAGAAAGCGTCTGAGGAAATTATGGGACTATGTGAATTGGAAATGGAACGAACCAAAATCGAATCAAATTGAATAGAATGGAATGAATTGTTGCTAAGGCCTTCTTATGAAGTTTCGTGGAGTCACCTGGCATCGAAATCTTAATCCGCTGAGCATTCACACAAAAAAAAAAAAAAAAAAAAAAAACTAAATCACGGATTAACGTCAGAAATCGATTTCGAATTCAAATTTTTATTGCAGCTGCCGGCCGCCACCGGACCTTGTCATGGCAATATCATTTCGTTCAGCTAGTCGAGTGTCTTTCGCAGCCACGATGCGGGAGGGATACTCAATTTTTCTTCTCCGTGTTCTGTTTTTTTTTTTTAAATTAAGACACTGACCATTCGTTTCGAAAAAAAGGTTCCGCGAGGCGTTCCTCAATTTGTTAAAGGCCCTATTTGCCTGTCCGATTGTTCAACAATGTGTCTGCGCATGCGTAAAGTATTTTCTGGAATAAACACATTCTTTTAATACACTTGACAACTGAGCTTTAATAGAGGATATACCTATAATAGGAAGTATTGAATAAAGTGGGCGGAAGCTACTCTAAGGCCCATTATTACTTATTCTATGATGAAACGAACTGTCAAATTTCATATAAAAAAAAGTACATTTTCATTTAAGTTTTATTTAAATAGCTTGGTGAAATCGGTCCTAAGAATTAGCAAAAATATCACAGGGCATTCTCGACTTATATTATCAGTGGTTTAAGGCGGGTTTTGTAAGATAGAAGAAGCATTTTCTGTGCACACGAGACTCACCTGTCCGAGAGCAAGGATATTGGGTCCCCAAGCAAATGGTCAGTTCAGTCGCTTGGAACTACTGGACTCAAAAGAAGTCTCAAACTACTCTAAGGCTAAGGAAATTATAGTGAAGCTTGAAGATGAAACTGAAACGTAAGCTGTCATATTCTTGTTGTATTTTCCCAACAACAACAAATTACAACAAACACATCAGTTTCACTATAATTGCAGCCTAAGAGAACATAGTTCTGCATAACAGATCTTTCAGGTCGTGGTCCTTTTGTTGCCTTAAAACAATAAGAACAGTAATTAAATAACATGGAAGAATGGTAAGCGGACAGATTGTAGAAGAAAATTGGGTTAATAGAGGCTGTGAGACACTGAAATCAGGCGAACTATTGAATTCGATTTTTAGGATGAGCATCGCAGAGAGATGGAAACGTTTTGGTCAAAACAATAGAGGGGCCAGCGTTAGAAGAGAGAATTGATATAGGAAATCAAAGGTTAAATATACTGAATATGAAAATGGTCCAAAACAATCGATCCATGGTCTTCTAACACCATCTTCGCCTCTCGAGCGTAGGCTATTTTTGGAAAAATTTTATAATTCCGACGACGGGAATAAAAACAAAAGCCATTGGAATCAATTTCAAAGAGCGGAGAACCTAATGCTAGATTTCATCAAGTCTTGCTTTTGGCTTGACTTTAATCTGATCTGAAGTTGATGCTCTTCCACACTCAAAAGCCGCGCTCCGCCGTCTCTTGATTCCCCATCGTTCGCGATCGATCGAAATGGAATCCCAAATGCGTTCGCCGCTTAATTTATGACGTCTTATGGTGTTTATCGAACACCCGGCAGAATTCCAGGCACAGCGGGGCCACCTCAACTTAACGCAAGCACATCGACCGGTATGCACAGTGGAGCACAGCGAGCAACAAGCGTAGCCTTTGTGGATTCAACCGGCATGATCTGCTGATTGCGTTACCTGCACTCCAATGCAAAGATCGGTGCAGTGACTCATTCTAAACGAAGAGTTGCTCCCCGGTGCTCGTCTCGTCTCGTCTCGTCTTCTCTTCGATCCAAGTTCTTCATCGTTCTCCTTTCAAGAGAGAAGTATTCCAAGGTTCCAAGTTTCCGATGTTCCAGTTAAGCTGCGAATCTCTTCAGATCTTGATGATCTCTGATGGTGCCCGTCATAATGACACGGCGGAATTTCTATGCCAGACTACCAGGAGTCAGCACATTGCAAGATGAGCACATTAAGATTTTATTTTTTTTTTCTTTTAATGCCCACGTCAGGTGATTGCACGTCATTTGGTCAATTTCAACTGTAAGTCCAAGATTTTAAGACGCCTTTTTCGAAATATTTTCAAAATATTAGACCTACTACCTACTACTGAATTATTTCCTTTCTCTCCGATAGTTCGCTTTCTTATCTTCTTCTTTTATATTTCTTACCTATCTCCCTCATTTCTCCACATCATCTGTTGTCATCTTTTCCCATTCACTTACAATTCCGTTCATGTTCGGTTAATCTATTCTCTTCCCCATTTCTTCCTTTTTCGCTGGCTCGGCTTCCGTTTTTTCTTCTATTTCTCGTAATCTTTTGTTCTTCGTTTCTTCCTCTTCAATCTTCCACGCAACTGCATTCCTTTTTTTCTTCTCTCCTTTCATCTCTCTATTTCTCTCTTTCTGTTCTGTTTTCAACATCTCTTCATTTTCTCTACCTATCAGTCTATCACTTCTTTTCCTCTCTTCTATACCTGTGTTGCAATCCTCTCTTCTATTCCTCTCACCTATGACGCTCCTCCATTCCTCTCCTCCATTTCTCTCTTCCAATCCTCTGCCCCATTCCTCTGATCCATACCTCTCTTCTATTCCTCTTTTTCATTTCTCCCTTCTATTCCTTTCTTCGATTCCTCTGTTCCATTCTCTTTCCATGCCTATAGTCCATTCGTCCAGATTATTCCTCTCCACCATTTCTCTCTTCCATTCCTCTCTTTCATTCATGTATAACTTTTCTCTCTTCCATACCTCCCTTTCATTTTTCCCTTCCATACCTCTCTTCCATTCATTTCTTGCGTCACTCTCTTGCTTTTCATCTTCCGCTTTTCAAATTGATTGATATATTCCTCCTTCTTTGCGCTCCTTTTTATTTCTATGGGCTCACCCAATTATTTCTTTTGCAATATGCACATAGATGCTCAATATTTTCTACTTCTTTTCGGTTCTCTCTCATCTTGTTATTAGTTCTTTTCATTGTAAATCGTTTGTTTTTTCTTTTATAAATTGTCCCATTTTTTCGCATATACCCTGATTTTTTTTTCTCTCTTTCAAAATCACTTACTCCTTTGAAATGCACTAATGATATGTCACATTCGCATGGATTTATGCTGGCACCAGCTGTTTAAGCTGACCTTTTCAGGCCTTGCCAACGCAGAGAGAGGGTCAGGTCCAGGTCACTGTATCGGATTCTAAAGTTTTTTTGTTCTTTTTTTTTTGTGTAAACGCGAAAGAGGAATCACTCCTTCTTTCATAATGATTATTAATGATCGCAGGCGATGGCAGGCGATATCGATAAACGGCGATGCAAAACAAATCAGGCCGGCATCGCATACGGGGCTTCACGATGTTTTTCCTAAAAAAAAAAGCCTTTATTTGTGTCACTTTTTATACCCGACACACTCTGTGTCGAGGGTATATTGCGTTTGTTGGGTTGGTGTGTAACACCCAGAACCAGTCGAGATAGACCATACAAAATGTATATAGAAATGATCAGCGTCACCAGGAGATTCGATTTAGACATCGTCCCGTCCGTCTGTCCGTCTGTCCGTCTGTCCTCTGTTTGTATACAGTTATCTTATCGAAGAAATTGAGCTATCTTGACAAAATTTGGTATGCGTGCTCACGAGGACGTGAGTAAGAACAAGTTCGAGAATGGACCCGATTGGACCATTTTTAGGCGGTACCTCCAGTACTAGGGTCTGTTACGAAAATCACAAAAGCTGCTGTACAAATTTAAGTTTTTTTCAAGATATTTTGATGAAACTTGGTATTTGAACCATCTTTAAATTCCGTCAATATATCTTCCAAAAAATTTGAAAAGTTGGCGTGCATATGGCGTTTTCTCTTTTCAAATTTGTTTCCTACACCCAATTACAATCGGATTTTTATCAAAGCTCGCATACGTTTTTTGCAATTCACTTGATGCCATTTTATGTTCCTCCTTAAATTCTCTTTCGATAGTCTTTCATTTAAAGTTAAGGTTGTTACTTTTAATGTACCTAGGGTCTGTCACAAACCCAATTTTTGTTCCTCAAAAGCTGACTTTAATTGAACTAATATTTCAATGAAACTTGATATTGTGACCAGCGTTAGTCTATTCAGGTTGCACGAGAGAGAGGGTCCCAAGAATTGAAGATTTGGGCGTTTTTTGCTTTTATTGGGTTTAACTAAAGAAATTAAACAACTCGTTTATATTGGACCCCTTAATGGCCTTAAACAACTCCTGATATTAAAAGCATTCGAAACATAAGTGCTGCTGTCGGGGATTCTATTGTCAGTCTCGCCTGACTAAAACACCCTTACTTGTTTTTTTTTTTTGTTTGGTTTGCCATGAATGTGGGTCGCCGAAATTTCGTTTAAATCTTTCCTTTAACCCTTTTCAAAGCTAGGCGGGGAAAGCGCGCCATTTCATTTCCGACTCGTTGCATCAAACGCTTGCGGCATATTGGACACCGACAGGCACACACACACGTGAGAACGAGAACGACCCAGCAGGCATATATCTCCTGCAGGACAAAGTGATCAGTACTTTCACCGGGACATACTTATAGCTAACATTGTAGCACAGGTGACAATATCATCGTGGAAGGGTGCTGTTCATGTGCTTGAATCTCATTGGCTACTTCAATTTAAATAAGTTTTAAGCGTCAGATGAGCCTTAGCATACCCTGGCGTAGTGGATAGCGTGCGCGTCCCAAGATTGCGAGCTGGATTCCACGCTGAAAAAATTCTTTCAAAAAATTTTCGAAATCTTCAAAGAGAAAAGACGGAGAGAATTTCCTGCACTCATCAAATGATTTCTCTAAATGGACGTTATGAGAGAAAAGATAGCGTGTGAAGCTCTCTCGCACCCTCTAGGGTCACAAAGTCATCCGGGAAGTGACTGTCAGTTTGCTATGCACAAAAGTGATAAAAAGTGTACTACGAAATGAAAAGCATGCCGGATCATGATCGATTCTGTGAGGGTGACTTTTCCTGCTGGGAACATACAACGGTTACAAATAATAAGCTCAATTCGCCATGTAATTGAGACACACGCGTCACCCACGATCGATAGATCGACAGAGTCAGCATGTCTGCGTCGATTTCTCGATCAAAACAAACAAACGAAACGAACGAACGAACGAACAGACCGAAAGCCATACCGACGTTCGCCCCATTGATTGACATTTTTCGATTTTTGTAATTTCTTATATTTTTATTTAATTTTATTTTTTAATAGTACGCACGTGCCGATCAATCCGAACCAACGATCGAAACGCATTGAAAATGCACTCCACAAAAGCTTTTGAGCGACTTGAGACTTCTCGGAAACCGGCCCCACATACCTATTTATGTATTCATGTTTGAACAAAAAAAAAAAAAAAAAAAATGACGAAAAACACATTCAAAACGATCGGAATAGAACTGTGAAGGTCGATATACATATATGCCTGTCAGTTCAACAACGAGACAATCAAACAATCAGATAATCAGATAATGGAGCAACGAGGCAATGAGACAATAAAAGATTGAGTTCAAAAGAGTGCGACAATAGGAGTTAGTGGGACAACATGAGCGATCATATTCAGCCGATCGTGTGGACGCTGTAATAAGATTTGTGACGGGCACTCGAAAAAACTTTCGATCGAAATAATTGAAATTCTCTCTATTCATAGTGCTCTCTTAACATCACTTTCTCTCACTTTTAAGATATTTATTGTCACTTACACCTCTCACGCGATCGGTTATTATATTTTTTTTTTGTGAATTTTTCCAAGAACTTCTCAAACCTGTCTTTGACTCCTCAAGTGTACCTACACGAAATAAATGTCAAAAAAAGAAGAAAAAAACAAAGATAAGAAAGCAAAATTCAGAGATAAAGTAAAGCTATGTCTTAAGAAGTCGCAATGCTCAAGCGTGGAAAGGCAATGCCTCCAAGGTCCATTGCTAAGGTGCCAAGACGCCTTTTGTCAAACAGTTACGAAATTTGGCTACCGGCTGCCAGCAGCAACGTCAACGTCAACGTCAGACGGGCCCGATACGGACGCATGCTCCACAGAAGCGATTTAAAAGTAACTAATAATAACGAGAAGCGGCACGCGGAGAGCGAGAGACAAAGAGAGAGAGAGAGAGAGAGAGAGTCCCGATTCGAGCCCGATTCCCTGGTTGCAATCGTTAATTAAAAATATATTTTATATTTGACAGCTCAGCGTGAGTGCGTCTGCATTTGGGTTTTCAGTTTTCTTCCTTTTTTGCATTTTTATTATTTTATACTTTTTGCGGATTTTGGAGGCAATTTTAAATCCGTTTTCATAAATGCGTAGCGCACAAGGAAAAGAGCATAAATAAACGTATGAAGAGAAGCGGATTCGAGGTCTAAAATTCTTACGCTAAAAATCCAGTTCCATAGGTTTATATGGCCACATACAAACGATCAACCCAAATCGATAAAATTCGCTAGTAAAATCAACAATTTAAGGTTTCAAAGAGTTGCCAGATTAAGAATGTTTCGAATATAGGAAATTCAAGCAAAGTCTTCCTGCGAGACTGATATGATTTTTTCTTATACAGAATTGAAAAAGTTAAGAATTTTAGAAAGATGCAATGGATCACTGTTGCCAGATTCTTAGGGGAATGAATATTCCCCCGAGTGTCTCAAAACAAGACCAACACATTCCCTAAAATTTATTTTTGAAATCTTCTAAGAACAAAAATGTTGCCCCGTAACGTCCCATACAAATTTTCACTGACCACTTTTTTTTTGCGCTAAGACTCTAAAAACGATCATAAATGTCTTTTAATTTAGGAGAGATTCCCCTAAAATGGCAACAGTGCAACGGATAGTTATTTGGCCAGATACCGGTCACCGAATATTCGGCTAGATGCGTGGCCGAGTAGCAGAATTTTTTTCCCCCCAATGCAAAAATTTGTTTTATTGTGAATATTCGTTTTCGGGAGGAACAGAAGTAAAAGTTGAGCCATTAAACCTTTTCGGTTTTTTATTAACTGACAATGTAACGGGAAAGGAGTTTCTGAATTGCCGTATGTGTTAGGCAGCTGTAGTTTCATTGCTTCATGAAAAGTCGGTCCAAAACCATCATTAATAAAAAAAAATTTTGACCACACCTGAATCTGTTCGAATAATTTTAGATTTTTTGTCGTCCGGTAACCCGAGGAATAGTCAACTTGTGGCCCGGTATGCTGGATACCGGATAGTAACCGAATATCCGTTGCATCTTTAAGATTTGATGAACTTTTGATAGGAAATAAATAGACATTTCATAACTATTTAATACCCAGTGTCATCACTCGGAGGCGATAAAGGCTTAATTATTTTTGTGCGTAAATTTTTCCCAATTCCCATTATGATCAGGAGGCAAATGTGAATCTACTGCAGTACAAAGTCATCAGTTATATTACCGGGACATTTGTAAGTTTCAGGCCTCTGGATAATACGACACCCCCTGTACTCCGATATGACTATTATTCAGGGGGTGTCTTGGAAATCGACTCGATGAAGAAAAATTACGAAATTTGTACTTTTCAATTTCCGGATTTGAAGGCACTGTTTTGCAACGAAATTCTGAACTGTAGGGGGTCTTAGACAGTAGTCTTTAATCCGTCAAATTCGTTAGTTCGAAAATTCCCTGCAAAACGTTTCTCGGAGTCCACATAAGGTCCACTGTATATGTATACTACTTAGTAAAAAAACAGGGTACGAAGTTCTTTACGATTTCATCAAAAACAATCTAAAGTTGTAGAGAGAACTTCTATCCCAGAAAGTGGGGTCTCACCATTTTTTTTTTTTTTTTGTTTTATTCTAAGATATATCGCCGTACGACAGTAAGTTGGTGACACTGTCACGCATGACTCCTTGGGTGAAAATGTGATCATAGAAGGATGCTGTTCAAGTGATTGCTTCTCATGACCCAAACGCATGGCTGTAACGTAGTGAATATGGCTCAGGCTTCCGCTCAGCCTTAGGATAAAGAGAAGAACTTTTTGCACTCACTCAAAAAGTGAGCAATTCATAAAAATAATTCCTATAAGTCCAAATTTAAAGAGTTGACGTCGTTTGCGAATCTTCTAACAAAGTCACTGCGGACGTCTGTGTCAGTATGTATATAAATTTTATCCAAAGTGTCGAGTGAAATAGGGCCCAGAGCCTCTTTCCTGAGGGCCCTCTCGGCACAAAAGATAGAAAACAATAAAGGTTAGGAGAGAGAGTGTTCCTGGAGGTGTTTTCCTGTTAATAAGGCGTCCTTTTCCATATTCAGGGGCCTTTGCAAAAGCGTAGCTACATTCTTTATTTGTGACCCGCCAGGAGAAAATCCTTTTCATCAAAATGGGGTTGTTGGACCACTCTCGATGCCCTCCAAATTAATCGAAAACTTTATATAATAACAAAGATTTAATAAAAAAAAAGAAGCTGTCAAATAATTGCTCAACATTGACGTATACAAGAACTCACCCGCAATCATGCCGCCACTAGTCCTGGCGCACTTACAAAATAAGTCAAGCTAATAAGTCAACTCGATTTGAGGAACACAACCGATGAAAAGCCCTCAAACAAACAAGCCAAATATGTATAAATAAAAGAAAAAGAAAAAAGAAAAAATAAATCCGAAATATGGGAACAATTAAAATGGGGAGTATTACGACATCGGCATGGGCAGTATAGGAAGGTGTATTTTCTCTAGTTAATCACACTGTAAGCAGCGGCAAAAAAATGGCCAAACCGCTCTTCCATTACGGCTCTCTTATGCGACATTTCAACTTTTAAGTGGTCCGCCACGAAATCAAAGCGACTTGCGCGGACTCAAAAACACTTCAAATGAAAAAAAAAATTTTTTTCAATGGAAATGGGAAAAAAACCCGGAAAATCTCTCCAAAAAATATGAGAGGAAAAAAACAACATCGTCCACAAAAAATAATGCTTGGAAGCGATATAAAATAACATGGAACGAAGTGCTTCCTGCAAGCTTCCTGCGACGGCCGTAACGAGTACGGCCGTCTACGGCCCCGTCGAGTGGCATTGAAGTGGCGCGCGTGGCGTGCTTCGCGTTCGCTTTTTCGTTATCGAATTTTTTCGCGTTTCATTTCGTATCATTTTTATATATTTATTTTTTTTCGCTTCTCTCTTTTTTTATGCCACTTCAACAATGGAAAATGTTATTTACTCATTAAATGCACAATCGAGCAGCCCCGGGGGCAGGGGGTGGCGAGCATATTATAGGCCAATAATAATACTAATAAGCGCTGCCGCGCCGGCAACAGCAACAGCAATAGCAACAAAGGACAATTTAGAAAGCGTAAAGAGCTGTGAAAATGAGTCGTCTCTCGTAGAAAAAATAAATATTGGAAAAAAAAATAACGAAATTGAAATCGTTTAAATGAAAAGAAGAAGAAGAAAAAAATAACAAGAGAAAAGAGAAAATAAAAACAACAACGGGAAACGCGAAAAAATGCGTGGAAAATCCGTGCGTGTCCTTCGAAAGCTATTGAATGGGAAAATTGCGCAGTACCAGGGGTCCACGTTTCGAGAGCGCGTCTCGAAATGATTTTTTTTTTCTCTCTGTTTTTTATTTATTTGTTTGTTTTTGTAAGTGGCAAAGCCGTTACTGTCACACGCTCAGAGAGAGAGAGAGAGAGAGAGAGAGAAGAGAGAGAGAGAGAGAGTCTCCCATGCAGAAGTGATTCGTAGGTCTCTACCAGAGCACAATGCCAAAAACGACTCTATCGATATCCATTACTCTTCCTAGTCGAAAAATAAGTCTAATGGAAACTAATAAAGATGTCACCAATTGGCAATTGACACATGTCCCATGCTTCGGCGAACGGAGGCTTATATAGGAAAAGAAGAGCCTTCCCAAAATTCAAACGACATCAGAGTATCAGTCACTAGCTTAAGTTATTCACCGTCCCTCCTCTCTCTCTCTCTCTCTCTTTCGCTCTCTTTCATGCACTGCACTTAAGATCAGAATGTCATTAGAGGCGCAAAATAAGAAAAGGAACGCAAGGACAAAGCAATAATTCATATTTATGATAGCTACACAACGCGCATTTTCTTGTATAAATCAAAAACGAATGAGAAGACGAAGAAAAAAAAAATTGAAAAACAAGACCAAATATGAAAAAAGAAAAAAAAAAATTAATAAACCCGGAAAAATGAGCAAATGGGAGGAAAATATGTGTTCTCTTCAGCAAATGCGATGGAAGGACGTTCAGGCTCCTTCGTGTCACTCGTGTGCTTCGCCTTTCTTTTTTTCATAATTCTCATCTTAAAATAATAATAAAACGTATAAAACGAATAAAAGGAGTCATAATTAATTTTTTATGGCTCAATGAATTCACTCTCCCATCTCCTTATCAACGCACAAAGGAAGGGTCGCTCACACACACACACGCACACACACGCACAGCTACCATAACTATGCGTGCCTGTGTGTCATTTGCGTCTCTATGATTTATTAATTATACAAACATATGCAAGTGCTCATATACGCTGGTGTGTGAGCGTGTGTGTGTGTGTGTCCCCGTGGCCGTCGCAAAGGATATTTTGTTATTAATTTCTCTCATAAAATGCATTCATGGCGACCCACAATCTCATAAATGCGAATATTTTCGCGAATATATCTAAAGAAAAGTCGAAATCGCACGTATCTAGGACCAGGGAAACAGTCGTGGCATACCCGAGGGGTGTATTTTGGAGCTTCAACCCCCTCCAAAACGCAAAGAATCACAATGGAAGACGAGAGAATGATGTCAACACATGGTTTCGTATTGGATGTTATAATGGAATTTAACAGATTTTTATGAAAAATAATCAGCCCTGTACCGAGACGGTTGTGAAACGGGTGACTCCTCGGCGCCGGACTCTATGCAGAGGCCCCAAAATGTCCGAGGCATTTTCTTCAAAGCAGACTGATACTTATCGGAATTTCCTTGGTCTAGAGGACCCTGTTATATGATCAATGAGGCCCTTTCTTTGTTATACTCTCTTCGAAATGGATACTCCCATGGTTCCTGAAGGAAAAAATCCTGGAAAGCGGACAATTTGAAGAATGCACACATACCTAATTTTCATTTGTACCTCAAATTACCTAGCCAATAATTGCCTTTCTGTCTCCTTTGCTTCCTGTCTATTTATCCGTCCTTCAGTCGGTCGATATGTCTGTCTGTCTGTCTGTCTGTCTGTACGTTTGCTTGTGCTCTGTTTTTTATTTTTTTATTATTTGGCTTGTATTTACTTTAATATAAATGCGCTGTGTTAATTTCATTCAATATCAATGACGCCAATCGCTTGAATTAGCACTAAGCTCCAAATAGTCCGACTCTAAAGTACTTGACACTCCCTCCTCACACACATACAACTTCATTCAGAGCCCCCTCTGGTTTGTTTACTCAGAGATTACGCAGTTGCTTCTATCGAAACTTTCACACTTAAGTAGTATTGTTAAATAGAAAATAATAAAAAAAAAAACACTCCTGAGAGGAAATGTCACATCATATACGGGAATGGCGAAAGAAGCTCTCGTTCTTGATCCAGCGAGGACTAATTTACCCGTAATGATTGACAGTGACACAGAACACGCGATAGGTCGATAGTATGAAAACTATTTAAACACAGATGGAGAAAGAGAGAGAGCGACAGCGAGAGAAATGCAGAGTGATATATAGAGAGAGAGGTACAGCGAGAAAGAGAGATAGAGAGAGATGAAGAGAGAGAGAGATAAAGAGAGATAGAGAGAGACAAAGAGAGAGATAGAGAGATGAAGAGAGAGAGATAGAGAGAGATAGAGAGATAGAGAGAAGAGAGATGAAGAAGAGATAGAGAGAGAGAAGAGATATAGAGAGATGAGAGAGATAAGAGAGAGAATAGAGAGAGATAGAGAGAGATAGAGAGAGATAAGAGAGATAGAGAGAGATAGAGAGATAAGAGAGATAGAGAGAGATAGAGAGAGATAGAGAGATAGAGAGAGATAGAGAGAGATAGAGAGAGATGAGAGAGTAGAGAAGAGAAGAGATAGAGAGAGATGAAAGAAGAGAAGATAGAGAGAGATAGAGAGAGATAGAGAGAGATAGAGAGAGATAGAGAGAGATAGAGAGAGATAGAGAGAGGTAGAAAGGAAGAGATGGGAAGGGATGGGTAGGGAAGGGTAGAGAGATGTAGAGGGAGGAAAGAGAGATAGAGAGGGATAGAGATAATTATAGAAAGACAAGGAGAGGTAAAGAAAGTAAATGGGCAAAAATTCCCACGTTGATTACCCTCGTCTTTTACTCGTTTAATATTATCTGCGATTGGGCCAGATTTTCCCTGAGGATACCAAATTTCACATGCAACTTCTGGAGCGTTGTGAGAATCAATGCCACTCTACAGAGTGACTGACTTCTCGACAAAACGCCGCTGATCCCGATTGTCCGCTGTAAGCTATTCCTATTGACATAGCGATACATATTTCCAGCAGGGAAGTGTTCTAAGTACATTAATACAGTTATGCCAAGAGTTATTTTCTCATTATTATTATTTTTTTTTTCTTTTTCTTATAAAACTCTTACGCAAACAAATAATTTCCGACTTGAAGGAAGCAAATTCGAGCCGCAATTGTTCAATCTCAAAACTTTATTTTGTTTTTATTGACTTTTTAAAGTTTGTTTATCAAATTTCAATACCACTAAAAGGAAGGCGGAAAAAAAAAATTCCATTCTCTACTCGGCTAGAGAAAACAACGGGAAAAGAAATTGTTAAATAATCAAGAAGAAGAATTGCGAAGAGAACGTTTGCTCTTTCAATGAGAAAAGTAATGAAATTTTATCGAGTTAGTTTGGCATTAAAAAAACGCAATTTTTCAATTATTTTTCCATTTTTACTGCCACTTCTTGTTGCTTCTGCCTACATTTGTATGTTTTTTATTTTTATTTTTCTATTTTTTTTTTTTTTTTTGTCTTTTTTTCTGCCTTTGTTTGATTACTTTTGTTGGCATACACACAGCATTCATTGTTCAATGAATATTGTGTACGGTATCTTTTGTCCAACAGACAACGGTGTCTATTTCCGATTTGTTTACCTTTTGCGGCATTCATTATTTGCCATTATTATTTCCGATCTCATTGCCTTCCATTTCGCTCTTTCCCCTCTTCATAGTATCGCATTCTTTCTTATAAAGAGTATTTTTTTTTTTTTGTTCTTTTAAGCAAAATGTCGTTCGATTAATAAATTTATTTCTGTTATCAATTTGAAAAATTAATCAGCTAAGGGTGTTATCGTAAAACTAGGTTAGGTTAGGTTAGGTTAAGGTGGTGGCTGCTACCAGTGATGCCAGATTTTATCGATAAAAAAACCCTCATATATTGGAAAAAAACCCATTTTTTCCCATTTTCAAAAAATAAAAACCCACGAAAAAACCCAGAATGATTTTTTGAAAATATGGGCGTACCGATTTCAAAATTGAACATTGGATTTAAATGCAATATTTCAATATTTTAATATTTTAATAAAAGTATCAAGAAAATAACAAAAAAATAAAAGTAACTTAAAATTGTAGTAGTAAATGTACCTTAAATGTAGTGCATAAATTTCGATATAAAATTACCCATACTTTTCCCCATGTCATGTTTTTTGAATGAAAAAACCCACAATATGGGGAAAAACCCACAATCTGGCATCACTGGCTGCTACCAAGCCTGACATACTTAGGCCTCATATGGGCCCGTTGTGATGCCACGAATAATGGGAAAACAAAGAAATATAGACACAGAAAAAAAAAAACAGAAATATCCACGACCTCAGCTGGGAGTTGAACCCAGAGCCTCTCGCTTCGTAAGTTGGCATCTCAACCAATAACGGCACAGAAGCCGTCATCATCAAGCTAACGGGATAATAAAATATCCGATACACATACATACATACATAGTAGGTACATAAATGAAAACCGATATTTGGTTGAGTACTTTTGTGAGTACTTTTTGTGAAACAAAGACCCCCATATAACCAAGAAGCATTTTCATTTTCTTGCCACGGCCACTTTTCCAATTTTTCAAAAATCTATTGAAGGTTTACTAAGAACAATCAAAATTTTTGGAAAATTTCTATAAAAAAAACTGCTAAAAAAAATTTTTTTTCGAGATTTATAACAGACGCTTGTTTCGGAGGCACCTATAAAAATGGGCCAATTAATTTAATTTTGAACCTCTTTAACTGATAACTCTGATCAGTCAGTTAACCATATTTCATGAACATAGCATAACGCCTCCGATAAGAAACTTGCATACATACATATGGAGCGACGCAGGAACGCTCAAAGGAAATATACCCCTGACACAGAGGATACCGGGTATAGTCCATACCAACTGTTGCCAAGTGATATTAAATAATGGACTCAAAATCTTCTTGAAAACTGCATCATGTGCGCCTTTCAGACCTGGAGTGCACCAATGAGGGCATGAAATACTTCTTGAACTTCCCTATTTAAATGGAATTTTTCGGCGTAAGAATCTAAAACCGACCGACTTGTAGAGCAATCTTTAACCACGGCTCACTGTTTTTCAGTTTCGGCCAACAATCGAGAAACAAATCTACAGTTACACAATTAAAAACGAAAACTCCGGTCTGAAAGGGTCAAAGCCTCACACACTCCACTCCAACGCATTTAAAGACTTTCAAATGGATCTTGGGGAAAATTATTGAAGGTTATTTGATTTTGTCGTTGCCCGCTTCACACGGAGACCCCAGAGAATGGTGAGTAGCCAAATTGACACAACAACATAACAACAGGAACGTAACAACAACAAAATCCGTGTATAACAATAAAATATAAACGAAACAAAGCAGAAAAATTAAAACAGACAAAGACAGAGAACACAAAGCCGAGAAACAAAAGAGATAAATACAAAAAAAAAAAAAAAAAAAATCACACACACACACACAAAAAAAAAACAAAAATAAAAGCGAAGAATACAAAAGCCAAATCCGACTCGACTGGACTCGATTCGACTCCATTGGATTCGTTTTGATTCGAGTTGATTTGATTTGATTTGATTCAATTCGATTCGATTCGATTACGATGCCGCGAAGCCACGCAACTCCGCATGCTCAGGATTGAGCGTATGTACGATTGTACGTGGGCAAGGGGGTCGGTTGGGTCATCAAGTGAAATGGTCCCTTGAGCCATTCATCGGCCATTCATGTCGAGAGAATAATGCCAATGAAGAACAATGGCCACAATTCACGTTCACAGCGCTTAATTCCGGCTTTGACGACACCTGTGCACATACGCTGTACGGTAAACGCTCACACACACCCATGCACACAGACACATGTTCTATTTATTGGAGCATACTCATGAGATCGACAGATTACGGACCGGCTAGTGACGGACGCACGGCGGTCGTTGGTCGCGATTCGATTGCATTTGGGGCAACATTTGTGCGCGAAATTGAATGAACACACACACACACGCGCACACACCATATTATGAGTCACACATATTTATCTTAATATACCAAAATATCTACCTACTTATGGGTGCGTTTTTACATATGTATGTATGTCCAAAGCTGGTCATTGTTATTTAGCGAGCTATGTCAATCCAACAATTGAAAGTGAGATTTATCGCATTGCATTATTAATAGAGCCCCCCAACCCCCTGTTGTTGTATGTGGTCAAGACAACGGAAAGCTTTCAACATAAAGAAAACTTTGTTCCTTTATCGAGGAAATAGAAAATGCTACAAATCCGATAATCTGATTGAACGAGCTAGTTCCTCTTCAATGTATCTCCTGATTAAAGTTTTTGTATTTTTATTGCAATGTCCCGTTTCTCCTTGTTTGCATATCCTCTTTGGTATTACATTCATTACTCTCTTGTATGGCTTTTGTTGGTCTTTTACGTACACTGCCTTCTCCTTTCTCTCTTCATCTATCTCTCTATCTTTCTCTGACTCTCTTATTTTCCTGCTTTTATTTAGATTTCGAGTTGGGCACTTCGCTTTGTTCCTTGGATATTTACCTAATCATCCATTCACAATAATTTTCTCTTTACTTTGTTATTTTACACTTTATATATTTCTCCTTTTCTATCGTCCTCTTCCACGTACTCTCATTCTCTTCACTCTCTTTAGTTCTATCTTTACCATTACTACATTTCAATTCTTTTCGCTCCATCGCTCTCTTACTTTCTATCAATATAATTCGTTTGCCTTTCCTCTTCGTTTTTCTCTAATTCCATATCTATATATATTCCACCCCCTCATCTTTCCTCTCTATACCACCCATCCTTCTACCATAACTCTTTTTTCCTTCCTCGCTATCACCCTATCTCACTCTCCCTCTCTCCTGCTCTCCTGCTCTCCCTCTTTCCCGCTCTCCCCTCTCCCGCTCTCCCCCTCTCCCGCTCTCCCCTATCCCTCTCTCCCACTCTCCCTCTCTCCATCCCACAATCTCTCAATCTCTTCCTCTCTCAATCTCTTCCACACACACTCTCTCCCTCTCTACCACTCTACCTCTCTACCTCTCACCCTCTCACCATCTCTCTCTGTCACCCTCTCTCCCTCTCTTCCTCTCTCAATCACTCAATCTCTCCTCCTCTCTCCCTCTCTCCCTCTCTCCCCTCTCTCCCTCTCTCCCTCTCTCCCTCTCTCCCTCCTCTCTCTCTCTCTCCTCTCTCTCTCTCTCCTCTTCCCTCTCTCCCTCTCTCCTCTCTCCCTCTCTCCCTCTCTCCCTCTCTTCCTCTCTCCCTCTCTCCCTCTCTCCCTCTCTCCCTCTCTTCCCTCTCTCCTCTCTCCCTCTCTCTCCTCTCTCCTCTCTTCCTCTCTCCCTCTCTTCCTCTCTCCTCTCTCTCTCTCTTCCTCTTCCTCTTCCTCTCTTCCTCTCTTCCTCTCTTCCTCTCTTCCTCTCTTCCTCTCTTCCTCTCTTCCTCTCTTCCCTCTCTCTTCCTCTCTTCCTCTCTTCCTCTCTTCCTCTCTTCCTCTCTTCCTCTCTTCTCTCTTCCTCTCTCCTCTCTCTTCCTCTCTCTCCCCTTCCTCTCTCTCCTCTCTTCCTCTCTCTCCCTCTCTCTCCTCTCTCTCTCTCTCCTCTCTTCCTCTTCCTCTCTTCCTCTCTTCCTCTCTCTCTCCTCTCCTCTCTCTCTCTCTCCTCTCTTCCTCTCTTCCTCTCTCCCTCTCTCCCTCTCTCCCTCTCACCCTACCACCCTATCTCCCTGTCCCTACTTCCCTGTTTTCCTGTCTCCTTCTCCCGATGTATTACCCTCTCCGTCTATCACTCACCAAATTTCTCTGTCACTCTGTGTGCTCCTTTCTCATTCGCTGATTATCTTCTTCCATTTCGTTCTCACAAATGATTCTCAGCTCTTTCCCCTGATTACTTTGATTCGTTAAGATTTCTGTCTATGTTCCGAAAAAAAGCTATTCTCACTCCGTGTTTATTCCATTATCCATCTAACACTAAAACACTGAGCACTCATGAGAACAAAAATCACTGAAAAATATTTTTCATGGTCATAAAATGTCACATCACATCATAAATCATATTCATTAGGGTGTGCAATCCGACGCTCCTTCATACTTCCCCTCTCACTTTTCCGCTTCCAATCGTCGATTTGCTCTCCCAATGTTGTTCATTTACGCGTGCTTAATGTGTAGGTACCTACTCAATGTAGTTATGTATGTGACTCCGCGTAGAAACCACTAAGTACATACAAACGGAATCCTCTCTTCATTTTTCTTTCGGCAGCAGTATCGGCTATCAAATACCCAAGAGCTTTCATTCTATTTAAAAGTATCTTTAACCAACGGATCAAATGAGTCCGCCATTCTCACTTCACCTCACTTTTCGATTCTTTCTTCTCTTCCCTCATTCACAACACGTCACCGAACCAATCCATTGAGGAGATCTCTCGCGAGCACCATAGATCGCACAATTAACAAAATTACGGCGTCATATTCACTAATTAAACGCAGAATAGAAAAAAATTACATCAACAAATGTTGAAACAAAAAACAATTAACGATTTCACTAGTTACGAGAACAACAATAACAACAACATACCTAATTTGGTCCGTTCTAATAAACATTAAGGAGAGGACAGAAAATATGGGCTTGAAAAGAAAAATGACAACAAAAAAAACAAAAAGAACAAAGATAAAACGATTTCAATTCCAGCTCGGAATGACAATTCAAACAATTAACTTCGGACAATGGGACAGCGTTCGAGCGAAATAGCCTATTTACCTAATTTTTTGGGTTGGCTCTCGATACTCAAATAGTTAACGCTTGATACGCTCGATGCCATTTACTTTCGATTGTACCCGATTGAATCCGATTGTTTCGGCGACATGCGAACAACGATAGGGAAGGTGACAAAGGGTGCGGCTATTGTCGGATCGATTGTAAGGTGCAGTATCCCTCCTGCCCTCGACTCTACCCTCGAGTAACTTGCGATCGATTTTGAGAGTTTTTCGACGGACGTAGGATTAAAAGCATTTTACAATCGCAATGTAAAAATCTCGCCAAAAACGGTCTGCACATGCACTGGGTGCAATTGCGTGTAATTGCCTTCTTCATCCACTTGAATCCCTTCCATATCTTTCATGTCTGCCACTTTCTATATCTCACTTTAAGTATCTTTCTCTCTTAGTGTCTCTCAATCGCATTCTGTGTCGTTTCCTCTCTTTCGTTTTCTCGCTTCCTCATTTCCATTTCCTCTTTTGCTCTTTCTAGCTTTTTATCGCGCTATCGATATTTCTGTTTCACTCTATTTCTCCCAATGCCACTTTCTTCTAATCTTCCCTATGTCCGTTTTCTCTCTATTTTCCTCATTTAAGCTCTCTCTATAACGCTCTCCCGAACTTTGACTCTCTTCCACTCCGTCTTCTTCTCCGTCTTCCTCACCGTCTTCCTCACCGTCTTCCTCACCGTCTTCCTCACCGTCTTCCTCTCCGTCTTCCTCTCCGTCTTCCTCTCCATCTTCCTCTCCATCTTCCTCTTAATTTTCCTCTTCCTCTTCCTCTTCCTCTTCCTCATCATCTTCCTCTTCTCTTCCCTCTCTTCCTCTTCCTCTTCCTCTTCCTCACCCTCTCCCTCTCCTCTCCTCTTCCTCTCCCTCTTCCTCTCCCTCTCCCTCTCCTCCCCTCTCCCTCTCCTCTCCTCACCCTCTTCCTCACCCTCTTCCTCCCCTCTTCCTTCCCCTCTAACACTTCCTCACCCTCTTCCTCTATCTCTTCTTCTATATCTTCTTCTCACCATCTCTCTCTTCTTTTCTTGCTCTCTCTTCCCCTATCTCTTCCTCTCTCCCTTTTCCCCTCTCGCTCTGCCTCTCTCACTCTGCCTCTATCATCCTCTTCCACTAACTCTTTTTTCTCTCTCTCTCCTCCTTCCTTTCTGCTCTCTCTCTCTCTCTTCTTCTCTCTCTCTCTCTCTCTCTCGCTCTTCCTCTCTCATTTCCTCTATATTTCTTTATCTCTTTTTCCCGCTCTCTTTTTCCTGCTTTCTCTCTCCTTCTCTCTTTCTCCCTCTCTCTCTATCTCTCCCTCTCGTTCAGCCCCACCATTCAAGTCCTCGACTAATGTTTTCCTTGTATTATCGTCAGTCAGTGAAACAAACCTAGAAATGCGAAATATGCATTGCGCACTTAAATACACATAGGTATGGAGCTAATCTTTGTTTTTGCAATTAGCATCCTCATCATTGACGCCAGACATTGTCGCCACGACATTTGACACTTAAGCATTCAGGCTCTAAATTCGTTCCAGCTTCCGTGCGCCAACATTACATTCAAATGGAGCCAAAGTCGAAAGGCCATACTGACCTGATCTTCTCAACACGGACGCCACGGACCGCAAACGGATCGAAACGGAACAAACGAAACGGTGCAGAGCAGTGAACCAAGGGGAAGGAGAACAAATTGCCATGGCGACAACTATTTGTCAAGACAATTGAGTAAATAAACGGCATAGAAAGAAAGAAATAATGAAAGAAACTTGAAATGGAAGAAGCCACTACCGAAAGCGAGCAGATCCGATTTATCGGTCGAACGGTCCGGCACCGTCAATCATTCAGTCAGTTAGTCAGTTAAAAACCTGCTTCAATGATTTTTCACGTTCTCACAAATAAAGCGTCACCGTCAAAAGTAAATACGACGCGACGCCAAACGACAAACAACGACGACGAAAGAGCTGCAACGATAAAAAAAAAATGCCCGAAGAAGAATGTGCTGAGAGGAGAAAAACTAACTCCCAGAGCCGTTTCAATTCGTTCCAAATTTTGCGACATGGACCGATTTCACTTTCTCACTTCATCTAATTTTATCTCTGTTCTCTCTCGTTATCTCTCTCTCTCGCTCTCTCTCTCCTCTCTCTCCTCTCTCTCGCTCTCTCTCTCTCTCTCCCTCTCTCCCTCTCTCTCTTTCCCTCTCTCTTTCTCTCTCTCTCTCTTTCTCTGTCTCTCTTGAAAGCCTTGCCTCAAGCACATCTAATGCACAGGTGAATGAACAACGTTGCACGTTCAAATCCCATGCATCATGTAAATAAGAAGTGCTCATAATATCCCACTAAACGATTGTAAACATCTCTCTCCCCCTCTCTCTCCCTCTCTCACCCTCACTCCCCCTTTTTCCATCTCTTTTTCCTGTCTTCCTCTTGGCCCTGCTTCTGCTCTTATTGCATCAACAATGGGAGCAGATCAGCGTGTCAAGCGTTAAGCGTTAAAAATATTAAAAGGCAGAAAATTCAATTCTGCGCGGCCGCAGCTGTATGCACATACCACATCAACAATACTGCCAACAAAAACAACAACAACAAAAACAAAAGCAACAACAACAACGAAAGCAATCCGATTCCATTTCGTACGTAAATTAGGAGTAACAACACGATCATTGTTGTTTGCATTGTAATCGCTGGAATAAAGGCTTAAATAAACATGTTCCTCGCATGTTCCTCTCCGCTCTTCGTTCTACTCCACCATACCATTTCTCGCTTTCTGCCACCTTCCCTTCCGCTGATCATCTTCCCATTCCGTTCCTTCCATACCATTCCATTTGTTTTTTTTTTTTTTTTGTTCTTCTTAACGATGGGGAACTGTTTGCCATTGTAATTTGAATTCAAGTGTGGGATTCTCAATATGAAGCACACATACACGCACGATAGCACAAGAAAGTTGTGTTCGTCTCTAGTGCTTCGGCCGCGGCTCAACTCCATTCGATTCGTCTTGACTTAATTCACATGTTTTGTGGAATATTTTCTTTTTGTCTTTAACTGCTTTTCATATTCTCGTATTCTCACGTCACGTTTCACCGATCGTCCCTCGTTTACGTCTTTTATCTTTATCTCGCTCCTTTTGTTACATACGAATTAAGGTGTGAATGAGAGAGCAACGAGTGGGAGGATGTGCCTACATCCCCCCTCTCTCTCTCTCTCTTACGCACCCTATATTTCTCTCCCGCTCGATTTTGCTACAATAGCAACAGCTATCCTTCACAGAAAAGCAATGTAGTGGAAGAAGATGAATGCAAATTGTTACTCTCTTTCTCACTTTCTCACTTTCTCCCTCTCTTTCTCTCCCTCTCTCACTCTCTCTCACTCTCTCTAACTCTCTCTCCCTCTCTCTCCCTCTCTCTCCCTCTCTCTCCCTCTCTCTCTCTCTATCCTTCCCCTCTCTCTCCGTCTCACTCTCTCTCTCTCTCTCTCTCACTCTCACTCTCACTCTCACTCTCACTCTCACTCTCTCTCTCCCTCCCTCCTCTCTCTCCCTCTCTCTTCCCTCTCTCTCTCCCTCTCTCTCTCCCTCTCTCTCTCCCTCTCTCTCTCCCTCTCTCTCTCCCTCTCTCTCCTCTCTCTCTCTCTCTCTCCTCTCCCTCTCTCTCTCCTCCCTCTCTCCTCCCTCTCTCTCTATCCCTCCCCCTCTCTCTCACTCTCACTCTCTCTCTCTCTCTCTCTCTCTCCTCTCTCTCTCTCTCTCTCTCTCTCTCTCTCTCTCTCCCTCCTCTCTCTCTCTCTCTCTCTCATCCTTCTCTCTCTCATCCTCTCTCTCTCTCAGTCTCTCTCTCTTCTCTCTCTCTCTCTCTCCTCTCTCTCTCTCTCTCTCTCTCTCTCAAATTCAAGGTTGAAATTGCACTTCGAAAATTCTTTTCTATTACATTTCAATGGTGGCAGGATGGGCTAATAGGAAATCGCAAGCCCTGCATTTAGATATGAGCTTAAAACGGGTGATTCCCCAAGACCCCGGCTCCATTAAGGAGACCAAAACATCTGACGGATTTTGCTCAAAGCATGATGTTCACAACCTTTATCTTCAGACGTACTTTTCAAATTGTTGTGATCTTACCTTAAGTTAAATTTCACCTTGCCACTCTGGAACTCTTTCCGGGAATTCGTCAAATATTCAGCACATTTTTTCTGGTACACGTTTTTCAAAATCTTCCATGCCTACACTGAGCGAAAACTACGATTATGTCATTAACAACGCTTCGTACTATACTATGTGTTTTGCAGCAAAACTGTAGTACGGACGTATTTAAATTTGACTTTAACACCCATGCATATTCTTTAAGAGCAAATTTCACTACGCACTTATTTAAAAACTATTCAACATTTTTTATGTAGATGGAAAAGTATTTGACGGGAAACAGGGCAGTCAGAAAGGAGAAACAAGCTTCCCAGCCGTAAAAATCAGGTTATTTTAACTACGTCCGTAAATAGAGCCAAAATCATTGTTACGATTTTTCGCTCAGTGTGTAGGAATCAGTGTACAGTCGAAACTATCGTACCGGTCGCTTAAAATTCGTTATTAGGAGAAAAAAAGCATCTATACTTTTGGTGGCGTTGGTAGAGTCACGAGAGGTTGCCCACATGACATTGTTAACATGATACACAGGGACCAAGAGCCCCACAGTTGATTGGCCGTGCCTGTCTTTGGGGAGTCCCTGCGGTAGCTTTGACTGTTGTTTATGAGAGGATGCACCAAATTCAAATTCTTGGTACTTGTATGGTGGGAAATATGTAAGGAATCCTCGGACCCTAGCAAAAGATCACAAATTAATTCCGTAAATGTAATACATGAAGATGCTGATTTGAAGTGTAAATAAATTTTAGCTGGGATCGGTTCGTGATATAACTCTAGTTCCATTTTATGAAGGCGTTCTACCCTTTCCATTAGTCTCAACTCTACAATAAATCCCGCTTTACTGTTTCTAGAACTCTCAAAGTATGGATTTAAGATACTTCCTAAAATATTTAAAATTGCGTTGCGTTCAAAAGCTACTCAGTTTTACTGCCATTCCCATGGATTTGGTTCCTGTTATCCGTCTGGGTTACTGCAAACTTTTTGTGAAGAATTCGGTTTGACTGTCTTTACTGTTGAAAGATGAGTTTTTTAAATCTTTAAAGGATGTGTTCGTTGGTCGAATGCTTAACTTTTTAAATGACTATCGCCTTGCTTCAATTATGCCTTTGTTTGCTGAGAATGCTTGTTACTTATATATGGAATTATTGCGGATAATTATTATTAAAGCATACGTGGTCTGTTAAATGCTTCAAAACAGTTTTGTGTTCCTTGTGCACGTTAATGCGCTTTCTTATGATTAACATCACGTGATAATTTTATGAGCAACTTAAATTGTAAAGGATTCAATTAACTATTATAAATTTTTGCATATTATCTATTAACACATATTGACAATATTGCTCATTTGGTGACAAATAAGTTAAGTGATGATAAATTGTGTTTGCTTGGGGATTTTAATTTTAGTAAATTAAAATGGGTTCCATCAATTGATAATTTTGGGTTTATTTCTAATAATGTGTTAAGTGACATTGAAATTTATTCTATGGATGCTCTTTTAAGTTTCGGGTTTATGGGTGTTTCAATCGTCTCAATAAGCTGTTGGATTTAGTCTTTATAAATGTAGTGACATTAGCGTTACTGTTAAAGAATGTGTTTTTCCCATGTCTCCTGCTACTTTGCACCATTTTCCAATAGAAATTGCTCTAGAATTCTACAGTTTCTCACCTCTATATATTGCTTCAATAAATCCACTAAATTTCAATTATAGGCTCTGAAAGTATGGAGAACTTTCTGATTCTCTTAGTTCTGTAAATTGGAATCTTGAATTAGATCCATCTAATGTTGAAATATGTTTCTACTCTTTCAAAAATATTTTGATAAAAAATTAGAAAAAATTTTCCCCAGTTGTCCGCAGTGCCAAATATAAATTGCCATGGCATACTGGCATGCATGGCAATAAACTTATGGCCACTTCTGTCACTGACTATTAACACAGATATCAAATGTACTCACGTGAGTTTAACTTTTTGGATAAATACCTTTTTAAATTGTACTACATTGCTAAATTTGAGGATAAAATAAACGCTAATCTTAAAGAATTTTGGAATTTTATAAATATATAAAAAGCTGCCACATTCCCTCGACAATGACTCTTGAAGGGCAGAGTGTCGACTTCTTTACCTGATTCTTGTAATCTCTTCGTAGATTTTTTTTAAATCGAATTATGAATCTCCTTGTAATCTAGGCTTCGATAAAACTACTCTAGCAGCTCCGTCAACTTTGGATTAATCCAAATAAATTCTAACGATATTGTAAATGGGATTCATAAGCTAAAAAAAACTTCCATTTAATCAGATATTGATGGCTTCTCAATCTTAATCTGTCTTTGAAGTTAGGAGTTTTCATTGATGATTGTAAAATTGCCTCTATAACGCCTGTACATAAGTCCGGAAATAAGAACAATGTATCTAACTATCGTCCCATATCGAAACTTTCTAGTATAAGTAAGCTATTTCAGACAATTCTTAAAGAAAAAATATTTTTCGCAGTTAAAAGTGTGATTTCTCCTCGACAACATGGTTTTGTCCCTGGACGTTTGACGATTACTAATCTTTGCCTTCTTAGTGAATTATGCTTGTCTGCCTTCTTGATAGGATGTCAGGTAGATACGGTTAACATGGATTTCTCGAAGGCTTTTGATAAAGTCTCACATGCTCTGCTCCTCAACAAGTTAGCTAAATTAGGTTTTCATTCTAATATGCTCAATTGGTTCCGTCCATATCTGACAAATAGAAAGTCCTATGTGTCTATAAATAATGTAAATTCTTACTCCTTCGTCCTTACTTCGGATGTACCACAAGGCAGTATTCTTGGTCCGCTATTGTTTATTCTCTTTATAAACGATTTAACACATTTAATCATGCATAGTGAAATTCTTTTGTTTGCTGATGACCTCAAACTTTCTATGAAAATAAATTCTCAGTTTGATGTCTTCGATTTGCAAAGCGACTTAAATCTAGTCAAAGATTGGTGTCAAAATAATTGCTTATTCCTTAATGTTAATAAATGCTCCTTTTTTGTTTTTAGCAAATCGTATAACCAAATCGCATCTTCTTATTATTTGGGGGATGTTCCTTTAAAAAAGTTTGATACGGTAGAAGACCTTGGTGTTGTCTTTGATAGTAATTTCATCTTTTCCACTCACATCTCTAGTATGATTGCTAAATCCTATGCTACCCTTTGCATTTATTCGGCAAAATAGTGCGAAATTTGAAAAACCCGTATACTTTCAAGACTTTATTTACCTCTATGGTACGATCTAAACTTGAATACGCCTCCATAATATGGACTTTATGCGACTTATGAGTCTCGCTGTCAATTAATTGGGTTAAAGGCTTTAGAATTTAGAAGAAATATAAATTCGATTTTATTTTTGTCTGATCTAATCGGTGGAAATATTGATTGCCCACCATTGCTTCAAATGATAAATTTCAATGGCCCTAGAAGAATGCTCAGGTATAATGAAATTTTCTATTTAGATCTTTGCCGTACTAATTATGCTTTAAACACGCCTATTTAAAGAGCTCAAAAACTTGTGTATTCTATTGCCTTTTATTGTGATATTGATTTTTCTTAGCCAAAAACTAAGCTTAAGTCTTTATTGAATTGTTCTTTTTATATGTATTTTTTTAATTATTTTTTAGTTGAACTTTGTAAGTCTGTAAGAATTATTGAATTCATAGACGAAATAAATAAAAAAAATAATATAATAACACCACAAATAACAATGCTCGTTGGAATCTATTATCTCTATGGGAGAAATAGGGTTAAATTAAATCAGTCGGCTCGGACTTTCTCTATGGAGGCTCTAGTGTTTCATTATCTCTGAACTTTTCTTACGAGTTTTTTATGGTTTTTAATCTTGCATCATTCGTTAAAGAACCTGATTTTGCATTCAAGAGGTAAAAAGAAGCTGTTTACGCAAAAGTGGGAAAGCTTTCAGGGTTTATTAATCGGTGCGAATTATTATAACTATTACTTTAAAACTTTCCCATCACTCAACAATACCTCTTTAAGCCAATCTTCTCATTCTCTTTCTCCGCATTAATCGCTTAACTATAATTCGACGCAACTAATGAACGATGATATTTCAAATATTTTTGAATTATTGCTTCATTAAAACACTGATAAAATTTTTCATTTCTACTCAAAATGCTCGATTGTTGAAATCAATAGACATTGTCAGCCGAAGACTAGGCGACGCGACACTCAAAGCAGAAAATCAAATGAACAAAATAAAGAGAGAAAAACAAATATATCAATATTACGGCAAAATGACTAAACGGTAAAGCAAGTTCAGTCGGATGAAATCGATTTCTATCAACCTGTTCACACCCAGGGACCAGTGTATGTACATTAACATATATGTATGTACATATTTATTTATATCTCTTTTTCTTTCTTTAGCCATTACTTTCTTTTTCTATATGCCTTTTGCTCTCTCAGCACCTGTTTCTCCATTAATTTCTTTCTCTCTTTCCATTTCTCTCTCTCTCTCTCTCTTCTTATACCTTTCTGTCTTTATCATATCTCTCAATCTCTTATACAGTTTTCCTCTCTCTCTGCTTCGTTCTCTCGATCTTTCGCGCTCTCTCTCTCGCTCTCTCTCGCTCTTCTTGCTCTCTCTTGCTCTCTCTTGCTCTCTCTTGCTCTCTTTCGCTCCCTCTCGCTCTCTCTCACCCTCTTTCGCTCTCTCTCTTTCTCTACGTCACATTTTCGCTCTTCCTCGCACTACCTCGCTCTCTCTCTCTTTCTCTGTATCGATTTCCGCCTTAGTATTCCTTTGTATGTCTCCCTCATTCCTTTATTATTTCCTTTTCTCTCATAGCTCAGTTTTCCCCAACTCACTACCGAATGCGATTCTCTCGCTCTCTCCTTATTATTTCTCTTTCTCTCATCTCTCTTTCCCACTCCTCTCAATCGTTCTCTCCTCTCTCTCAACTCTCTCTCTCTCTCTCGCTCTCTCTCACTCTCTCTCTTCTCTCTCTCTCTCTCTCTCTCTCTCTCTCTCTCTTTCTCTCTTCTCTCTTTGAAGCTCCGTATTCTCTTTCCCACGTGTAAACGGAGTTTCAATTCTTCCCACTGGGCGACTACTGCTAATCCGCAGTCCATTCCAAACACAATACGCGCCTTATCCACATCGCAAAGACTTCGCAAAGTGTATGGCAAGAAATGAAAGAGCAATGGCATGGGGAGGAAAGAAAATATGGTAGATAATGAGTGAGAAAGAGATAGGGAGAGAGGCGAAGTCAATAGAGACCGATACAATCCATCAATGGCTGATAAATTAGATAATAATGGCAACTATTGTCCCAGGCTTTTGTTTCACTTATGAGCTTTATTGTCAGCCATTCATCTTCGCCACTTCGCCGCCGCTCTTCATCATTCAACGCTTTGCGTTCACCGTTCATCGTTCACAGTTTCGAGCCCGAATCTCTCCTGAGCTTCACCTTTTTTTCACCTCTACCTTCATCATATTTCTCGCGCTGTTTGTGTTTTTGTATTCCTCCTTTTTTTTTTTTTTCTTTTTATTTTTTTTTTTAATAGTAAAGTTATTGTTATCATTTTGTTTTCTTATTTATTTACGATTCTTTGTGTTCTTTTGTTTTGTTTTGTGGCCTTTTGTGTATGCTGATTTTTATTATACATATGTATGTATTCGTTGTTGCTCTTAATATGGTAGGTATGGATCACTATTCCTCACGTCGCTTTATTGCTTATGTTCTTGTTGTTTTTGTTGATTATGTTGTTGTTATTTTGGTAATTGTTGTTGTTTTCGATGCCTGGCATTGTGGTGTAAATATGATGTCGAAAATTCCAACGTCTACTCGTCGTCGACGAATATGACGTTGCATATCATAGGTACTCCCCCAACTCTTTCGACCGACGACCTTCGAGTCGTGTCGTTTTCGCTCTTACTTATGTCCAAATAAAGACAGCTTTACAGCGTGCGCAGCTCAAGTTTTGAGTGGCACACCTCGCAGCTCAGCTGAGCTCCACGATCAGCCAAATCGGTTGAATGGCAGCCAGATTATTCGCTTCAAGTGCTTTTCATTTTCGATTTAATTTCCAATTCATCTTTTCCTTTTCCTTTTCTTCTTTCGGCTCCTCTTCCCATTCATGATCATTATATTTAATTTTTTTTTTTTTTTTTTTTTTCGTCTTATACTCTTTTTGTTTACCGTTTTTGGGGGGGGCGCTCGTTTTGAATGAATGAATTGCCTAAGATAACAGACTTAATATCTTCATTTAGGATTACCGTAAAGTTCACTGAAATAGTGGGGGAAAAATATCGGGGCACGAGCGAACGGTACCTATCATGATGACGAAAAGTGAAAAGTAGACACATAAGAGAGATGAGAGAGAATACGATCGGTGGGAAGAAGGGCAGGGAAAAACAGAAGCATGTGGAGAATTTTGAATAAATCCTGAAAATCGGCAATACATACATATGTACGAGATCCAAGAGAAGGACATAAAAAGGGAGATAACGAGATAAGAGCAAGAAAATGTAACTAAGATATGTAACATCATATGTAGAAAAGCGAAATTGTAGATATAACAGGGTGTGAGGAAAGAATGGAGAGAGAGAGAGAGAGAGAGAGAGAGAAAGAGAGCAAAGAGAGAAAAAAGGGGAAGTAGAGGTGGAGAGAGTGATGTCGATGGAGAGCTTGAAAAATAGGATCAATTTTGTAAATAAGATCTTATTGAATACAAAATAAAAACGATTTATATGGGAAGATGCCACAATAGTACATTGTACTATACCTAACATCCTCATCTTAAATAACTTTTCTCTCGTTCTCTCCCTCTCTCTCTCCCTCTCTCCTCTCTCCTCTCTCTCTCTCTCTCCCTCTCTCTCTCTCTCCTCTCTCGCTCTATTCCCTGTAGAAGATTGGAGTACTCCAGGGTATGGTCTAAGCGTACTCGTAAATGCCCCAGTACTACTCGCCATTAATTTCCCCCACAATGCATTCAACTGACGATTTTAACATTGTGCTGTCATTGAAAAATCTCTACTCGCGTTTGATAGTGTAGTGTAGAAGTAGAGATTATGGGGCCAATCAAGTACATTTCATATGTTCCGTTACTAGCAAAGGCAACGGCTCGGGCTGAAGTAGCGCATGGGTAGAGCATTCGCCGCACGCCCGGAAACCGGGGTTCGATCTCCAGGACATCTATGCTTTTCGTTTCGTTTTTCTTCGTTTTGGATTAGTTAATTTCAATAGATGTTAAAATCCATTAAGGAATGAATAAAATAGAATAAATAAATACACAAAAACTGGGTTCAAATGCCATTAGCCAAGTGAGCCATTAAACCTATATTAACAATTTTAAGATAATGCAAAGAAGTAAAAAAAGCGTTTAATTCATTATTTTGAAATTCTATCATGCACATATGCGAATTTCTAAGCTTATTATTTAAAAATCATTTCTTCATTTTTTTCGCCTGCGACAGGAATCGAACTCGCGCCCCTCAGATTTCTAAGCCAACACTCACCCATCACACTATCGAGTTATCTGACTTAAAGTTTGCTACGCTGTTACGTTAACGTTGAAGCAAAATTTAACTGTACGCGTCTCGTTTACCGCGCCACTAGTTAGTCTCTACTCTCGGTATCTACACTCGTGCACTGGTTCTTTTTCCTATACTCGAGGACTACTCGCTAGAGCCCCAATTTACCCCAATCTTCTGCAGGGTTACTTCAACTTTCAAAAGTACCTTTAATTCACATGTGGTCAAATAAACCTTTTTGTTTTGTTCCTTTCTTCCGGCTTATGCCAGCCGGTGGTGCTCGCAACTCGAATGCTGGATGTACCCTTCGATATCTTAAAGGATTAAGCATGTACTGTGATTGTTGTCACGGTAACCCGGTAACACGTTAAACCCACACGAAGCAGTAAACTCCAGCGATTGCAATTATACTCAACAATTTAGCAATTTACGCTGGCACGTATACGTTATGAGGATGTTTTCACTTTGTCCCGCCGTTTTGTTGTCCCAACGACTTACTATTGTTTTCGGCTTGTTGTTGCGGCTTTGTCTATACTCCAAAAATAACAAGAATTACTTGTAACAAAACAACAAGAAAAACGAGAGTGAATTCGAAATCTAAATCCAACTCGGAAGCGATAGCGAATGTCATTGTGGCGACAATATAAAAATATAATGAAGTGAGGAGAACGGAAGCAACGAGAAGAGAATCCCTTGACATAAGTAAACAAACTGCACAAATTCCGGCAGCGTAATGAATGGATGAGCGAAAGGATGACTCGTGTACACAACGAAAGGATTTGCAACATCTGTTTTCCCAATTACAATGTATCCTACAGATCGAAAGGTTCTTAATTTGTTGAACTTCTTCAATAAATATAGGAGGAAATCGCAATTCAAACAATCCAAAAAAAAATGAAAGAAGGGTAAAAATTGCTAGTAAAAAAAAAAAAAGATCCATTTGATTAGATCAAAACAAGGTAAAAGAAAACAAGAATCTTTGACATAAGTGGAGCAGCTGAATCTTGTAGAGCCACGACAAAGAAGGATATTAAAACAGAAGAGCAAATGCATCAAAAGAATTAAGTATATTTCTTCATTTCTTTATAACTCGCTATTTCAAGCGCTCACCCTAACTGTACCTATCGCTCTGACTCTGATTTTCTCCCTTCTGTATCAATCGCTCTCTATCCAACTACCTATCTCTCTTTCTCTCTCTCTCTCTCTCTCTCTCTCTCTCTCTCTCTAACGCTCACCCAACCTCTCTTTAAACTCCCACCTACCTCATTCTATACCACTCTCCTTTCCTATATACCTCAATCTCTTCCTTCGCCTCTCACTACTTCTCTCCTATCTCCCTCTATACCTCGTTTTCTCTCTCTCTACACCTCTTTACCTCTCTCTATACCTCTCTCTATACCTCTCTCTATACCTCTCTCTATACCTCTCTCTATACCTCTCTCTATACCTCTCTCTATACCTCTCTCTATACCTCTCTCTATACCTCTCTCTATACCTCTCTCTATACCTCTCTCTATACCTCTCTCTATACCTCTCTCTATACCTCTCTCTATAACTGTCGATACCTCTCTCTGTACCTCTCAGTATAACTTTCTCTATACCCCATCTCTATACCTCTCTATGTGCCTATCTCTATACCTCTCTTTATACCTCTCTCTATACCTCTCTCTATACATCTCCCTTTACTACTCTCTATACCTCTCTCCATAAGTACTTCTCCATATCTTTCTCTATATCTCTCTCTATACTTCTCCATATCTTTCCCTATAACTCTCTTGCATCAACTCTCTCCATATCTGTTCTTTCCTAAAAATAAATCTCTTCAATTAGCCCTAATCCTCCTTCTTTTCCCAAACCAAGTCGAAGTCAATGATCGCTTCGGCGGAAGAAAGAATAGCACACACGCGACAGCCTATTGAAGTACAACATATTTGTCAAACAAACGCAATGTTAACCCACTCTAAAGGCCCTGTCTTCTCGATTTCGAATCCTGCTGAGATCGAAAGTGGTAACCATGACCGTTCAACGACAGCCGGAAGGCAATCATAAATAATTGCCGCAAAAATATTTGAAAATTGTGTTAAATCAAAGCGTTAATGGCGGCTCTTACAAGGACAACGTCAAAGTTTTCATATTTCTCTCATACTCTCATGGCCTCTCTCACTCTCTCTCTCTCTCTCTCTCTCTCTCACTCTCTTTCCCTCTGATTCCCTTTCCAATATTTTTCTCGTTAGCCTTGTTTCATTGTAAGATTCCATTGACAACTAAATATAATATTTATTACTACCGGAGGCTGTCCTATTTTTTCAATAACGCTTTTTGTCGCCACTGTCATCGATTTCCGGCTAATGGCGACGCATCCTTTCATCGATGCTTGCCTATTATTAGTATCCTTATGGTTTTTATTATTATTACGTATTATTATTATTGTTGGTACTCTTACTACTATTGTTGCTTTTTCTTTCCTAATCTATTTTTTTTTTTTTTTCTATTACTCCATTCGTTCACAACGCCACGTGCTCGCGAGCGATGCTACTACAGCGCCATTAAAAGCCGAACGAGTAGTGAATGGATGCGAGCGAAAGAGAGCGAAAGGAAAGCATTTTAACGCCCGCTACACAGATAACGCACTACTATCTTATCTATCTCTATCTTCCTCTCTCTCGTTCTGTGTGTGTTAAGTTGTCCCTCTGTCCCTGTCGCTCCTCTCTCCCTCTCTCTCTCTCTCTCTCTCTCTCTCTCTCTCTCTCTCTCTCTCTCTCTCTCTCTACTCTCTCTATCTCTGTCTTTGGAGTGTCTATTTGCGCTAAGTGCTTTTTTATTGTGAAAATTTCATAATTTCCCAAACACAAAAGGATGCGACCGACCGACGCTACAGCAGTGCAATGAAGCGCCGTGTCATGCCGCGCCGCGCTGAGAGCATAATTTGTTTCCTGTTTGCGCTCGCAGCAGGATATCGCTCAGCGGAAAAATCCGCAGCGCGCGTGTTATAAAGGCAACCAACAACAATTTCAATTACAACAAAAGCAACTATAAATATAACGCAAAAAACTATTTGTGCCCCTTTCTCTTCTCTCGATGCAAAGTATATGACAGTGTGTGTGTGTGTGTGTGAGTTCCTGCGATAAAATAGGAAAAACTTCACTCCAAATATATTGACTTTAAGTAACCTCTTAATATCTTATGGCCAGGGGCGTACGCAGAAAATCAATTCGGGAGGGTAAGAGGAACTGCAAAAACTTAGATACACATCGTTACCGTTTTCTTGTGTTTTTTTTTTTTTTGTGATTCCACGCATTTTTTGGGGACTTTAAACCCTCAAAACCACCCCCCTGAGCACGCCCCTGCTAGTGAAGCTGTAAATTTGAAAAGGCAAATTTTGTAAAGAGAGTCGAGCCAGCTCAGCTGAGATATTGCGGACAATTAAATATAAGTTTCATATTAAATAGCTGTCAAATCTCACCTGTCATATTGCGCCATATTGAATTTCTCGTTGAACATCGTATTAAAGCCTGAGCATGATTAGGAAACTCGAATAATATCTTTTGAAGATCCCTGATTGGTTGAAGCCAATTTTCAAATGTCAATTTAATGATTCATTATGACAGATCGGTGTCTTTGTTTCGAACTCAGCACCCTGTAAAAGAGATATTTGTCACTTTTATGCCATAACACTAGTCTACAAAACTCTAAATATTCAAAAAAAAAAAAACCTATTCTTTGGAAATATAAATGGATGCCATTTTCCTTGGTCAGCCTCCGCAAACCTCGAAATAGTTTCTTAAAATTGTATTTCAACGATGCCAATTATTCGTTTTCTTTTTTTGTAGACCAGTATAATTTGATAAATTTTACCGCATGTCAAATGTTGCAAATTACGTCTTTTTCCGAAGAAGCGCACTGATCGAATAACCTTGATACACTCATTCAAAAAAAAAAAAATAATAATAATGAAAGAATTGTATAGAAACACCCTGTATTTTATTGGTATTTTGGTACAGCTCTTTCGGATCCCTTTTTTGGCGAGGTAAACAATATTGTTCCTTTCGAGTGGTGGTGCTCCTTTGGCAATATATATTGCCCATTGACTGTCTGTATATGTATGTATGTAGATGCGCCAGGCGAGAGCTAGCTGTTGAGCTTTGAATGTTTTATGGCAAGTGGTGTATGTGGAATGGAGGGAGGGAGGGTTGCCACGCGATTGCCACCCAATATTTGCATAAATTTATCATAATTTCCTCATTACTTTGTATTTCTCTTTTATTTGGTTTTTTTTTTTAATTTTTTTTTTTTTTTTTGTTTCTTTGTTATTTATCTGCTTCGACAATTATTGTCGTCGTTGGCATTATCGTAAGGGTATAGAACGCACCACTCAGGCGGCAACACTATCAACATATTGCCACCCTATTATATGGTGCTCATGCATTGTGTACCAGCGAACCGCGAGATGAAAAACTTAATCCATTCCTAACTCACCCAGATCGTCAACACCATTTGTGGTTTCCATAACGACATCATGAATGCATGAATGAACGAGTGGAATTATTCGGTATGGAATAAAATTGTAAAAGGATGGACTCGCATGGGGATTTTGGAATAAGATAGATAGACGCTTGGATGACTTCAATTGAGGTGTTTAATTCTATACGATTTTCGAGCGTATAATGACCCAGAGAGTTGCACTCTCGCACCCACTTAATACCATCAGAGCTGGCAAAAATGCCAGCAGGAAATTTCAGCGAAATGTCTTTAGACATTTATGTATGTACATTGTATTTTTTTTTTATTGACACTAAGCATATGCACTCAGTTGGTAAGGAACTTTGTTTAATTTTTTAATTTTTTTTCTTATTTCCATCGTTTTTTTTTTTTTTTTGTTAAACATTTCTCGCATGAAAAAAAAAACTAGGTGTACTGTCAATAGGGCTCTTCCCTTAAACGTGAAAAGAGGTACAAACCTTCGTTCTTGGTTTACGAGTTTTTCGGAAGTTTTCGAGGCAAATACACGTTTGAGGCAAGGGTAATTACCACACCGAGAGAAAAAGGTAGTTATATTAACTGAAAAAGCAGGTTAAAATAACCGAGTTCACCGTTAATTGTTAGCTTATGTGTAGTAGCGGTCAATTCAACAGTACAAACACAGTCAATAAGGATATAACTACCTGATGGTTGATATAACTGTCTCGCGGTTAAATCAACTGTCACCAGCGACTGGGAAAAAATAATTTATTTTTTGCTTTGACTTTTTTTTTATCTTCTTTTATTAATATTTTTTTTTTTTTATTAAATTATTATATTTTTTCTTTATTTATTTGTTTCTATTTAAATCTTTTTCTCTTTCATCTCTTTAAATTTTCTCGCCTCGGCCGAGCCTTGAACCGCTGACCTCCACTTCGCTGGGCGAACGTCTTAACCATTACGCTAAACGAACGAATTTAATTTGTTGGTCAAAATGCTCACTTGAGCTTATGGTTGCTCAAGTTTTGGGGAACGTGCTTAAGGAATTGTTTCACTCCCAAAATTTTTTGCTTGAAAATGAACCATTAAAAAAAAAATTTAATAAATTAAAACTTTAAAAATTTAGGAGAAAATTTTTGTCTTCCAAAACAACTACACTCTGAACAAAAAAAAAAAAAAAGTGTTTTTAAAAAACACTTTCCAGAAAAATTCCCGCCGCCAGCAGGGATAGAACCCCGAAGCTGACGACTGTCAAGTCACAGCTTAAACAACTGAGCTATCGATAACTCCGTAGACGGTTGATCAGAATGCGAACTTATACGTCTAAGTGAACGAAAGCGAATTTGAACATAAAAAGTAACTGTTTTTCAACTGTTCATTTGACTGCCTTTTTCAGTGCATTTAACGCGGAATACAGTTTATTTGACCACTCTTACTTTAACTGTTCTAAGTAGTTGATTTAACTGTTGTTATTTCTCTCGGTGCAAGGTGGTGTCAATATTAAAATTGTCCTCTTCTTTCTGAAACTAAACAGTCAAACTATGTATATGAAATTTTATGAATTTCCAGTTTCTTTGCAACAACAAAGCAATGTGTTTGTTTTTTATTTGTTTTGCTTGTTTTAGAACTGCTATACACCTTGGTTTAAGGGAAGACCCCTTATAAGAATAGTACTATGGAAAGATTTCGATTGATTTCGTTTGATTTCGGGACGGAAAACTTATTCTTAAAAATTTATTTATTATATAATCGAAATAGACTGAACTACCCCAGTAGGGAATTTATTTGAAAATTTAAAGGTCAATGGAATCAGTGGCGTAGCGAGACATTTCGGAGCCCAGGGCGCAATGGGACAACTATGGAGAAAATTACGCCTCCCCCCCTAAATCAAAGACCTTTATAAAAATTTAAATATGATTTGGTTCTCCCTTCTACCGCTCTTCATAATGCTGCTGAATGGATTATTTAGGATATAGATACAATTAAGAATGAAAGTTAATTTTGACATTAAAAATTTGAAGAAAACATATTTATGTCATCACGTGTAACGTCGGTTTGAACTTTCCCAGTAGGAAAACTATTCACAAAAGAGAGGAACATTAAAAGAGGTATTCTGTCAGCAGTCTCAAGCACTTTTACCAGTTTAGCGGAATCTCCGCGGATTTATAAGAACATTGACGATCGTTAGTGGAGTTTTAGGCCAGAAAAGTGGTCAGGGAAATTGTAACGGGACCTCATGGGACCAAGTTTTTGTTTGTATAATATCTTAAAAATTAATTTTAAGTCATTTTGGCCTTGTCTAGCGGAATATTCCGCAAAAACAAAACTGGCAACAGTGGTCTCAAATTGTTAATAGAGTTTCATTTCCTTTGATTGGAGACTTCCAATGCTTTTCCCTCCATCTCTTTGGCAAGATGCGGCATATGAATATATGCAAAGTATGAATATAACCCTTTTCTGGGCACATTTAATGCAATCTTAAATGACAGTTCGATTGACATAGAGGCATCCAATTGCTTCCGCACAATCATCTCTCATGTTAATTGAATACCAAGCTGGCATCAAAACATATAGGCACATGCATTGAGGAGGCATAACTCAAGCGATTTCCTACTGGACCACATGCGTCTAAAATCGCTACTGAAGTACGGCTTTGATTATTATGGGTTCCTCATTTTCTGTAAAATCCCACAAGATACTCTACACTCAACTTCTGCTCTCGGCTTCTGCTCTGGTACCCTGCGGCTGTTTCTTTCTCATTCAACAAAATGCTTCGCTTTTCAGTGATAAGTGTGAAGTCGCCTTTTCCTTTTTGTTCTAGACTATGTATGTATGTATGTTTGTATTAGATGCCACCTGCAATATCCCACTCTGCTACAGTGAAACCTCGGATCTGTGATCAAATCGAGTAAATCGCTTAAGGTAATTTCAAAATATGCACACACACACACACACACACACACACACACACGGCGCCAATTCGTTTGAATGGATTTCGAGAATTCCTTGAAACATAGACGCGTCGTCGACTCTTCATAATTTGATAAGAAATTATTCAGGACTGATTGCCGCATCGCCGCATCGTCGCCGCCTCAGCGCGTCACCGCATCAATTCACATCGCTTCGCACTGAAGCGTATGCACCTTGAGTGCCATTAATTAAAATTTAAATCAAAATTCTATGAACGCAGTCAGGAGTGCTCTACCCACCCACTGGCCCACCTCCATATTGCTACCGTTACAATTTCGAGCTACCGTCCGCAGTGACATTTCAACTTTCACGAAAATGCAATAGCTTAAATCGTACTCATTTCAAAGCGCTCTTCTCTCTCTCTCTCGTTCTCTCTTGCTCTCACTCTCACATCAAAAGCCCGTACGAAAAGTACTCGATAATATCCACTTATGACGTTTGTTGCTTTTTTCCACATTTACATCAACTTCCTTCCACCTCGTCTTCTTCTTCTTATTCTTTTATCATGTTGTTGTTGTTGTTGCAGCATATTTTTTTTGGTTTTTTTTTTTTTTGTCGTTGTCGTTGTCGTCGTCCGTGTTGTGCTGTAGAAAATTCAATTACCGTGATTTATGGTGAGCACACACAGCCACAAACACAAGTACCTGCGTACATACGGAGAATCTCAAAAGCACGATAATAAGCATAGACACACACACACACACACATGCATACATACGTACTTATATGATGGCATGGGCGAGGATCAGAGGGAAGGAGGATAATAGAGGAAGGGGGCGTCAACGCTACTGGTGCAAATTTGTCAAATTAAATTCACCCGCGCGTCTACAAATCCAAAAGATATTCTCAAGTCGTCCGTCCCTGAATGGAATTTAACAAAATGGCGCGCGCGAGATACATGCAGTGTTGGTTGGGTCTGGGGAGCGGTAAGAGGGCGCAAATATAGTGAGGATATTTTTGTATGAATGGTAGAAATCTTAATGAATTATGAGAAGAGCGCGCGTTGGATACGCTGATAGGCGTCAATGCTTTTGACAAATGATCAAAAAAAAAAAAAAAAAATACACAAACATTAAAATAAATAAAACATATTGCTATAAGCAATCTCGGGCCCAAGTGAATATGACGATAGAAGAGAATGGACGAGAGAATAGAATACAGAATAGAAAGCAATAAATTTTGTGAGGTTTTTGTTTTTTTTTTTTCGTAGAGTTCCTTCAGTGATGTGTCGGTTTAAGATTGACAACACTAACATTTGGCTGTCAAATTGGGCTTTATATTGAAGTCCAGTAATCGGTTCGCGATTGATAATGTTTAAGAAAGACAATATACTCGGGTTGTCTGAGGAAACTGGCAGAGTTAGAGGTAAAGAAAATAAAGAGGCACAACAGGAGAGAGCTAGTGTGCAAGAGACTGACACAAAAGCCATATAGGTATACCTATTCATACATATTTTTAAATTAAATTTTATTATTGCTCTTTCGCTCTCACGCTCTCTCTTACTCTCTCTTACTCTCTTTTACTCTCTCTTACTCTCTCTCACTCTTTCTTACTCTTTCTTACTCTTTCTTACTCTTTCTCACTCTTTCTCACTCTCTCTCTCTCTCTCTCTAGTTCTCTTTCACTCTCTCTTTCACTCTCTCTTTCACTCTCTCTTTCATTCTCTCTTTCACTCTCTCTGTCACTCTCTCTTTCACTCTCTATTTCACTCTCTCTGTCACTCTCTCTTTCACTCTCTCTTTCACTCTCTCTTTCACTCTCTCTTTCACTCTCTCTTTCACTCTCTCTTTCACTCTCTCTTTCACTCTCTTCTCTCTCTTTCAATCTCTCTTTTTCACTCCCTCTCTCTTTCACTCTCTCTTTCTTTCACTCTCGCTCTCTCTCTCACTCTCTCTCTTTCACTCCCTCTCTCTCTCTTGCTCTCTCTCTCTCTCTCTCTCTCTCTCTCTCTCTCTCTCTCTCTCTCTCTCTCTCTCTCTCTCTCTCTCTCTCTCTCTCTCTCTCTCTGATTTTCTGTTTTACATTCGGCAGACGCAATTTCTAAGAAAAGACAATAAAAAACTTCTTCCCCCTTCTTCAATTTATGTGCTCTGAACATTAAATGTTATTATAACACCATCTGCACAAATTTAAAAAACAAAAATCTCTAAAGAATTGGGTTAGTCTAAAGGTGCTCTTTTCATTCCTTATTCCCAATATTTGCTCTTCGTCTGGCTTTAACTAGCCTCGTTTTAGGAGAAATTCCGGAAAGAAAAACATAGAGTGGAAGAGAGCAATAAAAAAAATGAAACTGCGAAATAATGATGGGGGATTAACTGTTTGGAGGCCATGAAAAGCTCTTTGGAATCAAAACAAAACAATGTCGAAATCATCATACATACTTTCTAAAACCGAGCTATTAATTGAACCTACAAAAGATATACATACATACTTACTTACTTATATACATATGTATGAATATAGGTATAATATTTCATTGTTTTAAATTACGGTAAAATGGTAAAAAAAATTTAAAAAAATAATGATAAAAAGCGGGCCCGCGAAAGAGAAATTAAAAGTCATTACATGATTCCATCTATGCCATCGTTTATTTTTACTTTCGTACCTTTCGTCCCATCAATCGTTTGTCCGTCTACCTATCTAAATTGAACGACGCGCGGACGTATCATAAAAGGACATGGTTAGGAGGGCCCTTAAGGCGCAATAAAATATACCGAAAATCGCGAATATTCATTTCCGAAATTTTCCGCAGGTCTTAAAGATTTTTATTTCGATTCCGCGGAATCGTTTTTCGGCATTTATGGCCGTAGGTAAATCGTAGGTAAATTCGGTGACATACCTCTCGACAGATATGGTGCTAATTGCGCTCATGAGAAATGTCGATGGATTCCCGGGTCCTGACTCGCGTCGGACGATGCTCGATAACGCAACAACGACGACGATGACGATGACGACGACGACGAACGCGAGGACTAAGACAGTAATTGAGGTCGGCATTTTCTTGTTTTCGTTTCGATTTCCATTTATTACGGTGCAATTTTTGGTATGAAATTAGGAAAATGCAGCAATAAAACAATTCCAAAACAAAAACCCAAAACACAAACATGAAGGAACAAAACCCGAAACAAAACAACAAAAAAAAAAGGATTCACGTTTTCGCCGAAAAGCCGAATTTAGCCGAATTAACCTTGTAGTGTTCAGTTTAAAAAAAAAAAAAAAAGACAAAAGAGAAAAACGAAATTATTCGATCGTAATAACGCGCCTTCTCTTCCGCTCAAATGCCATCTCATCGCTCTCATTAGCTTTTCGACAGGTAGCTCCCTCTCTCTCTCTCTCTCTCTCTCTCTCCCTCTGTCGCTGCCTCTCTCTGTCGATGAAATATTTAAATTGCATCCTTGGACCCTATTGAAGTCTGACTTTCCTTGCTTTTGTTTTTCACACGACAGCCACGATTGCCGTCATAAAATTTCGTCAATTTTTCTGGAAACGATTTTTTACGATCGAACGCTCTCTCAATATCTCCCTCGCTCTCGCTCTCTCTCTCTCTCTCTCTCTCTTTCGCTCCTGCTCTCCTTCTATCTTTGCCTTTAATTTACTTACGAAATTATGACCTCGTTGAGTGAACGATTGAATTTTTTCCCTGCACAGTAATAAAGCAAATTATAGCGAAAACTATTTTTCCAGGCAAATCCTAAATTACCTTCTCGATCTCATCTCGATCATTTCTCTTCTCACTCATGTCGCTCGCTTCAATTACGACGGAACACGAAAATGGTTCTATGTATGTATGTATGATAAATTGACGTTCTAAATTTAATAGACCTCATTTCTGCTGCCATGCAAATATTTTTAACCACATCGACTCTTTTGTTGGATGAGAGTTATTTGAGGTTTTCTGTATTTATTTTTGAAATTAAACATTCTCCAGTCTGTTCAATTGTTTATAGTAGAAATGTCAATAATTGTTGAGGCATTTTGTTTCTATTTGAAGTCTTATTTCAACAATCTTCGACTAGAAATACTAAAAAAGACCCCCTACAATATTTTTTTGTGGACTAACAATTCACATAATAAGAGATCATACAGAGGGAAAAATATTATGAAACTACATATATACCTAAGTATATTATATTTAACCCAATTACGATATCGATCGAGGGCGAAATTCAGAGATCTGCAATATCTGTACCTACTTTTTTGTTTTCCTCTTTGATTGTCATCTTTAGGGACTTCACAAAAAAAAAAAAAAAAAAAAAAAAAAGGTTATGGGTTTCGCCTGTTGGGCGAAATATTCGAATCCCTTAATTACTTTTCACAAGTATGCCCTCGACACAGGACCCGATCAAACTTTTTATGAGCAAAACTATTATTCTCCGCCCTAATGATGGCCATAATCGGGTACTAAATATATTCGCTTGGCTATGTGAAATTGTCACTCGGGGCTCGCCAAACCCAAAATGGGGGCTGCATCGACTTTTCGCGCTCCGGAAAGAACATCTAGATCATTCTCGAGCCTCCGATCAGAGTAGTGTCTTAAGACTTGAGGATTCGAAGTCTCAGCCTTAACAAAAGGGCACACATTCATTCAATATATGGGATGCGATCTCTCCGTCTTCACAAAGTTCAAGTCCGAATACAGAGTCACTTACAGAGTGAATTTTATGGGGCTTGTTTTTAAGGCAGGAGAGACCGATTTCGCTATTTTTATCTCTCCCTTAACTTAATATATCTGAGGTCCTAACTTTATACGGGCAATATGAGCCCTAATATGGTATAGGTTTGAATTCGAAATCAGACAACACACAAAGGGTTCAACCCTTCTTCGGATCCAGTCAAGTAATACATACATATGTAAGTATATCACAAAAATAGAAAAGGGTTTTTGTAGAAACCAACACCTGAGAGACCAAAATCAATGTTAAGAGAATTTAAGGCCTTCGAAGTTAGAAAAGGAATATGTTTTTTTTTTTTTCTTCTCTTCCACGAAGGGGATTTTCTGGTCTCTAAAGGGAGACTTAAGGCAGAAAAGACTTTTGCGAGAATTCCTATGAGACCAGAATTGTATGCTTAAATGAAATTCAAGGGAATTTTCGGCGCTAGTTGGAGACATTCAGAGGATATATCATCCAGGGCAGAAGAAACGCCCATAATTGAAATCACATTAAATAAGTTCTAGGACCCATTATAGAGTGCTTGAAATTCTTTGCTCGATTTCTCGTGTATCTGTTTTCATTTCATTTAATTACATTTCGGTTCGGTTCAGTTCGGTTCCATTTGCGTCAATTTATTCTATTCGGCACGAATGTTCATGAGCGGCCTGAACTGATCTGAGTGCCTTGGCTGAAATGTGTTCTTCTCTAATTATTTTATTTGATTTTTACTCTGTTTGTGTATTTGTTATTGTCGTAGCTTGTTTTGCGTGTTTTTTTTTTTTTTTTTTTCTTTGAAATTTTAAAAAAAATTTCCTATTTAAAAAAAAATTTTTTTTTTTTTTCGAATTAATTGCCGTTAATGGCGGCAAGTGTTTTTCACTTTGCGCCGTAATTCCACATTTCCATTATTTGCGAATCAAGCATAAACTTTATATATGTGAAAATATTTGCAGAACTGAAATTTCGAATGGAGTCAGACAAACAGTCATACGCTTCGGTTTTCTAATTTGAATTTTATAGGCCTCAAGACGTACATAGGCATACGACGAAAAAAAATCATGATCTATTTGCAAACAAAAAAAAGCTGCCTTCATCATTTATTTGTATTTAACTTCTTCGTAGAATGTTTCCCCCTATTTTTTTTTTTTTTTTGTGTTGATTCTGGTAAAGGAAAAAAAAATGAAAAAAAAAATAAAACAAATCGTCTTTAATTCCCTAAACACGTCGCCACATTCGAATCAGCCAATCAACTTTACAAGATTCATTACGACCACTCGCGATAGCAGCAACTGCGCTTTGGGCCTCCTCACTCACTCATAGCGTCGATGCGTAATCCGTACTAATCCCATAATTAGAAAGAAATGGTTTGTTTGCTTTGCCCGATTTCCTCCCTTCTATTTAATTTGGTGTTTCTATTTTTTTTATTTTTTTATTTGGTATTGCTTCTCAACATAATTCGATGCATTTTGAATTGTCACAAAGTATGTATGTATGTTTGATGGGAAGGTACGAGAAGGTACTTAATGCAATTTTTTTTTTTTTTTTGAAGAGCAATGTAAAAAAGAGCAAACAATGTGGTTGCAATTCTCTGTTTTTTTTTTGTTGGTAGCTCATAGAAGAGCCCTCAAAATGTATATACATACTTATAAATATGTAGCAAATAAAGAAAAGAGCTTTGTGGTGCCAATCAGGCCCGTAGAGAGAAATTTGGCCCCCGGGAAATTTTTTCCGGATTCCCCTCACAAAAATGTGCGACATTAGAATACCCGACAGAGACACATATATATGTTCAAATAATTTTTAATATCAAGAAGTGTTTAAGGTCATAAGGGGCCCCATATACCGACTTTTGTTAAATTTCTTTATGAAAACTGCCCCTTTGTCGCGCCCACTTTTCCAATTTTTTTGAATTCAAATCGGAGGCTTAGATATACGCTCTAATCCTAAGTTTTATTGAAATATTTCGAAAAAATCCGATTTTGGGGCACTTTTGAGATTTTTGTGACAGACCCTTGTACTGGAGGTACCCTTAATAATGGACCGACCAAAAAAAAAATGTTGGGGAGGATGTTTGTGGCTACAAACGAGGCATAAGTGCCAAATTTCGTTCAAGTCCCATTTGAATTTCGGGTGTAGGAGACAATTTTCGAAAACCGCCATTCTGCCACGCCCACTTTTCCAAATTTGGAAATCATATTACTGGCCTTTAAATATGATCAAATATCAAATTTCATTAAGATATCTTGAAAAACTTCGATTTTAGAGCAGTTTTTGTTGTTTTCGTAACAGACCCTAGTACTGGAGGTACCTCTAAAAATGGTCCGATCGGGTCCATTCTCGAACTTGTTCTTACTCATGTCCCCATTAGCACGCATACCAAATTTCTTCAAGATAGCTCTCAACTCCTTCGATAAGATAACTGTATACAGACAGACAGACAGACAGACAGACAGACAGACAGACAGACAGACAGACAGACAGACAGACAGACAGACAGACAGACAGACAGACAGACAGACGGACGGACATGTCTAAATCGAATCTCCTGGTAACGCTAATCATTTCTATATACATTTTGTATGGTCTATGTCGACTGGTTCTGGGTATAAAAAAGTCCCATGCCAATTGTGGGCCCCTTCAAAAAGCGCGGGCCCGGGGGAAAATCTCCCTTTTGCATCCCCCTCTCTACAGGCCTGTTGCCAATACAATGTACTCTCTCCTCCTAAGCGGACACATTTCTTTGGGAATGCTGTAGTATTCCTGCTTCTCTAATAAGCAGTTTCCTCTTATGCGGCCACCTCTGTTAAGCGTAGTTTGCCGCCCAAGAGAGTCTACTACTACACTGTATTGACACCACAGAGCTCTTTTCTTCATTAGATATACCTATTTATATATACATTTATTATTTTATATATTTAGGTATACATTTTGAGGGTTCTTCTTTCGGCTGCCAAATAAAAAAAAAAGAGAAAATTGCAAATTAAATGTAAAACAAAATAAAATAAAAACATTTAAAAAAATGAAAAAATAAAAAAAGATTGTAACAAAGTATAGAAAGCTCAATATGTCCATTAACATTTTAATAGGCAGTTGTCCTTTGACCTTTTCAAAGATCCAATCCAGCATAATTTCTTTGAAAAATATTTTTTTAAAACTATTTTTTCGAGTCAATTATTTTTTTTTGGAATTAATTCCTAAAGTTTGGCGATAAAAACCAAACCGCCTATTGAATAGCTTTCTCTGAAAATATGCACAAGAAAAAGAACTTTCGAAAAAATAAAATAACTGTCAAAGAGAATGAATAAATGAGAGTGATATTTACAAGTGATGCGATTCTTTGTAACCGAATTAATTCGATCGATTCTTTCGTATTTAAATAATCTGATGATTTTAAATAGTTGAGCTAAGATCTAGACACAACAGGGATTTCCCCGCACATCGTCGTACCGGAGCTATATGCTAGAGCATATCATAAAAAGTATTTGTTATGCTAGTGCCTTTTTTCTTTAATGTAGAAAAAAAAATAAAAAATTTATTTCATATACAGTGTACTCTCTCTCTCTCTCTCTCTCTCTCTCTCTCTCTCTCTCTCTCTCTCTCTCTCTCTCTCTCTCTCTCTCTCTCTCTCTAAGAACCAGAAACTATGTCCGCTTAAGAGGCAACTATTTGAGGAACAGGAAGACCAGAGTGTCCCGAAAAATTGTCCCCTCTCAAGAACAGTGTTCGTAAGGAGAGAGTGCACTGTATATTAAGTATGACTTTTTAGTTTAAAATGATTCTGCATGAGTGTCCACGAAAAATGTCCCCAAATGCTCAAGAACTAGGTGCATTTATATGAGGAAGAGACTGACATAACGGTTTTTGCGCTGATTTGAAAAAAAAAAATTAAAAAAAAAAAACACAACTATGAGTTTGCGATCAGGTAGACAGGTGACCTGCGAACACATTTCTTGCATTAACCCCAATTTGACAAATTTTGAGTTGTGACACTCTTGAAGTACATGTGCGATATGTCTTTCAAAGAACCCATACACATTTTTGAGACATTAAATAAGATTCCCCAAAAAGGCACTTCTTTCGATATACATATATATACAGGGTGTTCCGTTTGTGATGGTCAACCGGTCGGGAGCTGATAGAGGGTGTCAGAACAAACAAAAAATCGTACGGCAGGGGGGATCCGAAATGCACCCCTGAGGAGTTATAAGGGAATGAAAGAAATTTGCAGTTGTTTCAGAAAAAAAATTGTCACACCTCAACGTTTGTATCCAAGATAAAAATTTTAATGCAGTTCGACAGAGAATTGTCAGACCTTTCTAGGCGTATAAAATAGTATTACACTTTATTGCAGCTTCAAGGGTATTTGACCCTTCAAAGTCAAAATTTTAAAATTTTTTAAACATTTTTTGACTTTGAGAGCCATTTTGGTATGAAAAAGGTCCTATTAACACCCACATTTTTTATTTTATTCAAAATGCTGATCGATTTCCTTTATGGACATGTACCGCTTAATATCTCGAAATAGAAAAATGGAGTTACACAGACTTTCAAATTAAACGGTCCATTTTATGAAATTGACTCGTCATCTTGCGAACGATTTTGGCTGAGCGAGTCGAAGAGAACTTTGAAACCCCGTTTAGTACCTATTATATTCCTCTTTGAGAGCGAAGAACTCCAAATGGTAGAATCAATCGCGACTTCTTTTTTGAATAAGAAAAAACTCTTTGGATTACATAAAAGCTTACGCTCAGAGAATAGCGAACGAAAAAATATTGAATCGCACGATCCAAAAATTAGGCTTAACCAGGTTAACACACTTTCGAATTGTCGAATTCATCTCAGGGTACACTGTTTAATGTTTTGGTGATAGCCTTTCGTTTGATATATGAATTAAGATTCTCGGGTATCACAACGGACCTCAGACCGATGTGTGTGTCGATAAAAGACAGGCCATGCAACCTTACCTAACTCCTCAACATCTTCTCCTGCACTGCCCAGCTTTTGCAAAACTGAGTTTTAAAACCATGGGATGTCACTTCTTTCACACGCTATCGGAACTCGGGGAACTTAACCCATTGAGGAGAGCAAGCTTTATTGAGCGAACAAAATGGTTTTTCAAATAGATGTCCAAACCCGTGGGTAACACAATGGACCTTCTTTGGTCTAAGTGCGCCACCTTTCTGGTGGGCGGCCCCCTACAACCTAACCTAACCTAACCTACTTAATAAGAGTCTAACAAACAGTCCCGTTCTAAGGCCCGTTTGCTGCTGTTCTGGAGGCATTTCCGAAAAAAAAAATTTTATGAAAATTTTCACATTTTGAGAGGATATCGTGCGGAGAAACTTTAACGGGAACAGGAACTAAATGAATAATATTTTTGGGAAAGTTTTTTCCCCTAGAATCTTTTGAACGCGTCAGTAAAATAGCAAGAATGCGAATTCGTACTCCCGCTTGTATTCGCTTACCCGTTTGGTCAGAAGAGGAGATTTTTATCTTGGAGAAATATGAAGAATAATGCTGATAATTGTGATTTTATTTCCTGTCTTCGTCTTCCTAATGCCATCTGCCATGAACGGAAGGATAATCCCTTTCGACATAACTTTTTTCCTTCTTCTTTGCTGGATATCTCCGGATCGGTTGTGCCCATTGCTGATTAGTCTTCTTGAAGACCCATCCATTAATTGTTCGTTCAAATATTTTTGGATGTTGTCTTAGAATTTTGATGGGGAATGGGTATTTGAACCATACCCTTAGTTTTCTTAATCCTATCTATATAAAAGAGGAGAATTTTAGTCTCGTGATAAGTTAACTCCCCGGGAATTCATTCTTCGGTAATATTCAGAATCGGGCTGTTTACATAAGTGAAGAATTTCTCGTCGTCGACGCATTTTGGAGGGGGTTTGAACCTATGCCCATGCCTATATACGTATTTATCCCCTTGTCGAAATAAATAGTCGAGATTTACAGAGCTAGAAAAGCAGAAGTGGACTTGTTGGAGCAGAGTCTTTCAAAGCGAAATAAACTTTTTGTTTTTCTTCTTGTTTAAACTTTAATTTTTATTTAATTTCTCCTTTTTTTTTTATTGGGTGTGTATTTGTGTTGTGTTGAAATATATTTACAATTTTTCGCATTCAATATGAATTTTCGTCTCAGCTGGCTGCATCGTGAGCTCGAATACGCTTAACGATTAACGCTTAAATTAACACGTAACGCAACGTAGGATGATTAGGTTAAAATATTCTAGCCTAAGAGATTCTTAGTTGTAGGACATAAGTTTAGGGTGACACAAAAAAAAAAAAGAAAACAAAATGAGAGTAAGTATGATAAAACTTTCCAATGTAATTGGAAAGAGAATGCATGCTAGAGCTAAAGAAACACACTTGCAAAGAGAGAAAGATAGAAAATTAGAGAGACATACAGAGGAAAGATTTGGAGAATGAGGAGGATATTGAACAACAACGACTCCAGGCCGACGGCATGCCTTTATCAGCTTAAACTACTAATGAAACGACTAATCAATCAAACAATTAATCAACTAACTAATTAAATAATTACATGATTAAGCCATTAATCAATTGATTGACCGCGAATAATAATAATAATAATAATAATAATAATAATAATAATAATAATAATAATAATAATGAGATTAAAATGCATAAAATTACAGATATTTTGTTTTCTTTTCTTCATCGAATTACAAATTACGACGCTGCCTCTAATTGATTTCAGGTGCGGCGCGGTAGACTCGACGCTGAAAGTAAGAGCGGCCGAGCATACTGCTCCAGCGATGAGGATGATGGCGATGGCGATGGTGAGGAGATTTTTATGGTTGCAGGCAGACAGTTTACTGGGGGCAGGTTGTTGCTGCATGGATGGCACTGCTGCTCGGGAGCTTTGCTGTGGTGCCACCGCATTTAGTACAGCACGGGAACTGGACGCCGTAGCGCGTTCTCCATCGCCGATACGTCCATTCCGCTCGGCGTGATCGTGCCCGGCGACGATCCGGGCGATGATGTCGAGGACGAATTGTAGAGTCCGGCGGCTGCGTTCGCGGAATGTGCTGCATAGAGTGAAGGCGCCGATATACCTGAATATATGCCCGAATAGAAGCTGCTCAGCGTGGTCGGGGGCAATTGTGGCGCCTTCTGCGCTTCGAGAACGTTGTGCGTTTGATTCGTTGCCGCAGCGGCAGCGGCGGCCTGCGTTTGATGCAATTTCGATAGGGCCAACGGATCGAAGCCGCCAAAGTATGGCACTGGATAGGGTTGATCAAGATGATGTGATGGCGCGAAATACGGTGGCAGTTGATGGAATGGATTGTAAGTGCCAGCGCCAGCGGGACAATTGCCGCCCAATTTCTGTTGACCGTTTGCCTGCATTTGCAGTGCGCTCTGCGGTCCGCCCGAGAGTGGATTCTTTGGCTTACGTCGCGGCCGATATTTGTAATCGGGATGTTCTTTCATGTGCAGAGCTCGCAAGCGTTTCGCCTCATCGATGAATGGGCGTTTCTCCGATTCGGCAAGTAGCTTCCATTCGGCTCCCAAGCGTTTTGAGATCTCGGAATTGTGCATTTTCGGATTATCTTTTGCAATTTGACGCCGTTGCAGCCGCGACCATACCATAAAGGCGTTCATCGGCCGTTTGATATGGCCCTCCTGACCCGGCGAAGTTGGATGATGATGATGATGGTGATGATGATGCTGCTGCTGCTGTTGCTGCTGCTGCTGCTGGTGTTGATTATGATGATGTTGTGAGCTGCTGCCATGTCCGATCGAGCCCAATGATGTCTGGCTGCCCATGCTGCCCGCCGAGCTGATCGACGAATTTGGCGATAGCGTCTGATGACCAAGTGCGGCCGCCGACTGCATATGACTTAATACACTATTTGCGCCGCCAAGACCATGCGGAGTATTATTACTGGAGCTGCCACCGCTACTACTGCCGCCGCCGCCACCGTTGTTGCTGCTGCTGCTGCCGGTCGCCACCATATGTCCCATGCTAGCCGTACCCATTACCGAATTGCCATTACTCGCCGCATGACCGCTTATGGGCGATGTACCCATTGCCGCCGAAATCGCAGCTAAACTTCCCGTCTGCGAGAAATGCATGACACGCTTTATGTCCATATCGGTGGGTCCGATGGATCCCTGTAGGCCGCCCGCTTGTGAGAAGTGCATAACGCGCTTAATGTCCATGTCCGTTGGGCTGATCGTGCTCGATGATGCGTATTCGGCTGCCGTTGGCAACTCGAGGCCCTGACTCAGATGGAATCCATAATTGGGATGTGAGGACAGTGTTGCCATAATTACTCTTTCAATTTTTGGAAATTTCCGCTTTTCCCGCGTATACGCGAGATCGAAGGAAAATTTCTTTTACGATTTGGTCTTGAAAGTGTTTTTTTTTTTTTATTATTTTAATCGAATTTTTATCGAAAGTCAACGATGGTACTTATCGCGATTTCACGTGATTTATAGAACAAACGAGGATTAAAATAACATATATCTATATGTATATTTATTGTATATTTTCAACACTTTTCGCTTGAGATCATCATGGAATTCTTTTGTTTCGTTCTATTGACTTTGCTTTCGATTTTTCTGCACACACTTAATAGACTCAATAAAATGGCACTTCGGTTGCTATTCTTCTTCAGATCTTCAATTAAAATGCTGTCAAGAATTTTATTATTGAATGTCTTTGAACACTTTTATTGTAGCTTTTTAGCTTTTGTCTTTTTTGTTCTTCTTTCTATTATTATTATTTTTGATTGTTACTTTTTGTCTTTTATTTCGCTTTTCTTTTCTTTTTGTCAAATAATATGTATTTTTAATATATTTTATCTTTTTGTTTTTTATCTCTTGTCCGATAAAACAAGAACGACACCCTTCCTCTTCGACGTTTTCGAACTGAATGTCACAAACGAACGCAGCCTGATCAGCATTAACCATTTACCGAGTCTCTCCGACTGCCTTTTGAATTGCTTAAACTGATGTCGCCACTGTTATTATTATTGTCTGCGCTCTCACGTTCGCTTTAAGCAATGCTTGCCATACGATTGCCGAACAGCGTTTGATTGTGTGAAAGCCTTTGTATTCTACTATATACAGAGCGAGCACACAGCACACAAGAGCTAACACAACAGCGCGCACAACGACGACACGAATCGCAACACGAAACACGATAGAATGAAAGGCGACGCAGCCACATCTCAGCATTGATGCCACGCGTTCGAATGAGAGGCCGATACGCGGCGATTGGCATTTGTTATTCGTTTGTTAGAACAGTCGAGCATGATCGTTTTAACGCGACGTTCGCTCGCCTCTTATTCGTTTATTTTGCATTCGCCTTTGTGATTTGCCAGTTCATTCATTTCAGGTTTATTCACTCGTTTGTGCGGCCGCGATAGTGTGTAGTGTGGTCGTCGCTATGCATTTCGAATGCGTGTGCTTATGTGTGTGTGTGTGTGTGTGTATTTGATGGCTCCCTTCCGAAAGAAAGCGTAGTGCGTTTGTATGCCTTCGCTGTTGATCAATGCGTTTTGTTCGCTCGTTCATTCATCTATTCATTCGTTCGCCCATTTGTTCATTCATCTCATTCTTTGCTTTAGTTCCGCATTATTGTCGTCATAGTCATTTACACGATGCCACAGCTATGAGGGGTGTGTTCTCTCGCATGCAAACACACACACACACACACACACACACACACACAAACACAACCGCGTGCGCACCCGTTCGAATTGGGGCTCCCTACGTTTTTTTTTTTTTTTTTTTTGTGGGGGTGGGAATGCGGCACAATTTTTTTTTTTTTTTTCTAATTTTTTCGCTGTTGCTGTTGAAGTACAATAAAAAGGAAATAAATGAAAAAGGGAAAATGAAATGAAAATTGAAAAACCCCCCGAAAATGCATGATAACTGCTTGCAGCGAAATTTCACTCAGCTCTCAATATGCTTTTAGAGTGTTGCCATCTGGTTTAAGTAGTTGCCATGATTCACATTGTATGCTCCTTTGTTAGCCACTCATTTCGCGAGTATATGAGTCTATTGTTGGGTCCTTCCTGCAGGCGCGACGAGGAAGGCAATAATCGAGACGCGTGCTGGCCCAAAAAAGAAAAACAAAAAAGCTCAGCCCAGAAAAGATTGCGTACGCGCGAAAGAGAGTGAAAGCGAGCGTGTGAGAGCGAGAGCGAGAGCGCGCACGCGAGTAACAGCAAGGAGTAGAAGAGAAAGAGTATGGATATGAACATGTAGTGTGGGAGCATTTTGACGTTCATATTGAATGGTAACAAAACAAAAAAGAAAAAAAAAATGGGAAGAAAAACCAACTACAATGGGTAGGCATGCAATGCCGATTGTTGTTATCTACGGTGAGTGGCAACAGCAACAGCAACAGCAGCAGCAGCAGTGGCAGCAGCAACAATAACAATAATGAAGAAAGTAACTGCAGAACAACGCGACACAGTGACAGTTCAGGTCTCATGTACTCGCAAGCTCGTCGTAGCTCTTCACTGCTCTCTCATTTAGCGTGCTCGGATCCTGCCATTGTCTTATGGGTACACACTTCATACTTTTTTGCTACATTCCGTTTCTTTTTTTTTTCGTTTTTGTTTTTGTGTTGTTCTTGTTTTTGTTTACATGTATTAAAAAAAAAAATTTTTTTTAGTTTTGTTTTTCCTTTTGCGCTCGTGCGCGCCTCCATGCTGCAAGTGTGTGAGTAGCCGTTCTTGCCCAATCACATTCACTGAATCGCTGAATCGGTGAATCGCACGACTCACAATCGTGTGAATTCTTTCACTGGGCATTATTCGGGCGCGCTGCAATAATTCCCACCGATTATTCGCTTGTGGGTGCGGGAGCGGGTGTGTTTGCGTGTGTGGCTGTGACGGTGTGGGGTAGTAATGCACAAATGTGCATTACAAAGCCCGAAAAATATAAAGAAATGTGTGCATTACGAGCGTCCCCATGGTCTCTCCCACCACCCATTTTTAAGGCAAAGAGCTAGTTCACTTCACAAGGCCACTTCAAAAAAAAAAAAAAAAAACAACAAAAAAACAACAAAAGTAGAAAAATGTCAAATGTTTGTACGCGTGTGTGCCTTCGCATGCAGATGTGTGTTAATAGCTCTTTCGCTTTATTAAAAAGCTAAATGCGACAAAAAAAAAAAAAAAAAAAAAAAAAACAAAGAACAATGCACAGGTACCTATATAGCAGAAAAACAAAGAAACAACGAAGGCATCAACAGTTCTACTTTTCTCCATAAGCCGTAGAAATTGTCATAAAATACAAAAAGTCCATAAAGGAGAACAGCTTTTGTCCAGAAGTAAAGTCGCAGGAGACTTTCAGGGAATGCAAAATTCGAATTGTACCTGTCTATTCAGAAAAATCTCTTTTATGGTTTTCTCAACATGGACGGACGTGGCATTTACATATGTATAAACTTTCATAATCTTTCATTTTAAGAACTTCGTGAGGCTGAAGGCCTATCTAGGTCCCGATTTACGGGTCGGCAAGTCAGATACATGCCCATAGCCGCACTGTGAAATTTTCCAATCCGATTATTCCTGAACGCGGCACAATCAAGGAATTTTCTTTCCTACGGACCCCCTCGACACTAAATATTATCCAAAATAAGAAAAAATTAAAACATCCCCAATCACTGTGAGTACAAATTAAAATATCATCACTGTCTGTCCGCTTCCGGCTATCCACTCCATAGGGCTGACCACAGTTATTGAGGAGTTTTTCCAATCATGGCCTTACGTCTATTTTTTTTTTGCATCTATTTTAGGCAGGCTATATTAGATTTAGATCTTTTACGGATCGGCTAGCTAGAACCCACCAATGAAGCAATCAAAATTGGTCAGATTGCTATGTTCAAAGGGAGATCCCCGAAAAAAGGTTGTATCCACAACTGTTCCAGCAAATGGCCAGAGGGCAGGTAGACAGGAAAATACGTTGATCATAAGAAAAAGCATCAGGAAACGATGGGTCCCAGCAATGGCGTGATTTAGGATTGGAACTCCTGCAGACTGGCGCTGAGATCGCATGCCCATACCTCAGGACGTGCATGAGCGAATGCGAAAAGAGGCAAAAATGCGTTAAAAAGAAGAAGGGTGACAATTTTTAAAAACTTAATCCTAAGCTCTCTAATGTACAATAGGCATTTCCTGAAAAAGTGACATTCTTGTCGCGTCCGTATACCTATATATTACGAATATGAATAGAAATTTTGATAAATAAGTATTAAAGTCCACATTATGGGATAAATTTGTCTACACATAAGGCTACACGATTTTTATCAATGTAATAAATATAAACCGTTAAAATCTTGTGAGGATAAATTTGTCTCTTTTGCGTTAAAGGGTTAAATTAAATGAAGTTAAGTTGTGTTCGATCAAGACGTAGGTGCTTTTAATCTTGTTAAGTAAGTATTCCACCGTTTCCCCTCTATCGCTGGCATGTCCCACTTCGAAAATCAACAACAACAACAACAACAACAACAATGAGGTTACAACCAGACCAACAACAACGGCAATATCAACTTTTTCAGCCATCAAAGGATTCATCTCATTAAGACGATCAAAGCTTTATTGATTTACGCGATGATTGAAGACGTGCGCACACGCACACACACACACACACAAAGCACTCTCCTCCCACTTCACTTACACTACTCTCATCTTTATACCTCAATCGAATAACGGTTAACCATTGCGGTGAAAATTCAAAAGAAAATTATTTGGAAAATGGCAAAAATTAATTACGTTGAAGGAAACCCGCGCAAATCAAAGGCCGCAGCGTTCCATTGTGTCACATGTCAAGCGGAACTCGGAGAAGGCAAAAAGTATACGAATAAAAGTAAAAAAGAAAAACAAATAAAAAGAAATAAAAACAAATCTAAAGGATTGGCGGCAACAACAACAACAACAACAAAAACAGCAGTAACAATAACAGCATTACAATAAGGAGAAGAGGAAAAAACATTAAAGGTAAAAGGATTGTGCAACGGGGAAACCAACAACAACAACAACAAGAACAAAAACATTGTTCAGTGGTAACGGTAATGGCAAAGGCAACAGCTTACAACGACGAAAGGTGAATCAAAGCCGAGAAAAAGCAAACATAATTAAAAGCGAAGCCAAAAAGTCCTTTCAAAGCGGTCGTTATGACACAACCCGACACAGCACTATGCGACACAACACGACTTGTCACGATAAGTCGCGATACCGAATGCAATGTAACGCAATCATACATATTCTTCTCAATTTTAGTGGGTGAAAAAAAAAAAAACAAAAAACAACGGATGTAGAGGAAAAGTATAAGAAAACTGCATTCGGAATTGTCAAAATATCAAAGTGCACTATACTTGATTAAAGTTAAAACCGATCTTTTTAAGCTTTTGAACTTTTTTCGAGTCGTAACGTATTGAAAGCGGGTAGATATTAGTTGGATGGCGGGGAGACGAATTGTTCGCTTTAGCACGTTGTTCAACCTTTTGAGTGTTCGAGTTACCGCGAGTCTTCTGTAAGAATGGAAATCGAGAGTAAGAAGAAAAATGCTAGAGATAAAACAGATAGTAATGGAGAAAATCCATACACACATGCCTGTAGACAGGATGTTCGATCTCGGGGGACAATTCGTCCTTCAGGTCCCCTTCGAGCGTTAAACAAAGAAAAGAAAACGTTGTAACCCTTTCTCAGGTATAGTATAACACCCGGGCCGTCCAAAGAAATAAATGGATCCTTGAAGATAGTTTACAGTAAGTAAGCAGTACGACTTCGGCCATTCCCGCAAGCACTGTTGTCAGTTTTTTTTAGAGGAATATTACCCTGAATGTCTCAAAACAAGCCCAAAATTCCATAAAAATTGCAAAAAAATATCATAAATATTTTTAAATTTAGGAGAGATTCCCCTAAACTGGCAAGAGTGCCCGCAAGTACAGACAAAATGAAAAAGGGGCATCAGTCTGCTTCGTTTTACGTATCGCTTCATGGACCAACCTCTTTCACTCTCATTCGCTCTCCCAGATATGTTTTTAAAAAATTTCAAATTATTTGAACCAAGGAAATAAATGGATTGCATCGGTAGGAATAAGCAGAAGAAACAAAATGAAGTTAAGAGCAAAAATTAGTAGAGGGAAGTACAAATTAGGAAAGAATACCTCGCGGCTCCGCTTCATTTGTTGAGGAGCTTTCCTCAACGCCCCGAATTTCTATCACGCCCGCTTGCTCTATCTCCATCGCGCTCTCTCTCTCTTTCTTTCTCTTTATCGCTTTATCTCTCTTTCTCTCTCTCTTTTTCTCTCTCTCTCTTTTCTCTCTCTCTTCTCTTCTCTCTCTTCTCTCTTTCTCTCTTCTCTCTCGTTCTCTCTCGTTCTCTCTCGTTCTCTCTCGTTCTCTCTCGTTCTCTCTCGTTCTCTCTCTCTCTCTCTCTCTTCTCTCTCGTTCTCTCTCGTTCTCTCTCGTTCTCTCTCGTTTCTCTTCTCTCTCGTTCTCTTCTTCTCTCTCTTCTCTCTCTTCTCTCTCTTCTCTCTCTTCTCTCTTCTTTCTCTCTCTCTCTCTCTCTTTCTCTCTCTTTCTCTCTCGTTCTTCTCTTCTCTCTCTTCTCTCTTCTCTCTCTCTTTTCTCTCTCTTCTCTCTCTTTTTCTCTCTTTCTCTCTTCTCTCTTCTCTCTCTTTCTTCTCTCTCTTTCTCTCTCTCTTCTCTCTCTTTCTCTCTCTCTTTCTCTCTCTTCTCTCTCTTTCTCTCTCTTCTCTTCTCTCTCTTTCTCTCTCTTTCTCTCTCTTCTCTCTCTTTCTCTCTCTTCTCTCTCTCTTCTCTCTCTTTCTCTCTCTTTCTCTCTCTCTCTCTTCTCTCTTCTCTCCTTCTCTTTCTCTCTCTTTCTCTCTCTCTTCTTCCTCTCTCTCTCTTCTCTCTCTCTCCTATTCTTTCTTCTCACTTTCATCGATCTTCATTTTCTTCTTATCTCTCCTTTCTTTTATCTCTTGATGTTTCTTTCCTCCCTTTCTTCTTTTTTCCCTTCTTTTGGTCACTTTCTACTTCCTTTTATTTATAATTTTATTTTGTGTGTTTTTCTTTTCTCCAAAATCTATTTAACAAGGATATTGTCTAAAGTTAAATGAAATGAAAGCGAATAAGAAAATAAAAAAGGACGAACTGCTTGTGTCCAATAATTACAAACTATTCTCGGTCAGTTTTTATTGTTTTGTTCTTTCCAGGGAAATCGGAAGTAGGATCGGTTCGGATCGGATCGGATATGTAGGCACAGCCGATGATGAGGAAGACAACATCGGTTTGCGTCATCCATGACAATGAACGACAGGTAAAGAGCCAGCGAGGCAAGTGAGTCTGCGACTTCAAAGGGAATAAAGAAACATTAGGTATGTACAAATAAAAAAATTTAAAGAAAGCAAAAATTTAAAGAAATACAAAGAGATAGAGGGCGAGACTCTATAGTTGTCTATAATGCAAATCCTTTTTTGTGTTGCTGCCCCACGTTGTGTCCTCATCGGTGGGAATATTGGCAGCTGCACACAAAAAAAAAAAAAAAAAAAATAATAATAAATAAAAAAAATGCATCGAAACGAATTCCCACCGTCGACTTGCGAAATTTCCAACTCAAGATTCCGGCTGATATGGCGATGCCGAGATTCCGATGCAATTCCCGAGCAAGGTGGCCAGAGCGAAATGAGGAAAAAACAACAGCAACGACGATTGATTGCAATCAATTATTGAACGTGTTAAGGCGTAGCCGCTTATGAATTTATTATTAATCGTGCACGCTCGGCTTACCACACGATGACACGACAACGACAAGAACAACCATAATGACGATGACGATGACGAGCCGATGACACTAGATGTCATAATTCATTAACGTAATCAATTAAGGAAAGCGTCAGTGCATTCATCATGAGAAAAATCCTTCGAAGTCATTCGTGAAAAGCTTCGCTGAAATGCAATACGAATGCAATACGAACGGATTTTTATGAAAATACCCCCCGCACTCATTAAAAAGAAATTATCGTAAAATGGCAGTGATGCAGGCATGCATATGCATGCATCCATATGCCACTTGAGTGTACTTAGCTAAACGACGATGAACGAGTACGAGTACGAGCACGACTACGAGAACGAGAGAACGAGCCCGATACCGAGAACACGATAGGTAACGACAAGATGAAGTCAACGATAATCGACGACGGCAAGTTCCGATGACGTCAAAGTTGTATTTTTTTTTTTGGCCATACCGCGACTTATACCACTCGAGTGGGCCGCTTAAATCGGTTGAAGTGCGCAGCAATTAAGAAAAAGGAGGAAGCAAAAAAAAATTTATTATTATTATTATTTTTTTATTTTTATTTTTACAAATTTTTTCACGTCAAGAAGGTAATCGAATCGAGCCACTTAAGAAAGTCGAAAGGACGAAGGACGAAATGAAGTACAAAAAAAAAAAAATGCATTAAATCGCCGATGAAAACAAAGGCGAAGCAGCGCAGAGCTTCTTGCATCCTGAGCCTTTTAAGGGTTGAGCAAAAGCGGCAGCTAGAAATCAAGAGCAATGTAAGATCGCAAGACGGGGTCCTTTCCCAATTTTCGAACGAGAAAATCCATTCTTTTTCATTAAAAAGGATTTTTATTTCTTTTATTTTTCTGTTTTCTTATTTTTGATTTAAATTTTTTTTAAATTCTTTATTTTTTATTTTCCCTTTTCTTAAGCGGTTTTTCTAAAGTGGATACTTAAGTTAACTCGAGTACAGTTGAAGGACTAGGGCTTTAACGACAAGATTTGGCGTAGAATCCCACGGTGTGTTTACGACGACAATCACAGTAGAGCGTCTTATGCAGAACTTTAAAGTGGAAGGCAAAAAAAAAAATATATATATATATATACATATATATAAAGGGGGAAGCAAGAAAAAAATTGAATAACGAGAAGGATGTTTTCTTCTTTTTTGTGGGAAGAAAGGCTAATAATATGCGTAATCAATGTCGATGCTAGGGAATGCATTTTTTTCTTTTCGAAAAGAAATTTTAAATATAATATCCCAGGAATACTATGAGTATTTCCAAAGGTCCAATTTTTGGCATGCAGCTTTTAGAAAAAGGGAAAGACAGAAAATTCTTTCGGGATGGATTTTAGGCATTACAAAATAATAAATTATCAGTTTTTTCCTATTGATCCCTTGTGATTTTTCACATTTTGAAAGAGGTTTTGATCCTCAAAGCTAGCCTATCCATACCCTGAAGCCTATAACCAGGAATTTTTTCCCCATTGAATATAAGAAAAAAAGCAGAACCACAAAAAATTAATAAAAATAGACGTAAAACATTCTCAGAGATGATACAACTCTAGGGGAAATCCAGGCCCAGGTGCGTATACAGTATATTATTTCGAGAGGCTTTTCATATATAATTCCAATCTATATGTATCGTGAGCATTTTCCCATATTTCCTTGTTATTCTCCGAATTTCAGATTGAGCCTGAAGCCTCGAACTCAACCTATGTATGTATGCTTACGCCCCTGAAACATATAGACAAGAATTTCCCCCTTTGAGTATCAAAAAAAAAAGATCAGAACCACAAAAGAACGACGTAAGACAACTTCAGAGATAATATGTATCTACAAGACTCGGGGACCCCTATGGAAAATCTGGGCCCAGGTTCGTAGACAGCAAATTAATTCGGGAGGGGTATTGCAAACATACATACTTATGTATGTATGTATATCCAATCTTATATATCGGGGCTATTTTCTCTCGGTTCCTTATGATTCCCCGAATACCGAATGGGGCTTGAACTCCCAAAACAAAAAGAAACCCCCCCCCCCGGGCCTGTGCGGGCCTCTTGAAAACAAGAAATAAAAACATTCTCCTCTTTTAAAAAGGATTCGTAGCAATCCCTCATAGATTCCGACCCAGGGGAATCAACTCTCAATCACCCTGAGTATTGCAATCCTCTCATTTAAGGCAATTAGCCCGAAACTGAAAACTGATCACCAAGGAGCTATTTCTGAGATAGACACAGTAAAAAAAAAAAAACTCATTCATTCGCCAAAGCTCTACTCTTACGTTCCCATCAATGTTCCTCGAACCTCAAGGTAGTACACTCTCAGGGTGTTTTTTCGCTGGTGGCCTTGTTTTTGATAAGCTGTCAAAAACGTTTTATTATTATTATTATTATTTTTTTTTTTTTTTTCTGTCAAAAACCGCAATTAAATCGCTACAATTGCACAAACAAATGACTGGAGAGGCGTTGCAATCACAACAACAATATCAAGAGCAACAACGACAAACAGCAACAACAATTGTAAGAGAGTAACAAACCAGCTACGAGAAAGGAAAAGAAGAAAAGCCAGATGCAAAGCAATCACCCAGTTGCACGCTCCCAGTAACACATTTCGGGCCTCACGTTGTGCGGTGTTGTCAAATGCAGTGAATCGAAATTGTCACGTCAAATTCGCGCCACAACATCGCCACTTCGAGGTGTAGAGCATTACTGAGGTAGAGGGAGAGTGAACGAGAGGCGGTCGCGGAGGCGGTAATTAGTGAGTTTCGACAGGAATAAGAAAACAAGCGGACACAAAAGGTGTCAAATTCGTGCAATACGAGAACAAAAGGAGCAGACAGGACGGACGGACGGACTCCTTCTCTCGTTGAACTTATAAATCACGATTTAAAGGACACGAACGCACTCTCTGATGCCTCGTTCGCTAGCTAGCTCGCTCTCTCGCTCGCTCTCTTTAGCCTTTTGGAGTGTTTTAATCGCCTAAAGCAATGGATCCCCATGGAAGGATCAACGATCGAATCGGTTTTTCTACGTGTGGAAATAGACGCTCAAAGGATTTCTTTTTATAGTAGGTGTATGTATACGCAGCTATGCATAAACATATGCGCATGTTATACATATATACTCTCCACCCACACGAACGCGTTTTTATGCAAATAGAGCAGGAAAACGCGTAGTATTCCCGGCTGAATTTTCTTTTCAATTTATATAATTTTTTTTTTTTTTTCTTGAATTGCATGATTTTAAGGATTTTCACCTACGAATGAATGCGAAATGATTCGTAACGAATCGATTTCAGGTCAGAGATAAGTGCGAAATGACGCTCGCATTAGTGTAATTTATCGAAACGATATTGAAATGGGGAACGAGTAATGGACCAACGGGCAAGCATGCGGACAATATTCAATGGCGGAGGGGAATGAAGAGCGATATGGGAAGATTAGAATCGAAATTGATGCTCTGAGCTAAACGGGAATTTACCCAGTAGGAAATTTCATCAATTATGAATTTAACAATGAATCATATTAAAACATTTAATATGGAGTCTATTGCTACGAAATCCTTGAACTTTCGTAGGCCATAAACTAAGCAATCCTCGTGGCATATATGTATGTACACAGTGATATATGGGTTTGTATGCTATAAAGGGTTCAAAAAAATTTCATAAAATTGTTCCTCTTCAATTAAAGTCATCAGTCTTAAAATGTTCCGTATTCAATTTAAAAAAAGTTCATTAAACAAATTTTTGAACTCACATTACTTATTACCTACCTAATCCTAATCTGGAACTCGATAAAAGCAGCTCTCTAAGGTCTATAAACAATCTCGCTAGCTTTAGGAAGAAATTTCTATTGCTTCTCCAAATTTCAGACTAATTTTAATTTTATAATTTTAATCTAACTTGAACCTTATCTTTCTGATCTTTCTAACTTTTACTTAGTCTACCAGGATCTACATATTCGGAATAGAACAAACTAACAAAAAATGTAGGTACATTTGTGTAATATTTGAGTCAATAAAAGCAAATTAAACATACAAAAATCGAGCTTCGATAGTGTAAAAAACCTTGGTTATATACCGGCCTTTCAAATTTGTTCAAACTAATTTTAATAATTTTTATATTATTTTTCTACTTGCCAATATTACAAGCATCATTTCGAAATTTTAAATTAAATTAACAGGATCATAATCATTCGGAATATTGGAACAACAATCAAAAATAATCTTTTGATCATTTTTGCCATATGATTTATCAATAAACTGGAGCACGATAAAGCACTACAAGCTAATCAGCTTCGATAGTTAAAGGGAAACTTGGTTTAACCAAAGGTTACTTCAAATAATTATTTTTTTATAACTAGTGACTGTATTTTCTAGAACTTTAACTTCTATTATAGTTTTTGAATTTTAAACTCTTAGGTCATCAATATTGAGTCAAGCAATTAACAAACAATGTCTGTACGTCAAAAGTTAAATGAAAATTTATAAAATCATAGGAAATGTTTGGTACCGCAATCAAAAATATATCTTTTGATCTTTTTGCCATATGCATTAAAATTAAAATTTTTGAAAAATAAATTTCATTTTCAATATCGAAATTTTTTAAGCATCGAAATTTACGGCAGCACCGTCTACTTCCAGGGCTGTGAGTACATTTGACAGCTGATTAGATCGTTATTTTTAAAAACGGATTCTATAAAGAGCCATTCTAACGATTTTTTCGTACTCCAAATTGCTGCCCTGTGACTCCAAAGCTTTTAGTCCTGTCTATCGTATTGTGTTATTTCCAAAACTGACATGCCTATTATGAAATTATACTACTGAATATCGAAACAGTTCTATCTTCGAATCAAAAATTTATATATATTTACATACCAGTGCAAAATGATTTAAAATTTTAGTCGACGATAGAAATTTTTCGATTCTCATATTCAATAGTCGACAAATCATAATAGGGATTGAATGTTTTTTGAAAATTAATTTCTTTGAATATGCTTTCCAAATATGGCCTTGTTTTTGATTTTAATCAAATTTAAATTTAAAAAATAATATTGAAAATAATAGGGGCAGTGCACAAAGGTGATCGGAAAATAGGAAATCGGAAAATCGAAAATTTTAACTGCTTAATGGAATGTTGTGCAAGATACCAAAAGGGATTTTTATAAAAAATTTTTAAAGTATGCATTGTCCGAATATTGTGCAACGTTTTAACACGTTTTGTGAATACCCTATCAAATTTAAATTAAAAAAATTATTGAAAATAATAGGTATTCACAAAGCGTCGGAATAGGAATGTCGGAAAATCGGAAATGTTAACTGCTTAAAATGTTGTGCAAGATACAAAAAAGTTAAAAATTTTTAAGTCGCAATTCCGATTTCCAACGTTTTTAACGTCTTTGTGAATACCTATATATCCATTGTGATTTTTAAAATTTATTTTTTTAATATTTAAGTTTTTTTTTTCATCCACTCGAAAAAATCCCGATTTCTTAACGATTAATTATGGTCCACATTGAAAATTATTATCATTTAGGAAATTCACAAAGTCTTCTAAAATCCCTTTGAAATTTATTCGCAGCTTAAATGAGCAGTCTTGCCCAGCCAACCAAAAGAGTCCGCATGGAGCTCCTAAAGTGCCCCTTTTCCGGAGCACAAATGATCCTAATACTCCTAATGCTCTTAATGAGCGTTCTTTGGGAGAAAAGATCACGGAGCCTAATATGGAAAAAGTGCACTTTTTGGGATCTCAAAATGTATGTTTCATGATTGCTAGAACGCTTCTTAGCAGTCTCGTTTGGACTCTCTTTCAGTTATAAATTTTTTTTTTTTTTTATGACTCGTTTAGTCTCCCTAAATGCTCCTAGGCGTTGTTTTTATAAGGCTTCCGAGCAATGCCAAAACACTTCGTCAGGGTGCTTTAAAAGGAGTCCTTTTACACTCTTTTTCAGAGCACTCCGTGGTGCATGGTTGGCTGGGTAGAGCTAAAATGCTTTGTGAATTTTCTAATTAATAATCATAATGAACTCAAAATTCGTTCATTAATGAAATTAATTTGCAGATGTGTATTAGAAAAGTGACATCTTGATGAAATTTTGAATCTCAAGACCCCTATAAAAAGGTAATATTTTTTTTTTTATAATAATTTCATTTCTAATTCCTTATTGCAAAAAAAAAAAAAAAAAAAACAAATTTAATGACTTGTCATTGATGGGAATTTTTCCTAACAGGTAGCTTATGTATATGGCTATAATCGACACAAGTGGGTGGCCATTTAGCCATCCACGTATGTGCGTGACTATGTGAGTGTGTCCTTTAAACGTGTCTGTGATTAATGGCAAAGTCATGAGGATTAAGAAGCACATATGGAAATTCTTTGTGATATGCTTATGCTCTGCCATTAAGAGTAAATATCACGTTCTCAGAAACTTTGTTTTTTTTTTTTGTTATTTGGTTTTTTGGTACTTTTGCTGTCATTGTTCATTTTACTTTCCTTTTTTTTTTTTTTGCTGTTTTAGTTACAAAGCTGTTCCATTGTTCGAGAGTTCCCAAGCGAGTTAAACCAACGGCACCAGCACAGAAATGGGCCAAACTAAATCACTAAACCAATTTAAAAACGTTCATAGCATGAATTCGCATTTTTTTCAACATCCACATTTGTAGGAAGAGGGAGACGGAAAAATTGATATGTCGCTACGAAGAAGAGAGAGAATTTTACCAGATATGAAATCCAAAAAAACAAAAGAAATTAGGGCTTATGATGAATTAAGGGTCAAATTAGGCACTCAGGGCTCAAGGCTCGCGTGAAGGATCACGGGAATATGTGTCACGATATAAATTTTTGCAGTGCCTTAAACCCCTTCCTAAATAATTTTATTTTGTACGCGCCTGCTTTGGCTTGTCTGGCGGTGACCAGCGACTAATGGGGGCCCCGAAAAATGTATTGTTTTTGGTACGATGGTGACGGACACCAATTTTTTTCGGGGTCGTAAGTTCACGAATTATGACGGCCGACTTCTCTGCCCTCTTTTCCCCGCCGTGAATCAATTTCCGGCGGAATGTTGACTGGAAATGTGGGGCAATCAATTCCAAAGGATGGGAACAGCTTTTTGCGAGCGAGTGAATGAGGGACTGACGAAGAGAAAAAGGGAAACTTATAGAAAGACAAAGTCAAATGAAGAGATAAAAAAAGAGAGAGGAGAGAGAGAGAGAGAGAGAGAGAGAGAGAGAGAGAGAGAGAGAGAGAGGGAGAAAGAGAGAGGAGAGAGAGAGAGGGAGAGAGAGAGAGGGAGAGAGAGAGAGGGAGAGAGAGAGAGGGAGAGGGAGGGAGAGAGAGAAAGAGAGAGAAGAAAGAGAGAGATAGAAAGAGAGAGAAGAAAAGAGAGAGAATAGAAAGAGAGAGATAGAAAGAGAGAGATAGAAAGAGAGAGATAGAAAGAGAGAGATAGAAAGAGAGAGATAGAAAGAGAGAGAAGAAAGAGAGAGATAGAAAGAGAGAGATAGAAAGAGAGAGATAGAAAGAGAGAGAAAAAAGTAGAAGAGAGAGAAAGAAAGAGAGAGAAGAAATAGGAGAAGAGAAGAAAGAGAGAAGAAAGAAAGAGAGAATAGAAAGAAGAGAAAGATAGAGAGAGAAAGAAAGAGAAAAATAGGGAGAAAGAAAGAGAGAGAACAGAGAGAAAGAGAGAGAGAAAGAGAAAGAGAAGAAGAAAGATAAAGAGAAACAGTAAGAGAAAGAGAAAAAGAAAGAGAACGATAACGATAAAGATAAACAGAAAGAGAGCGAAAAAAAAAAGCAGAGAAGAATTAACAGCGATCAGTCAATATGGAAATGATAAGAAAACGTGAAGAAGTATAGACGGTGAGAATAGGGGGAAGAAGGAAAAGAGAATGGTAAAATGAAGTATGAACGCGGTGAGATTAAATTGATGACAAACCCAAATCCCAAGTCTTTAAAAATAAAGAGTCCTACACAGAAGGATTTTTTTTTTGTTTTGTGTTTCCCCCTACTTCTCTGCCTTCCTACACAGTCAAAACGCCGTTATGCTGATCAAGAACAAACATCAATTCGCGGCATGTAAATTGATTTTAGCGTGGCCCAATGAAAGACCCCATCCTCAGTGTAACAGTCGCTCAACCCCAACTCCAGTCCGCTCTTGAGTGTTAAATCACGCTGTTTTGTCGGTAAATATGTATCCTCTTCCGACACAGCGACACAATGGCACGTGGACCAGACATGGTTGGGGATAATAAAAAAGGAATTGGAAGGTAAATCGACACTTGTGTGGGTGTAACATGTTTAGGTGTTAGATGACTTAAGTAAATTTGCAAATAGACAAAGAGACGGACAGACAGATAGACATGCAGACAGGCAGGCATACTCGTGAATGATGAGCAAATGCATCAGTGTTTGCTTGATTCCCCCAATGGCCCAATAGTATATCTTAGTAGGCGGTCGGATGGCGGGACGGCCGGAAGGTCGGATGGTCGGTCGGGCGCCTATGCCATTCATTTGCGTACTTCTGTCGAGTTTGAAGTGAATTTGCTTAGCGAATTGGATATCAAGTCTAAGAAAGATGTTCGCTCTTCGTCTTCGTCGGAGTCGGAGTCAGCGCCAGCGCCAGAGACCGCAACGGTAACGGTAACAAGAACGTCGCTATCGTTTTCTGTTTGTTTTTCTCGTCTTGAATGAAACAAGTGGTCCAACACGACCACGATGACGACTCTTTATGGCTCTTGAGTAAGTTTAATTAAAAATGGCGCAAGAGAGTCAATGAGTGCTTCTACCATGAATTTTCAAGTAGCGTTAACAAAACGATATTTTCAATAGCGTTCATTAATTAAGGATGAGTTTTTCATCTTAAAAATATAATTCAAAGAAATTAAGTTCTTTCAAAAAACAACTTTTAAAATGTTGGTACACAGGTACTCGTATTTTATCAATAATACAGTACTTATCTTTACCTCCCTTTCCCCTTGTTCCCCTCTTTCCCTATCTTTGCCTCTCTTTCCCTCTTTGTCCATCTCTTTCTCCTCTCTTTCCCTCTCTTCTCCTCTCTTTCCCTCTCTTTCCCTTCTTCTCCTCTTTCTCCTCTCTTTCCCTCTCTTTCTCTCTCTTTCCCTCTCTTTCCTCTCTTTCTCTCCTTTCCCTCTTTCCTTTCTCCTCTTTTCCTCTCTCTTCTCTCTCTTTCTTTCTCTCTCTCTTTCTCTTCTCTCTTTCTCTCTCTTTCTCCTCTCTTCTTCTCTCTCTTTCTCTCTCTTTCTCTCTCTTTCTCTCTCTTTCCCTCTCTTTCTCTCTCTCTTTCTCCTCTCTTTCTCTCTTTCTCTCTCTCTCTCTTCTCTCTTTCCTCTCTTTCTCTCTTTCCCTCTCTTCTCTCTCTCTTCCACTCTCTCTTTCCCTCTCTTTCCCTCTCTTTCCCTCACTGCCCCCTTCCCTCTCTCACCCCTTCCCACGCTCCCCCTCTCCCACCTAATCTGTCTCTCAACTTCTGTTTCTTTCGCAATCCTTTTCACTATCGCCGTTGCATTTTCGCATCAAACGAGCATTGGCGCACAGTATGGACTTAATTGCTAGTCAAAGAAAATCGTTTGAGCTCCCGCTGTTCAACTCTTTTCCTTAAATAGGCCTTACTGCTCGTATTTCCAGCTCTCCTGGAGGCGCTTACAAAAATACTACCGCTCTCTGCTACTATTCCACTAGAAAACTAGTTATCGAAATTCCCATCGTTTGAACTACAATGAAAGCTAGGAAGCAGCACAAAAACTCCATTGAACCTCACCTAACGGACGCGTACCGCTTGCCGCTGCGGTCGAACAATGGAACCGCAGCGGCGATAATGATACGTCTGGTGACGATGTCAACAGTACCGTCAACCCTTCGATAATGTCGGGGTGTGAAGTTTGAGCAATCACAACAAATTATCGGCTCCTGTTCTCCCCTCACTGCCCGTCCCTCCCAGTAAGCGTATACGCTTACGCATTGCCATTCAATTGAGTATTGTGTTTAGCCGTTATTGGTGACGTATGGACCGCCAGCCATAGGCGTCCGTCATAGGACAAGCCATTCAAATAAAGCATGAAACATAAAGCAAAAAAAAAAAAAATTTCAAAATACAACAAACCAAATGAGTTCACAAGCAATGCACAGCAAATACATATAAAGAAAAAACAAGTAAAAGAGGAACAATTGCAAATTCGACAAGGGAAGGTGAGAAACGCAAATTACCGACTTCTTTACGAATATTTCGGGGTCGTTCAGAAAGTTCGCTTCATTGAATTTAAACGAGCAGTCATCTAAAAATTCTCCATCCCAATCCATTCTTTTCAATTTTTATGAATGTCACCAATTCAGACTCATTATTCCAAACAAAGTTTCAAGTTGTTTTTCTTTCTTCACAAAAAGAAAAAAAAAAAAAGGGGAAAGGAAACAATTTTTTCCCCCATTTTTAAATCTTTCTTTTTGCCTGCAACTCTTGTCGTTCGTTGTTTGTTGTTGTTGCTTTTTTTTCTTCATTAAGAAAATCTCTTTTCGTGTTTGCGTTGCTCCTTTTACTCGTTGTGTGTTCCACTTATTCCTTTGGGTATCATTTTCTTTCGTTTCTTTTGCGTTCCAATCAAAATTTGATTCCCATTCATATCCACACCATACCAAACAGCCATTAAGTCACATCCCCTTCCCAATGTAAATAAACACACTCACACACGCGCAATCGTACATGACATAACCCACACAGCTTCAAGTGTCCTTGTCAATTCGTTTGTTGCTTGTGCACATAATTTTTCTTTTCAAATTTTTAAATATTTCTTTCTGCTGTCCCCCAACCTTTTCGCTTTCAAAGCCTTTCAAAAGGAAAATTGCAACTTAAAAGCCTTCGCTCTTTACACTCAATTGCAATTGAGCGGGAGGGGCCGAAATATTTACCAAATTCGCATCGAAAATTTCATACTTGAACAAAACAAAAAAAAAAAAAAAAAAAAAAAAAGGAAAACGAAATATTAATCAAATTGAGTGTAGAAAGAAATCAAATAATGACAAATCTTCTTTCTCAATTTTATTCAATCTTTTTCTGTCGCAAAGAAATCAAGCGTGTCATATGGCGACCAGCACTTCTGTTATTCCTACTACTCTCCAATTATACCGCCGAGTAGAGATCACAACAATGCCTTTCATATAGACCACAATTTTGTCCTTTATAAGAACAGTGCCGTCTTTCTCATAGGGGACACGTGGCCCTAAGCTTGTGGAGGGGCCTCCGAAAAGCTGATAGAATTGCATGTGCGAAAAAAAAACTAAGTTTTAAAGCAAATACCTTCCAAGAAATACCTCCAGATCAGATTTAGCTAACTATCTAGCGGCTGCCTAGACACCAGTTTGTTTACCCATTACAATTTTTTTCATGTTTAAATCGATCAAACAACCTGCTGATCTAAAGCCTGGTCTCCAGTTCCCCAATGGAAAATTCCATACAAAAAAAAAACCAAAGAATTACTCAAGAAATTTTTCTCGAAGAAATATTCTGCGTGCAGTCCTCACTTCGGTAAAAAAGTAGTACATAGTAGTAGTACAAAGTAGTATATAGTACACAGAGAAAAAAATCAACCAGAAAACTGGTTAAATCAAAAGGAAAAACATACAAAACGGCTTCAACAAGGAATATTTTTAATTTTAACAGTTTTTCTTGTTGGAAAAAAATGAAGATTTTTCCCTTTGAATCAACTATATTTCAAGTTGAATTGACATGAAAATTTTCAAAAATCGATTTAAATTTAAATTGTTAAACTAACCACGGACATAATTGAAATGACAACATAATTTTTAAAATAAAAATAAAATTTACTAAAATACCCACTAAAGAAGAAATGTCAAAAAAAATTTAATTAACGTTCAAAGCAAACGGCCACAGAGCCCTCTGCTGAACATAACCCCAAAAATAGCCATCGGATGGACTTCATCCGATTTGGTCACTCCGTTGTCGTGACTGCTTTCGCAATGCTTAAAAATTTCTAAGATAAATAAATGTCTTATATGTCCTATTTTATAAACCAAATGAGAATTATACCGAACGAAAAGAAATGTAATTAAACATATTTCCATTCAAATCAACCAAAAATGTTGTTGACTCAACCATTTTTCTTTTGAAATTTTCGTTCTGCTAGAAAATCAAAAGGACTGTGAATAACAATGCGCCCTTTTAAAGAAAGATCATGATTACGTTTGCTCAGTGTAGTGTCTTATGTCGTTTTCAAAATGACCAATTCAAATAAACTTCCCCACTGCTCCAAGAGATGGTCATTGGAAGGTTAATTGTATACATTTCGAATGAGGGAAAAACACTTTTTGACTGCTAGACCCATAAGTCCATTTCGTAAAAAATAGTGACTAAGTTGTCTATTCATAACGGAATACTGTTCATTTTGTGTAGCTCACTTACCCAAGTGTGTTCCGTATTAGTGGATTGACTTTCTCATTGTTGTCGGCCGATTAAATAAATCTGGAACCTGAAATGTTGGAGAAAATTTGAATAAGTCCACATATGTAAGTATTTCAAAGGGTAACTAATTAGAATGGCTAATTTACAGTGGCGGGCTTACCGAATAGGTCACATAGGCAACTGCCTAGGGTGATAAATTTTCAGGGGCGGCAAACTTTCACCGTCAATGCATCAATGAAAAATTCGCATGTTGGGTCACTCGTATGTCAAGGGAGGGAGCACTGTAAACGGAAAAATAGAAAAAATAACAGTTAATTCTATGTCAATTCTTTGTTTTTGTATGAAATTTGTGTGTCACACAGATGTTTTTCTCATTCTAACGTGTAGACTGTACACATAAAAAAATTTATCAGTTGATTGAAAACTTGTTCAAAGTATAAAAATTGAGTTGCAAGAATGTCCTTTCATTGAAGAACATGGGAAAGTTATAGAAAAACTTAGGAAAAGGTGTTGGTGTTTCATCGGTGGCAAAATCTTATGGTGTAGACCAGAGGTTATCAGGGTACGATACATACGCATAAGTGTCTATGTGTTGAAAGCTTTTAAAAGCTTACAGTGAAAAAAAAACTTGTACGTCAAATGGAAAAACCAACTTTCATTGACATTTTGTGCAAATTTTTCTGACTGAAACAAAATGTAGAGGTATAAGAAAAGTAATGAAAGGAAATTTAAAAATATATGAAAATATATGAAGAAATAAATGAAGAAAAAGTATATGAAGTCATTTAATGCTGCGAAGAAGGGGTATGTTCGACAAAGTAATTGAGGTCTATATCATTCTGGTAGCATTTGATGCTAAGTAAATCCTGAAGGTGTTTATTTGACAGGCCTTAGTTGTCTGTTGATTTGGAGAAAACTCATTAAAATTAAGACGACATTTACCCATTACTTCGAAAGCTTCTAACGCCATTTCTGTGTAAAAGTTTTCTTTCAAAACCTTAATTTTTGTTCGAAATTCCTCGCCTTTTAATAAAAGCAACTCATGATGGTATCTGCGGCAGTGATTTTTTAAAACAGTAGAGTAGTTTGAAACAATCTTCCCACATGCTAAACATTGCGGCACGCAATAAATATTTTCGGAAACAAAAATTTTTCCATTCTGCTAGGCAACATGTATTTTCAAAAAACGTCCGTTTCGCTTGAGCTCTATCGAAGGAAAGAAATAGAATTCGCCAGTGACGACTCGCCATGCTCATATTTTAGCGTGTACTAGCACAAAAGAAAAAAGCATACGAAAAAAAAGAGCGTCAGTTGCGCTGCTCTCTCGCGTTCTCTCGAAATTTAAAAAAACAGCTTTCGAACTCACATGTACACGCTGTCGGTGTGAAAGCTATAAAACAGCTTTTGAATGTCGCTTATGGACGTTTAATGGGCCTGACAACCTCTGGTGTAGACAAATCGAATTGTTGAGCTTTTTTTAACCCTTTGAGCAGTGGCGTGTCTAGAGAAATACTGCTTTGATAGTGCTTATATTTTCCACAGTGGTATATTGAACAATTATAAGACATTAACCCAAAATTTTTTGGGGGGGGCTAGAGGAAGTTTAGAGAGTTATGGCCCAAAAACCAAAAAAATCCGAAAAATTTATGGCGTCCGATTTGGATGAAAATTTTTATATAGAATAAGCGAAAAATGCTAAGAATTTTGGCGTCAAAATTTTTTCAAGAAACCGATTACAACTAGTCTAGTTAGGGTCTAGTTCCAAACTGGTCCAGAAAGGACCAGTTTTTTGAAAAAATTTTAGTGCTAAAATTCTTAGAATTTTTCACTTATTCTATATATAAATTTTCATCAAAATCGGACGTTATGAAATTTTCGGATTTTTTTGATTTTTGGTCCATAACTCTCTAAACTTCCTCTAGCGCCCCCCTAAAATTTGTGGGTTAACTTCTTATAATTGTTCAATATACCACTGTGGAAAATATAAGCACTATCAAAGCAGTATTTCTCTGGACACGCCACTGCCTTTGAGGCATGATATATTTAATAAGCGGAAATAAATTTTTTCTCAGTGAATGGTTTTATTAGCCCTTTTCTGTATGAATTATTAAATAATTGGACAACATTTTTTTCGCTGTAAATTTTTTTTTATGCAGGCTTCAGGAATAATTATGCAGTTTACTCTCTCGTTGCGGACACTCCTCTTAAACGGACACTTTTTGAGAACACTTTAGTATTCTTGCTTCTCAAATAGTTTCTCTTAAGCGGACACCTTTGTTAAACGGGCATATTTTCGGTCCCGTAGGTGTCCGCTTAAGAGAGAGCACACTGTATATTGTTTTTCATGAAAAGTACCATTAAAGGGTTATTTTTTTTTTATCTTGTAAGCATGAAAGGGTGAACACGTAAATTTTTGAACATGCGTTAATTAAATCAAGCAAAAACATACAAAATTTGAGCTTCGATAGTGTGAACAGTCTCGATAATATGAACCTATTTTGCAAAAATTAGTTCACTCTATCCGAACTCTACTGTATATACCCTGTAGTAAACAGTTGGGCAATTATGTGAAAAGAACAAGCATTTTTACCCGAACTAGAAGAACCAGTGCAATTTTTGGATTAGCTTCCACTATAAGTATACTTATATAGTATATAGTATATATACTAGTGATAATTGGAATAATCATATGCGTCCATTAAAGTTTAACTACAAATCAATCGATAGTGACTATACATAAATTTTTTTCCCATGATGTACTTAAGGAAAAAGGAAAAAACATCAACGATTCTGGTACTTTTTTCCCCTGTAAACAGCACTAGTATTTGGCTGGTGCAAATTTACCCAATTTCCTATAAAAGTACTAAACTAATTCTAGTTCAGACTGCACTAGTAATTTCCTATAGAGATGTTACACTGATTTTCTGCAGAATTTTATATAGGCAAGAGTATAGAAAAGACCAAGTACTTGTAGATTTTGTACTAGTAAAGTACTAGTTTAGCACTAGTTCAAATTCCTACAGGTTACTAATGAATATTTGGCTTCTAATGCACCTTGATGGTTCATGTCTAATTTATATTTATATTAAATAGTTCATACCAAATCCTATCCAAGAAAAAATTTGCCAAACTATGTACACGAACCTAAATTATCATTGTATCAGACGCGAACCAATTTATCCAATACACATTTAATCAGCTGGGTTATTAAAATTATCGATAATTTAAACTATATACTCGGGGCTGTTATGGAAACCGACAACTGTCGGTGAATCAGATTTGAAATCAACACATTTTTCGTTTTGGTGTTATAGAAACAGACTTTCAGTTTTGAAACTATGTTCCTTTTCGACATCAGGTTTGCATTGTTTTTAGGTATTACAGAAACAGATTTATTGATTTGATTGTCTGATTTAAACCGAGCAGCTTTTAGTTGACAGAATTGGTCGGCAGATTGTGTTCTGACTCTTTCCCGGCTGGTTTTTTAGTAGAAATATAAGTAAAGACTTAATTTGACTATACTTTCTTAATTTTTTTGGTATTTAATGTTTTTGACAAAAGGGAACGCATAAAAATGCGATTCAGATTTCTATACTAGTTGAGGTCATGGAAAACCATCCGGGCATGGCCAAAGAGGTTACTTAGCGGGAAAAACCGCTTGTGGAGTTGTTATGGCAGCAACTCGTGGTGCCGTTAAATTCTGCAGACCCATCCACAAAGGATGTAATCATCCACCCGATTCTCTAGCTCACTCCTTTTTGCAAACCTCGCCACAGTGTGAAAGTCACGAAAGGTGACGCACTTAGGACGCATATCGATTCGTTGTTGTACGGAAATGGGAAATCAAAAAAAAAAAAAAAACCCCAGTTGGGAGTTGAACCCAGCGCCTCTCGAATTGAAACTTGACAGCCATAACAGCCCCGACTATTTATATGATCGATTATTCAATTTATCGATTTTTAAAACTATCGGTTATCAAAATCATCGAAATTATCAATTGGACCGTTTACTTTGAAAGTGGTGTAACTCCATTGGGCAAAATTGCCTGATTGCCAGGAGACTGATGTCCCACCCACCATCATATCATCAACTCCATTTTTATTTTCGAAATATTAAGTCGTACATGGCCATTACCCAGCATCCGCCACCACCCAGCAAAACTGCGAAGTCTTTAGAATTGGGTAGCTTAACACGAATCCAAAAACTAAATTAACCCACCGCCTTCAATTTTCCCTCAAAGCCGCTCAGAGCCGGGAAATAAAAAAATTGAGTTACACCAATTTCAAAGTAAACGGTCCAATTGTCGAAATTATCGATAGAACTCAAGCTCTAATGGTATGTTCAGAAGGCAATATGTATTACGTGATTTATCCCGTTCAGACGAGAGAATCGTAATTCGTTTTTTTGTTATGTTTTGTGTAAAAAGCAACATCCCAGCCGGAAATTTCAAAAATACCGCACTTTTCCGAAGTAGTGAAACCGCCTGAACTCAAATAAACAATTCTTTTACAAATTAAAAATTTCATTTAAAGAAAGGTCCGTTGTATCCAGCTCTTGTTTCCATGATATTTTTATTACAATTTCATTGGTATGAGCACGAATTGGTCTCTTTTGTCATGCATGCGATAAATTCCAGCTGGGAGTTTGGTTTTTCTTTCTTCTTCTTACTTCTATTTCGTGCCGTCTGAACATGTCATAACGAGATAAAAATCATAAATAAGACAAACTTACATAAGTGTGTTCTTGCCACTTCAAGTCTTGAAAGATGTTCAGAATATCTGCGAGTCTTATGTGTTCCATTTTACAAACCAAATGAGAATTATAGGCGTCATGCTAAGCTGCGTACGTTCCGGCTGAAATGTATGACCAAACCTAATATCTTCCTGACACTTCGCGTCATAAAAGATTTTCCGAATTTTTGCGAGTCTTATGTGTGCGATTTTTTTAACCAAATGAGAATTGTAGGCGTCGTTCTAAGCTGCGCATGCTATGATTGAAAAGTGTGGATAGATTCCTGAAAATTAAGTAAGAAAGGTTTTAATAACCGCCTTCTTGTATATTCCCAAGTGCTATAAATTGAACGAGAATACATTTTTAAAAGGTTTTATTTAGTTTGCCCTGTTTGTTGTTTTTTGGGACAAATCTTATAGTTGAAATTTGACCCCCTTCCTGTTGACGGATTGATCTGAAACTTGGTGCACACCTTTAGTTCTGATGACAATACAATTAAGGGGGTCTTCTCATTGAGCAACTTTTTTTTTTTTTCATTTATTTATAGCTTGGGTAGTTGTGAATATGCCCCTAAAAGGATTTTTTGAAATTCGAAATAGTTTAGAGAATATAGCCTTCTTTGTCGAGCAAGATCTGCGCTAAAACGAGTAATTTTTGCGTTGCTTCAAACTTTAAACGCGTTTATCTCGAAACCACGTTTTTCGAACTGGCGGCCATGATATCTCCAGTTCAACTGAACCGATTTTCATGAAACAAAGTGGAATCGACGCAGAATTGTCACCATTCTCGGGTGAACCTCGACCATAATTTTAAAAAAATTTTTACTATTTTTTTTTTACACTAAACTACAAAAAAAAAGCCCGAAATTGAAATTTTTTTTTTGAATGGCCGCCATTTTGTCAAAAAAAATCACAAAATTAAGCTTGAGGTTCACCCGAGAATTACATCTATACTGATTATAACCCCGTTTTTTTTCCATTTCGGACGCTCCGGAGACCCGGAATCGTGGCCGCCGTGACGACACCTTTTTTTTCACCACCAACTTTGAAGTCTCATTACTTTTTGAACAGCCCACGTATCGAAGCAAAAAAATTTTTTTAATTTACTTTGAACCTTTTGTAATACAATAAATAAAAAAAGTTTTCAGTTATTCTTTGCGTTTTCAAATAAGAATTTTTTTAAAAAGGGTCCAAAAAACGGGTTTTCAATGAGAAGACCCCCTTAAATAAATTCTGTGCCATTGTAAATCCAAGATGGGTGCCGCAATAGAATGGCGTTTTACAAATTTTATCACGACTTGCTCAATATGGGTATCAAATGAAAGGGCTTGACTGAACAGAGAGAACAGAGTTCGCTATGAAATATATTACAATCTTGGATGGCCGCTAACAAAATGGTCAGTTATATATTTTCTCACAACCTCCTCAATATGGGTATCAAATGAAAGAGATTGAGTAGTAGAAAACAGTTATTTACGATAAGCAACTAAAATTAAATATGGCCGCCACTACCACTACAAGGGTATCAAATTAAAGTGTTTGACTAGTAGAAAACAGTTCACTTTGAAATAAAAATATTCAAATAAAAACAAAACTTAAAACTAAGAATAAATAATGTAAAAAAAAATTTTTTTTAATGGTTTTATTGAAAATATTGTAACAAAAACTAAAAAAATAATTCGGTATTTCCCAGGTTCCAGTCATCACACCCTTGCCCTCAACAATCTAAGGCGTTGATCAGACAAAAAATAAAATCGTTGGGCGTAGCGTTAACTGAGTTGACTGGATGGAAACACGGGCCCAACGATTTTATTCTTTGTCTGATCAACGCCTTAGATTGTTGAGGGCATGGGTGTGATGACTGGAACCTGGGAAGTACCGAATTATTTTTTTAGTTTTTGTTAATTATTTTCAATAAAACCTTTTAAATTAAAAAATTTTTTTTTACATTACTTATTACAATATTATATTAAATATTCAAATTTTTATTATAGGAACATCACTCATTAAAAAAAAAAAAAAAAAACGCTGGATATTTAGATGTTAAACATTGGAAACAGCTGAAACATACCTATAATCGGACAAGCTCCGATTTCGGTTTGATTGATGTTTATATGTACTCCTGGACTGATCTATTAATCAATAAGAATTTTATATACTAACCATAAAGCATACACAAACTATTCCAATATTTGAATGTTCCAATGAAAACATTTTTTTTTTAATCATTTTTATTAGATTTTACTTTTTCTTTATTTTTTTAGTTTTACTTAACTACACTTGGTTTTTCTTGCATTCAAATATTTATTTATTATAAGAATATTCAGTGTTTTTTTCATAGAGTCGATATTCTGCATTTTCTTCATTTTTTCCCCTTAATATTTTTTTTATTTTTGTTTTTATTATGAGTTTCGTTATGAACAAAGCATGAATACAATTACTTGACATTGCAGAATCATCTTCCGATCTTTACCCTAATTCTCCTTCTATTGCTTTAATATGCGTTTCTCGTCTTCGAGTTGCTTTTTTTTTCTCTTTTTCATGCTCTCTTCTTAGAGCAGAGCTTCTATTTCTGAAAGGTTTTTATTTATTTTTACTTTTTTTTTTTTTTTATATTTAAAACAATCCTGCTTTTAATGGATTTATTCTCATCTGCCATTTTCTGACGTAATCATCATCATTACCATTATTATACTCGTCATCATTATCATCTTCATCATCATAACTATATATAATTTTATTTAATAAAATTATGTTTTACACTATAACACGATCAGTTAGCGTCGCTTCTTCTAACTTAATAGGTTCATTTTTTATACACAACTAAAAACATCTCGGCTTTACACTTGAGCGAAAAGAAAAAGGATTGCCTCTTTCTTCTGCACTCCATGCAAGTGTCGACTTCTTATTCATCGTCATCTTATTCACCATCATCATCAATATTTCTTTCTTTTTCTTCTTCTTTCTTCTTCTTATCTTCTTGTTCTTCGTCATTTCTCCATTTTAATAATAGTTATATTTCTAATTTCTTTTGCATTTAATAATATATGCTATTTTTGTGGTTATGATGTATGTATGTACTTTACATAATTCTACTATTAGTGTTCTGAATTTTTATTATTAATAAGTAATAATTTTAATTTTAATGTATTTGTATTGTATGTATGTATGTGTTTGTGTGTGTGTTGTTTGTTTGTTTGCTTGTTTGTTTGTTTGTGTACTTATCCATGTCAAACACATGCATAGGATAATTTAAAAGGTTCTTCATCTTTATATCTCATTTATAATATTTCTTTTTTAATTTGAATTTTCATTTTAATTTTTTTCTTTTCAATTCTTTGTTTAGGCTTGACTTTCCCCCATTCATACGAATGAGAGAGCCCAGGCTCGAGAAGTCTGTGTAGGACAGTGCGCGATAATGATAGAAATACAACTGTAGGGATGGAGCGAATCCTTTTTTTTTTTGTACGCTCCTTCCCTCCTACACTTAGCTTTCTAAAAGAGAGCCACCACAACATATCTGCGAGAGAAATTCCACATATGCATACATATATTATGTATACATATATATATTAATATCCATATATAATTGCATACGAATATCTTCATTTCGTGTATATAACTTTCTTAATGCGATGTTTTTTCTTCTTTTTTTTGTTTTTGCTTTATTTGCTGTAATATATGTATGTATGTGAATATATATATAATCTTAAGACTAAATCGTACATCCAGACTAATCTGTTTTTTTTTTTTTTCTTTTTCACTGTAATATATACCGTACTGTATTGTTTTATACTAGACTGTAACCCACTATGCTATGCTCTATCTCTACATTTATCATGTTGTTTTCTTTGAGCCCGCTTTCTTCACTTTCACAAGTTCTGCTCGGGTCTTCTTTTCTTATGTATGTTTGATGATCTCATGATAGAGAGTCGTCGTCGTCTCAGCTTATTGGTGGAACGTATTTATTATTTTACATTAATGTAAATTATACTCTAAAAGCTAAATACATAACACATATTTCGTTAATTATATATGTATACTGTATACATACATACATATGTTTATTGATGCATGTGAATTAAATATGTATTTCTGTTTCTTTTTTTTTTTTTTTTATCGTTTAGTACAATATTCCGTTTCTGCGGCACTGCAGAAACACTACGATGTTGATTGGCCGAGATTTTCTTATACATACGTACATGTAGATGCTGTATGTGTGTGTTAAACAATTTAAGGATAAGCAACAGGATTGTACAAATAATTTATGATGTTTTTTCTTTTTTTTTTCATCTATGCATAGCGCCACACACATGTACACTACTCTACAGTGTACTCAATTATAATATATATTATATATATAATTATTATATATAATATATTATACATAATAAATGTATATATATATATTATATATATAAAAATATATATATGTATAATATATATATAATATATATATAATATATAATATATATAATATAATATTATATAGTGCATATATCAGCACAAAAATACATATATATGTATATATAAATATATTGGGTGTGTGTGTATTTCATAATCATTTTTCTAAATTTATTAAGGTGTGTATGTATACAAACATACAATTCGATTTATAAAAGCATGTATATACAATAAAATAAAGGGATTGTGCAATGCGTTAATATCCGTGCACACCAGCACAGAAGAGCACAGCGCGAGAGAATGTATAAAGATAAATATTTAAGAAATTTCAAAAAGCAAAAAAAAAAAGTAAAAAATAAAAAAAAATAAAAATAAAAAATTAAACAAATAGGTATAAATTAAACACAAATAAAAAAAAATTAATAAGCAGAAAAAATAAATTTAAATAAAAAAACAACAAAAATATTAAAAAAAAAAAACAAAAATAGTAAAATAGAACAAAAAAATATTAATCGAATCCGAGGATAAATAAAAGTAAGGTTAGAATTGTCAAAAATAAATTTTAAACACGTATGCTACAAAAGGATAGCAAGTATAAAAAAAAGAAGAAAAAACATAATAAAAATTAAAACAATCAAAGATACATTTTATCTTAGAGTATTAATATTAAATACGCTCACAAAAGCGATTTTGAGAATTTCTATTGCATTGTATGCATGAAAGTCGCACGAAATGCTTAAACACATTTACAGCTTAAGTTAATAAAAAAAAAATTAAAAATAAAAAAACGAAACTAACCTAAAAAAAAGCTTTAGTCGTTTATATACACAAATTAATAAGATTATACGTATACGTATATATATATATATATATATATATATATATATATATATATATATATATATATGCCTATATATACATATATCTAGATATAAATATACATGCATGCATGTTTAATAATATTGTATATAGTATAGTAGGTAATATGGCAATTCTTCATTGTTAAGATCGACTTCCAACTCTGGACCTGAACGAAAACGAAAACGGGAACGAAGAGTCTTAAAAAACCATTTCAGGTGTACCTTTTCAATGATCAATTTATGTTGAATAATTTTTAAAATGATTTTTTTCACGTCCTTACTTTAAAGCGAGGAAAATATATACACACTTAACGAGTGGTAAAAAAAAAACGAAATAAAAAATTTATAAAAAATAAAAAAATTGAAATAAAACCTCACAGGGCAGTACACAAAGTATTTATTAGGTATATTTATATTAATTTTAAAAAGAAATATTTTAAAACAATATTTAAGTTTTGTTTTCTTTTAAAATATTTTGAAAAATCCGGACATGGATTCCAAGGAGTATTTTTATTTTGCCCATCTCTGAATGGTTTTAAAATGCAGTTAAATGCAAACGAGCGGGGAGCTTTGAGACTTTCAAAATTTTTCTCAAGATATGTATTTACATAAGTATATATATATATTATATATATATATATATATATATATATATATTGTATGTATGTATATAAATTTTTAATTCAAGGAATTATCAGCCTGATTCTGAATATTCCCGGGGAACTTTCTTTTGTCGGGAGTAAATTTCTTAATTTTTTTAAATATTTGGGGGAAGAAATTTAATGTAATAATTTTCCTTACCCTATCTATTTAAAAAAGTAGAATTTCAGTCTCGAGGAGAGAAATGTAAATTCCCCGGGAATACTCACAATCGGGCTGTATATAAAATTCAAATGAGATGTTCATCCTTCAATTGCCATTGATGTATGTAGTCACAGATATGCAACCACACACACACATAGACGGACGGACACACACACATAACAGATGAATTAATTTTTAATATCTTGAAGAATTTCAAAGAAATTGAACATATCTAAAACAGACAATTTTTCGTTCCCATTCGCCAAATTCGATACGGGAGGAGGGATATAAAATTAGAACTATTGCACAATAATATCGCAACGAATTTGAGCTCATAAACATAACTTGACTTGACTTGACTTTTCTTTCAAAGCGTAAATTGATCAGCTTTTTTCTTTAAATTATGTATATACTCATTTAAATTTTTTGGACCAGTTTTTATTGGCCCGAAAAATATTAATTCGAATTTGTTAAATTTTTTTTTTTCATTTGCATTCTGAGAGGGAGTGGAGAATACAGCGCATACATGTGCATTTATATACAGTGAAAGCTCCTGGTGATTTTTCACTATATACTTTTTATTATTATTATTATTATTACTATTTTTTTTTTTTTAATATTTAACTATGAGGGAGTGTATTTCTTTAAGCTTTTGATTATAGGTGGTTTTTGTAAGCTTTCGCATGTATGTGTTTTGTGAGTGGCCCTGTGTTTGTGTGTGTGTGTGTGTGTGCGAGCGTGTGCCTCTGATCTTTATATGTCTATAATTTCAGTTTTTTTTTTCTGACTTATTGTTATTTCATTACATTGTTTACAACTACAGACACGTTTACATCGAGTGCTAAACATACACACGTACTGATAAATATTGTATAGGTATATATAAAAATTTGAGTATTTTGGTTTGTGTTTTTGCTCCTGTTGCAAAAAAAAAAAAAAAAAAAAAAAAAATTTTTTTAAAAGAAGGGAATTTCTCATTTTTTTTTTATCCCGTTTAAAAGAAATATTCGAAGTATCATCTTATAACTTGGCTAAACATTCAACATAGCTTTATCGAGACTCCATTTGGTAAAAGGGATCCATATAGATTCACAGTTGTTCCTTATTTATTTCTTACATCTATGTATATATATATATATTATATATATGTGTTTTTTTTTTCTAATGCTTAGCTTTGAATGCCTTATGGATTATTATTTTTTTGTTTATACTTCTAGCCGATTGAGTCATTTGCAGCCATCGAAGAAGCATCGATGTGGTTTGCACTTTGGCCACCGCTGTCATCGTAGTCATTTGGAGTCGTCATCGCAGCCACGCTTAATGCGGTCTTCAAAGTTTCCAGATCGTTGAAATTTCCATCTTCTTGGCTGTCGTTGTAGTTATAGTTGCTGTTGTAGTTATATTGTTGTTGTTGTTGTTGCATTTGCAGCTGTCTGGGCAATCGTAGTCATAGTTCACGTTGTCGTCGTCGTCGTCGTCGTCGTCGTTGTTGCTTTTGTTGTCATTGCTGTTGTTTTCTATATCGTTGCTGCTGTCGTCACACCGTCGTCAGATATCACTTTGTCCCACCACCACCACCACCGCCGCCGTATCGGCTTCAAGCATTAGCTCTGAAAAAGTTCGATTATCGATCAAGTCATAGTTTATGCCAATTTTCCTCTCATGCGCAGTCACTCACGCACTGAGATCGATCAGTTTCTGTTGCTGCTGTGCTGCTGCTGCTGCTTTTGTTGCGCCTGTTGGCGTCGCTGCGATTTATAGGCAGCACTCAAACGATGACTATTGCCGATCTTTCGCCGTTTACGTTTGGCATCGCGTTGGAAGGCAACATTGCCGGGATCGTCAGCCAATTGTGGGTATTTGTGTATGCTATGTATATCGATGCCGATCCATCCATCGACATCGCCATGTGAGACTAGTTCTTCTTTTTCTTCTTCGGTCCAGTCGCCACGGCCTTGGAAGCCAGCTGCAACGAGTTGCTTTTCCAGCTCCCATGCACGTTCGACGGCACGCTTATGGGCATGCTTCAGTATGCGGTGACGTTCCTGCTCCGGATCGACGCCATACTTTATTATGACAACAGCATCGGGACCATGCAAACGTAGCTCCTTGGCAGCAGCACTGCCATGATCGGTGATTTCATGTGTCGATATATTGAACATGCCGCCGAGACGTCGCAGCTCTTCGTTATCGTCGCGCAATTTGAGCACATTATCCTTAACGAAATAGAAGACATCCTGATCGTGTATGCTGAAGTGCAAGTCCAAGAAATACGAATTATTGAATACCGATGAGACGACATCCTGCACGACACTGTTCGATCCGTCAACAACACTGACCATCGCACGCCCGCTAATGCGTGATAGGAGGACACCTTCACCGAAAACACCACGCCGATAGCTAACGCGCGGCAATAGATTACGCATTTTCGGTTCCATTTTCAACAGCGGCTTCGGTACAAAATCGAAGTCACTGAATTTCTGATTCGTCTTCTCGACAATGCACTCCAAGCCAGAGATGACACCGAAATCGGGCGCAAGGCTACTTGATTTTATCGACGCTTGCGGTGTGAATTGCGATTCCTTTGTGTAGCGGAAACTCTGCATATTGCGTAAATCGTAACCGAAGAGCTGCAGCCACGACTCCAGTTCGATCATATAGTTCTGAGCATTGTTCGGATTTATCGGATCGTTATTATGATAGCGGTAGATGAAAACATCGGTCGGATTGGACATTTCGGTTGCCATAGTCTCCCATAACGGAGTCATCCATTGGCCAACAGTCGGATCGTATTGACGGCCCTCGGTGTAAATTAGCTTCGTATTCGGATCCAATAGGCCACCATGGAAATCAATGGGCACAAAGAATTCCGGATTTGTGTCTTTTATGACGCGACCAAATGGCGTACGTTTCAGTTCTTTGACAATAGCTCCGCTCAGGTCAAAGTAAGCCAATGGCGAGCCGTTCTGATCGGTGGCCACATAATATCTCTGTTCGCCATTCTCGACGGCAATCAGCATGTCCCGGTCATCGTAAAAGAATCGTAACATTTTCTCCGATTTCGGCAGATAAACGTGCGTCAGCAGCTTGGGCGTCTTCGGATTGGCATAATAGTACTGTGTCACGTTACCTTTGCTGTCGTGCCAGGCGACCAAACGATTACGATCATCATAGTAATACCAAATTTGGAAGCGATCGCGCTCGAAAGCGTGCACGAGCTGGCCGCGATTATTGTATCGGTATTTTTGTTCACCGCGTCGCACGACGAATCCACGAGCATCGTAATTGTTAAATTCGACTTCACCGATTTGAATGACACGATCGCCAATGTCGTAGCCCAGATTGATCTTTTCGCCCTGATCGACCACGCCCACGGTATTGCCGTTTCCATCGTACAAGTATTTCCAATTATTCGTTCCAAGAACTTCAATGACATGACCATCCGCATTGTAGTTCACTTTATCGAACGCTGTCGATCGGCCAAAGGTCGTCTTCTGCGATTTGATGCGATTGCGCAAATCGTAGTCGAGCTCCAGGCGGAAAACATCGAAACTTTTGATATTCATTAGGACGCTCTTAATGCGTCCATGCTGATCGTAATCGATGATCGTGAAAAACTGTTTCGCCGTATCCTGTATAACCGTACGATTGAAAGCATTCCGTGTGATCTTGAGATCTTGCACCACTTCCAATTGGCCGAGATTCTGACTGTATTTAAAGCGCATCGATGGCATCTCCTTTTCATCAACAGTCATTTCAATGGCACTCAACCGAGCATTTCCATCGTACGAATACTTGTAGTGTGACGACGCGAGCGAGTTCTTCGAGCCGAATCTTAGTTTCTCGTCTTTCAAAATGCCCGCATGGTATTTAAATTCGCGTCGCAGCTCGAAGCCCGGCTCTTGAACTTCAACCGATTTAAGTAGACTGGTTGTATCCTGATACGTATAGTGTGTACTGGATAGGCCGGCTAGTATGGTCTCCAAGCGTCCCGTTGAATCATGGACGAAAGCAACCTTGCCCGATTGATGCGGATGGATCTTTGCGAGTATTTGACCCTCATCGTTGTACAGTATTTCGAACGGATGTCGATTGATTGGCGAGAAGTATTGATACTTGAAGAAGCCCAACGAAGTCTGCAACGAGAACGAATGTATGTGGCCGCGCGGTGTCGTTAAGCTCTGCAATGCCCCAGCGTCATCGTACTGCAATAGATAGTCGGAACGACGTGGTGTTGTAACCTTTAATGGCAATGAGCCAAACATATCCTTAAATGCATAGACCATCGAAGAACCATCGCCATATTTGATCTCATTCAAACGACCGTTGCGATCGAACGTGTAAGCTTCCTGCAAGACACCCCATTTCCAGCTAACAAGACGCCCGAACCGATCATATTCTAGATCAACATCTGCATAATCACCTGATTGCGGACGGAAGCTGACTGGCCGTGCCGTTCGGTCGTATGTAACATTTAGAAGTTCTTGTTTGTCATCGACTAGAACGACAACGGATTGCGTGTCACGGTCGTATTCTAGCGTCAAAACATTATCGCCATTGACGCGCAATTTACGGCCCACTTGTGATACGGGACGTTGGCTCTTGCTCTGCTTGCCTTGCTGCATACGACGTACAAAGTATCGCCATTCGAAACGATTGGCCAAGTCGCCAGCGATTTCCGTACGCTGTTTAGCTGGCACCGGGTAGCTTTCTCCAATCAGCGGATTGATTTCAGTTAGAATAGCATACGGCGCTACCTCCATTTGCAGTGTATGCGACCAGGGAGTTATGCTCGTCGTTGAACCATCCATTTCCACGGCCGTCTTATATTCGGCTTCGCCATTGCGAACAACAACTGTCGAGCCTTGTATCAGCATCGAGATCTCTTTCTGCGAATTCTCCGACACCTTAACTTGAGCGCCCTTGACGCTTAGATCGAATGTCAGATCGATAACACGTCCAGTTGGAGTTACAGCCGATGTCAAGCGACCAAATTCATCATAATTATAAACGTAAGACCGTCCAGTCGAATCGAGCTTTGTCTTAAGCAATCCCGTGGGACCATGATACTCGAACGTGACGTTATAATTATCCGGTGTGCTTAGTTCGTGCAGCATCTTCATACGGGTCATGCGAAGACGACACTTCTGGCCCTTGGTATTCTCGATCGAATTAACCTGAGATGTATAATCGCGCAGCAGGAAGACTTTATTGCCGGCTGCATCGGTCACCGTACTAAGTTTGCCATTCGATGTGTTAACATTATACGTAAAGACGTATGTGGTCTCGCCGGTCAGAATGTTCTTAGTGGTCACGTGCTGTCCGAAGCGATTAAATATATAGATCTCCTGCATATCAGGTGCATAGATCTCGTATTCGCGTGATGAGCTTGCCTCCGGTATGCTCGACATGACGGAACGAATGCGATAGTTGGCTTGATCGGCGATATGCACATGGCCATCGGGGGTAACAGCTACAGCAGCAATCGTATTGAATTTGGCACTGGTTGCCAGATAGTGTTCAGCCTCGAAGCAGTCACAGCCGCGCTCCAAGCAATTGCACTTGGACTCGGCGCCGGCAAACGCTGAAATTCGACCGTCCGTTCCAATCACACGCACGCGATTGATACGCTGCGAGTCGCTCTCCGCCACGAACAGTTCGCCCATCGGACCGAAGGCAATCGATTGCGGCATCACCAAGGTGGCATGTGTTCCCAGATCCGAGTCGTATGCGGACGTAGCAGTCGCACAGTGCAACGGACGTCCCGATATGACACGCACTCGACCGTCAGGGGTCATGCGCAGGATCATGTGATCATCGATAATGTGCAGCGTATTATCGAGCGAACTGACTGCCAATTCGGTCGGCCAGCGCAGATGCATTTCCTCAAGCTTTAGCGTACCCTCACACGGAATTGGCTTCCAGTGCGATTTATGCATGTGATTACCAATGAGTGTCGTTACGATGCCATCACGATCGACCATACGAATATTAGTACCGTCGGCGAAATATAATATATTATCACTCGAAATAGCAATACCCTTCGGATAGGCCAATTTTGCGTCTTTGGCCAGAGCACCGTCGCCACAGTGAGCCTCATCGCCCGGTAAGCATCGCTCTCCAGAGCCAACGATCGGTTCCCAATTCTTTTCCGGCTGCGAGAAGTCATTCGTATCTCTGACACGTATGATTTGATGTGATTCCGGATCGGATATATATAGAGTACCATCCAATGGACTCAGCGCCATATGGTATCGGTATGAGACGCGCGTTGCATTCAATTTAACAACCGTACGAATCGTGCCATCGGTCATTATGCGGCGAATATAATTGAAGTCACCAACATATAGACTACCATCCGGTGACGAGGCCAAAGCAACTGGAGCTAACAGACGCTGCTTGATTGCCAAGCCTTCGCATTCGCTGCAGTCCAATGGACGCTGATGACCATCACCCATTGTGGTCAATATAACGCGAGGTTTATTCTTCAGATAAATATTCGAACCGTCGCCCTTCTGTAATATACCTTCGTGGAAATTATACCGATGATGGATATCCAAATTCCAGCCACCAACTTCCGAAATCGACATATCGTGGCCAGACAGTTTCGTTGTCTGTATATCCCAAATGATATCTTTGCAATCGGTGTACTGGTAACCAACTTTAACAACTGCCGTGGTCACGCCATAAACACGCTGTCTATAGATATTCAAACGATTCCAGGCGTATGTAAATTTAATTCCCGGATCAGCCTCGAAGACACGTTCGAATAGAATACCTTCGATCGTAATACGTAAGTGAATCAAATGCAAAGTTTCGGGTATGGTATCTGGCGTCAGTTGAAGTTTAATTGTCGAGAGATAGCCAGCCGCTCGCGATGAATGGTAGACAAGATTCAAGCCGGTTCCAGGTATCTGCAGTGACTCTTGAATCACCTGCGATTCGGCTAAAATGGCGCTACGATCGGGACAGGCACCCTGGAAGCCGTGCTTCCACGAAGCCAATACAACCGGCTTCATCAGATCGTAATCGTGCGAGAAGCACGTATGTGGCGTCGGCGTTAAACTCTTCTCCTCCGACATTGACATGACGACGACATCGATGATTATGACTTCATTCCATGGGACTTGAACAATACGCGACTGTGGTCGAAAGGGTGACCGACCAAATTGTAAGGTAACAGCACCGCCACCATTCACCATCAGATCAAACCAGCCATCGTCGCGCGTAAGTGTGAAGCCCTCGAGTAGAGTTGTTGTCGAGACGCGAACACCAACCAGGCCCATGCCCAGCGATGTTACGACACGTCCACGTATGACAGCCGAACGACTACAGCAGCAGCAACAAATCGAAAACGAAAACAAGCACAACGCAAGGCGGAAGACAGAAAAGAAGATCATATTAGAAATATTACATTTATGATGGGGGGTTTTTTTTTTTTTTTTTTTCAAAAATAATACTATGACTAAGACAATTACTGACTATGCATTTTGAACCTGGCACAAATCGGCCAAATACATTAAAAATAATAACAAAAAAAAAAAAAAAAAAAAAAAAGGAACAAATAGGTACAAAAACGATTTGAAAGGAAACAAATCAAAAGTTTTATCACACATAGTTTGTGTTACCAAACGGAAAAGAAAGTTCAAAAAAAAAATAAATAAAATCACGACATAAACTTCACACACACACAAAACACAAAGAACATACATGTTTTTTTTTGTTTTTTTTTTTTTTTTTTTTTTGTTTTTATGTGGCACGGCACGACAATGGTATGTGATCGTCTGATGCGATCGTCGTGGCTGGCCAGTTCGATAACATTTTGGAGGTGAGAATGAGATTTTGAGTATTGGATGAGAGTACTTCGAGTAGGATATCATTTGTAACCTCGACGACCTACAAGTGGTGTTCCACATATGTTTGCTATACATTTGTGTATTATTGTATGCTATAAACGATAACAAACATGATCAGCGACAAATAAAAGGAAAGGAAAAAAATAGCACAAAGATTTCTGTCAACAAAACCAAATAAAACTAATCAATTTAAGATCGAAAACTTTTTTAAAAAGCTTAAAATCCATAAAAGACGACCTCAGAAAAAAAAAAAATTGATTGCAATTGAAATGGAAATTAATAAATCAAAAATTTAATTTGAAAATTAAAAATAAAAATTGAAAATTAAAAATAAAAATTGAAAATTAAAAATGAAAAATATAAATTGAATTAAAAATTACGATTAAAAATGAAATATTATATATAAAGCTTGAAAAAAAAAAATTAAAATTCACAAACTAAAAGTTTGAAATTCAAAAATTAAGGATTAAAAATAAAAACATAAGAAAATTGACATTAAAAATTGAAAATCGAATAAATGCAATTAAAAATAAAAAATTAAATTTAAAATTATAAAATAAGTATTGAAAATTAACAACTAAAAATCAAAAATTAGAAATTAAAAGAAAAAGATTAAAAAAATTAAAAATCAAAAATTCAAAATTAAATTCAAAAATCAAAAATTCAACTCGAAAATTAAAAATTAAATTTGAAAATTAAAAATTAGAAATTAATAATTAAGAGTAAAAAATTACAAAAAAATCAAAATTAATATTGAAAACCAAAAAATAAAAATTAAAATTAAACTCGCAAATCAAAAAATTAAAATTGAAAAACCAAAAATACAATAAAAAATTGTAATAGAAAATTAAAACGGAAAAAAGAAAATATAAAAAAAAAAAAACACTCAACAACTAATTAAAACGAATCAGGCAATTAATTGCACGAAAACGTTGCTAGATTGTTTGGATGCAGCAATGATTCCGCGACCAAAGCGTTGCATTTTCAATACGTTCGAGCAACGTTTTCTTACAATCATTTTATCGCTTGCCTGCCAGAGTTTAGGTGTCGATGCCGAATATAAAATGTTAAGCCCCCAAATGAATAATGTCTCACTTTTTCGGCCCCCCTTATAATTCGGTAATTTATCCTGATCAGGATTTAACTCATAATATTTAAGGTGTGCGATAATAGTGTTCAAGAGATTTAATGGGAAAATGAAAACTTGCAAAAAATAAAAAAAAGGTTTCTTTAGAAAATCAATTTTTATAGAAAGTCAACCGTTTAGAAAATATTTGACCCCTCCGATTTTCATACTGATTCAAAAAAAAAAAAAAAGGTTTTTTCCAAAAAAACCAATCCTTTAGCGTTACTAATAAATTTTTGTTTGCAATAATAGACTTTGAAAAGAAGTAAGGGTGTCATAGTCAGGCGCGCCTGACAATAAAATACCCGACACAGACACACATATGTACATGTTTAAATAATTTTTAAACCGCGCCCAAAAAACAGGACTATTAACAAAGAATATTCAAGAGATTTTAAAGTCCATAAGGGGCCCCACATACAGAGATTTTGTTCAGTTTCTTTATTAAAACCGCCCCTTTGACACACCCCCACTTTTGCAAATTTGTTGAATTCTAATCGGAGGCTTAAATATACACTCAAATTCTAAATTTCATTGAAATATTTCGGAAAAGTCCAGATTTTGAGGCAGTTTTGGGATTTTTGTGACAGATCCTAGTACTGGAGGTACCCTTAATAATATGCCGATCAAAAAAATTTTTGGAGAGGATGTTTATGGATAGGCAAAGGAAGCATAAGTGCCAACTTTCGTTCAAGTCCCATTTGAATTTCGAGTGTAGGAGACAATTTTCAAAAAACGCCCTTCCGCCACGCCCAATTTTTCAATTTTTAGAAATCACATTAGTTGCCTTTAAATATGTTTAAATGTAAAATTTCATCAAAATATCTTGAAAATCTCCGGATTTAGAGCAGTTTTTGTGATTTTCATAACAGACCCTAGTACTGAAGAAGGTACCCCTAAAATGGTCCGATCGGGTCCATTCTCGAACTTGTTCTTACTCATGTCCCCGTGAGCACACATACCAAATTTCGTCAAGATAGCTCAACTCCCTCGATAAGAAAGCTGTATACAAACAGACAGACAGACGGACATGTCTAAATCGAATCTCCTGGTGACGCTGATCATTTCCATATATATTTTGTATGATGTATCTCGACTGGTTCTGGGTGTTACACACAACCACACAAAGTGTGTCGGGTATAATTACTAAATACAATAGGCTATGGGTTTGGGTCTGGTTATAAAACAAGAGATATGGGGGTCATATTTAGAACACCAATTTTCTAACCTTCAAAAGTTGACATATCGAATTTCGTTCAGATAATCTATTTTTAGTAAGCTCCTAGCGAAAATTTGATATGGCAAAAATAAAGGTAACGATATTCCCTTGCTAATGACATGTTAAGTTTTTATCTTGAATATCAGCGTATTGAATTTATGGCAAAACTTCTTAAGGGGTCAGAATTCGACCACTTTCCCCTACAGAAAGTCAGCATCATACATACATTGTATATGTATGAGTGTTTTTAGTACAAAAAAAAAATATATATATACATAATTATACTTTTGTCCGAGTAGAAACTTTGTAGCATATTTTAAGGGGCCTATGCGATTTAAGTTCCTTCCATCGAAGAACCGAAGGGAAAAGTTTGTGTTTTTAGTATTTAGTATTTTTGAGTTAGTACATAGCAACGAACGAGCAATCAACCATTGTACAAAATTACAACTAAATTGATAAATGGAAATTATGAAATGAAAAGAAGAAGAAGACAAAAAAAAAGAGAGAAACATAAAATAAATACGAAGCATAAAATAAATACAAAACAACAACAAAACAATAGAAACGATTCGAAAACAATTGTTTTAAATCGAAATCAATTGAAATGAAATGAAAAGAAAATGTTTTCTGCCTATTTTCTTTCATTAGTTAATTTTTTTTTTCTCTATTTTGCGTGTTATTTTTTGTTTTGCTTACCTTGCATTGAAATAATTCCAAAAAATGCTGTTAGTTTTTTTTTTTTTTTTTAAAGTTTTGTGAGCGTTTCGAGCCGAATATTTTGAGTTTTGATTTTGCGTCCGTATCAATTTGGAATCACGTTAGTACGACAGTAGAGTGAGATATATAGAAATATATATATATATGCATGTAGGTTATGTATATGGTTAATTATTGTGGAATGTATGTTTGTATGGTTAGCGTATGTTTGTTTGTTTATTTTTAATGTTATTGTGTAAGTATTGATGATCGGTTCATGAGAATGGTAGTGGCATTTTGTTGGACATTGTGGATATGAAAGCAGCATCAGCGAAAAGTTGATTTTCGAATTTCGAATTTCAAATGTAACGTTCGTTTCAAGTTCAATTGGTGGCAGTTATTGTAGTTATTGTTGTAATTAATAGAATAATTGATTTAGTGTTATTTGTGTAGTGACAATAATGACAGTGTTTGGTAGTTTGATAGTTAAACAGATGCGCGCGTGTAGGAGAGAAAAAAGAGAGCAAGAGAAAATACAGTTGCATTAGCATTTTGGTTACTTCATTAGTTGTTCTTTTTGGTGTATGTATTAATTTTTTGTATACTTTTTTTTTTTTTAAATAAAAACTTTGGTATTTCTTCATTTAAATGATAGAGTTAATGGGTATATAATTTCAAAGCCCATTTCCAGCCCATTGACCGTGTTGGATAAGTTGTTTTTTTTATTTGTTATTTTTGAGTTTAGTAGCTAAACAGTAAGTTAATAAGCAAACTAATCAATCGAGCAAAGGCCCAGTGTTGTTCTGCAATAGTTCTTTTTTTTTTTTTTTTTTTTTTTTTACCCGAAAGCGAGTCATGAGGGAATTTTCTCTAACCATAAAAACGTGTCTCTTGACAAGGACAGAACGGAGATTAAACAGATCTCTATCTCTCTCTTTCTCCGTTTTGTCCAAAAAAAAAAAACAAAAAAAAAGTTGACGATTTACTGTTAACTTTTAGAATTGGACAGATCGTTATTATAGAGTATATATATGTTCATATAGTATATTGTTAATTTCTGGTTTTATTCTTCGAACAGAGGACACTTAGGGATTTTATGTACAGTTTTTTTTTTTTTTTTTTTTTTTTTGTCATTGGATTATACATGGGAATAAGGATGATATCTGGGTGGATGGGTTACAGGGAGATTTTAGACGTGGGCACATGAACTGAAGATTAAAATTACAAGAACTTTATCAAAATGAACAATTAAAATTTATATGTTAAAATAATACATGTAACTCAGGTAGCCTGATGGCATCGCGTTTATGTCATGTTGCTGGTTAAAATATACATACACACAGCAATTGAAAACGAATGCGAATTGCCATGACTGCTGATAATGAACGAATTTTAGAGCTTCAAATTTTGTGTTTTCGAATTTCGATAATTTTTCTTCGAATTTATGAAAATGAAATATCAATTGTTTTTATTTCATATTCAAAAACTTTTGCCCAATTAGTTTTGGTACAAGGTGTATTTAAATACACCTTGGTTTTGGTATTGAAACGAAAGAATAGAACCCAAAGAAAAAAAAAAAAAAAAAAAAAAATTAAATAAACTAGCCTTTTCAACAATCGGACGAAATGTTCAACCAACCTTTCATTGAAGTTCTCAAGTTTAGCGTAGTTCTGCAGACTGCTTTCGTCAATTAAGAACTTCATGCGCTCGAAGAACGAAGCAGTTATTGCTGGCGGCTGTTTTCTCAATAAAACATCGATCGGCTTTGGTGCGGAAACGCACAATTGCGATGTCTTGCAAACGTGACTGGCACAGCATTCAGGATCCTCGCAATCAACAAGACCGTCTGTTTGTTGTTTGCACCCGATGAAGATCACAGGGATATTGATTAAATCATATAGCGGAACACATACCAATGTATGTACATAGGTATGTATGTATGTATGTATGTATATTCATCAATCACACAACTTACCTTTGTCATTGTCCTTGCTGTCGCCACAATTCAGTTCCAATGCTATGCCACAATCGGGTCCATCCCAGCCTTCGTAGCAGCGACACTCCCATTGACCCTCGCCGCTAACGCGACATTGTCCGTGAGCCGAACAGCCATTGGGACAGCCTTCGATGGTGCAGTGCTTGCCATTCCAGCCAGTTACGCAGAGGCATGTTCCATTTTTGCATTGACCATGCTCATTGCATCGAATATCGCAGAGTCTCGCATTACAGTACTCACCGCCCCAATCGGTGTCGCAGTTGCAGGCATCGCCAACACATCGTCCGTGCGCTCCACAATCGAGATCGCAGAGTTCTTTCGAGCAATCGTCGCCGCTCCATTTCGATTCGCACGTGCAAGTCTGAGTATCCAAATCGAAATTACCATGGCCAGAGCAATCCGGCAAGCATTGTAGAGCATCTTGATCCATTGTGCCACAATCGGGGCCCTTCCAGCCTTTCTTGCAGATGCACGTACCGTCAGCACAAAATCCATGTCCCGAGCAATTCGGATGGGGACAGTCAACTGTAAAAATGGAAAGCGTTAGAAAGCGTGTACACACATATCGATTTCTCATTTATTATTGAACACAATAAGTCTCCTCCGCCTGATTGTGGATGCCGGGGGTGTTGGATTATTTTTCAATTTTTTTTTATTTTTTTCTTATTTGTATACACGTAGGTAATATATTTGGTTTTTTTTTTTTTTTTTTTACCTTCTTCACAGAATTTTCCTTTATAGCCGCGCATGCATTGGCACTTGCCACTAACGCAGTGTCCATGGCCATTGCAATCGGCCACTTCGCATTCATCGTGACGCAATGAGCATTCTTTCCCTTTCCAACCGGGATTGCAAATACACTCGCCGTTTATGTACTCGCCGTGTTGAGAGCACAGAACCGGGCAAACGCTTTCGCCACAATCATCGCCACCAAAGCCGGGATTACATTGACAATGTCCGAGAAGACATTGACCGTTTCCAGAACAGCCATTCGGGCAATTCTGTGTCATGTCCTCGGCAATGGCGGCATAGAAAGTGACCTCCTGAACATCGCCGTCATCATTGTAGAGCGAAACAAACCAGTGACCAGGCTCCATGTAGCGCGTTACCTCACGTGTTATCGACAACTGAGCGCGATGACACAACGAATGACATTGACATGGGATGTGTGTTGTATGCACATGTTAATGAGCCAGAGTGTTTAAAGAAGCCACCAAGCCGTTAGGAAACATGACACGACAACGACAAATGATGACATACGAAAATGAGAGAAAGTGGAACAAACACAGAATTGTTAGTACGCAAAATGGATAAAAGGAAAGCAATTCGAACATTTTTTTTTTTTCTTTGGCATTGAACTTACATGGGCGGCCCGGGCAGTTCGAGTGCTTGCACTGAAGCCGCTGAGGACCTCCTTGAAATGATATTGAGTGTGAGTGGGCAAAGCGTTGCGACGTCCGTAGACACCAATTGAAGCGCCACGCGGTATGGTATAGTCGAATTTAACGTAAGCCGGCTCCGACTGGTAGAACTGCATATTCCAATAGCTATACGGTTGGATCTCCTTAGTCAACTTTTGTCCCAAAGTAATTTGGCCGAATGTGGTACCGTCTGGCGGGAAGCTTCGCGCTGGGAAAGTACGTGCACCTATATGATGATGATGTTATCAAGCATCCGAAATGCGATCGCACGCGCATGCGCAAAAGCGTTAACGAAAGAAGGAAATGCATAGTTTTCTTCGGTTAGAACAAATTCATATGAATGACAAAAAACATATGTAAATCAAATAAAATGTATGTGTGTGTTGCTCAAGATTTAAAGAAATGAAGATTGCGCCAATCGCCATTCAAAAGAGTTTCGCTCTGCGCAGCCTACGTCACAAATAAACAGCTGGTTGAAATGTTGTTTGTTCGCACGATTGCCATTTACAGTGTGACTCCACATGCGATAGTTCATCGCATACCATCTATCAAATTTTATGGTATGCGATGGCAGCGGGTAGTGAGATTTTTTTTTTTTTTAGAGGACATATTTCAGTATGCGATGAGCATTTTAAGATGGAGTTCAGTAAGAAAAGTCGCTGCATAGAAGCGCTTAAAGATTGAAAGTGATGCAAGATTTGTTTTACATCAAGAACAAAAAAGCAAAAAAAAACCCAACATTCTGGGTAAATCTGTTCGTGCAGAAAAGGGAACAGCATAACAAAACTCAAAAGTGACACGTCATCGCAAGCGATAGATGGCTTGCGATATCGCAAGCTATATCTCGCATACGATCTGCTATGAGCGGTCTCCATTTGCCATCTATCGCATACTTTCTATCGCATGCTCTGAAGTTTAAGTTTCATTTAAATATGTATGCAGCTTGGTGAGCTCGGGCCTTAGTGTTTGAATTGACAATTTTTTTTGCTTTTTATTACGTGTTGGGTAATTTTACTCTTAGGGCCAATATTACCAAGCTGTTGAAATCATGTATAATTAAAATGTGAACTTTTTTTTGTATGGGATTTGACAGTTCTTTCCATATAAATCATTTTGAAATAGCTTAGTAATATTGGACCTTAACATAAAGAAGCAAACAATGATCCAAATCCAATAAAAACAAGTAAGGGTGTTATAGTCAGGCGAGCCTGACAATAGAATACCCGACACAGACACACGTGTTGAAATAACTTTTAATATCAAGAGGTGTTTAAGACCATAAGGGTCCATATACCGACTTTTCTTAGATTTCTTTATGAAAACCGCCTTTGTCACGCCCACTTTTCCAATTTTTTTGAATTCTTATCGGAGCTTAAATATACGCTCGAATTCTAAGTTTCATTGAAATATTGCGAAAAAGTCCGATTTTAAGGCAATTTTGGATTTTTGTGACAGACCCTAGTACTGAGGTACCTTAAAAATGGCCGATCAAGGAAATTTTTTGGGAGGATGTTAAAGGCTACAAAGGAAGCACAATGCCAAATTTCGTTCAAGTCCCATTTGAATTTCGGTGTGGGAGACAATTTTCGAAAACCGCTTCTGCACGCCCACTTTTTCAATTTTTGGAAATAATATTACTGGCCTTTAAATATGATCAAATATCCAATTTCATCAAAATATGTTGAAAAACTTCGCTTTTAGAGCATTTTTGTGATTTTGTAACAGACTCATGTCTCCGTGAGCGCGCATACCAAATTTTGTCGAGATATCTCAACTCCTTCGATAAGATAACTGTATACAAACAGACGGACAGACGGACAACGGACAGACAGACAGACGGACATGTCTAAATCGAATCTCTGGTGACACTGATCATTTCTAATATATTTGTAGGTCTATCTCGACTGGTTCTGGTGTTACACACAACCACACAAACGCAATATACCCTTGACACAGATGTGTCGTATAAAAAGCCACGGCTTCAAGTGAAAAGATCCAAAACGCCAATTGTGGCAACCGTGCTTGCTTGTTCGTTTGGAATTTATCATGAAATCTCGTGTCGTGTAAATGCGTCGAATCGACTTTTAAGATTTCTTCTTCTTTATTTATGACGTAGATAAAAACAGCTGATTTTGTGAGCAAATATGACGGAACCTGCGCAGGAGGCAATCTTCTTTTCATCATCCTTGAATTTAATCGATGTTTGGCATAAGGTGTTATTAGCAGACCTGTTAAATCCGAATCAAGATTAATAATCAATAAAAACGATGGTTTTTCTAAAATCTTAGTCATTATTGATTAATTATTTTGAAAACTTTGACAAGTCATCAAGATTGCCAAATAATCCAAAAAAAAACCGCGATTACTTAGGATATATGAAAAAAAAAAAATCGAAATTACATAAAAAAGAACGAAATAATTATCCCGTCCAACTTTTGAATTAAAGTTTTATTAAAATTTTAATTGAATTAAAATAAAAATTTTCATAAAAATTATTCAAAACAATATAAATTTAGTCGTATTTATTAATTTTAAATCAAAATTAATCCAAATTAATGTAAACCGAATGCGGATATTTTGATTTAATATAACTAATTTTGATTAAAATCGAATTAAAGTTAAAAATTCGAAGTAATTGAAAAAAAAATACTAAATTTAATGGAGATTTAATTTTGATTTCATTTTTACTTCCTGTTTTTGTATCTATTCAAATTTATTTGGTTTTAATGAATTCTTTTAAACGATTCAAAATGATCTTAATTTAGTCGGGATTATTTTTTTGATTATTTTAAATTCATTTTTTTCATTAATTTCAAATGTTGCCGATTATTTTACGATTACTAGACAGTCGTAGTCATTATGGGTCCTCATGCAACACATTTACACCGTGTAAACTGAGTGAAGTAAGTAAAACTGTCAAAATTGCATACAAAATTTGACAGTTTTACGAACTTCACTCAGCTTACCGGGTGTAAATGCGTTGCATGAGGACCCTTATTATTTGTTAGCCACAGGTATAAAATAATCACCAGTATCTAATATTTATTTAAAACCAAAAAAAAAAAAAAAGTAATTTCAATTGTCTATCATTAAAATAATCATTATCATTTTTAACAGGTCTGCGGTAAATTGTATAATATGTTGTGTATAGGGTTTCGGGAGTCATGGTTCAAATGTGAAGCATCGGTTTCAATAATTTATACAATCTTACAAAAGGCCTTATAGTATATATGTTTGTGTGTATAAGCGTTCCATCGAGTTCACAGTACATGTATCCCCCCAAATGGTTTTAAATACAATGACGTTGGTTAGTAAAATGTGGACTGTCCGCTTGGATTTCTTGATTCATGAAGGCAGTTTAAGGTGTTGCGAATGGTGTTTTAGTACCGAACGAAGAGCAAATTAGTAAGTTATTAGTATTCATCTGATCACTGATCTGATTACAAAATAACGATGCGGATGATATTTTAAATAAAAATAAGGGGTTAGCGGCGAAAAAAAAAGGAAAAAAAAAACAAACAAAGGCGAAAGAGTTAATAGGAAGATGAAAATAGATTATTGAAATTATAGAGAACATAGTCTGGAAGAAATTAGAAAGCGTTGTTAGTGGAAGTTAGCGAAGAAGAGGTAAGACACCAAAAGCAATCACCTTCAAGAATTAGAATTGGCATAACATCAGGACATGCAGTGACAGCCGACATGGCAGACCCATCAGTAGTGGATGGTTCGTTAGCAACATTATGGTTAGTAACAGTGTTGATGACCGTTGTTTCGTTGTTTTCAAATGGATAAGAAGTGGTCGAAGTGTCGGAAGTTTTGGAAGAATCGGAACTATCGGAAGTATCAGAAGTGGTTATTTTTTCGTTGGCAGCAATAATGTTTATTTGAGTGCTGGAAGGCAGTTTCTCGGTTGTTTCGTCAATGATATTATACATGAAATCAGCACAAGTGCATGGACAGTCGGGTATGGGTGGTGGTGGTTCGGGTATACAATATGGACTTGGTGATGCAAAATAATCATCATTGTGATGGATAATATGATCATTTTGCGATTGCTTTAATTTAGTCGAATGTTCCTCTTTTAAAGGTAATTGTTCGTGCGTAAGAATTTGTTCAAGTCCGCCAGAAATTTCACTATTCGACGAATGTTCGCCAGTTGGCACAGCAACGTGTAAAGTGTATAGTGAGCCATTGCCATCATCGGTGGCGATTGTTAGATTTAATAAAATTCGTTTACTTGGCTTGTCATATGCCTCACTGATAACGGGTGGCTTAAGAGGATATTGATACTTGTCCTCCTCCGTCGATCCAGATGCCGATGAAAAGCTATTTTCCTTGATTATCTCATTTTCCGATTTATTGGGTATGGGCCGTTTGAATACTCTTGCTTGACTGCGGTTCATTTGATTCTCATCCGTTTTGGAGTTTATCGTCTTATAGAGTTCATCGGGATTTGTGGCATTTTTTGACAAGTATGAGTGTTTTTTATTGATGATGGTAGCTTTGTCCCAAAAATAACTATTATTCCCATTATTATTGTCATCAAAATCATTTTCATTGTCACTGTCACTGTCGTTGTCGTTGTCATTGTCATTTTTATCGTGACTATTGTTTCGGAAATCATTGCTGTCCTCTTTCAATTTGACAATATCGATATCATCCAAATTTTGCAAGTAATGCCGCCAATTATTGTTGACTGGTATCAAGCCATCATTCAGCATAAGCTCCTCAACATCGTCAGCATTTGTAGTTGTTGTAGTTGAAGGAAGTGTTCTTGTTAAATCATTTTTTTCACTCACATTCACGTTGTTATTGTTACTGTTACTGTCAATGTCGCTGCCGCTTTCGCTGTTATTTTCACTGTAACTTCCTCTTCTACTGAGACTGTCACTTCCACTGTCACTGTCACTCTCATTGTCGCTGCTTTCTTGACTTTCGTTTTGAGTTTTAAATGCTAAATGCTCATTTATCTCCATTATTTGTCGCTGTTCTTCATTCTCGTATAACGTCGTCGCCGTCTCCATCGGAGTTGTTCCGATTTCATGAGTATTTTCCCGTTCGTTGCTTCTGATATTCTCTTCCTTAGCCCTGCTCACATAAATTTTTTGAACGGCGTGTTTATCAATGCGATTTCTATCAATATTGATTGGTGCTTCCGCTTCCGTTGCTGTCGATAGCCATGTTAATGGCAGTATCGCTTGTTTAACCAAAGGAGTCACTCCCTTATGGACGTCATTTAAATTGAATTTATCAACTTTTTCATTCATCTTTCGTACTACTTTTTTAACTTTTCCATTTTCTCCTTCATCATCATCATTATCACCATCATCATCATCATCATCATCATCTTTTTTTTCCTTTGGTTTAAGTTGCGAGCTTTGAGCATCATCGAAATTACGACTAAAATGATGCTTATTATTGCCCATATCCTTGCTATTACCGTCCAGCTTTTTGCCGTCATCTCTATTGCCAGCCTCCTCGTTGTTGCGGTTATCAACAACAAAGAGAACGGTTCCGTTACCGTTACCATCAGCACCATTGTTGTCATCGCCAATATTACTGACATCTTCATCTTCATCGGCAAAACTGTGACTATTAATTTGAAAATTATTAAAGTTATCTCCATTGCCTTTGCCATAGCCAACGTCATCCTCATCGATATTATCAACATCAGCATTAGTATTAGCGTGGTGGTCGTTCTTGTTGTTCTTTTTGTTGCCATTTTCCCAGATTCTATCGGCGATACTTTGATTGCTATTGCCATGATAGCCATTAGAAAGACGTGCAGCAGAATTATTGACACCGATATACAAATTATCATTGACAAGACCGTCACCAGTCATTTCATCGTCATCGCGAGCATTTCCAAAGCTCACTGATTTTTCTGCTTCCTTTCGGGTTTCTCCTTTTTTCTTCGCCTTGGCAATTTGATTATTCTCATTAATAACTGCAAATTCACTAGTCAAACTTCTGAAATTCTTAATGATTCCATCATTTTCATCATCGCTTTCGGCAGTAGTGTCAGCGACGCTCGGACGATGGAGATGGGGCGGCGTTGGATTAGATTTATGGAAGCCATTCTTGTCTATCTCATCGTCGTTTTTATCTCGTTCGTTTTTGCTCGATTTTTTGTTAATATTTTCATGGCTTACTGGCTTTACTGCCTTCGATGATGCTGTCTTCTGTGCTGCTGCTGCTGCTGCTGATGTGTTGGATGATGCCGCCAATCATGTCCCTTTTTTTGCTGCACCTGTGATTCATAGGATCCATCGTTTAAATAAATCGCTTTGTTAATTTTCTTCCAGTTACTTCTTTTCGTCGTTCCGGTCAACGGCGAATTGTCTTGATGATTTCCTGTGGCTTTTTCTTCTTCGTCCTCTTCGTCCGCTTCGTCTTCATTCACGTCTTCGTCTTCAGCTTCTTTTTTAACTTTTATCGACGTCTTTGTCGGGACAACAATATTATGTCCTTTTCTTCTCCGGTTGGTCGTCGTTTCCTTTTCAACATCTATTGGGAACTTTTCCGATTTTTCCCCTTTGCCAGAGCTACTATTAATCGCCAGTACCGCGCTTTCAATAACTTTTCTGTCATCATTACCGATGACGTCTAATTCAACTTTACTTATTGCGCTTTCAGAAAAATTGTAATCGTCGCAATCACCTACAGCGTCCCTGTCACTGTCACCGTTACCGTCATCTTTATCGTTATCGTTATCGTCACCGTCACCGTCACTACCATAGTAGACGTTATGGCTATGGATATCGCTTCCTATGCCGCTACTTTTGATACTGCTAACGCTTCTTCCACCCCCCTTGACTTGATGGCTTCCATTGTCATCATTAATTTTATCCTCCAAATCCTTTGGCGAAACTTTTCGAATCACTGCAACATTGCGTTCCTGCTTTACATCTTCGTTTTTGTCGTTGGTCTTGCCGGAGCTGGAGCTGGAGCTAGAGTTGAAGCTGATGCTGGAGCTGTTGACTCTGTTGTCGTCGCCAGCATAAACATAATAAACAACATCATCAACGGCGTCAATAAAAGCATCTTCGACCATGCTATTGGATACTGAAGTTGATGCTGATGCTGTTGTTGGGCTCTTTGCCGTTCGCGTATCCTTTCTCTCGCCGTGGTCTCTGTAATTTGACTTGGCTTTCTTCGCGTTGCGTGCTCCGTCATTAACGTTTTGATTGAGATTTAATACTTTATTGATTTTCAAAGTTTTGTTGTCACCGCCACCGTCACCGTCACCATCACCACCACCAACGCTGTCGAAACCAAGTCGATGTGAAGCGGATGTAGATCCCGGTGCGAGTGCAAATTCAGAGCGCCTATCAATCGGTCTCTTTGCATCATCTCTGATATTGTCGCTGTGGTGAGCGTAATTACTTTCTGCCATCGTCGATGATGACGACGACGACGACGACGACGAGGTTGAGAAAGTCTCCTGGCTTGAGGTATTTACCGGATCACCACCTTCAAGTAGCGAATCCACCTTTCTTTTTATTCTTCTTCTACTGTTGTATTCTTTATTATCAACGTCGTCAACGATGTCACCATCAACGTTGGCATTTCCAGCGTTTGTAATTAAGTCGACAAAACTTTTGGCAGCGCCGCTACTCACCGCAGCTGATGTATCTCGTTTGTTGCGTTGGCGCCAATCGCGTTCCTTCTCAAATTGGAGGATTGATTTTGTCGGGTGCCCTGACGGCAGGTGGGCACGCTGTTGCCGCTGTTTCTGTTGCTCCTGCTTTCCAGCACTCATTTTCGTTGGTTTTTCTTTTTCTTTTGAATTTTCAGTTTCATTTTCACTTTCTTTTACTACTTCTACTTCTGTTTCTGTTGCTGTCGCTTTCGCTGTTGCTGTAAATGGTACGAGGATTTTGCCTTCAAAAGTTTCTAAAGATAGGCAGACACATATACAATGATATATATATATATATATATATATATATATATATATATAGTAGTCTTATCTTAATAGTATGGCTTGATCAGGGAAATTTGAGAACATTTCATGACTTTAAAAAAAAACGAAGTCCACCACAAGAAAAAAAAAGCATTAAAGAAAGAAAGAAAAAGAAAAATGTACCAAAGATGAACACGCGGGACCGAGAAAAATTGTTGGTTCAAATACAGATTAAAGATATACTCGATTATACCGCGCTGTCTGAAGTTTCTCCGTATTGTGATTTTATTATTATTATTATTTATTATTTATTTATTTATTTTTTTTTTCAATAAAATAAAAGGCCTATCTACACCGCAATCATTTTAGAGGTGATACCTTCTTTTTTTAAGTAGGGAGAAAAATTGCTCTTTATTCAGGATTCTCATTGATCCACATTTTAGACGTCTTCGATTAAATCTGCCCCATCGAATGCCATTCGTTCAGATTGTTGTGGTTGAACTTCTCATTCCAGAGAGAAATACAGACATAAATCTACATACAGACGGACGGACGGAAATAGAGACGGACCGGGCCGACATAGCACGCTAGAAAGAACGCGAATTGCCCGCGGTGTGATAATTACAGAATCAAAGACTCGCACCAAAAGGTGGTATTTCAAAGGCTTAAAGGAGAAAAGTCAAGGATTAAGGCTTACCGTCATAAAATATTTGGTGCCTTGGTTGTAATGAACTTTTCAACTTTTTCCAATGAGCTTTGTTGGTATTGACTTTCCGATTATAAAAAAAAGGGGAAAAATTAAAAAAAAAAAAACTTTCCTGTAATTTATTACCCCAACTTGGGTCATACTTTTGCAGCTTTTCTGCGACTTTTCTTTCAAAAGGTCGACCGTTCTAATTATTGTTTTTTGTTGTTTTTGTTTTTGTTTTTGTGTTTGTTGCTGTTCCTGTTGTAATTGTTGCATGTTGATCGTTTGTTATTTTGTTTCTATCTATTTTGGTTTTATTATTTCTTTGCACTTGCATTCTTTCTGATTCATTGGAGTCCGGTCTTGGGTGTTATTTGTTTGTTTTTGTTTTTGTTTTAGAAGTCATTTTAAGTATATTTATTAAAAATTAAATCTCCACAATAATTACCTCCGTTATTGGCATTGGCCAAGGATGACGATAGCGACGATGTGGGCGATGAGGAGATTGCGATGCCATTGTTGCCAGCGGCGCCCATAACGCCAATTCCGCCAACCGATACGGCTGATGCGGCCGATGACGCAGAGCCCGGCGATGATGCCGATGATGGCAGCGTTGACTGGAAGGCCGACGATGGAGAAGCTGCTGCAATCACCGATGGTGAACTGGCCGTTGATGCAGTCACCGTATTGGGTTGTCCCGTTTTCGAGCGCAACGACGAATTATGCAATTTCGATAGATCCGTATTGGTGCTCTTGGCCGCTGTAACCTCAGCAGCCTCATTGCCGACTAGAACTGTACATGGTGCTGTGGGTGACCAGTGCAAAACGCCAAAGCCTAGACACACGAATAGGGAGATTGCGAAAGAGAGAGAGAGAAAGACAGAGAGTGTTAAGAGTAGAAAATTGGTGAACGTTTTTTTTTTACCACACTCACTTGTTAGAAGGACCAGCAAGACGCACATGGTTGCGAACACCGACAGCGAGACGATGGCCACACATTTGGCCGAGCAACGCGCTGCCAGATCCTTACGGAAATTCATTGGCGCCGAATAGTGATGAGTAGGTATGCCGCTCATGACGCCACGCGGTGGAAGCACTGGGCCCATGCAACTGTTCGCGCTACGCTCGTAACCTTTGAGCGTATCCTTTGTGGGTGTCGAGCAAGCCGAACCGCTTTTATAATCGATGGGTGAGCCCTTGTTGATATCTGTAAGAAGAACGAAAGGACAAAACACAGGCCACATGAGTAACGAAATATTTAAATTATGGAAAATTTCTTTATATCTATTTATGATTAAGTTTTTCTTCTTTCTATCGTTCTTTCGTTTTTCTTGACTTGGAGAACCACTCCTCTATCAATAGCACAAAAAACAAAAATCAATTATAATGGCAATCTGTTGACCTATACCGCGTGTCTCTGTGAATGTCCCTACCACCCCACCCCACCTTCATGACGCGTTTCTATAATTTGCTGCAATGATGTTCCTGTAAACGGCGGCATCTCCATTAAAATCACACCTAATTTTGTGGGGAATCACGTCACTGGATGTGCAGCACGCATATCACGTGCCTTCTCCGTTTTTGTCCTCGTACTCCTTGTCGTTTCCTTCGCCGTCATTCTCACCCGTTGACTGCTTCAACGGAGGAGGCTTGGCCTGATTTTACGAATGGCGTGCAAAGAAACGAAAGAGGACGGCAGGACGACAGGAAGGGCCGATGAGTGGTTTCAACTGATATCGCATGTCATGCTCTAATATTACTCCATCGATTAAAATAATGCGGGCACGGTTTCGGGAGGTAAGTTTTCGAGATCTCAGTGCGAAAGAGAAAGCACACAAAAGAGCCACGGTCATCATCAGAATGGTGATGTGATAAAAATGGTTTGCGTTCGTTCGTTTTGCTACCCAATTCGTGATTGCCAATTGCTTAAAGTTAGGCGCTCAAGAATCCATCGATTTTCAAACGAATGCACAAACTTTCGAATTGGCTTGAGTCACGGTGAAAATTCATTCCGCATCAAATCTCAACTGTCCTTTTGCTTCGAGCGGACACGAGTGAGAGCACTGAACGATTAATTCGATTCCTTCGTTTTATGAAATTAATTTTCTTCATTTTTTCGCACATGGCAACTCTATTATCTGAGCTAAGATTGGCTCGTTCGGTGTTCTATTAAAGAAAAAAGAGGGAGAAATGAGAGGGATAGGGAGAGAGAAAGGAGAGAGAGAGGAAAGATAAAGGGAAAGAGAAAGGGAGAGAGAAAGTGAGAGAGAAAGGGAGAGAGAAAAAGGGAGAGAGAAAAAGGGAGAGATGAAAAGGGAGAGGGAAAGTGAGAGAGAAAGGTGAGAGAGAAATGGAGAGAGAAAGTGAGAGAGAAAGGGAAAGAGAAAAGGAAAGAGAAAAGGAAAGAGAAAAGGAAAGAGAAAAGGAAAGAGAAAAAGGGAGGAAGAAAGGAAGGAAAAAAGGGAGAGAGAAACGAAAAGAGAAAGGGAAAGAGAAAGGGAAAGAGAAGGGGAAAGAGAAAGGGAAAGCGAAAGGGAGATAGAAAGTGAAAGAGAAAGGGAAAGAAAAAGCGAAAGAGAAGGAGAGAGAGAAAGAGAGAGAGAAAGAGAGAAAAGAGAGAAAGAGAGAGAAAAGGAAAGAGAGAAAGAGAGAAAGAGAGAGAAGAGAGAGAAGAGAGAGAGAGAAAGAGAGAGGAGAGAAAAAGAGAAAGGGAAATAGAAAGCGTGAGAGAAAGGGAGAGAGACAGGGAGAAAAAAGTTCTAAATCATTTGTTCACGTCATTATGATAGTGTTCGATTGTATGAGACTTTCAGGCACACGTTCGTTCGTTAAATTATCTAAGTATGATCCGCAAAAAGGAGGGAAAACATCGAAGGTACAATGAAAAATATAGACCTTAAATGTCCAAACCAAACCTCTCAATGGATGGCGCTGGTCCTTTCATAGAGTTGCCAGCCAATCCATGATATTTAGGAAATGCTTAGAAATTTTTTTTATCGATTCACCTGTGTCGTAGTGACATTTCCCACAGGGATCTATGCAAGAAAGTTCTTGAAAAACTCTACATTTTCTTCTGATGTGACGCATCCTTATTATCATTTGCGTACGGAAAGCATTATTCAGGAAATTTTTCTTCCATGTTAATGAGATTGTGGCACAAAACATCACATACTTACAGGCGAAATTCTTGAAAATACTTAAATTTTTAGGAATATGTATTATGATTCAACGTTCAACGAAAGCAAGAAACGAGAGCCTATATTCCACTTCCATTCATCTTTCGTTAAAGCTTCCCACACACACACACACACACACACACACACACACAGAACTCAAGTCAAGGGTTAATGGGTTAATGCTGCTGTCATAAAACTCTTGCGCTTTGTTATTTTATTGCGATTTCTATTATACATTATATTATGAATGGGAACAACTGCTACAACAGTGGAAAATAATTGTTGTTGTTGCTGTTGTTGCTTCTTAACAGGTAAATAATCTCCTTGCTTTAAGTTCACGTTCACCGCAAAAGGACGCTTTCGCTTGTTAAGGACTTTTCAAAATTGTAATTACGCTTTTGCAGCGTTTACGCATAAAGCTCTATAAGCGTTAAGCTCCTTCTGTGTAAAACCTTCTCTTTCTTCTCTCCTCTCTCTCTTCTCTCTCTCTCTCTCCCTTTCTCTCTCTCCTCTCTCTCTCTCTCTGTCTCTCTCTCGCCTTCTCTGTCTTTCTTCTCTCCAATGTTTCGCCTTATTAATTTTTCTTCTCGTCTTCGATTTTGTCTTTTTTTGTAGCTCGAAAGTAGGCAATCAGGATTTTGTCTACTTTGCTTCGCTCCGTTCCGTTCCGTTCTGTCTTGTTCTGTTCTGTTCGTTCCATTCGTCCTCGACTAGACTATGTAAGCGGATCGCTTTTTTGGCTGTAATTCCTACAAAGCGTACGCGCTACTTCTCAAAACACGAACGCATTTTAATCAACCGTAGGGAAGACTAAATGTATATGTGTTGGTCAGTGTGCGTTCGCGCGCGCGCGCTTGTATGTGTGTGTGTTTAAGATTTTATCTTTTGAATACATAGTTGTGATGAGAATAATCGTTCAAATGGAAAATTTAAATGAAAATGCTTTCTAAAGAATCTATTATATGCACATGAGCGGCAATTTTCACGTAGAAGGAGCACGTTCATGATAAGATTAGGCAGCTCCGTACGTGCACACCTGCGTGTGTGTGTATGTGTGTTTGTTTCTGCGACCTCTCCCTGTAGGAATTTGAACTACTTAGCTCTGTACTAGTACTTAACTAGTGCAAAAGCCACCAGTACTAGTTCTTTTCTATAACCCAGTCCATATAAAGTTCTTTAGCAAATCAGTATAGCATATCTACAGGAAAGCACTAGTCCTGTATGCACCCGAATTATTCTAGTACTTTTGAATGCAATTGGGTAAATGTCAACAACGTGTCTTCTTATAAAAACGAAAGAGTTCTGCTTTTGTCTACATAATAGTACCGACGTCAATAGTTCGTCAATAGTTTTTCGGTCTACTATTGACATTCAATGACAACTCAATGTTAAATGTCAATAACGCAAAGCATTGCGACGGGTATAACTGGTCAGTAGTACTGTTGACGCAGTCAGTAGAGAAAGACTATAGACTCACTGTTGACATTTCCTGGAGGGTAATTAAACGTATGTATGTGCGAGCGTGTGCGCGTGTGTGAGATCGCCTTCGAAAACGTTAATTACAAAATTCGAAAAGTAAAATTCTTTATCGATATAAAGTTAAGAAAACACAAATTTAAATCGTTTACGTTTATCTCAACTTTTTTGTTTTTTCTCAAACAACATCAATTCTCGAACCTTCATCATCTCTCTCTCTCTACATACGTCAGCCTCATCCTCTTAGCGCACACAAGCACCAGCACCAGCACCAGCAACAGACCACTGTCTTTCCGTGAACTGAAGTTTTAATACTTTCAACAAACTATCAAAGACTGACTGCATACTTTTAGAAGATTGTGTAATGAATAATGTATGAATTGCCAGCTATCAAAACTATCGACTTACAACTTTTACCTCTTAAAGGATACTTTGAGAATAAATGCACACACTCGTATCCACACACGACACACAGGCGCACACATACGCATTCACACATTTCGGAATATCTTACATACATATATGAATTCTCTTACATATCGGACGAAATAGTCGAACGTAAAAAGTTATAAAATAATAAAGAAAAAAAAAAAAAATAAATAAAATAAATAAAAATAAAAGATCGAATAAATTCTGTTAAAGACACCGATTACACCCCCGGCAGTCATTTTGGCATACTCTCGACATAGCATTCTCGGACTAGTTACAAAAATATACTCGTCGTACAGTCTACGACAGTGTACGACGCTCTCCTTGTGAATACTTCTCTTAAGCGGACACTTTTTGTGAATGCTCTAGTATTCCGGCTTCTTAAATAGTTTCCTGTTAAGCGGACACCTCTCTCTAGCATACAACTCTCTCTAAAACAGACACAGACACTTTTGGGCATTCTCTCGAGTACCTGATTCTCAAAAAGTTTCTTCCTAAGCGGACATTTTTCGAGTCTCCGTGAGATTCCGTTTAAGAGACGAGAATTTGTGAGAGATTAGATCGAGAGCTAGAGAGAGATAGATGAGAGAGACGAGAGGAGAGAGAGAGGAGTAGCAAGAGTAGAGGAGAGAGATGCAGAGCATGACGAGAGGTCAGAGAGAGAGAGAGAGAGAGAGAGAGAGACTTGAGAGATGTAGAGAGACTGATTGAGAGAGAGAGAGAGTTTCTAGAGGAGAGAATTGAGTCGAGAGTGACGTTTAGAGAGAGAGAGAGAGAGAGAGAGAGAGAGTCCACTGAATTTGGTTCTCTTTATTTGCAACGTTCCCCCATATATTTTACCATATTATTA